>CAWUFW010000842.1:1047500-2247500 GCA_963921515.1 Calotriton arnoldi
CCCACTCTTTGGAGGCCTCAGTACCAGGCTTTACTCCTCCCCTCTGCCCCCATATAGATGAGGACCCTGGCCTCTTCCCAAAGGGTGGACTGGATAAAGGTAACGCCTGAAAACAACCTGCTGGTCGCACAGCAGCAGGCCTAAGAGCTAGCTATCAATAGTGCAGCAAGTGTAGTGGCACCAGAGCCAATGGGTGTGAGCGGTCCTCTGGGTCCCTATAAGGGGCGGAACTAGACCCGATCTTCGGGGGGGCTAAGAGTCTCAGCCAGGGCTGGCGCTAGCATTGGTCGCACACGGTGCAACAGTGTTTTTTGGCGCCCCTCCCCCATTTCCTCCTTCTCCATGAATTCCCTTACTACCACTCTGCAACAATGCACCTCATCTCTCTATAGCCCCTTTCTGACAAACATTTCATTTTCTTTACAGGGCTACTCGTAGTTTACTCACATTCAGTTCTGTGATGTGCTTGGTATACGTTCTTTGTAGCAGGCACATTAATCCTCTAGCACTGTGTGGGTGACAGGAGTGCCCATGTGAGTGCAAGGTGAGCGATGCAACAGTGTGAGAGTAGGGTGAGAGGAGTGACTGCAGGGTGAGTGAGGTGACCATATGAATTTGGGTGCGGATGTAAGTGCAGAGTGAGACGAATGAATGTATGGTTAGTGATGGGCTTGTTTGAGTGAGATTGCAGAGTGAGCACTGAGGGGGACAGGTGAGTGAAGTGTCCCATGAGTGCAGGGTGAGTGATTTGTTCGTGTGACTGCAGGGTGAGGTACAGGGTGAACAGCGCAAGTTCATCATGAGTGCAGAGTGATCACTGTGAGTGCAAAGTGAGCGGTGTGCACATGTGATCGCAGGGTAAGTGGAGGGAGAACGGTGTGAGTTCAAGGCAAGTGGCATAAGTGCTGTGTGGTCATTGTGAGTGCAGGGTGAATAGTGTGAGTGCATGGTAATCAGTGTGAGTGCATTGTGATCGCTGTGAGTGCAGGGTGAGTGTGAAAGTGAAGGGTGAGAATGAGGAGTGAGTTGCCTGAATGCAGGGTGCATACCCAGACACTTGAACTAACTCAGCATGTTATTGAGGGCTGGCGTAGGGTTTCAGATATAAGTTAAACTATTGCTATTATGGCATTATTCAGGGACAGGGAAGGATTGTCCGTAGCAGGCACCGGGCGTTTTTGCAGTGGGCTGGAAGGGTGGGGGTCGTTTTTGGACCTCTGGGGGCCATTTTTGGTACAGGGAGTCGGTTTTGCAGCAGTGCTGCAATATCTGCCCCCTGTACCAAAAGCAGCTGCAGTGTTTTCCACACGCACCCCACCCCCGACCCCGTGGCCGGTCAGACTCAATTGCCAAGGCCGGTTTGCGTTCCCAGTCCGGCCCTGTTCAGGGATGGAGGGTGGAGTAAATAAATATTGTGCTCATCCTGCAACAAACTCCCAGTCTTGTGATTAGGGTTGCCAGCTCATCATATTGATGTCCCAGACATTACAAAAATAAGCAGTCACCTAAAGCCAATTTTCAGCACTTATCTGTGCATACTTGGAACAGAAAATATAAACAGAAAGCATTTTTAATTGTGTTCTAGGGCTGCCTGAATGTCCATGACTGATAATTAAAGGGAACAAAGACGGAAAAGTCACATTACAAATGAATACATATGATTTTATTGGGGGGAGGGTAGCGTTGCGCTCCTGGTCCCTATTATGCTTGTATTTCAATGCCAAACCTTACTGAGCACGTAGAAGATTTGCAGGTTACCATGCACTTGTTTATTGCGAATGGGCTAGAAGTGCGTGCTTCATAATAAGAGGGAACAGTGCCCCCAAAACCCATGGGCCACCTGCAGCGGCGTCCAGAAGCAACGCTCGCCTTGTCCAGAGCGCGCTGCACCAACTGTAGCGCTGCCGGAGTGTGCGCATGTGCGGAAGGTTTTTGGACCTCCGTTTTTTGTTGTTCCCAAATAGAACATTGGGGTGGGGGGGGGTGTAGTAGTAGAGGTAACGCCAAGCAAGACATTGGAAGCAGTGGTCGAAGTGGGGGAAAAAAGTAGGGGAACTGTGGGCGGAGAATCAGAGGGCGGGAATAACCAGAGCATTGGATCAGTGGGCGGAGTCAGAGGTGTGGCCAGAATACGCAAAACATCCCAATTTTTTGTATTTGTTGGACATTTCACTGACCAGTTACAGCTTATTATGTTATTTAATTCAACTAATGGATACACATGATTATTTAAGGTTTAATATGAGTTATTGCCATCAAAATACATTCACAAAGTGGGATATCTGTCCAATCACAGAATGTCCCAAATACGCTTAAAAGTGGAAGCACAAGCCACTTCTCCCTTTTTCCACAAGAGCAGTTTAAACATGAATGGCAAAATATCCTAGTTTGCAAATGTTTTCTATATAATTATGGCTCTCCCATATTTGCCACACAGTACAACATCTGCTGCATAATCTGACAATTTTAACTAATAAATTGTTTGTTGCTCAAACGGATCAAAAGTTACTAAAAAAATTGACTTAAGTTGCTGTGAAGTGGAGAACCCTTTGCAAAGGTTTGCTGATCACCTTTCTCACTGTTGTATTTGTATGTTACACTGGTACTAATATAGCAAAATCTTTCCAGAGACTGTTAGCATGTGTAAAAATGTCAAAATAATAAAGGATCAGAAAATATACTGCATTGCACTGCAGCTTTTTTTTGCTGCATAATTTTGCCCAAAGCAGGCAGCACATGTTAAAAGTGCTTGTGCATGAAGCAGAGAGACTGTGAAGTTTGCAAACTTAGTTTGATGTGCGTGCAAATCCTGCACTGCCGATCCTTGGGGAGTTGCAGTACTACTGCTGAAACAAAGCCAATGGAGGTACCAATGGATGAGGCGGACTGGCCTCAAGGGCTGGGCCGGGTTTATCGCTGGTGGCTCCATGTGGAGCAATGTTTGTTGGTGCACCCCAATGAGCACCTCTGCCATGGATTCCCTCACTACCATCCTTTAACAGTGCCCCTCAAGTCTCCATAACCACACTCTCTCTCAGATGCATTTAATTTGATTTACAGTGCAACTAATACCACTGTAGGGTGTCAGAGCACTTTACATCACACACATTTCACAGAGACGGGAAACATCTGGAACTACGCGGCCAGAGCCACGAGTTCTGAAAGCCCGCAAGCGTAACCACGCTTGCCCGAACAACGCATTTGTCTAAACCACGCATATGCGTGGCTAAGGCAAATGTGCTTTAGTGTTCGGGATGGACGTGGACTTGGAACAGGAGCGTCGGAACGGGAAGCGGACTCGGACAGGTAAGTGGGGCTGGGGTCGGGTCTGGGGGTCGCTTTCGGGGGAGTAGGGGGTTGGGGGTAGTTATAAGGGCTGGGTTTGAGGGAGTAGTTAAGGAATGGGCCATTTTTAGGGCTCAGGGCGGGGGGGCAGGTAGGGGGTTTGTAATTTATGGCTTGGGGGGATCGGAGGCATGTTTTTAGGGCTCGAGTCTGAGGGCCCCTTACAGGGGGGTCGGTGGTAAATTTTTAGGACTCAGGGAGGGGGAGGGGGTCAGGGTACTTTTAAGGAGGGGGCAAGTTTTTAGGGTTCAGGGCAGAAGGAGGGGGTTGGGGTTGCTTTAAGGGCTGGGTTTGGGGGAGTAGTTAAGGAATGGGCTGTTTTTAGGGCTCAGGGCATGGGGGAGGTAGGGGGTTTGTAATTTAGGGCTTAGGGCAGGGGCCCAGGTAGGCGGCTTATAATTTAGGGCTAAGGGCAGGGGGCAGGTAGGGGATTGTAATTTAGGGCTTAGGTCAGGGGGGCAGGTGGGGTGTTTGAAATTTAGGGCTGAGGGCGGGGGTAGGGGGTTGGAGTAGTGATGAACTTAGCCACGCATACACCCTTGCCATTCATGCCTTTACCAGAAAATTGTGTGGTGAAGGAATGCCTGGTTAAGTCGCATTCGTGGTTCGGGCTGTGTGCTAGAAGCAGGCGTGGTTGAGTCTTGTGTGCCTCTATCATACAACCCACAGAGACAATCAATTATACATGTGTAAATCACTGTATAGGAAATGTTACATAAGACTAAAGACTACAAGGTGTAGGAGTCACATGACAACCATACTAGTAGGCAGTATAGTTTAATAGTGATTGGTCTGGAGAAACACAAATAATTTAAAACGTAATACCATGGTTGGGGGTTCTCTTTAATAATCAGAATTGACTTCTATCTAAAAGAACACTTTTTGCAACATTAGGATAATCAAAGACTGGGGGGAAAAACCATAACGCTCTAATTTATACCGTGCCGTTTGCATGCAGCTCTTAGATGACAGTTAATAGCTCACTGTTACTTATAAACTGCAAGTAACAAAAGGATCTCTCTGACAAAAGCAGTAACCCACTGACTAATTTACATTATGTGCACTTTGTGATCTGCATAGTACATGTTCTTTGCAGCCGGCACATTAACCCTCTGTTCTACCTTTCCATGAGTCAAAACTTCCACTAGACAAAACTCCTATCTCTCTCTAGGAAGAACATTAATCACCGGAGTTATCATGACATTTTTATTGTTGCCAAAAATTGCCAAAAAAAGGAAGAAGGCAGCAAGTGCTTTTAAAACCATAATAAACTAGCAAACACGACGCTCCCACCCAAAGTAGGCGCCCGGTGCGGTCACACCGCCCTAGATTCAGCCCTTCTCAAGGGTCCTGTGACCTCAGTGACAGCCACTGTTGCTCTAGGGTGTGCTGCTTCAGAGGCCTGCATGTAGGACTGGAGGTGAACTTCAGTATGGATTGTGGTGGACAAGCCTTCAAGGTTAACCCAAACTTGCCACCACTAGAGCCCACCTGGTGGTGCTAAGTCACCAGGGCTTCTAAGGTCTTGCGGGGCCTTCTAAGGTCTAGCATGGGAATGTGCTCCCTCAGGAAAGTGGTCTGGGGGACTGGTCATGAAGGCTGAACCTGGTTCCACAGTTCCAAATTTGGCAGCTCTGACCATAGTGCCACATTCTCTCCCCTATTGAACACCATACTGCCCCACTGAAAGAAACTCGAACTGCCTTCAACTACAACCCAATTGTGCCCCGCTATAAACACCTGGATGTGACTCAATTCAAATTACGCACTAGACAAGTGCAATATGTTGCCTAAAAAAAAAAAAACATCCTGGAAGAAGCAAACATTCGTAGGGAATGCAAGATTAAGTAAAGCATTTGAAATGGAAACAGGAAGATAAGGTTACCTTAATGTATTTTACACTCACAATTGCCTGAAAAGTTAAGGACATGATTACAGGGCCCAGAAGTGACTCATTTCAATGTCCATTGCTTATATCCTTACATAACGTAAGCGGTATGGTTTAAAAAGACCACATCCGTGAACACAGAGCCGTGGTACACATTTTGTTTTCCAATCCACCCATCAATCAGGCATTGAAGAACCTCCAGGATTGGTACACTTCCCCACAGGGAAAACAATGCAGTTCAAAGAATGACAAGAAAACAAAAGTAGTGCTTCACTGGCCAGCTCTGTAAAGTGACGCTGATGTGTTTTGGTGTGAATAAAATCAATCTGACCACTTTGCGAACACTCTGTCTTGCTTAATTTAGTTATTTATTTTTCATATTTTGAACCTTTTATTCCCAAGGCTGCACGACATTTCCAGCAAAAGTGTTTTTTAGGTCGAGCCTGTCAGCGCATGCGCTGTCTGCAAGACCTGCTGTAATCAATAAAACCACTCTATGCCAACTTCTGCTTACCATTGGTGCATTCCAGCATCACTCTTCTTTGCAGCCTACTGTCTCGTCCTTGCAGCCGATAGCTCACTTACTTTAAGGCTGAGGAGCACCGGTAAAGTACAGTGTACTGATGCTTCCGTCTTTATTCCCTGTTTGGGAGAACTTTATTTTTCTTTATTAATGCTTTATTAATGCTATTGGCTCATTGCTGGCTCAAAGTGTTTGTATTTTTTGGGCTTCAAAGTCAAAATAACTTTATTTCGCCTACCAAAATGGTGGCATAAAAAGTATACTAAAAACAATTACATTATAGCACAATCATATAATTACAATTTTACATAACAAACCCAATGATATAAAAACCAGTTGATCTCATAATCTTATGCATAAGTCCATCCTTGAGTAAGTGTATCAAATGACAGATTAAAAAGTTAATCTTCTCCTCTTCAATGCCGACAAGAAAAAGGACGCCAGTGAAAAACATGTAAAAGGGTCAGGCAATAGCTGTAAGTAAAAAGGGCCACACGACACTGTCTAAAATTCATCTTGCGTATAAGAGGGATAATAAACCTTTTTCTTTGTTCCTGATAAAATTTACAAAAAAATAAAAAGTGAAGATTATTCTGAATGGATAAATCATCACATGTGCAAAGAGGCAATTCAGAAAGTGCATACATTTTTGAAGGAAAACCTAACATCAGAGGCATATAATTTAACCGAAATCTCACTAATATAAATCTATGTTGCTAGTTAGTGACAAATGACAAATAGGTTATATTAGGATCCAGTGACGTAATACTTGGGACAGCAGAAAATATTCTAACAGTTGTCAGCCTAAGATTAGCTTTCTGCCTCCTTACTTGTAATCCTGACAGTAATTGGTATTTTAACTCTTTCTTTGAGACAGAACAACATGACACAGTGTTAGTATACAATTCATGTAACCCAATTGCCTTATGTGTGGATTCTACATAACATATCCAACTAATCCTACTAGCCCCATCTAACTTCTGGACATCATTTATTATATCTCTAGTCAGCGCAAGAGTTTCCTTACGCCAAATCGAATGCCACATTAAGACAGGTGAGATAGAGATTTTGTCACAGATATAAGGGACATCTAATTCGGTGTGACAAATAAAATTAGAACAAGATTTGGGTAAGGAGACTAGCTTCTTCAAAAAAGTATCCTCAATCATTTGTAG
This sequence comes from Calotriton arnoldi, assembly GCA_963921515.1. Classification (NCBI taxonomy): domain Eukaryota; kingdom Metazoa; phylum Chordata; class Amphibia; order Caudata; family Salamandridae; genus Calotriton; species Calotriton arnoldi. The sequence continues at coordinate 1,054,432 of CAWUFW010000842.1, forward strand.
TTTCGAACAATCTGCAATACCCCACACTGCTGCTCCATACGTTGCAGCAGATACACTTTTAGCCTGGTAGATTTTCTTTATAGTTTCAATCGGTTTCGATCCAATCTTTTTTACAAATTTACTGAGGAGCCCAATAGTCTTCTCCATCTGCAGACACCTATTTTCAATCATGCATTTCCAATTGCATTGTCCATTAAACATAATCCCCAAATAATTAAAAGAGTCTACCACTTCCATCTTACCCCCTTCAATATGAATATTGGGCTGTTTCCTCTGTTTGGCACCTGCCACTAACACAAAAGACTTGGAAAAATTAATTCTCATATCCAGATTGTTCATAAATTTAATATACTCCCTTACTATCCGACGCAGTGCATTACCAGTACGAGCTAAAATCACTGCGTCATCCGCATAGAGCAATAGTGGTACCTGCATAGACTTAATGTAAGGGACATCTGGCGTAGTACCAATTAGGGCAGATTCGACAGCATTGGTATACAGTGAGAATAAAAAGGGGGCAAGAACGCACCCCTGGCGTACACCTCTTGCAATTTTAAAATGTCTCGTACACTCACCATTTTTCCCAAAACGAACAGAAGCTGAGGCCCCACTATACAGATCCTGGATAATATGTATGATCTGGGTTTCAACCCCCATTGCCTCCATGATCTGCCACAGCCTATGCTGTGCCACGCAGTCAAAGGCTGCGGACAGATCCATGAAGGCGAGGTACAAGTGGCCATTTTTCGCAGCCGTGTATTTTGCTATTATCAAGTTTAAGTTCAGGCACTGGTCCACCGTTCCTTTCCCTTTCCTAAAACCATATTGGGTAGGGATAATAATATTCTTCTCCATTGCCCAGACCTCGAGTCTATTTAAAAGGAGCCGTCCCATTAATTTTGCTGTGGAATCTATCAAAGATATCGGCCTGTAATTGATTGGCAATGTCCTATCTCCCTTTTTATAAATTGGGACAATTACAGTCGTTTTCCACGACTGGGGTGCTCCAATTTGAGAAATATTGTTAAAAACATTAGTTAAAAGCGGAGCCCAAAGGTCTTGATTATCTAAAAAAAGGTCGATCGGGACACCATCCGGCCCTGGTGCCTTCCCAGGTTTACATTGACTGAGAGCGTGTTTAGTTTCGTCTACTGTAAACCAAACACCTATTCCTACGTTATCAGAACTAGGAAGCGGAGGCTGAATAAGTACCTCCTCCAAGACCCCAAACAGGCCTTCAAAATGTGTGACCCAACCCTCCTCAGGAACATGGCTATCTAAAGACGTGGTTAATTCGTCTTTTAAAAAGGGTGCATTTATTACGGACCAAAATGCCTGTGAGCTTTTTGTTAGAACAGCTTTTTGTAGGCTGTCCCACCATTCTTCTTTTAGAACGTTTTGCCTTACCCTTCTGGCTTTCTTATAGACCTGCCGTAGAGGTGTAATCAGATGTTGATTACGTGGTTTTACTTTAAGGGCCGCATGTAGATTTCCAAGTGCAGTTCGGCAATCTTCATCAAACCAAGTATAAATCTTAGGGGATCTATTACGTATGGAGCGCATGAGATTAGACTTAACTTCCCTCAATATCAGTTCAAAAGCACTGACCATTCCATCAGTGATTGAGGGATCTAGGCATAGCCTTATCTCTGAGGCACACTTCCTAACTATTTTGACCAAAAGTTTCTCTGGGTCAACTTTCTCCCATTTCAAGACGATCCCATTTACCCTTCCAATCACTGGTACTATGGGGAGGTTTAAACAACATTCCCCTTTCTTTAAGGAAGGGATAAAAATGGTGATCGCAGCGTGGTCACTAAAGACATAAAAATTAATCTGTAGTGGGGAAAAGTATTTCCTTATTGAGTTAGAGACCAGAATATAGTCAAGTGTAGAAGAGAAAGTACGACTAAAAAAGGTACAGTCTAAATGCCCAGTTGATGTATCAATAGTATTTAAAAACACAAGGTTCCTAGTGATGAGTAGCCTATTTAGCCCAGAACCATAATCAGTATGGTCAAAATGTAAAACACAGTCCCCATCATCATCTAGTATCCCACATGCCGGAGTATCTACTTTATCACAGGGATGAGCTTTATAGTCTCCAAGCCAGATTATGTCACAGGGTTTACTAAGTGTTTTCTCTAAATTAGCAATATCCCTTTCTAGTGGTGCCAATACCGCAACCTGATTATTGCCAAAATTATTATTGTAGAAATTCACAAGTAGCCAATATTTATCAGCACCCTGCTCCAAAACTATAATGTGATAGAATGATGATGTGTTTAAAAATAGCTTTACTTTTAATGGGAAGGTATTAGAAAGTAAGGTTAACAAACCTCCCTTAGCGCAGCCCGATACAGAAGGTTTTGCTGGCGTATGATATGAACAGTACCCATTAAGATGTATTGAATTGATTTCCCAGGTTTCCTGTAGACACACTATATCCTTAGATGTTATAAGGGAAAGCCACTCATTGTTTGCTTTCTTTTGGTTAAACCCGGCGATGTTCCACGACATCACTGCAACAGAAGACATAGAACAATCTATATAAGGCATAGTCTGAGGCAGGGTCAAACCAGATACCTTCGTTTTTGGATGTATATGGGCGTCCACAGTTAAGACAGAAACTACAGGTGATATAGTTTCCAAGACTAAGTCAGCTGATTCTATATGTGATAAGGTCTGCCCAGCCAGTCAATCACAATCTTGCATACCGTCCAATGCGCAAAAACGGTTACTAAGAGAGAGGGGTAAAACTGTCGAGGGAGCACATAAGTTAGAAGCAGAATACCCAAGTCTATTACTCACATTTCCTCTTGTTGACGAAGCCTCTAAAAAGTTGTGCGGTTTATAAAAAAAAACAAGTGGAAGTGCACAAATTTCTGAGTGGGGTGAAGGAAGACTAGGCAGCACAGATAATAACTGCCCCACCACATTATGGTTGTCAAAATTAATAATAATACAATCCCCTTTAAAAGTTTTGGGGGCCTTACCTATCCAGTTAACCCTCCTGGCCATGATCACATGTCTATATATGTTATAGTTATCACCTGTACGATTAGTAAGCCAGTACTGGGCTTTATAGATCAGCTGTTCAGTCGATTCTATTTGCTTTACCTTTAACGCCGGTACATTAGCCAAAACTATCACATTGGGCAAGCTGCTGGCGAAAGATCTATCCTGTCTCTAGCATTCACGCCCTCAGGAGAATGATGAACAGCCCCCCTCCCACAGGTAGTGGAAGTTCCTTTTTCTGTAATCACTGTATTTAGCGAGGGGGTAGGCTGGAAAGTATCCACTAATGGCCAGGATGCGTTGCGTGTACTTCTAAAATGAGATAGGCGGTGGTATATATTTGCATGACTACTTTGCAAAGAATAGAACCCATCATTCGAATCACTCAAATTCGCTTAGGAATCACCATGTATCAGAGTGACACTCTCTTTGGGTGCCACCAACTGGGCAGGCGCCCCTACCAAATTCTGAGGGGCATCACTACCCATATTATCCACCAGCACATGAGGAGCCGCACCTGAGGACAATCTTACTTCCTCATTTAGCTGGTTAGCTCCTTAACGGATTTTGTCTTGATAAAAACATTGCCTCCATGCAGTTTAGCTTTTCCTCAATTAGGGATAATTTGCACATTAAAGGGGTTAAAAGTGTAGAAACCATTGATTCGATTTTGTTTAAAGAGGCAAAATCATGGGCAAAGTCATTTACCACTGGTGTTTGCTGGTTAAGTTGCATATTAGGAGCCTTAGCCATGACCTTAGACCTTATAATTCGCATCGTTTTGGGGGGAGATAGACAAGAACCCCCCGCATATTTCTCCATACGAGTCCTTTTCGTAATTCGTTGCTTTAATGGCCCTCCTCCTCTTTTCTTTACAATGGAGGGTACGAAATTACTATTCTGTGGGAATATTGGTATAGTCTGCCCCTGGAACGCAGTCTGGAGACCTGTCGTATCATCGGTTAACGTGGGCTAACCCACAGGTATAGGAATGCCCGTCCCGCTATCAGGCTGCACTGTCACTGTTACTAGGGCATCCAAAGAGTCTTGGGGATCAGCGATCGTTGTTCTTCCTAGCGAAGAACGTTTATGTGCAATGAGTGAGTCCAAAGAGAGCCTCCTCTCAGTTAGTTCAATTTCGTGGACAAGGACCGATTCAGCCCTCGTCAGAAAGGCATCCAAAGTCCCAATTGGCCCACCCAAATGTTTTTCTTTACTTCCCTTCCTTTTACTCATGATTCGCTTCTAATAGCCGGATCCCTCAGGGATGTCACACCCAGTCAATGTATCAAGTATAAAGTAAGAACTAAATACCCGAAATGAAGTTTGTTAGACTGTAAACAAATGTACAATAGCAGCAATACCTTTCAATCTCAAACAGTTCGGAGCACAAATATCAGAGAGTTGGCCCAGCCCAGCCTCCGACGGGCGTGGACGGGCCCACCCTTGGCCCGGGCTTCGCCCGCGCGCGTCCCGCGCCGCGGGACAGCGAGCTCCTTTTCAGCGCGTCCGCGCGCTGAGGATGATGGTCGCTGAAGTCCCCTCCTGGGGAGAAGAGCGGAAGATGCCGGGAATTGCTCGCAGTCCCCCCTGACGAGGCGCTAAGGTCTACAGTGCGCCGCGGGACAGCGCGCTCCTTTTCAGCGCGTCCGCGAACTGAGGATGATGGTCGCTGAAGTCCCCTCCTGGGGAGAAGAGCGGAAGATGCCGGGAATTGCTCGCAGTCCCCCCTGACGAGGCGCTAAGGTCTACAGTGCGCCGCGGGACAGCGCGCTCCTTTTCAGCGCGACCGCACGCTTAGGATGATGGCCGCTGAAGTCCCCTCCTGGGAAGAAGAGCGGAAGATGCCGGGAATTGCTCGCAGTCCCCCCTGACGAGGCGCTAAGGCTTCATTAGTCCAGCATCCGTGGGCGCGCTTCCTGAGCCTTTCTTTTGTTTATTTGCATACCGAGCCTTTCATTTGTTTATTTGCATACTTGCCCGCCTCTGCTCAGGAACTCAACCCGGCTCACAGCCACCAGGCTTCCTTTTAACTGAGCACTTCCGTCAAACAAAAAAATTGAGTTATTGTACAAATTACTCCACCACTTGGCCACATGATTTTATAATTTAAAATAATCGAGTTAATAAACACTTTTGTGTTTATTAAAAACAACCGCAACAAAATTACCATCTCTGTCATTATTTCCAAGTGGGGGAACATTGAGGTAGTTTTCTACAGGCGAATCGCCTCCCATAAGGAGTTTAAAAAAAGTTAAAAAAACGGATTCCAAACGCATTTGGAACAGAAAACTGTAATATAATATTAAGTTCTACAGTCATTTAAAAATTGTATAAATTCTTATTCATCTTTTGGATAAAAAAAATCTGCAGTGCGTGCCAATTTTTAGCTGGAGAATAATGTAATATTACATAACCACGCCCGTGGCAGCAAAACGCAGTGGAATGAAGCTCCACGGGCGCTAATGTTTCCCGGCAAACCAGGCTTCCAACTGCTTGTTTTCTGGTTCCCGAGCGTGGCGGAGCGTTTCATGCCTGCACTGCTGTAACTTGAAAGGAGGAAGGAAGCCTGCGGTGTAAGTGTTGGTTGGCTTTTCGATCGTGGGGTCATTTCAGGCATTTAAAGTATACCTGCCAGCAGGCTGTGTGATTTTCACAACTTAGAACATTGCTTTTTTAAAGCTATTATAATCATAATCATACAAAAGCTTTGGCTGAGATATCGCTTTGCTGAGACAAGCAAAGAGAGGGGGTTCGGTTTGCCGAGATGCGAATCTGTATGTCCATCCATTTATGCAGCCACTTAGCCATCTACCAATGCATCCGTGCAAATCTATCCATCAGTAACCAAATGCATGCTTGTCTCTCCAGAGCAGCAATAAAATGGTTAAAAGTCCCCCTACAGGGTTTGCCTTGTCGGGTCACACAGCTGTCGTCTACCCTGCTGCAGGAGGAAATCATGGGAAGGGCACATGGTGAGGGAAGTCTTTTTGAATGTTTAAAGGCGAGGTGAAATGCCAAAAAACAAATTTAAATTGAGTTTGATAATCTCACCAGTAACCCCATAGTCTTTGGCGGAAATCTCCCACGGGCCAATCTCGTAAATATTGCTGAACCAGGGCTCATAGTTATCAGCGGTGCAGCAGGTGCAGTGGTACCGGGGGCGCAAGGGGCCCCCACTGCATTCCAAATGTAACGGTATTTTCATACCCCATCTAGGTTGAGGAGTACTTCTTCCTTGCTCACATTAGGGCAGTGGCACCCTTCCTTCTCCACTATTTGAAAGCCGGCTCAGCCCGCAGTGAGATTTTAAAGTTGAATGGCAGGTGCCGATCATTCTTTTGGTCGCAATCGAGCTGATGACACCTCAGCCACAATTGTTTATCGATTTTTACAAAAACACTGTAAATATGAAGAAAGCCGTAACAAGCATTTCCAACATGAAACAAATACTCCAATTCCCGGTGTTACAGTGTATCCTGTTTTTAGAACACTGAAAGGCTTGTCAATATTAAGCTTTCAACTTCTCAAAACAGGCAATGACACTACCCTTCATATTGATCCTGGGCACTGAAACCAAGCATGGTTTGCAGTATAAAGTTTACATTTAGAGGAAGGACTTTAGGAGCTCTCGCTGGGCTTGGCCAGATCTAAACATAGACTCCATCCAGGTTTGAAATGACTGATGGGAGATTGGGAGGGTGTTATAGAGCAGCAATTTATCCTTTCAAAACATATTGTGTAAATATCCATGTGGACATCTTGTTGCCCAGATTTTCAAGAATTACAGCATTTTGCTTTTAGGCATTGCTAACCAACAGCTTCCATCTGCTGTGGTGTAACATCTATTGTGAAAATGCAAATGCCAATGGGTCACCCCATTGCATACAACTGGTTGGCTTTCTTGTCAACATAATTTGCTCGATTCTTATTTGGTGACTTTCATTCAGCAGTTTGTAAGTTTTCCTCCTGAACCATAGCTATTTTCTGTCCTTTTGATTGGATGGCTAGGTTACTTTGTTCTCTCCATGTTGCTCCTTCCCAAGCTCGTCCACTCCACCATTGCCCCTGGGTCGTTTTTAAAAAAGATTTTTTTACGCAATGTTACTTTTTAGGTCGAGCCTAGCAAGCGTATGCACTGCTCTGTGTGGCATGTTGTATTCGAGTATAGACTTGAAGCCCCTATTTGTCATTGGCTTGTGTCATTGTCCTTCGTAAATGCTGGCTTCTGATTCGTTCATAGGCTTGTTAGTTCCTCCTTAGTACCGCCTTGTCTTTATTTGTAACCTTCCATGAGGACTAACCCTTTTACTTTGGTTGTTACACAGTACGTCTTATTTAGTCTATAAGCACCATTTTCTTTAATGAGTTTCACCTACTGCAGGCACGAGATGCTTTCCTGCAACATTCAGCGCGCCATGCGCTCTTTCACTTTCCAAGCACCCGGGACAATGGCGGCCGCTTCTTTGAAATGCAATAGGTCTTGCATTTACAAGAGTTTGAGTTATTGACATTATAAATGACAATGCTTTTTATTTATGTGTTAATTATCAAAACAGATAAATAAAAGACATTGTCATTTACAATGCCAATAGCTTAAACTCTCGCTAATGCAAGACCTATTGCATTGCAAATGCTTGTCTTTTTTAGATCCATTTCACAGGGGAATAAATAAACGAAAGGAGGAAAGAGAAGGTGAGAACCGTTACTTGAAGTCATGGTTTTCAGTAAGTGAGGAGGAGCTAGACAGAAAGAGAGGAAATAAGAGGAACAGGAAGAGATGGGGGGAGGGCAGTTGGCACCCACAGAGCAGGAGAAGTGGACACTGTCCGTGTCTTCTCAGGGCAAGAAGGAAAAGACAGAGTCCTTTTCCTTCTCTGCCCAACCACCCGTCCCCGAACGGCCAAGAACACTGAGCCTTATCTAGAGACCTTGGCTATTTCTGCTGTCCTAGGAAGCATGTGTAAAATAAAAAAGTAGGGGAACGTAATCTAATGAATTAAAGAAGTAGGGGCACACCGTGCCCTGCTGATCCCGCCCACTTCGACCACTGATTGGAAGCTGCTCTTAAATCTTCCCAGTGGTTGTGCAGAAATCTCTTTCAAGCCCCATTTTTTTTTTTTTTTATTCTTTTTATTGATTTTAAACATCAAATAGTCACATATAATGGTATGTATGCATTTCAATCGAATAGTAACAATTACTTATAACATAACAGTGCACAATGACTCAGTCAGTTATTATCAGTGAGTGCCCATCCTTTCTCGACATTTCCATCTCCACAGTTGGGGAGACACATAATTCCCCTCTATGTGTATTCAACCCGCTCCATTTTTTATCCCATTTCTTAGGACAGCCCCTAGATTTATATACTTCTTTTTCTGCTATCATACATTTGTCCATTTTCGCTGCCCAAATCTTTAGCGCTGGTCTTTCCGCTGCCCCCCATTTCATTGCAATTGCTCTTTTAACTAAAGTGTACCCTAGGGTGGCTAATTGCTGCTCCACTTCTGTAAGATCGGTGGCCTCCCAAATGTTAAGAAGCCCCATTGGTGGTGTTAGGGTTATTTGTTTCCCTAGTGCGTCCTGCATTTGCGTTGTTGCCCTGTCCCACAGGGGCCGTATTTGGGGACAGTCCCATATTATATGATAGAAGGATGCCTCTTGGTGACAGCAGCGCAAACAGAGCGCGTCCTGTTTGTTCCTATTTTGGCTAAGGTGACCCCGGTAAGGTACGTTCGATGTAGGATTTTTAATTGGATCAGTCGAAAACGATGATTTATGGCTGCTTCCCTTGGGGACATCAGTGCAGTTTGCCAGTCCTCATCTTCAATGCGTCCGATGTCGGCTTGCCAGTTATCTCGGAGAGTTCGAAAGGGATCTGGCAAGTTATTGCACAATTTGCGATATGTTAGTGATATGGCTTTGTCTGGAATGGGCTCAGAAAGCAACCGATTTTCCAAGGGGGATGACTCTGGCAAATTACTTAAATCTGGGAGTGCCGCCCTGAGTGCATGGCGGATCTGCAGGTAACGAAAAACGTCTCCTTGCACCAATTCATATGTCTTTTGTAGTTCACTGAATGTAAGGATTTTGCCCTTCTTGACCAGATGGCCTACTGTGGACAGTCCAATTGTGTCCCACTTATCGAACCCTAATTGATGACACAGTAACCCCAGTTTTTGAGAGGACCACAGGGGTGTGGCCTGAGTCAACACCCCGGCCCAGCCCAAATGTTTAGTCGCCTGGTGCCAAATTTCAACCGTTCGAGCCATAGGGCCCAGATATCTCCCTTTCCGGATCTTCGTGTATAAAGCTCCCAGGCACCCCTCTCGTCCCATCTGATACCTGTCCAACATGTATGCTGGGTCTGTCGGAGAACGGTATAGCCAGTGATTTATTACTACTAATTGCGAGGCCCAGTAATAGAGTCGTATATCTGGGAGTGCAATCCCCCCGTCGTACCATCCTTTAGTCAATTTGTGTAATGCTATGCGAGGCGTACCCCTACTCCACAATAACGAGCGGACCTCTCCTTCAATGCTTTTAAAATACAAGTCGGGAATCTGGTAGGGGCAATTTTGGAGGATATATAAGAACCGCGGGAGAGCCAGCATCTTAAACAGGGCAGCTCGGCCTAGCAACGAAAGCGGCAGTGATCTCCAGTGTTTAACATCATTTCGGAGTCTATCTAAGGGGACAGCCAAATTTCTGTCATAAAAGAGTTGGGGGTCTGGAGTAATAAAACCCCCTAGGTAGCGGAATCCATTAAGGGCTATCTCAATTTCGCATCCCGGGGGAAGTTTGGTAACCGGGCCCCGCAGAACAAACAGCACCGATTTAGTCCAGTTAATGGCATAGCCGGCGTATTTGCCGAAATTCGTAAATATATTCAAAAGTCTACATATGGAGGTAGAGGGGGACGCTAGATAGAGCAGGATGTCATCTGCATACAACGATATCCTGTCCTCATTCCCTTCTTCCCATTTCCGCCCTCGGAGTACTACATCTCGTCTCACCCAGGACGCTAGTGGTTCCAGCATCAAGGCGAAAAGTAGGGGGGATAGGGGACAGCCTTGTCTAGTGCCTCTGCTTAATGTAAATACTCAGGATGTGCGGTTATTGACCTTTACTTGACCCCGTAACTCCGTGTAGAGTAGTCTTATCCACCCCATGAATCGCGGGCCGAACCCTAAGCGTCCCAACACCTCAAAAAGATAAGGCCATTCTATAGAGTCGAATGCCATGGAGGCATCAAGGGAAAGCACCACCGCATCCTCATCTATATAGTGTTGACGCCCCAAGACATTGTGAATGCGGCGAATATTCAGTGCCATGTTGCGCCCTGGCATAAAGCCTGATTGGTCAGCATGGACCAGTGAAGGGATTATTGACACCAGACGGGAAGCCAAGAGCTTTGTCAGAACTTTAGCCTCGACATTAATTAGGGAAATTGGCCGATAAGAGCCGCAGTTGTCAGCAGGCTTTCCGGGTTTTCGGATAACTACTATAGAAGCCAGACGTTGGGCTTCCGGCAGGATGCCTTTCTCAAAGCTTTCATTATACATGTTTTTAAGGTGGGGCGCAACTCGTATGGCCATGGATTTAAGGAATTCAGTGGGAACCCCATTGGGCCCCATTGCCTTCCCTGATTGGATACTATTGATTGCTTTGCAAATTTCTTAATCGGTAAGATCTGCCTCCATTACATTTCTGTCTTCCTCCGATAAGGGGGGTAGGTGCATATCTGCCAACAATTGCCGGGAGTCTTCAGCAGTATATGTGGTTGAGGAGGTATAAACTGCTTCTAGATGGTCTGCAAACGCCTCTGCGATGTCTTGCGGATCTGAAATCTGTCCTGCCCCCCTAATGGACAGTGTGGGTACCCAGCGTTTCCCTTGTTCCCTCCTCTCCAACCAAGCAAGCATTTTCCCTGCCCTGACTCCCAGTTCGTATACCTTATAACGTGTGTGCAATAGTCTAGCCTGAGTTCTCTCTCTCGCCAAGGTTTTATATTCTAGTTGCTTAATTGTTAGGTGGTGTGTGTTGGCCTCACTGGGTGAGGAGTTGTTTTGTGCCTCCAGCTGCTGGAGTTCGCTCTCCAGTTGTGACAGCCGTTGGTTTTGCTGTCGTATATACCCTACTTTTAGTGCCAGTGCCTGCCCTTTCACCACTGCTTTGTATCCCTCCCATATCGTCTGCGCCGAGTCCACTGAGCCAACATTGTCGGTAAAGTAGTGGTCTGTCTGCATAATCAGGTTCTCTCGGATATCTGGTACTGTAAGGAGCCATGGATTAAGGACTATGGTGCTGCGTTGCTGTTTATTGTGATAGGTAAGCTCAATCCATACTGGGGAATGGTCTGAAATGCGTCTCGGTAGCCCACGTGGATATCGAAAATGGCCTAAGTTTGCCAGATGTGTGAGGAAATAGTCTATGCGGGACATGCTATTGTGCGCGTTGGAATAGTAAGTATAGTACGTCATGTCTGGTCTTAGAGCTCGCCACACGTCGGTCAATCCCATGGCCCGAGTAAATTCCTCCATCTGAGTGTTAGGGCGTATTTGGGGCCTTCGGGGTTGCCTATCTATGCGGTCATCCATGGTCATATTGAAATCCCCACCCAGGATTAAAGTGCCCACGGGGAGATCTACCAGAACCCTCCCCAAGTCACTAAGCACCTCCTTGCCCAGCGCTGAGGGAAGATATACTGAGACAACATTAAGCGGCTTCCCTTCCCAGCTGGCCTCCACAACTGCAAATCGTCCTTGAGGATCCGCCCATGTGCGAGTGGGAGTAAGTGCAAGGCTTCTCCGGACCAGGACACCAGTGCCTCTTGAACCTGAGGTAAACCCTGCATGGACCAGGAGCTTATATCCCCACCTATTGAGGGCTTTACAGTTGTTGCCTACCAAGTGTGTTTCCTGCACCAGGACTAAATCTGGGGCTTGTCTCTTAAGATACTGTAGTACCACTCCTCGCTTTATTTTGTCCCCCAGCCCGTTTACATTCCATGTTAAAACAGACAACAATGTTTCTACTGTACACCCCATCTTGGATTATGTAAAGAGATTAGAAGGGAGCCTGCAGGAGCCCCCGGAGGGGCAACTGCCACCCCCAACAGCACTGCAACCAGTTGTGTGGGCATGAAATGACCTTTGAGCATGTGACGCCCCAGGAGCCACACATTTGCATACCATACACTTAAAAGGAGGACAGCAATACTAAGGACTGATAGGTGACATTGTGCGATTTGAAAACAAACAAATAAACTAACCTTGAAAAGTCCACATCCCACCCACTCCTCCCCCCTCCCTGCCCCCCTGCCAGTGGATTTCAAACTACCCACTTCCCAACAAGGCAGAGTGCCTGTCGCCCCCCCTCCCATTCAAGAGGTACTTGGTTTACAGCCTTGTCTCCCCCGCCGTATGTTAAGGATGGCTTCATGGTATACTAAATAATGGGGATAGGTCCCGACCCCCTCTTGTGCCTTCGGCATTGCATTGTCACAAAACAGGCTACCCAACTCTGGCTTGTTATAATCAAGTCACCAGTGTCTGCCATGAGTGGGTGGGGAATACCTCGTTACAACCCACTGAAGCCACAGTCCCACCTCAGAGGCCTTATGCGGAGCTAAGTTAGTTCCTACCAGCACCACGAGCGCCCTCTTCTTAGTTACGTGATGTTGAGTCCGTCTCTTTCCGGACAGGTTCGCCTTTTTGTCTGGTGCTGCTGTCCGGTCTGCTAGCTCGGGGTCCTCCGTTCCGGTCTTTATTTGGTTTCTCCACCCGGCGCCAGCCCTCCAGCCAATCCCAAGCATCTTCTGGAGAGGAAAAAAAACATGCCTTGCCCTCGGATTCAATATGGAGTTTCGCTGGAAAGAGCATGGCATACTTTATCTCCTTATCGCGCAATGCCTTCTTGACTGCCATAAAACTGCGCCGTTGAGCTTGGACTTTTGTGGTAAAGTCTGGGAAAAAGGTGACCATACTGTCTTCCAATTTGATCGGCGGGTTAGTACGCGCAGTCTGAAGTATTACGTCGCGGTCCCTAAAGTTGAAGACTCGTGCTATGATCGACCTTGAAGGGGCTCCTGGTTTAGGCCTCCCCCCGGGGACCCGATAAGCGCGTTCAAAGGAGAAGTAGCTTGACAATCTCTTCGGTTGGAGTTGTTTCAGGATTAAGTCCTCAACAAATAGGTCCACAGCAGGACCCTCCGCCCTCTCCGGAACTCCCAGGATGCGTATATTATTTCTACGCGCCCTACCTTCGTATTCATCAAGCAGCCCCTCCATTTTAGTCTGTTGTTCCTGTAGTTGACACACTTGCTGCTTTAGCCAGGCAGTGTCCGAGTTCAGTACTGTGGTGACGTCCTCTATCTCCTTCACTCTGGAATCCATTTTCCTAAAGTCGGCTCTTATGAGGGAGACCTCGATATTCACAGAGTCAATACGAGTCTCTAGGATGGTCCACACTCCCGTAATGGCCACCAAAATATCTTGAAGTGTCAAGTCTTGCTGGGGCGTCTGGTTTTGCTGGCTCTCCGATCCCCCCTGAGCTGCAACGTTATCATCTTCACTTGCCTTTGACCAGGCAAATTTGGCCAGCTTGCTCTGTGCAGGTGTCTTAGTTCCCTTCCCGCTTGCCATGGTTTAACTGCGTTGCTTCCTGTACGCCGGAGCGTCCGAAGAGCAGACCCAGTACTCGCCGCCGCCTGCGCAGGGGGAGATAATGTCCCCCGCCGGCCTGTCGGGTTTCCCGGTCTACTGACCTCTCTGCAGTTCGGGGGAGGGAATGGGCTGAAGCCCAGAGCAGAGCTGTTGTACTCTGGGTGAAAGTCGAGAGGCGACGAGCCCGTCTGTGGGAGCAGATATTTTCGCTGCGAAAAATTACTGCACTTTCATGCCCCTTCATTCAGCCAGCATGAGATGTTGGGCCGGAAGACTCCGGGGCCGAGCAGCAGATGCGGCGCGCCACCTCCAAAGCCCCCCCAGCGCAATCGGGCAGTCCACTCCTCCGCCGTTCATCGTGTTTACCAGGCGTCCGAGTCCCGGGGCTATAATGAAGTGCGCTGGTTGGTGCTCAAGCTCGTCGGCACCCCCACGCAAAGAAACAGCTTACCACCACCGCTGGCCCCAGTTGCACAGCCAGGGTTCGGTCAGAAGGAGGGGCCGGATTCGCCGCACTTTCCGCTGGTCAAGAGCGGCCGCTACTTTCACTCCCAGTCGCACAGTACCGAGGCCCACAAGGCCCATGAAGCCGGGGCCTCAGCTAGATGCAAGGACGAGCTGCTGGTGCCGCGTCAGGCGGCTGGGTCCCGCCCGCCTCAGGCGCTCGTCGGGATTTGCAGAACGCTGCTATTCGGGGTAGGGCCAATCCGCTCCCCACCTGTATGGTATGCCGCTGTTTGTGGTGGTTGGCTCCGCTGGGGGTCGCAGTGCCGCCGGCTTCCCCACGCCCTCATCACACTAGACAATGGAGCCAGGGCGTGCCGCCATTTTCTCGCACGGAGCTCCGGCCGCAGAGGAGGTGCTCCGTTGTATAGCAATCCTTCCATACAGAATTCGCCCAAAGCCGGCGCCCGTGTATGCTGGGGCCGGGACACCCCTCTGCCAGGTGGTAGATTCAGGATTTTAGCCGGATTTCTGCAGGATAATCGGCGAGGGCTGCGGAGCCGCGTTGGAGTGCGACCATGCCCGTCGGCTGCTAGCCACGCCCCCCTAAAGCCCCATTTTAGAGAACCTTTCTGTGTTCTGCTGTGCCCACATGGCTCTGTGAGTTTCCCCATCAGACAAAATCCCCTGAGGTGCCAGTCCATCGAGCTGTTTCAACTACAACCATCAGTTACTCTGATGTGGGCCTTTGAAGTCTGGTGACAGTTCATAAATCTTTGCCTCCTACAGCGGTTTTAGAAGTACTGCCTGTCACACGTCACCTCCTTTCGCCGCCACAGCCTGCGGGTTCCACCTTGTGGGCCCTGAAGACAACAGGGGCCTCCGCTTCATCTTTGTTACCCACTCCTCCCGGGCATTGCCTTCTGTGTGCTGGGTAAGGACACCCACATCTATCAGGACACTGTGTTTTCTGAGCCTATCTGGGCAGGGAAGAGATTGGTGTGGGGCGCACCTCCCCCAAGCAGCAAAGCGCCTTGAGGCCGCCTCACTGCCTCCAGATGCAGCCAGGCCCCATCATTGCCCGCTCCCTTGATGACAGTAGTACTGGTGCCTGCATGTGCATGCAGCGATGCAGGGTGCTGAGCCTGTAAGACAGGTGCATCCAGAGAGACACATTTTTGTGAGAAGCTTGAGCATTAGTAAGACCCGTGTAACCTTGGATACTGCTCTATCTAAATCTTATGATTTGAAAGTATTGCATGAATATATCCAAAAGGCTTTGAGGCGCTGTACAGGTTCAAGAGCAAGGATGCAGCCAGTGAGAGAGGGGCGGGGTACCTGGGTTCTGACAAAGGAAGTGACACGATGCATGTATTTGGGTAGTGTTTGTAGCCCAAAGGCAGCTGATTTGAATAACCTGGCTTCTAGTTCTGTTCTCTCAAGTCAGAGCCCAGATACCTAGTTTAACCCAGACTAATACTAAAATCCTGTGAAGAGGTGTGACCTAGAGGCCTGCAGGCTGCTACTGTGACCTCTGGCTGTGAAGACCAACTGGCTCCATGCCCGAACGGCTGCCTTTTAGTCACTGTACACACTGCTCTATACAGTCTGTAGAGCTATATGTACTACGTGTATTTTTATATGCATTAAGAAACTACTGTCTGGGTCAATGTAACCTTGCACAGCGTCAACACATCACTGTAACCAGAAGTGATTACAGCAGCAACACCAAGAAACAATTATGTTTTTGTAGAGCGCATAAATAAGCAGAAACAACTTTATATAAAAATGGTATTCAATATGTTTACACAATGAAAATGCATAGTTAATACATGTTGCTGAAATCAATTAAATGAAACACAAGTCTTAGACGTCTACCATTAACATGTTATTCTATGCATACAGACTACTTTTTTATTTGCCTTTTTTATCTCTGAAACATGATATACTTACTTAAGTCTTAATGTTCTGAATACAGTGTTGCAGGGATTCTGCACCTACACAGAACTATGCGCAGGAAAACAGGACCTCAGTGAATAGGGGTGTACCAACCTACCACATTAGTACCCAAAATCCCAAACCGACTAGCTATAGTGTCTCATTCGTTCTCCTCCAAAGATCACGGAGCTACAAATGATTAGACAACCCAGAACACAACACTCCCGACTCTCTCAGGAATCGCGGGAGCAAGACGTACTCTTTCGCTCACTCACACATACTTGTCCACATTAAGAATTGTCAGAGTCACTAAAATAGTTCAAAATGTTTATTTTAACTAATGTGCTCTACAATACAGTATACGAGCCACTACCAGCAGCAAAATGCATAAACTCAGCACAGTTAGCATTGTTACAATTCCATAGAATACAAAGGGAGTAGTCATTATATAGAGACTGTGGAATTAGGGCACTCAGGCCCATCCACCCTCCCCTTGGCTAAGAAGAAGTTTATTTTATATAAGGGAAGATCTCTGGGCTTTGACAGCAGACCCCATACCTTAAAGCCTGGATGTAAAGTTTACATCATAGGAACAGCGGAGCTCTTCTCCATGGAACGGCTTTCTCCAAGTGTGTTAAAACAACATGCAACAACGTAATATCAAAGCACAAGTCTTCAGTGCTGCAGCTGTGTGTAGCATGTTATGTCTAGGTGCTAGGGACTGACCAGAACAGAATAACATGGGGCATTGTTTATCGACCTTGCACATCGTGTTCAGACTAAACTCCAGGAAAGGCAGAGAACGCGAAAAGCAACCCGTTCCCATGTGAAAGGCACAAACAAAGTCTCGCACAAACAAAGTCCTGTAGTAGCGTGCGCAAAAGCAGCATCATGGCAGCGAAGCTCATGTCAACTTAGCAATGTCGATAATGTGCCTATAAACCATATAACACCCTCCCCTTGGTAAAGTCATAGGACATAGACAAAGGACCAAAACAGAGTTCACCAGTCAAGCAGAGTTCAAAGCGTTTGGAAAAGCCAAAATTGGAAAAATTGGAAATTGCAACAAAAAAAAAAAAATATTCAATATTGTCAATGTGGCGTATTGAATGAGAGCACCCTTTGGGACAACAAAGTTATTATCAAGATGTTATAATGACGGAGGTGTTCAATCCATCAAGGTGTATGAACCGAGGAATGCCATTCCCTCCAAAAGATCATCCCTATCGTTGGTAAAAAAAAAAGGGATGCCATCCAATTAAGTAAGTTGAAGGAACAAATGTGCTCCTCGTAATCAGACGCCTCTAAAAGCAGAAGTGGGCAACTTGCGTGATATTCGATGAAACTCCGATGCAGGACATTCTGTG
The DNA here is from genome assembly GCA_963921515.1 of Calotriton arnoldi. NCBI lineage: Eukaryota > Metazoa > Chordata > Amphibia > Caudata > Salamandridae > Calotriton > Calotriton arnoldi. The sequence continues at coordinate 1,071,869 of CAWUFW010000842.1, forward strand.
CAGCCGCACAGACATCCCAATCAGCCAATACTCCAAGTGCTGCTGCACGCACCATACGGCCATCCCCAGAACAAGCCTGGTCATGAGCCTCTAAGGGACCCATCAACTGGTCAAAATCCGGGACTGGACGGGACGTATTGGAGAGGCATATATCCTTTGCCCAATAGAAGGGGCATCACCGACAGTAAAACACTGGTTGCACGCAAGTGAAATAAGCAAAGCGAAAAGTCAATCCATAACTGACGCCAAGCGTGGCTAATGGCAAGCATCCAAAAATCTGTTGCATGCGATCACGGTACAGCTGCAACTGGCCTGGTCTGTGCAGTACCACAAGATGAGCAGCCATTATGCAGCAGGAACAGGAGAAGCAGGATTCCAGCGCCTAACGCCAAAATTAAGGGAAACCCTCCGAAGACGCTGGAAAAAATAGAATGAATAAAACCCGGGATTACTCCAAATACAGTCTGAAAAGAAGTCACAAGGCCAGATCCCACACATTTAAAAAAATGCGCAAGGCCTGTTATGTCAGACGCATTAAATATTTGGTGTATAAGCTCCCCAAAATGTTGTGGGAGGTTAGTGTTCAGAAGGGACTGTATCTCACCAGAAGTGCTAGCCACCTGTAACTGGAAGGTCTCGCGGGCCGAAGTGAGAGCCACCTCCTGTTGGAATAATAGCGCTTTGAGCCTGCTTAATTTGTTGAAATCTGTTTTCAAAGTTGGAATGGAAGGCCAAATCGAACTATCTAGACTCCCATGCGGGGGTGGAAAAAGCACTTTTCTACAACAAGTTACGCGCTGGGAAACCGTTACTAAATACGGGACTCCCGCCCGTAAACCACAGCAGTCTTGGTTATTCAAAATAAGATAACTGCCATTTGTAAGCTAGGTGAAAGCGGGAATTATTGACGGTACTGGGGTCCCTTTTAAAAAACAAGCCAGATTGGGCGCCGACACATTACAAGCGCCATGCAATTTAACGTGTTTGCAAACAAGGGAATGTCCTACTGTGGAATCGCAGTCCTCCCCTGTAAGGAAAACTTCCTTACCCTCCCTCAGACATCTGTAAGTGAAAGGCAGGGACCACAATTCGTGTAGAAATGCACTACCCAGTGGTTCGAAGCGGCCAATCGGAAAATGTCGCATGCATGATTTAAATTGAAATCGTGAAAAAGGGAGAGAGATAACCCCATGAATTAACCAAACAGCAGAGTCCGTTTCCGCTACTGAGAACGGCAAGGGCTCCAATTGTTCAATATGCAAAAGTGTATATCCATCATCTTTCATGGACATAAATCTCTGTTTATCAGTTAGATTAAATGGGAAAAACAAAGCAGTGGAATTTAAGTAATCCCAGGACATTTTCCCCATTTTAAGAGTCTGCAATGTCCAAGCAAATTGCATGACAGATCTTAACTGATTTTGACCATGATATAACACAGATACATCACTTTGAACAATATCAATAACAGATGAAACAATATTATCAAACGTATAAATGTGTGAGGAAAGTGTGTTTATGCTATTGTCTACTACAGCAAGGACTTTTTCTAAATTGGCCTGATCAATTTGGCGCAGACGAAATGCTGCTTCCATCTGTGAAAGTTTCCAAAATTAATTGTATGCTTCATAGATAAACCTCTTAGGCCTAGGATTCCTAGGGCCTAAGATGAAATCAGCCAAATTGATGTCATCCGACAATAGTGTAAGGTGTTGTTTCACAGATGCTAAGGTGGAATGTTCTAACCATTGTTGGCATAATTTACCCACCGAGTATGTGGTGACCGAATGTGTTAAGTGGTTCCGGGGATCAGGTCTAGACTGAATGAAACCTGGTGTAACATTATAAAAACGCAATTGGCATGCATTTGTATTTGTTTGCCACACCAGCCACCCGGAAGAATCAATCTCAGAGACATTGAAAGACTTATTTATAAGCAAAGCTTGAAGTGTTGAAATGGTAAAATTTGTGTGGGTGCGCCAATCGTCATATTCCGCTAAGGACGGAATGGATGGAGTATTTACATTTTTGACAGTTGCCAGGCCAAAACAAGTGGTCTGGTACACTGTATCATTCAAAAATAACAGTTGAGCTGGGATCAGGCAGGCACGATGCAAAGCCTCAGTTCCCTGAACTCAAGGCTTTGTGCCCCAGATAGATTTTAAATCAACGGTCTCTTTCCAGTGATCATAACCCTGTGTAGCCAATTTAGTTCGAAACAAGTTGGCGTAAATCAATTTAGTATGTGTCAACATAAATTTGGATTGTGAAGACGACTGAAGTTTAAAAACGTAGGATGCCGGGTTAGATATTTCATAATCTGTAAAATATGTAAATTTATCTCTAAGAGTTTTTGAACTCCCTTTTACGGGAGTAGGACAATGTTCCCATTGAGTGTAATTAAAAACGGGACGTGGGGTGCTAGTTTTGTGCACAAAATATGATGCCCATAATGTTGATAGCAAAATAGATCCCCATAATTGGCAGAATTTAAATACAAATCTTCAGCATCAAAAGCTGCATAATATTTTGAATCCGAAAACAGTGCATGCACTGCTTGTACATCCCAATTGTCAGCATGTATGTCCCGTGTAATCACATCTCCCAATGAGACGCGAAACACGTAAGGTACCCTGAGAACCTCAGTCGGACCGTGGATTTCGAAGGCTACTTTGTCCCAAACGATGCCATCTGGAACTGGGAACGCTGAAATGTTCACTAGTGTCTGATCACGTTTCATGATATGGGACGATGTGTGAGGGGCCAGAATTCCATCGACCAAGTTCACAGCAGAGCGTTCAGGTAAGTAATGACCATTGATGAGCAAAAAGAACACTGTCACAAATCCAATTGACATGAAGAGGAAAATTAGTATAAGTACCAACCAAATGTAGGTCCATGGAGGGACCAGGTAAGTCTTTTTGAACCAAGAGAGGAAAATACTTAATTTAGTCGGTGGTTCTGGCAAGCTGGATGTCGAAGCAGACGAGCCGGAAGAGTGGCTGGCATGATCCCCACTGTAGCCATTCGTAGGTCTATTAATCAGAGGTGGAAGTTCCGAGTCCGCCAGATGTTCTTGTGGACTGTTCGGCACCTCACCCACGGACTCATCAGGATGGTAAATATACTCGACATCCATAGTGGAAGAGAGAGGTCGGACGGGTGAAATATCAATTACAGTGTCCATCACTTTCCTAGCCATACGCGGACCAATAGAAGATGATGAAGTCAGTGGATCCAATGAAATTGCGGTGCACGAAACTGCAGGTGTGACGCTATTCAGAATCGGCCACATGGTGTAACTTGAGATTGTCCACTGAAATGTATCTGTTGTCTTTGCGACCAGGTAACGGTGGTAAAATGACTGTACGAGTACCCTTCAGTCCAAGCACTGGAACCGGTGCACGATAAGAGGGACCAAATTCTTTCTTGCTCTCCAACTTTTCTCGTACCAGATCCCCAACTTTTGGAAGCCAACCGGCAACTGGAATCAGCAGTGCTGCATCAGTGGAAGAGGGTAAATGTTCAGTTGCATAGCTGTCACGTGTCTTTTGTAGATCCTGTAACACAGTAGAATGATTATCTACGTCAAAGGTTGCGGCAGCCGCCACAACGTCTAGACCATCAAGGTCTGGCACAAACATTTTAATGCCAAAGAGCATTTCGTATGGGGTCCGCCCACCCAGAGATCTTCTTGGGAGATTATTAAGTGCACGTTGAACCCCATACAAGTGGGCCAGCCAGTTCCTGCCAGTACCTAAGACTCTAGCTGTCAAGGATTGCTTTAAGTCACGGTTCATTCGCTCCACAATTGAATTGCCCTCAGGCCTGTATGGAGACGAAAACTGCACCAGCACCCCCATTGACTTCATCGCATCCTTGTATGCCTTAGAGGCGAACGCTGGACCTTGGTCAGAATGAAAGGTGCCACAGGCAAACATCCCGACAAAGACACGCAAATCCCTGATGACATTTTGAGCGTCAGCACTGCGTTGTGGCCAAACCCAAAGGAATTTAGTGCACGAATCAACTGCAACAAATATGTATTTATACGCAGTATCAGAAGAGAGTGGACCGCAGTGATCAAGATAAATACAGCCAAAAGGTTGATTAGAAATACACAGCTGTGTTTGCGGTGGGCGTGTGACCGTAGACGGCTTGATTTGTTGACCAATTTCACAAGAAAGTACATAATTACGGGTCTGTTTATATAAACCACGCCACCAATAACGTTGCTGCAAAATCGAGACTGTCGCCGACACCCCGGCATGTGCAGAAGCCATGCCCTCGTGTGCGGCTTTGACCAAAGCGGGTCTGCAGTCCAAGTTGGGAATCATCCGATCCCCAACGGAAGGAATCAAAGCATAAGGAACCTGATCGGGAGTTATATGATAAGAGTATTTCGAAGGGAATCCCTGAGGATAAACAGTTCCCTCCCTTGTTGCAGCTACAGCTGCCAAAATATCATTATCTATTTTAGTCATGGATCTTGTAACTGCTGCTACGGAACACGTGGCTACTGCAGACTTGGCCGCTTCATCAGCCAAAGAATTACCAAGAGCATGTGCTCCCACACGCTGATGGCCAAGAGTATGTATAACATGTGTGACGGGCAGACGTTGTTTAAGATCCGCCACTCGAACCCAAAGCATTTTATGCTTGATTGCGCTGCCCTTAGAATCTCGATAGTCATTCCGAGACCAAAAGAATAAGTTGTCATTAAAAGACTGGACACAGTAATAGGAATCGCACACAATAAGAGCATTCACATTTGGATCAGCAAACTCTAGAGCAAGAACGAGAGCAAGCAGCTCCGCCAATTGCGCCGTACAGTCTCCAAGTGCCTGAGTGTGCACAATGGAAGACTTAAACGCTCATTTTACTATTGAGCCGGCAACAATTGCGCAAGCTGCCGAATAAGCGAGTTTAGAACCGACGGCCGGTTGAGCCGAGCCATAGGTATAGATGATACATTTGTATTCATCCAAAGGAAGCAAGTACAGAGGAGGAGGAGGATGAACATGTTCATACTGTAAGAACTCCTGTGTCTGAAGAGAAGGATCGAAGATAAACGTGACATCAGCCGATGTCAACGATGCAGCCCATTATATCCAACGTGGATGTAAAGCCTTAGAGTTTGGTACACTTGCCTTAGTCACGGCTTCCAAAGCAGGAAGTGGCGTGACCATAAGAATGCATTTGCCTTGCGCCAGAGAGCGTTCCTTCAGGAGCGCCATCTGTACTGCCGTCAAGATTTTTTCAATATTAGAAAATCGCATTTCAGCCGACGTGTATAAATGTGATTTATAAGCAATAGGTACTGTGTCTCCCTCATTGAACGTTAAATATGTGAAACCCACCGTCCCCGGCACGATACGTATCACCAGGTTTGTGGTGTTGTCACGCGTCAACAAGAAGTTAGTCGCAAGCAAGTCAGACTGCAAAGAATGTAGTATAGAGGTATGTTCCGGAAGACAGCTGGCAGAAGAGAAGGTTGGTTGTATCAATGCATAAAGCGGTTTGATACGCTGGGCATAATCGGGAATGTAAGTCCTCCCGAAGTTAAAAAAACCCAGCAAAGACTGAAGTTTCTTCAGCGTATTAGGGGGTTGCAAATGTGCACATTTCTCCAGGAAATGGGGGGCTAGCCCCTTTCCTTCATTATTGAGCTCATAGCCCAAAAAGAGCACAGCAAAATGGGCGATATGTGACTTCGCAAAATTAAATTTGTATCCATAGTCGGCAAAGGACAAAATAATATTGTCGACTCGGACTAGATGCGGCATAAGTTCATCGTCTGTCAGAAAAATGTCATCAACGTACGAGAACGCATCTGGATCTATGTCGTGCAACAATGACACGACACGTGCCGCAAATGCCCCGGGGCTATTTTATACCCCATAGGCAAACGCGTAAATTTTTTCTGATTTCCGACGGCGGTGAATGCTGTCAAGTCACGACTCTCAGGTGCAAGATTATGACTGTAGAAACCATTTTTAAATATCCAGGGTAGTTTTGTATTTTTTACGAACAATGCTGTTCACCAGCTCTGAGCTGTGAGTGTTTTGCACTGCAAATGTGCGACAATGACTATTCAAATTTCGATAATCCAATACAATCCGATATGAACCATCAGGCTTTGATACGGTAAAGTGAGGATTATTCATTGGTGATATACATGGTTCAATCACACCCTGATACTCCAACTGAGTTAGAATGTCACAAACGTTAGCCTTTGCTTCACGCCTGATTGGATATTGCGGTGCGGCTGTGGCATAGAACGTAAGGGTATTTCATGAGCCAGTGAATCAACATCCCAACCCACCTGATTATGATACACTGCCGGGGCCAGGGCTGCAGCCCACCCTGCAGCCAAAGTCTGGGAATGCTCTTCAGGGACGTAACGCGAAAAGCTCGGAAGTATCACATCTTCCCCCCTAGGAGCTGCCAACACAAAGGGTGAAGGCCAATCTGCCTCCGCTAACAGAATTTCATATGAGGAGGTTAAATTCTCCCAGAACACCGCCTTGATTGGACGCGGTATATCACCTTCAATTTGAAAAATAACATGTCTATCCGGGGGGGCCACCCGGGTGTCAGCTGTCTCTACTGTAATGAATGTATTAGTTGCTGTCGCCTCCAGACAGGGACGCAGAGCCTCCTGCACTATGGTAACCTCCGCTGCGCTGTCGAGCAGAGTCACAGCCCATGTCCAATCCAGGAGTCGCGTTCTCACCGTCTGAGGCATATCTCGCTGTTAAAGCGGCAACCTTTTTCTTCTGAAACGGGGGTCGAAAACGAGGTAGATCCTCTTGTTTCCCTTTGCCTTCAAGCTGTCGAGGCTGATCACGTCCCTGTGGCGCAGGTTGACTTTTGCCACGATCTTGGCGCTCCCCTCCACCGACTTGAGAGCCAGATGTGTCCTGTGAAGAACGAGGAGAACGCTGATCAGGGACTTGAAATCTATCAGGAGTCTTAATTTTCGCACGGTCACACAAGTCATAAGTACGCTCAGAAGACTCAGGTGTCGGTGAACCAGCACGCGAACCTTGCCTCTGCTGTTGCTGCCCCTGTTTCTTATTCTTTATCAGTCTGGGCCTTTTGTTGCGTTTGTGATTGAGTTTGCGTTTGAGTAAAAGGCTTAACTCCCAGACTATTGCGGCCTATGGTTTTATATGCCTTTGCAATAATCTTTGGCAATTCGCATGGTTTGTCTACATCAGGGACAGCCTCCAAGCGATTTGCCACTTGAAAGCTTACCGCATCGCCCTTGACATTTGCAAGGATCATATCGGCAACCACGTCGAACACCCCTACCAGTCTCATCCCCAACTCTACAGCCGCTCCGGCGCCGTGTTTATCTTGAACACGCTTAATCACGGAAGGGAGTACGGTCATGGAAGGAGTGCCGAAACACTTTGAATATACCGCTGCAAACACCTTACCCCAGGTGTTACAATCAGCTAACTCGGGAAGTAAGTCTTTAGGCAAACTAATAGTCAATATCCTGTGTTTCTCCACAGGAAATATGTTTGGAAAAACAGCCTCTAGTTGTCCAAATTTTTCAGCAAGCCAATAAGGTAACTCATCCTTATTCTGTGGACGCTTGCCCATTACTGAATTAACCATAAGAGGACTGATGGTTACACCACCATGTCCGGCTGGTTGCGCAGCAACGCCAGGTGGTCCCACCTGGAAATTGCGCGTGACATACTGTATAACAGCCCTATGTACGCGTATCAAAGACGTATGTAATACGCGAAGGTCTGCAACTGCAACAGTTAAATAACATGGGTCTGGGGTATACCCAGCCAAAACGGGCCACGTGGCCCCATCTATCGATAAAGGGACTAAGCGGACCGGTGATACTGGGTGAGAAAGGGTGCCATTAAACCAAATTTGGTGTTGCCAAGCTGTAAGCAGAACCTCAAGAGCCCTATAAGGCTGATAAGCGTGAGGAAGGGCCGTGGCAGTGTATTCGTGAAACAGACCATCCGTTCCATCCACCGCCGGAAAGGTGACCCAAGAGTAAAACACCTCAAAGTGGTTAGCAGGATTTGCTTCCACTACAAAGATAAGCTCGGCACCCGCATCAGGCACTCCATATGGAGCTAAATATGCCTCGAGTGCGGCGCGGCTATGAGCCGGAATATCAATTGCCATCACTAAAAATAAAGAACAACAACCTAAAGTTCGGCAGCGCAATAACAGGTAAGAGAAAAAAACCTTTTTAAGACTTCAAGCTTGAAAGAACCTGTAAAACATCAATATAGGAGGTTACACCGTCACAGCTGTCTCAGGAAACAGAAGTGAGGGGATTGTGGACAAGCACAAGCACTACTCAAGCGTCTCGCAGATAAGAACCAGACCAAACGTTGGCGGCGCCATGTTGCAGGGATTCTGCACCTACACAGAACTATGCGCAGGAAAACAGGACCTCAGTGAATAGGGGTGTACCAACCTACCACATTAGTACCCAAAATCCCAAACCGACTAGCTATAGTGTCTCATTCGTTCGCCTCCAAAGATCACGGAGCTACAAATGATTAGACAACCCAGAACACAACACTCCCGACTCTCTCAGGAATCGCGGGAGCAAGACGTACTCTTTCGCTCACTCACACATACTTGTCCACATTAAGAATTGTCAGAGTCACTAAAATAGTTCAAAATGTTTATTTTAACTAATGTGCTCTACAATACAGTATACGAGCCACTACCAGCAGCAAAATGCATAAACTCAGCACAGTTAGCATTGTTACAATTCCATAGAATACAAAGGGAGTAGTCATTATATAGAGACTGTGGGATTAGGGCACTCAGGCCCATCCACCCTCCCCTTGGTAAGAAGAAGTTTATTTTATATAAGGGAAGATCTCTGGGCTTTGACAGCAGACCCTATACCTTAAAGCCTGGATGTAAAGTTTACATCATAGGAACAGCGGAGCTCTTCTCCATGGAACGGCTTTCTCCAAGTGTATTAAAACAACATGCAACAACGTAATATCAAAGCACGAGTCTTCAGTACTGCAGATGTGTGTAGCATGTTATGTCTAGGTACTAGGGACTGACCAGAACAGAATAACAAGGGGCATTGTTTATCGACCTTGCACATTGTGTTCCCATGTGAAAGGCACAAACAAAGTCTTGCAAAAACAAAGTCATGTAGTAGCGTGCGCAAAAGCAGCATCATGGCAGCGAAGCTCATGTCAACTTAGCAATGTCGATAATGTGCCTATAAACCATATAACAACAGAACCCCACAATAAGTCTCTGCCCAAGGCCACACAAAGCCTTATATTTCACTGTTCATAGCATAGGGTTGGTGTAATATATGTTGTTGGACCTGACATCCTCGGCATGGTATTCTCCCAACTTTTTGCCTTTCAGCCTCCATTTTTTTCTGGCTTCGTTTTTGCTGGCTTTAGGAATCTGCGCTCTTTACCACTGTTATAGAGTGCTAAAGTGCTCTCTCCTTTAAATATAGTAAAATTGGTTTATACCCAATTGGCCTACTTCATTTACTTGTAAGTCCCTAGTTAAGTAGTACCACATGTCCCCATGCCTGTAAATTAAATGCTGCTAGTGGGCCTGCAGCACTGATTGAGTCACCCTCTTAAGTAGCCCTTCTAAACAAATCTTAGGCCTGCCATTGTGGCCTGTGTGTGCGGTTTTAAATTGGCAGTTTGACCTTGCAAGATAAACCTCTGCCGGGTCCCAAATCTCTCCTTTTAATACATATGTCACACTAGGGGTAGACCCTACATAACTCAGATGGCAGGGCGCAGTGTATTTGAAAGGTTGGACATGTACTTTTACTGGTAGTGAAAAACTGTTAAATTAGTTTTTCACTATAGTGAGGCCTACCACTTCTATAGGATAACATTGGGTTAACTTACTAAATTTAATAAGTGATAATTTTCAGTTTGGAGTAGGTGGGAATATCGAGTTTGGTGGCTAAAGAATTATAATTAAAAGCCCACTTTAATTGTAAAGTCGGATCTTTAGTCACAATTCTGAACATGCCACTTTTAGAAAGTTGAAAAAACAATTCCAGGACGCAAGTCTCAGACAGAGTGCGCACTGCTAAATAAACTCAGAGTGAGTGTATTAGCTCAATAATTAATCAAATGTTTTAACATCTGTAAACACAAAATCGGCATAATTATCCTATGCAAACACGATTTTTACAAAGCTCTTCAAAACAAATAATGGGAAATTATGATGATTCAACAGTGTGTCTACAACTTGTTTTATTCACAACTGAAGACTTCAACAGTATTCTTGTTGATCCTTGAAAACAATGATACATTCAAGCGTGGATATTCATCACTCCCAATGCATTTCGGTGAGTAATCACCCTTCGTCAGGGAAATCTACAAATGAACATATTTTACATGAAACAACATCATTGATTGAAAACCAAGAAATGTGACATAAATTCGCCTAAACATCCGGGAAGGTTATAGTGATTACGACGCCTAATATCAGTGACTGTTGATGTGAAGAACAATCACACACTATGCGCTCAAACAATCGCATCAGGCTTAGATGCCAAGAGTAAAACAGTAACAATAGAGACATTAGAACCAATGACCCAGAGAAAGTTCAGAATCAATGTGCCCAATAGTGCAACTGAAAATGATATATAAAACACCCGTGAATTTACTATGGTCCTTATGCTAGACTATGCAAAAGCAATACCTCCACTCTTGTACGTGATGTGGCTTTAGTCGGGTCCACTGCCCGTGCCTATAAGCGTCTTGCGACCGCCATATAACTCAAAACCCTGCACGAGACAGGAAAAAGTATACATCATGCTTAACTGACTCCCAAAGTCTAACGATATTAAAGTCAACTGGAAAGATTAACCGCTTACCAGCGCGATTATCTGCAGTAAACATGAGTACACACTTCAACAAACTCGAGTGCTACTAGCTGTTTTCCTGTCCACTGATTATTGTGCTAAGGGAAAAATTATAAATGAAGAGAGGGTGAAGGCGCTGATAGTTACTCTGAAAAATAAATAATAAATAAATTTTGCCTACTGCCTATGTACGTGCACGACCTGAAGCTTACCGGAAACTAAATGTCCCCAAGGCATTCAAACGCTGTTGCTCACTGCTCTTTGTCTTAAAGACGCGTCGCTAGCTGAAAAAGAAGAAAGCACCCATGTAACCCCTGACTATTTAAACTCTAGTCCTGTAGTACTTTTTCCTAATTTAACTCACCCAAAAGATATGGATGATGATGTTCCAACAGCTTCCTGGATCCCAAATGATTTGCGTAAGCCTCTCTCGATGTATGTAAACTTGCTGAGTGTGTCTAACCAATCACGTGTTAACGTGCTACGTATAAAAAATGGAAATAGAGATAGGACAGTACCAACAGAATAGAAAAGAAAATGCGAAATAATGAGGCCATCTTGACACGAAGCTACTAGAAAACCTAAACCTGTTTCTCTGTATTTAATACATGGTAAGCGCATTACCTACACAGATTGAAATGTTGAATTTAACAGAAATAAATACAGCGGTTAACAAATGCAATCACTATTATCATACTAGAATCATTGTTGCCTATGAGTTCACTAATATTAACAATTGTTAACCATTTGAATCTCAAAAGTATTATACACCGATACAATCACTGAATAAAATGCCATTGTATGAATGATAATTAATAATTCAAACCTTTTAACAGCGCTGGTAAAAATAACATAAAGCATCGTGATAACATGCTATGAAAGAAAACTTACTGCGAATGGAAAAAATAAGACAACGCAAGCAGTATAAAGAAATCAATGCTAAGTAATACGGCCATCTTAACGTTAAACTGAACCTATTGCTTTATGCTTAATATGTGGTGGAAACGCACTACCTACAGTCATAAAAGTACCTAAATTAACAAAATCAAATACACTTGACTGGTACAATCACAGTTTTCATGCTGCGATCACTGTTGTTAATAGCGATCGCAGTTGCTTACTAAAATCATTGTTATTGACAATTATTAGCTATCTGAATTCTGTGAGTATTATTCACATGTGCCATAATTAGATGTGATACCGTAATATACGAGCTAATCGGACTTCTGACAGCATATAAATAAACATTCCAAAACAGGTGCAAGTAACATAAAATATAATTATATCCTAATGATCGTGAATGAATAACACATATCGAGAAATTCACTAATAAAAAGTAAAAATGAATAAATAAAAAATGAACAACATGATAAGTATCCCTTTGTCCTGCGAGGACAATAACCCTATGAATTGGATGTGTGTGCTGGCTAATCCCTCAGTGTGTAAGAAATCATAAAAATGCCTCTATCATTGCGACTCTAAACCTGACCCCTTTAAAAGTCGCTACATGCTGCTATTACAGGAAACACGAGAGTTCCAATTTATCATTGAGACCCTTCGGGCTCAAAGTATCCAAGTACTTTATCCAAAACGTCTCACGTTGAGTGATTAATTTAGTCATGTCCTTATCTGGGCTGCTCCTTACAGTCTCTAATACTGTGAATCTTAACTGAGCTATTGTGTGATGAAACTCAATCCAATGGTTCGCTAGTGGAGAAGTCAAAGCTCTTGTTCTAATTCTGCTTTTGTGTTCGGTTATGCGTGTACGCAAGGATCTCTCTGTCTTACCTATATAACATAAACCAAATGGACATCGTATGGCGTATATTACATTCTGTGTATTGCAGTTAGCTGTGAGCAACAATTTCACTGGTTTACCCGACCATGGGTGAAAAATAGATGTCCCTAATAACACATTGTTACAGTGTGAGCAATTGTGACATTTTTGCATGCCCTTGAATTCTCCTGATTGCCAACCTTCCTTCTTTTTAAAATCTCTCTAATGTTGTTCGACCTTTTGTAGGCAAAAATAGGAGGTTCTTGATAAAGGGTGCCAAAATCTGGTTCTGTTTGTAGTAACTCCCATCGATTAAGAATTACTTTCTTAATTGCAGTCGACTGGGTGGAAAATGTTGAGACAAACACGTCACGTCTACCCTGACTTCTCTCTCTCTTAGTCAACAAATCAGATCTTTGAATTTCATCAGCCCGCCTGGCCGCTGTTTCCACAATCTCGTTTGGATAACCCCTGTCTAAAAAGCCATCTTTAAAACATTGTAATGTCTTCTTGTATTGTAAGTTATCAGAAGTGATGCGCTTGATGCACAAAAATTGAGAGAATGGAAGATGCTTTTGAGAGACTCAGGATGAAAACTGGTATATAGTAATGTGTTGTTGTATCTCTTTTGCGTACGTCGATACATTGACGATATATTCATCATGTGGCAGGGTTCGTCAGAAGTATTGAAACAGAAATTAAGCCAGTTGAATGATAAGAATACCAGAATACAATTCACGCACATAATGGACAGACATACCATCTCTTATTTAGATGTAAAAATTGAGCTGGATGGTCTAGAGATCACCACAAAGGTTTTCACTAAACCTACTGATCGCAACAACACATTACTATATACCAGTTTTCATCCTGAGTCTCTCAAAAAGCATCTTCCATTCTCTCAATTTTTGCGCATCAAGCGCATCACTTCTGATAACTTACAATACAAGAAGACATTACAATGTTTTAAAGATGGCTTTTTAGACAGGGGTTATCCAAACGAGATTGTGGAAACAGCGGCCAGGCGGGCTGATGAAATTCAAAGATCTGATTTGTTGACTAAGAGAGAGAGAAGTCAGGGTAGACGTGACGTGTTTGTCTCAACATTTTCCACCCAGTCGACTGCTATTAAGAAAGTAATTCTTAATCGATGGGAGTTACTACAAACAGAACCAGATTTTGGCACCCTTTATCAAGAACCTCATATTTTTGCCTACAAAAGGTCGAACAACATTAGAGCGATTTTAAAAAGAAGGAAGGTTGGCAATCAGGGAGAATTCAAAGGCATGCAAAAATGTCACAATTGCTCACACTGTAACAATGTGTTATTAGGGACATCTATTTTTCACCCATGGTCGGGTAAACCAGTGAAATTGTTGCTCACAGCTAACTGCAATACACAGAATGTAATATACGCCATACGATGTCCATGTGGTTTATATTATATAGGTAAGACAGAGAGATCCTTGCGTACACGCATAACCGAACACAAAAGCAGAATTAGAACAAGAGCTTTGACTTCTCCACTAGCGAACCATTGGATTGAGTTTCATCACACAATAGCTCAGTTAAGATTCACAGTATTAGAGACTGTAAAGAGCAGCCCAGATAAGGACATGACTAAATTCATCACTCAACGTGAGACGTTTTGGATAAAGTACTTGGATACTTTGAGCCCGAAGAGTCTCAATGATAAATTGGAACTCTCGTGTTTCCTGTAATAGCAGTATGTAGCGACTTTTAAAGGGGTCAGGTTTAGAGTCGCAATGATAGAGGCATTTTTATGATTTCTTACACACTGAGGGATTAGCCAGCACACACATCCAATTCATAGGGTTATTGTCCTCGCAGGACAAAGGGATACTTATCATGTTGTTCATTTTTTATTTATTCATTTTACTTTTATTAGTGAATTTCTCGATATGTGTTATTCATTCACGATCATTAGGATATAATTATATTTTATGTTACTTGCACCTGTTTTGGAATGTTTATTTATATGCTGTCAGAAGTCCGATTAGCTCGTATATTACGGTATCACATCTAATTATGGCACATGTGAATAATAATCACAGAATTCAGATAGCTAATAATTGTCAATAACAATGATTTTGTAAGCAACTGCAATCGCTATTAACAACAGTGATCTCAGCATGAAAACTGTGATTGTACCAGTCAAGTGTATTTGATTTTGTTAATTTAGGTACTTTTATGACTGTAGGTAGTGCGTTTCCACCACATATTAAGCATAAAGCAATAGGTTCAGTTTAACGTTAAGATGGCCGTATTACTTAGCATTGATTTCTTTATACTGCTTGCGTTGTCTTATTTTTTCCATTCGCAGTAAGTTTTCTTTCATAACATGTTGTCACGATGCTTTATGTTATTTTTACCAGCGCTGTTAAAAGGTTTGAATTATTAATTATCATTCATACAATGGCATTTTATTCAGTGATTGTATCGGTGTATAATACTTTTGAGATTCAAATGGTTAGCAATTGTTAATATTAGTGATCTCATAGGCAACAATGATTCTAGTATGATAATAGTGATTGCATTTGTTAACCGCTGTATTTATTTCTGTTAAATTCAACATTTCAATCTGTGTAGGTAATGCGCTTTTACCATGTATTAAATACAGAGAAACAGGTTTAGGTTTTCTAGTAGCTTCGTGTCAAGATGGCCGCATTATTTTGCATTTTCTTTTCTATTCTGTTGGTACTGTCCTATCTCTATTTCCATTTTTTATACGTAGCACGTTAACACGTGATTGGTTAGACACACTCAGCAAGTTTACATACATCGAGAGAGGCTTACGCAAATCATTTGGGATCCAGGAAGCTGTTGGAACATCATCATCCATATCTTTTGGGTGAGTTAAATTAGGAAAAAGTACTACAGGACTAGAGTTTAAATAGTCAGGGGTTACATGGGTGCTTTCTTCTTTTTTCAGCTAGCGACGCGTCTTTAAGACAAAGAGCAGTGAGCAACAGCGTTTGAATGCCTTGGGGGACATTTAGTTTCCGGTAAGCTTCAGGTCGTGCACGTACATAGGCAGTAGGCAAAATTTATTTATTATTTATTTTTCAGAGTAACTATCAGCGCCTTCACCCTCTCTTCATTTATAATTTTTCCCTTAGCACAATAATCAGTGGACAGGAAAACAGCTAGTAGCACTCGAGTTTGTTGAAGTGTGTACTCGTGTTTACTGCAGATAATCGCGCTGGTAAGCGGTTAATCTTTCAAGTTGACTTTAATATCGTTAGACTTTGGGAGTCAGTTAAGCATGATGTATACTTTTTCCTGTCTCGTGCAGGGTTTTGAGTTATATGGCGGTCGCAAGACCGCTATGAGGCACGGGCAGTGGACCCGACTAAAGCCACATCACGTACAAGAGTGGAGGTATTGCTTTTGCATAGTCTAGCATAAGGACCATAGTAAATTCACGGGTGTTTTATATATCATTTTCAGTTGCACTATTGGGCACATTGATTCTGAACTTTCTCTGGGTCATTGGTTCTAATGTCTCTATTGTTACTGTTTTACTCTTGGCATCTAAGCCTGATGCGATTGTTTGGGCGCATAGTGTGTGATTGTTCTTCACATCAACAGTCACTGATATTAGGCGTCGTAATCACTATAACCTTCCCGGATGTTTAGGCGAATTTATGTCACATTTCTTGGTTTTCAATCAATGATGTTGTTTCATGTAAAATATGTTCATTTGTAGATTTCCCTGACGAAGGGTGATTACTCACCCGAAATGCATTGGGAGTGATGAATATCCACGCTTGAATGTATCATTGTTTTCAAGGATCAACAAGAATACTGTTGAAGTCTTCAGTTGTGAATAAAACAAGTTGTAGACACACTGTTGAATCATCATAATTTCCCATTATTTGTTTTGAAGAGCTTTGTAAAAATTGTGTTTGCATAGGATAATTATGCCGATTTTGTGTTTACAGATGTTAAAACATTTGATTAATTATTGAGCTAATACACTCACTCTGAGTTTATTTAGCAGTGCGCACTCTGTCTGAGACTTGCGTCCTGGAATTGTTTTTTCAATATTGAACAGGCGGTGGGGTGGAACCGCCTCAGAGGTGCACGCTAATCCTTAAATAAGTTTTTGATTCTTTGGTAGACCAGGTTTACTATTAGAATTTCGAGTGCATCACCGCTGTTGGTTTATACAACTTTTAGAAAGTTGGCATTTTTTTGTCCTAACCATTTGGTGCCTGCAGCCCGTTCCTGGGTACGTGACTAGGTGTAGCTGGCAGGTGGCCTTTGTTTATTGCTACCAGACAGTGAGACAAAGGGAAGAGAAATGTTGGCAGGGTAGGCCACTCTGAGTTGATGAGGGGAAGAAGCTGTCACCTACCACACGTGCACATCACAAAGACTGTGCCTGAGCACTCTCCCAAAGAGTTTGACACTGGTCTTTTGTGACCCTAGGCAAGCTGAGGACAGGGATGTCTGACACCTTGGGAGGGGGGGGGGGTTAAAAACCTCCAGAACCTTCTCCTACTTCAAGGTGGGCACAAGGTATAAATATTGGACCCTTAGACCCAGCTCTTCAGTACCCTTTTGGACCTTTGGGAAAACTCAGAAGAAGGACTGCTGTGCTGTTCTGCAAGAAGGACTGCCACTCTGCTGCCCTGCTGCACTGGTGCCTGCTACCTGAGTGGAGGACTGAACCTGCTTCTAGAACCCAGGACCACCAGAGTGACTCCAAGGACTAGTTGGCTGGCCTCCTGACCAGAACTTCAGGGTGGGAAGGCTCCAACCACCTTGAACCCAGCACCTGGACTCTGCCTGCTGTGAGTCGTACCCTCCCAAGTGGTTCTACCCCATTCCTGGACCCTTGGAAGTGGGCTTGAAGGTGCTCTGCCAGCCCAACTGTGGTCCCAGCAGAAGCGACGCATTGGAGCCGCTGCGAGATGCATTGCCGACCAGACACTCTGCATCAGAGTCGATCCGCGATGCATTGCCTCACCAAACGCCACATCGGGACCACTGCATGGTTCGTCTCTGGTGCAGGACTTCGCAGCGCTGCCCGCAGCCTTCCAGGAACCACCTCTGTGCGACGCATCCTCGACGCAGGTCTTCGCATCGCAAGCCCCTCATCGACGGCATCCTCAGTGACAATGCAGGACTCTGCATCACAGCTTCGCAGCTCCTAGGAATCAACACTGCGCAACTCATCCTCGAAATGGGACCCTGCAACGCTCTGCAACCAGTACTTAAGGTACTCTTCTTCAGCTGGCCTAACTGAGTCCCTGTAGCCGGGCCTCGCTCCATCACGGTCGGCCTGAACGTGTGAATTTGTCCATCGTCCGACACGACCAGATATCTACAGTTGGCGCTTTGTACATTTTGGCGCTATTTTCACGTAAATCGTTAAATTTGAATATCTCAGTTTCTACTGGTTAAATGTTTGTCATTTTGGTCTTCAATTATTTATTAAATTCTGCTCTATTGTTTTTTAATTGGTGTGGGATTTGTCTTGTGTTGTGTTTCACTTTTATTACTGTCTGAAGTGCTGCTTAAATACTTTACACATTGCCTCTATGTTAAGCCTGACTGCTTTTGTGCCAAGCTACCAGAGGGTTAAGGACAGGTTAATTTGGGGGTTGCTTGTAACTTTATCCTGACAAGGATTGTGGTTGTTGCTTGAGTGGGGTTCCATCCTCCCCTCAACTAGTAACCCAATTTCTTACAATGGTGTTCAGCGGTGAGATTAGGACTTGTATTTGTGCAGTGTCATACAATGATTTTGTGTTACACTGAAAATCCCAGTTAAGTGACTTGAGACTAATGTGAGCCTTTTTCAATTCTCCCTAGTTTTCCGAATGGCTGTTTTCCTTTTTCTAAATTTAATTTCTCTACCTCTTTGCCTTATATCATGGAGATGCTCAATGTGGACAGCCTCAGCAGGGCTGACCTGCATGAAACTCTGCAAGGAGGGGGGGAAGGGCTGCGTTTTGGAAAGAGGGTCACAAAGCTAGACCTTCAGACAGCCTTCTGTGCCTATGAGGAGGTCACAAGGATGCAATCCAATCCTGAGGAGTCGTCGGAGAAGGATCTTAATGAAGATCATCCTGATAAGGTGGAACATGATTTAGGACTAGAGTAGGCCCTAGCTGTGGGTCCTGAGCAGGAGGTCCCAGAGGAGGGCGACCATCAGCCCATTGAAATAGAGATCAAGGAAGGGAGCAGTGTGTCATCCAGGAACAAGTCCCCAGATGAGCTGGTGGGCAGGGAAGCAGAAAGGGAGTTCAGGCTACAAATGGCCAAACTTAAAATGGAGGAAAAGCTATCTCTGGAAGAAAAAAGATTGGCTCATGAGAGGAGCCTGAGAGAGCTGGACATCAAAGCCAAACAGACTGAGTTCAGCACCAATGATGGCAGTGTTACCCTAGAGTCCACTGGAGAAAAAAGGGGTCCTCATCCCAAAAAATCTGGTGCCTAACTTTGCTGTGGTAGATGGCATAGATAACTGGCTTGAGGCCTATGGGATATACCCACTGAAGGGATGGATGCCCTTTTAGCCCCAGGGAAATAGGACATCATGAAGTATCCCCTCATGAAGGAGGCACTGACCAGGAAATATGGTCTGACCCCGGAAAAGTATAGGCAGAAGTTTAGGGACAGTCAGAAGCTGCCCCAGCAGACCAGAGTGGATTCTGTGGATCATTTTTGCGAGGCATTGAATGGTTGGGTGAAGGGCACTGAAGTAAAGGATTACCAAAGGCTATATAGTTTTATTGCTAGAGAGCACATGTTCAGTCTTTACTTTGCAGATCTGCAGCAACATCTGACTGACAGCAAGCTCACTGACCCCCAGAGAGCTGGCCAAGGAGGCGGACTGCCGGCTCAGCATAAAAAGGTATCTGGGGGGGATTACCACAAGGGTGGGCAGGGTCTCCACCAGAAGAAACCTACGAAGAAGGAGAGGGGAGACAAACATAAAAACAAGGAGTTCTGTAAAGGTCCCCAAAATAGTTCCATGAGTCAGGACTTCCAATCAAATGGACTTCCAATCAAATAAATGGTTCCCTGATCACAAGTGCTCAGGGAGGGACTTGGCAAAGTGCTGTGAGTGCCAACAGGTTGAGCATTACAAGGGGGATGCCAAGTGTCCCAAGTGGGCACAACCCCCCACTGGTGGGCAGACACCAGGGTTGGCGAGTATAGCGCTTGGGGAGAAGACTGGCCCAGTTAGTGTGGGGGGTGGTGCAAAGGTTACCCTAGTGTCCTTGGGTGATGGAGAGATGGAGCCAAATGCCCATATGCCTAGCAACACAAAAAAATATAGACAGTGGGTCACCATCAATTGGCAGAGAGTGACCCACTGAGAGACAAAGGAGCCAGCATGACAACCGTCAGGTGTCATCTGGTGTCCTCAGAGCAGGTAGTCCCAAATGTCGTCCACCAGGTTGTAGTAGCTGACAACCATGAGAGTCACTATCCAGTGGCTCTGGTTCCCTTTGAATGAGGTGGTCTCAGGTTCCTCAAGGGTAGCTGTGAGTCCATCCAGGCCTGTGATTTGTCTGCTTCGGAATGACCTGGAGCACACCACTTGGAAAGAGGTGGAGCTCCGGTCCAACTTGGGGATGTTAGGATTGCCTGAGTGTATGTGCCTGGCCACTCAGTCCATGGCCGTGCATAGACCCGGGGACTCCGCCCCCCCCCCGGGGAGCGCCACCCATGCCGATAATTGCTAGACTACTCAACTTCAGAAACCGAGACCGCATTCTACAGGAGGCACAAGCTAAGGGTCCTTGGCAGGTTGAGGGCAACTCAGTTAACATATATTTCGATTATATCACAGCGGTCCTGTGGAAAAGGGAAACGTTTGAACAGGTGAAACTGCATCTGAGAGGCCTAAATTTGAAATATGCTCTGCTCTTCCCCGCTTCTCATTGGAGGTGGAGTTTTTCTTCTTTGCTTCAGTGGCCGAGGCTTGGGACTGGCTTGAGCGAAAGGTGTATCCGGGGTCCGGATCGGCTGAGCGGGGCTCTGATCCCAAATAGCGAGAGCACGGATCCAGATGCTCTGCCCGGCAGCAGGGCAGAGAATCCCCACTAAGCATCAGGCCAAGATGGAGCGCTCGAAGGTGGTCCAGGAGGTCCAGAATGGGCACACTTGGTGCACAAATACTAAATGGTCCATCTTGGTGACAGACTCCCCTGATTCGGGAGACAGCAAGGGAATCTCTTGAACCAAGGGGGGGGATTCGCTTCCACCCATGGTGAACGCAATGACAGCAGGCAAAATTGTTTGAGAATCCTGGCCATTGGGCATGTGCCACTGAGTGACTGCTGATTGGGACCTGGGACTATGGAACACCCGGGGCTGGAGCACGGAGCGAGTGGTGAGCTGTGGGGCTTGGCAACATGCTACGGAGTTGCAGGACTGCACTCTCAGTAGGGTGAAGTATAATGTGTTGGGGGGTAGGCGACAGGTACCTCGGGCATTGGGGGTGGGTGGTTGCATACTAACCGAACGAGGAAACAGGGTGGGCTAGGGAGTTGGGAGGTGGATGGGGGCAGTTTGAGGGGGGAAGGGGAGGCACGTTGGCAACCAATGGGTGTATCCTTATCATGTGTCCAGACATGGGAAGGATGGGATCGCACACAACAGAGATACGCCACCTCCATAACACAGGCGGAGCTTCCCTCACATTCCTCTCCTGAAATGTAAACAGCATGGGTGACAAACGGGGAATGGTCTTGGAATTTTTGGCTAGGCACACACCAGACATTGTCCTGTTACAGGAGACCCACTTACTGGGCAACAACTGCAGCTTCCTGGGCAAAGGCAGGTACACTCTGCTTGCCCACGCGGGATTCACAGCAGGCTCCCATGGCACCTGTATACTAGCCCGTAAATCCCTTCCGTACCTGGTGACGGAGACGTGGGTGGATCCCCAGGGCTGCTGGGCGGCTACGGGAGATATATTATACTTTCCGCCAGGCCTCCAATCTCAGGGCCTAGACAAGATATTGGGATGGATTACGTTGATTACTGAGGCATTGCTGGTGATGAGTGGTGACCTGAACCTTGTTCTTGGGGGGAGTTAGACACGCTAGTCAAGAGGGGGAAGTGACCCAGGGACAATGCTAGACTGAGTAGCTTCGTGGCGGCAATGGGGCTGGGGGACCCGTGTCGAGTCACATATCCAGGGGAGAGACAATTCCCCTATGCGGCAAATGCGTTGCAATCCATGGCCCGAATTGACTACTTACTGGTCCCAGCGGGGTACACGGTTAAATGCAGGAACGTGCATTACCTGCCGCATGGCATCTTGGCTCACCCACTGCTGACTATGCAAGTTACTGGCCCAGTAGTGCGCATGGGCACTGGGTGGAGATTGGATCCCTGGGTCCCTACAGATTGGTCCTCGAAGCACTACGCACAAGATGCCACAGAGGCCTATTTCAAGGATAACGAGTGCTCAGCAACAACGGGAATTATTATGCGGGAGGCCTATAAAATGGTGGTGCCTGGCCGGCCGATAGCCCTTACGGTTGGCATGAAGGGGGAATGGGATCAAGCCTGTAGGGAGCAGGAGGAACAGTTGTTGGACTGGGAAGACCAGTACGTGGAACACCCCAACGAGGAGTTGGTGGCCCGCATTGAGACTGCGAGGGCAGAATACTGCGGCTAGCCCACCAGGAAGCCAGGTCACTCTTCAGAGCTAAACAACATAGACTGTATGAAGTGGAGAAAAAGGCTGGGAAGAGGCTAGAGTGGTTGGCACGGAGAGAGGAGGACTGGCGGTGGGTTGTGAAAGTAAGGATGGGGGGGTGACATGGTGGAGACGGCCACCAAGATAGCATGGGCATTCGTTGAGCACCTGACAGACCTTAACACTTAAAGATGGGACAATGGGCGCTTGGATGAGCTGCAGGCCTTCCTCTGGGAGGTTCCGATTGTGACACCAGAAAACATGGCGATGAAGTCCCTGGAGGGGGAATTGCAGGAGGGGGAAACAGCGGAAGATCTACGAAGTTGAAGGGGGGGGGGAAGTCATCGGGTCCCAATTGCTTCCCAGTGGAGTTCTTTTGTTGTGTGAAACGACAGGTGGTGAAACTGCTCTGTACGTTGTTTACTGAGGTGCGGTCCCGGGGGTGCTGTCTGCTGATTTTCAACAGTCGATATAGTCTTAATTCCTGAGCAGGGTAAACCTCCCGGAATTATGCTCCTCATATCGGCTGATCTCTCTCCTCAACATCGAGACTAAGGTCCTGGCAAAAGTCTTGGCTGTGCCTGTGATCCCCACCATCATGGCTCCAGATCAATCGGGCCTTATGCCTTATAGGGCCACTAGGCATAACCTAAGATGTCTTTTTCTAAGTTTTGCCCATGACTGCATACAGGAGCCAGTGACGCTGCTGACACTGGATGCGACTAAGGCATTTTATTCATTTTAATGGCCCTACCTCATGGCTCTGCTGCAAAAGATTGGCTTTGGCCCGTCCTTCCTGGCCTGGGTCTGACTATTGTATGCTTGCCCCACAGCCCGTGTCAGGGATAACAACACACTCTCAGTGCGGTTTGCACTGGAGAGGGGGACGAGACGGGGTTGCCCGCTGTCCCTGCTCCTCTTTGCGATAGCCATGGAGCCGGGAGCAGGCTGGATATGCCGGTACACCCTGGTGGGCGGACTCTGCTGGGACCATGAGTGGGAGGATGTGGTCTCGCACTATGTGGATAACGTCCTCTACCTAGCCGAGCCTGAAGGCTCCATCAACAGGATACTGGAGATCTTTGATGTTTTTAGCTCCTAGTCTGGATTATGTATTAACTGGGATAAGTCTTGTCTCTACCCGCTCATGCGATGGAAACCCAGGGAGCAGTGGAGCTGTCCGGGTCCTGTTGAGGAGCAGGGCCTTAAATTCCTGGGTATCTATGTCATCAGAGACAGCCAGTCATTCTATGACAACAACCTGGGCAAGCTGCTGGGGGATTATGGCAGAGATGTAGGCTGTTGGCATAAACTACCATTGTTGCTGCTAGGGTGTGCAGCGCTCGACAAAATGATAAACTTGCCCACATTTTTGTATGCCCTGCAGAACTCCCGATTTGAGATTCCAGATAGTTTCTTTCGGCAGGCGACGGCCACAATGAGACTGCAATTGTGGGATGGCTACTTCCCAGTACTTGCGCTACGTAAAAATCACCTACCTCCTCTGGGGATGTAGAGGTCAGATTGAGGAGTTCCTGGAGGAAAGCCCCCTAGAGTTCAGAGTGTTCTGTGCCCCATTACATAGGCACACCATATCAGCGGTGTATACCATCTTGCTAGCCAATAGCACCCTGCTGTTCAGAGCCCTTAGAGACGGGTGGGAGGGTGATCTTGGCAGTCTGGGAGACGATGAGTGGGGGAGGCATGCCGATATCCCAGGGAGGTGGTGATACCGGCGAACATTAGGCTGATCCAACTCAAAATCCTAGATAGGGCATACTTTACGAGGACACCACTCTTCGCCATGAATAGATGCACACCTGACAAGTACTAGAGGGGATGCTCACACTGGGGCATATTACTTCATACATTATGGGAGTGTCCCAGGTTGCAGCCCTTTTAGATGGGTGTGGGGAACAGGGTGTCTGAGTCATTGATACCACACTGGACCTCACACCAAAATTTGGGGTGAGCAATCGTTGGACAAATATACTCGTTTATTCTGTAATGTGGCCATAATGGTGGCTAGGTGTGATGTGATCAAAAAATGGAGCAGTTATGTTAAGTTATGTTATGGTAATTAAATTTAATATAGCGCAGAACTCACCCAAGAGCATCTTGGCGCTGCCTACAGGTACAAGCAAGCACAAGCAGGGGAAAATTCAACTTAAATAAGGACGTTTTCAGCAATTTCCTAAATTTATAATAATTAGTACAGAGTTGAATGTGAAGAGGTAAGTTGTTCCAGTAAAGCGGAGCCAGATAAGAAAAGGCTCTGCCTCCGCAAATAGTCAGACGGATACGGGGTACACTCAACAATGCTTTATCCAAAGATCTTAGGCTTCTGGTAGGTAAATGGCGTTTAAGTTTCTGCTGGAGATATCTAGGGCCTTTACCTTTTAAAGCATTATAGGTAAGGCAGCAGATTTAAAAAATACTTCTCTGCCTTATCGATAGCCAGTGTAAGGCTTTCAGCGATTGGGCCGAAGGAGCACCTGACGGAAGGTTAAGAACAAGCCTGGCTGCAGTGTTTTGCCAGGGTTCTGAGGATGGATGACTGGGAAGTCAACATAGACTGGTGTATGAGAGCTGAGGAACAAATCTACAAGGCGTGGGCCTGTCCAAACAAGTTTGACAAAATCTGAGGTGCGTGGAGAGCCCAGTGCAAGGGCATGGATTGATATTTTAGGGGTGGAGGGGGCTTGCTGCAGTGGGTGGCCCATGGTGGTATTCCCCAAGACAACAGTGGGAACTAAAGACTTGGTAAATAGCCACAGACCAATGGCAGTGCGACCAATGACCACGATCTTGAGAACATTACATAGTACTCGGAAGAAATACATGTCATTTGGTTGCCTATGTGTCCTCCTAAAGGGGGGGAGGGGTAAGTTTGAGGGTTGTTTGCTTTGGAGTTTTATTTGAAACTCAATAAAATATATTATAAGAAAAGAGGAAGGGCAGGGGGTGTGGGAAACCCACTACTGAAACTCCCACGGTCCGGGAGGAGGCTGAGGGTAATGCCCCAGAACCTACAGGGGAGTACATTGCCACCCTGGGAAACCTATCTGAACTGACCAATTGACAGAAGGAAGGATGTCCTACCAGTGAGGAATTCTGCAGAGCGCAGAAGGAGTGCCCTACTCTGGAGGGCCTATGGCAGCAAGCCAAGGCCCAGACAGCTGACAAAACCCCTGGAGATCACCTGATTTACTGGGAGAATGGTCTCCTGTATAGCGAGCCTAAGGTTTCTGAGCCTGGTGCAACCCATGTGTTGGTGGTCCCCCAGTGCCAGAAGGTCTTCCTACTTGGAACTGGCTCATGATGTTCCCCTGGCAGGTCATCTGGGACAAGACAAGACCTTTCGCAGGCTTGCCACTCACTTTTATTGGCCTAGACTTGACATAAAGTCCCTAAGTTCTGACTCCATCTTATGTAGGCCCGACTCCATCTTGGTCCCTGGAGGTCGCCATCTTCCTCAACTTAGACAATGGACACCGCCATATTCCCTGATTAATGCAGAATCATTGTCATGTCTGCCTGTCAACACAGATGTTGGCAGACCTTATCTTTAGAAAAACTGTGATATTGTCAAGTTCTTCGATTAATGATACAGATACAACATCTAAGGTGACATTCGTCTGTTTCAAATGTCTCCTCCTCATCATGTCAAGGTTTACCAAGAACACATACAAACATATAACCAAAATAATGTAGTCTGAATTGAAGTCCTTTAGCCTTATATGTTGATAAGGAATCATCAGGACGCATGCCTTGATGCACATAATCTATGTCAGACATTTCTAAATTTATGTCAGAAATTTCAATTTCTGATAGGATTAAGGATTTAAGGACTGCCACTTGATCACTTGTCAGGAGAGGTCCTTCACCCAGATTCTGCCAGAGATGGTCACACCTGTTGCCAGCACACTTCGCAGATGATACATCTCGCTTGAAGACTGAAGGTGATAAAGCCAAGTCACGGAGGAAGACTGACCGACTGCTACCACAGTGGATGTCTGCCCTTCGCGGGGAACACTGTCTTCACACCTCCGCTGTCAACAAGGTATGCAGTGCTTCTCTTCTCCCTAAGAAACTCTAGACTACAAGTTGCTGTGCCTTTTTATACTCTCATAACATAGTGCATAGAAGTAGGCATTAGGGTGTTAGGTCCTAGATGAAAACTTGAATGACATTTTAACAATGACAGAAGTGTTCACTTTATTCTTGTTAATTATAAAGTGTCTAGTTGCTGTTTTTATAATATTCTGTGTAGTTGTTTTAGATGTACTGAGAAACAGATTGTTCCTGTAGTATTAAATACTTTTAACTTTTCAATATTCATTCTTCTTAGTACAATGTGTGTGATACTGTGAATAACGAAATATGGTTTGTTGCTGTTTCCATGGTGCCCCGGATCCTTTTATGGGATTGTTAGTAACCCAACAGCAATATCTCTATACACTTTGAGTAGTGTTTGCGGGGCTACAATAACTTGTCTTTTACATCTGTGCATTGAACCAAGTTCACTGGTGTCACCCATGGGTGGGAAAGCACCCATTGTAGAGTTACGCCAAAGTTGTAACTTACGCAACAGTAAGAGGATGGCCTCAGATGCTTTCTGCAGGTCATGCCGTACCTGCTAGGCCAGTGGAAAGTCAGGAGGGAAGTACAAGGCTCACCAGGTTCCCCTTCCCGTTGTGCCACTCCCTTTGAGAAGGTGGGCATGACATTGTTGAGCCTCTGGGCCCCAAAACAGCCCTTGGCAACAGGTTTATCCTGGTCTTAGTGGACCATGCCACCCGGTACCTGGAGGCTATACCTCTGAGGACAGTGGCTGCGCCCGTGATGGCCAGAGCACTGATGGGGATCTTAACGTGTGGGGTTCCCCAAGGAGGTAGTATCCGACCGTGATACCAACTTCATCTCAGCGTACATGAAGGAAGCCCATGTAGGACGAGTCTGGGGTAACCTACAAGTTCTCAACACCCCATCATCACCAAACCAATGGGCTTGCTGAGAGATCCAACAAGACCCTAAAGGGTATGATCATGGCCCTGTCAGAGCCCTTGAGGCGGATGTGGGATGTCCTCCTGCCATGCCTGTTGTTTGCGTACAGGGAGGTACCACAGAAAGGGTTTGGATTCAGCCCCTTTGAACTTCTGTGTCGGCACCCTGTCTGAGGGCATCTCAGCCTAGTGAAGGATGGATGGGAGCAAGCTCCCAAGAAAGCCCCTCAGAATGTGGTCAGCTACATGAAGGCCCTCTGTCCCAGATGAAGAGCTTCTGGAAGAAGGCTAAGAAGAATCTAGAAGCCAGCCAGGAGTTTAGGAAACAATGGTATGACCGGAAGGCCACTCTGGATGAATTTCAGCCTGGCTAGTGTGAGTGATGAGCCCTATGAGGTGAAAGAGCGCAAAGGTGGTGTTACCTACTTGATGGACCTCAAGACCCCCAAGAACCCTTAACGGGTCCTGCATGTCATTCGCCTCAAACTCCACTTCGAGAGGTCCGAGGGAACCATGCTCCTGGTCAAGAATGAAGGAGTGGAGGAGGAGAGTAAGCCCCTCCCCTATCTCCTTTCTTCCAAGGAGCAGGGTAGGTCAGTGGAGGGTGTCAACCTCTCTCCTGCCCTGACCCTAGAACAACAGAGGGTCTGTCCCCAAGTGTTGGGGCTGTTCGCCTCTATATTCTCCCTAACCCAAGGGCTCACTACATGGTGCACCCATGATATTGACGCTGGGGACAGTATGCCTGTGAAGAATAAGATCTACAGGCTAGCTGACAAGGTGACTGCCAGCATAAAGGAGGAAATCTCCAAAATGCTGGAGCTAGGGGTAATTGATCCCTCAAGGAACCCTTGGTCCAACCCAGCGGTACTGGTCCCCAAGGCTGCCCCTCCAGGTACCCAACCTGAGCTTAAGCTCTGTGTGGATTACTGGGGGCTCAATGTGGTCACCAAGACTGACGCACAACCCATCCCCCAAAGTGACAAGCTCATTGACCGGTTAGGGGCTACTAAATTCCTCAGGACGTTTAATTTAATGTTTGCGTACTGGCAGATCGCCTTAACGGAAGGGGCCAAAGAGAGGTCTGTGTTCTCTACTCCAGAAGGCCACTTCCAGTTCGGAGTAATGCCCTTTGGGTTAAAGAACGCCCCTGCCACCTTCCAGAGGTTGGTCAACCAGGTCCTGGTTGAGTTGGAGAACTTCAATGCCGCCTACCTAGACAACACTGCTGTCTTCAGGTCTAGCTGGGAGAACTACCTGTGCCACCTCAGAGAAGTGCTTCAGGATCTGCAGAGAATAGGCCTGACTATGAAGGCCAGTAAGTGCCAGATAGGGCAGGGTTCTGTGGTCCACTTGGGTAACCAAGTAGGAGGAGGAAAGGTGCAGCTCCTCCTGGCCAAAATTCTGACCACTCACTGCACCCGTTCTCAAGCCCCTGATTTCTCCCAGGAGTTCATCGTGCAGACGCATGCCTCAGAGCATGGCATAGGGGCCATGCCCTCACAGCTGAATGAAGAGGTCCTGGATCAACATGTAGCCCTCATTAGCAGAAGGTTACTCCACAGGGAACAGAGGCAGAGTGCAATAGAAAGGGAAGCCTTTGCAGTGATCTGAGCACTGAAGAAGTTGAGACCATACCTGTTTGGTGCTAACTTCCGGGTTTAGACAGACCACAGACCCCAGAGATGCCTAATGCAGATGTGGGGTGAAAATCCCAAACTGTTGAGGTGGTTCATCTCTCTCCAGGGAATGGACTTTAAGGTGGAGTATCACCCTAGAACTGAGCACACCAATGCTGATGGTCTCTCTCCAGGTTTTTCCGCCTTAGCGATAACAACTCCCATGAGGGTGGGTAGTTATCCCTACTTTCAGCTGGGGGAGACAAATGTTGGACCTGACATCCTTGGCATGGTTTCTTCCCAACATTTTGCCTTCCAGCCTCCTGTTTTTTCTGACTTTGTTTTTGCTGGCTTTTGGACTCTGCACACTTTACCACTGTTAACTAGTGCTGAAGTGCTTGTGCTCTCCCCTTTAAATATAGTAAAATTGGCTTATACCAATTGGCCTACTGAATTTTCTTGTAAGTCCCTAGTAAAGTGGTACCACATGTACCAAGGGCCTGTAAATCAAATGCAACTAGTGGGCCTGCAGCACTGGTTGTGCTACCCTCTTAAGTAGCCCTCCTAAACAAGTCTTAGGCCTGCCATTGCGGCTTGTTTGTGCAGTTTTAAACTGCCAGTTCAACCTGGCAAGGTAAACCTATACCAGGCCTTAAAACTCCCTTTTTAATGCATCTAGTTTACATTTAGGAAAGGCTCTACACAGCCCAGAGGGCAGTGTGCAGTGTATTTAAAAAGTTGGACATGTACTTTTAAGTTTTATATGCCCTGGTAGTGAAAAACTCTTAAATTGGTTTTTCACTATTGTGAGGCCTACGACTCCCATAGGATAATATTGGGTTAACGTATTACATTTAATACGGGATACCTTTCAATTGGAAGCAGGTAGGATTGTTGAGTTTAGTGTCTAAAGAAATGTATTTAAAAGTCCACTCTAATGGTAGAGTCAGATTTTTCGTCACAATTCTGAAAATGTCAATTTGGTACCTTTGGTACCTACAGCCTTTCTCTGGATCACATGACTAAGTGTAGCTGGCAGTCGGTCTTTGTGTATTGCTCCCAGATAGTGGGACAAAGGGAAGATATGTGTTGGCAGGATGGGCCACTTTGAGTTGATAAAGGGAAGGAGTTGTCATCTACCCCACTTGCACATCACAAAGGCTCTGTTTGAGCACTTTTACAAAGGGTTTGACAATGGTCTTTTGTGACACCAGACAAGTGTGGTCCAGGGAAGAAGGGGATGCCTGAAACCTCAGGGGGGTGGAAAGCTCTAGAATCTTCTCCTACTTCAAAGTGGGCACCAGGTATTAATAATGGACCTCAGACTCCAACTCATCAGTACACTTCTGAACCTTTGGATTCTGCCAGGAAGAAGAACTGCTGTGCTGCTGAAAGTACTGCCACTCTGCTGGACTGTTGCTCTAAAGGACTGCTGCCCTGCTGTGCTGCCCTGCTGCCCATTTGCCTGGGTGAGAAGTACTGGATTTGCCTCTCTGAATGCAGGACCCCAGAGTGACTCCGAGGGCTACTTGGCTGCCCTTTTGATCAGAAGCCTCAGGGAAATACCAGGCTTGCAACAACCTTGAACCCAGCACCTGAAATCTGCCATCTGTGAGCCCTGCCCTCACAAGTGGTGTCATCCCAGTCCTAGATTCTTGGAAATGAGCCTGAAGGTGCTCTGCCAGCCTATCTGTGGATCCAGCAGAACCCGAAGCATCTCCTTCGCGGCGCTTCTACCGCAGAACCGGCATATCACAATTGCTGCTGAATGCATAGCCCTCGGAACCAACAAACTGCCTGCTGCGCGGATGTTCCCAAAGCAAGGAATTCACATTGGCCATCGCATCCCATCAGAGCCAACGAATCCCCACGCAAGGACATTGCCTCGACCAATGTAGTCCCTCAGAACCTCTGCTGTACGATGCATCTCCACGCAAGGACATTGCATCACACTTCGCAGCTTGCCAGAACTGCTAATGCACGACACATCTCCTAACCCAGACCTCATATCGCCTCTGCTGTGTAATGCATCCTCCACGTGGGACTCCACATCTCTTCACCAGGATTAAGTGTCAGGGTTTCCAGCGTGAGTCACAGCGTGAGCCCCAGAACCCTCTCAAAGTCCAGGATGGTACCCAAAACCTAAAAGAATAGTCAGGCACAACACGAGCAACTGCACACCAACTTATACACCTCAGACATCTTCCATTCATATCTGGGTGTTCGCTACAAATTTCAGTCCCCCAGAACTGACTTCACTACGTTCACTATAAATCTTAGCCGCCCCAAAAACTGCTGCACTCTGATGTAATGTGACACTATGTAGAAAAGGACAAATCTCGGCAGCCATCTTGGTTTGCGGTTGTATTTAAACCGTGCCCATGACTACGCACGTGCTGTGCCTCGAGAACAGTGAAGAAACAACCTCTTATCTGCAACGGCAATCCAGATCTTCTGATTGCCACGTCCACGCTTGTCTACCTAGATTGAGCTCCGAGTTCTGGAGGTACCTCGGAAAAGGAAAAAGGAAGAGACCAATCTAAATAAGCGTTTATCAATGCAATGAGAGAACATTGAAAGGTAACAAATTCTTAGTTTAAAAAGGCAATTAAGCAAGGCCTTCTTGGGGGCGCTAGAGGGCGCACGGCAAGATGGCCGCACCCTAGTGCTGCTCTGCTTGGCCGGGCAACAATCTGCCAAATATCTGCCTGAGAGTCACGCATCCGCTTCCTAAACAAGGCTGGGAAGTGTGGTATTGCGTCCCTGCACCGAGTGGAGGCGAATTGTGCCACTTTTGCCCGCTGTACGTTGAAGGCGCGGACATTTCGGCTCCGCGGCGGGCGCTCACAAAATGGCGCCGGCCGAGAGCTCCTGAGCTGTGGTATCACTGCGGCGCCTGGCAGCTAGCGGCTGCGCCCTGGCGCGACGTGGCGGTGCCACCGGACTGAAGATCGACCGGTTAACATACCCTGGGACCAGCGGAGAGCAGTCGAACTTCGGGCGCGGCGGAGACGGAGAGCGGAGATCGCCCGACACTCCCCCTGCATGCTTGGATTCTGGAAGGCGTCTGGCTGACGATCGAGGACTCCCAGTGGCCGGCGGTGGTGAGTGGGGTGCGGTGCCTGGCTGGGCCTGCGGCTGCGAAGGCGGGTGGGGGCCCGGGGCCGGCGCTGCGCTGCGCTCTGTAAGCTGTTGCTGGGCCCTGCGGAGTGGAGTCTACACGGGTGACATAGGCTTGGGCGGTCGCGCTGCTTGCCGCTGATGCTGTCAGGAATCACCCGATTGCTGGAAGGTCGCGCACCTATCGTGCCTGACTTCATCAAACTCTTTGGCTGTCTTTGCTATCACGCGGCTGCAAAAACGGATCCCGCTTTCCGGTGGCAAGGTGGCACAGTGGCGCTATGTGTGCGGGGCTGCTGAAACGCTGTGACTTTGGGGAAGTGTGCCGCTCAGACTGACTTTTCACTTTGCTGATCCCCAGTCCACTTTATTCTTCTCCCCGACATATGTGCGTTGCTACTGAGCGAGCTGTAGTTACAGTTTAGGTGTTGCTACGTGTTGTGCCTCTGAGAGCCTAAGGCCGGAGGTAGGCCTCATTTCTCTGCGCTTGTGACACTGCTGGCGGGCCACCCCCGCTCTTTGTACCGTGCGGGGCTCCTTCCTGACCAGACACGTCATATTTCGCCCACTGAGTGCTCTGAAGTGCTTCATCCCCCGCTTGTGATCCACCCAAGAGCGTGTGTGCGCACTGCCTGTATCTACTATGGGGAGAACAGACAAGTCACAGCCTCACCTCACGTTTGAGGCCCGCAAGTCTTCCAAGTCCTCACAGAAGGCCGCCTCAGACTCGGAGGCGGATGCTCACGGAGACAGTCCCACTACACTGGAAACTACTTTATTGGTGATGCAGCGCAGCCTCCAATCCATAGAGGGCACAATGGCGGCTGTGAATCACAGACTGGATCACATGTCCGCACAACTTGAGAAACAAAATGCTCGCATGGGGGAGGTTGAGCAGCGTGTTTTGGCTACAGAAGATGGGCTCAGTGAGGTATCTGGTAAAACACTGAACATGGAGAAGGTGCTGTCCCTCATCCATGCCAAGAATGAGGATTTGGAGGCGCGGTCCCGGCGCAATAACATCAGGCTGACGGGGCTGCCGGAATCCACCAATGTGGGGAGAATGGAAACATATATCGAGACACTCATTAAAGATATTTTTGGCACTGAGCAACTGTCCCACATGTTCATCGTAGAACGTGCTCATCGCTCTCTGGTGGCGAGACCACCTCCTGGAGCCGCTCCCCGTCCTATCATAGCACGACTTTTAAACTACAGGGACCGGGACAATGTGTTGCGCCTAGCTAGGGACAAAGGGACTATCGAGCACCAAGGCAATACCTTAGCTTTTTTCCCCGATTTTACAGTGGCTGTACAATCTGCCAGAAGGGAGTTCAGCGCAGTGAAGAAATTCTTACAATCTGAAGGAGTGCCTTATGCCATGCTGTACCCCGCACACCTGCGTATTGGACCGGATGGTGATTCCAAGATTTTCTCTAACCCCAAAGTTGCCATGGACCATGCTAAACAACTGAAACGCAGGCGGCAAGAGACTAACACGCCTCACGATGATGATGAATGACTTGTAATGATTCCTCTCGCTGTTGTTCTAGTTTAGTATTTGCTGTGCTCACTCAGGGATATAACATGCAGATGCTTCTATGTGTGGAAATGTTTATCGGTGGGATTCTCCCACTTCAGGATATTGGTATGACCATGGTAAGAAGCGGGCTATCACGTGACAGATCCAACCGGTAGGCACGGGACTACGACCTGCTGGGCCACCCTCCACTGGATGGGAGGCTAGTTGCACTCTGCGCCCCCCAAATGGGAGTGCCCCAAATGCACAGCTGTGCAGTTTTTTCTTGTTGGGGGGGGGGGGTTTCATGGAATTGGGATGGCTTTAGCAAAGTTTGGGACGCTGAAGTGGGTGGGGGGATGGGCATGGGGGGTTAGATGGTCAGGCTGCCGGTGTATTCATTTTATGCATGCGTTGTAATGATTTGCAGGGGTATCGTTTCATGTCAGACAAACTGCGTAGCGCTGGTATGTATCAAATGTTGAGAGCATGGTATGAGTGGTGTGGTTAGGTTCGTTACTTGGAATGTGCGTGGACTCAACTCTCCCAAAAAAATTAGGTCTGTCTTTGCACACCTGGATAGGCTGGAGGTGCAGGTAGCTTTACTTCAGGAGACTCACCTCACCAAGGACTCCGCACAAAAAATAGGTACGCGGTGGGCAGCTTTGAAGGTTGAGTCCTCGTACTCCACCTTTTCGAGGGATGTGATGATACTTATTAAAAGGGGGGTTCCTTTCACTATGCTCGACAGATACTGATGAGCATGGGCGAGTAGCGTTGTGTGTGGACAGTTGGGTGGCAGGACTGTATTGTTGGTTAATGTGTACGGGCCCAATATTGATGACCCGCCCTTTTTCTCGGACGTGTGGCGCCAAATTTCTGGGTTTCCACCGGCTGAGATAATTTGGGGGGGGGGGATTTTAATGTGTGTTTGGATGGAATCTTAGATAGAGCTGGTGGTGGCACAGGGAGGCTTAAACAGGCAGCGGAGTCCATATTGGGGATTATGGAGGCAGGACAGTTGTTTGATGTTTGGCGTCTTCGACATCCGGAGGGTCGCGAAAGTACGTTCGTCTCCTCGGTACATGGGACCTGGTCCCGTATAGACTTCTGGCTAGTCTCTGAGGCCGTTTGCACCTGGGCGGTGAAAGCTGAACACCTGCCTCGCACACTTTCCGATCACTCTCCGGTGGTCCTGACCACCTTTCGCATGGAGACTTCAGCCTACTGAACTTACCGACCCAGTTTTTAAGCATACTATCGGAGAAGCAATCCAAAAAAAAATTCAGGACAATGAGGGGTCAGTTGATAGTGATGGAATGCTATGGGAGGCGTTTACAGTGACGATTAGGGGGGCTTGCATTGGAGTGCGGTCTGGAGTGTTACGGGATCTCCGGCGTCGAATAAATAGGTTGGCGGCTGAGATCTCTGCACTTGAGCGGAACTATGAGGAACATCCCTCCCCACCTACACTGGTCACCGACCACAATGAAACGGTTGATCGGGAATTACAGCACCGCTCTCGGCGCGCAACTGCTCGATATTATGGGGAGGAGGGGCCGTCCTAGCCGTTCCCTGGCGCAGAAATTGTTGGCACCGCGCAGCCAGGAATGCATCAAGGAGCTTGAAGATGAGAAGGGGGAGATACACTACTTGACTCCTGAAGTCAGTGATATCGTTTTAAGATTCTACACCAAGCTTTATGCAGCTGCGGATGCCCCCCACACGGCAGAGTTAGATTCATACCTTGATGACGTCGCGTTGGGATGGCTCTCCAACGCGCACAGGGAATATCTAGTGCAGCCTTTTGATGTGGAGGACGTAAAAACAGCTATAATGACTTTGCCCACCTGCAAAGCGGCTGGTATAGATGGTCTACCTAGCGAATTCTATAAAACTTATGCGGATGCTCTGGCTCCTCGGCTACTGGCTGTGTTTGCGGAGGCTTACGAAAAGGGGGAACTCCCGCCTACTCTCAGAGAGGCACTGCTAGTGACCTTGCTGAAGCCAGACAAACCACCTGAACGGTGTGAATCATATAGGCCTCTTTCACTCATTAACATTGACGCCAAAGTCCTAGCGAAGATGATCGCCACTAGGCTGCAACCATTAATTCCACTGCTAATCTTGCCTGACCAATCTGGTTTTGTGTCTGCGCGCTCTACTACACGCAGCCTGCGCACTGTGTTCTCAACGCTACATTACTTCGACCCGGATTTCCAGGCGGTGGCTGTGCTGCTTGATGCAGCAAAAGCCTTTGATTCCCTTCACTGGGATTTCATGTTCACAGTCCTAACTAGAATGGGACTACCTCCATTCTTTCTTAAATGGATTAGAGTACTATACACTGCACCGGTCGCACGTGTACGGGTAAATGGCTGGGTTTCCGCGGCATTCCCCATAGGTAGGGGTACGCGACAGGGATGCCCCCTGTTGCCAATGCTGTTTTCATTAGCGCTGGAACCTCTGGCCTGTAAGCTCAGACAGTTACATGCGGCTGCGGCATTACGATTTCGGCAACGACCACTGGTGGTCTCCTTATATGCCGACGATATGCTTTTATATGTCCGAGACCCTGCTACCTTCTTACCAGAACTGCTACGGGAATATGTGAAATTTGAGCGCTACTCAGGTCTGGGCATCAATTGGTCTAAGTCAGTGGTGTTTCCGCTGATGGCTGGTACTACGGAGATAGACCTGGATTTCCCGCTGACGTGGACCAGCGAGCCGGTGCGGTACCTCGGGGTTTGGTTACATAGGGATCCTGATAGGGTGCTATCCGAGAACTATGGTCGGGCTATCACACGCATCACTGAACAGGCGGAGCGGTGGGCGCGCTTGCCTCTCTCCCTTGCGGACCGGCTTGCAGTTGTGAAGATGACTTTTTTACCAAAGCTGCTTTATTTTTTCGTTAACATCCCAATCAAGTTGAATATAGCACTATTCCAGATGCTCCAATCTGCAATCCTTACATTTGTATGGGGAGGGAAAAGCCCAGATGCAGTTGGGATGTTTTAGCACAACCGTTTGATCGGGGCAGGTTTGAAGCTCCTGACTTCCGTCTATACTATCTATGCGCGCAGGCCCAGTTTGCACACTACTGGCATTACCCGCCACATTTTCAACCATATCTTGCCATAGAGTCCGACACTGTACTTCCATTGCCCCTACAGGCAGCGACCCTTTCTGGGGGCACGTGAGGTCCCAGGACTGAAATCAACCCCGTGTTATGCACCGCCTGGGCCTGGAAGATGCTTTCAAAAAGGGCGCGGCTTCCATATTTATATGCCCCGCGTCTGCCACTAGCCTCCCACCCTGATATCTCCGCCGCAAGGGATAAGTCTGCCTTGAGGGAACTAGCAGCTGTAGGTATATCATAGATGGGGGATCTGTACAAACAGGGTCGGTTCAGGACATTACAAGATGTAGAGGGGCCTACAGATCGCGGGTTCATGTTGGGTTTCACTTATGTCAGGGTCCGGCAAGCTGTTAAAACTATTTATCCGGATTACCCGGAGGAGCCTGCAACTCTGCGGGCGTTGCAAACTATGCTGGGGGGGAGGAGCGAAAGGGTCTGATCACCAAACTATACAATGCTTCTATGCATGAGCAAGAGCCTGAGGAGCAACCCTCGTATCTTAGATGGCGGACTGCACTAGGGCCTGTACTCACAATGGATGTTT
Organism: Calotriton arnoldi; assembly: GCA_963921515.1. NCBI lineage: Eukaryota > Metazoa > Chordata > Amphibia > Caudata > Salamandridae > Calotriton > Calotriton arnoldi. Next base: position 1,109,154 of record CAWUFW010000842.1, read on the forward strand.
GGAAGAATTGCTGTGAGCTGACTGGTCGCCTAACGGCGAATTGTAATCTCCGAATTATCCACTTTAAATATTTGCACCAATTATATTATACCCCTTTGCAACTTCATAAGTATTGTCTGCGCGAGTCTGCCAACTGCGTGCGATGTGGGCAAGCTGATGCAGATTTTTTCCATGTGGCTTGGATGTGTGCTGGAATATTTGCTTTTTGGTCTAAGGTGACAAATATACTCACAGAGGTTGTGCTGGAACCAGTACATTGCACACCGGAAATATGCCTGCTTGGTTATGTGAAAAATTTAAAGCCCTGCAATAGGCGGATAACTGCACTTGCCACGCTGTTTGCTAAAAGAGCTGTAGCTATTTGCTGGGGGGCGAAAACCATTCCAACTGTGCAAAAGTGGATCCAGGACTTACTTTACTGCAGGGACACGTTAGAGCTTTATGCCGAGGAATTACCTGAAGCCTCACGGCCTAAGGATTTCTGGGCACCTCTTACTACATATTTGCTCGCCCACCCGGATTTGACATGAGTTGCTCGTTATACACGCTTATTGCTTTGTGGAAGGTAATTCTTCATGCTGTGCCAACACACCTCGATTACCTGCTGTTCCTCCGCTCATATCTGTATCTGTGGTACAGTATGCTTCCAATGTATGATGCACTGTCGCCTGTCCTGTTGGGGGGGTGGGTTAGGGGTTTGTTCACTTTTTGATATGATTATTCCAAATTGTGTCTTTCTGTATGCCAATATGATAATTGAAACAATAAACAAATTTAACAAAAAAAAAAAAAAACAACGGAGAAAACTTATATGAAAAAACAAAAAAGCAAGGCCTTCTTTAGATCATAGAGATTAAGACTTGAATTGGTGTGAAGAGAACATCACAAGAACTTTTTAGGAATGGCATGGCATTACTGATGTAAGTGAATATGATTGGATAAGTGCAATACAAGAAGCAATTGTAGAACAAACTTCTGGAGGTTAAAACTGTGTAACAAATGTTACATGTTTTTTCTTATAGATAGTTGTTCGCATACTCCTCCCCAATCAAGAGGAACTCGAAGGTTCATAGAAGCTAATTTGATTCTTCAACAATAGGCGCGCTGAATCCATCCCTCCAGTTGATCACATGATCACAGGTTTACATATCTAAGTACTTGCCTCAAATGAATGGGAGGGAATCAAAAGAGTGCAATTCAGGGCAATAATTAAGTAAGCTTTTTTGTTTTGAAAGGTTGGAAGCAAAAAGGGAAAGAAAATGACAGAAGACCCTCCTCCCTGGGCTTTATCTGTTTTTCTGGCAGTCATATTCATTTTCTAGAGTAACTGGTAGAGTGTTGAGGAAGCGGGTCCCTATCGTCTCTGCGACACCATGTTGCAAATCGGAGAGGTAAGGCCTGTACCGCTAAGTCTGTCAGAAGGCAAAGCCCACAAAGCATGCATTGCCCAGACGATTTGGATTTGCAAAATATTACACGTCGAGATATTACCAACATGTTGGCAGCTATCGAGGCAGAAAACACAACCCTGAGACACGATGTTACGATGCACCAAGAACAATTAGCCCAAAAAAGAGAGAATCCTTGGGCTTAGCCGCCCTAGTTCATAGCAAGTCTAAGCCGATTTTGAAACCCACCAGTTTTCAAGCTACTGGAGGTGCTACTGCCCCTTCCGATCCTGTAACTGCTCCAACCATGCAAATTCAAGTTGTGACTCCAGTCCCTGCCCCCTTGACTCCGCCTGAGTGGTCTCAGGGGGATAGTGTTAAATTTGCCATGTTTATAAACCAATGCCATTTGGCCAAACCCATAGCCTTTCCAGATGATGGCACCAAGGTGGCTTTTGTTCTCTCCTATCTAGGGGAAGATGCAGCGTGTTAGATCTGGCATCCTTAGGGTGGTCTTCCCCCAAACTTTTTGCTTTTTACCTCCACGTTTTGCTGTATCTTTTTGTTGGCCTTAGGACTCTGAGCACTTTACCACTTTATCAGTGCTAAAGTGCATGTGCTTCTTCCCTAAACATGTGTGTAATTGGTGGATACCTGATTGACGTATTTAATTGACTTGCTAGTCCATGGTAAAGTGGTATACCCTATACCCAGGGCCGGAAGTTAAATGATACTAGTGGGCTACAGCAGTGATTGTGCCACCCACAGAAGTAGCCTTTCAAACCTGTCCCAGGCCTGCCACTGCAGTGCCTGTGTGTGCAGTTTACTGCCACTTGGTCTTGGCATTTAAAACTACTTGCCAAGCCTTAAACTCCCCTTTTATTTCGTATAAGTCAGACCCTCCAGGATTTCGCGATTTCGCGATTTGCAAAAAAATCGCGAAATCGGCAGTTTTGGAAAAATGCCGCGATTTTTACAAAACTGCCCGCGAAATTTGGACGGTTGGTGGAAGGAGGCCCCTTTTAGGTCTGTGTTGACAGTACAGCTGTCTCCAATGTCAGTATGTGTGGCTTATTGGTTAGGCCTTTGCAGGCATCAGCAGATAAACGTTACAACAATGTGAATGCTGCAGCAGGTGAGATGGTACATGCTCTAGTGGCTGAGAAGTACATGCTTCAGTATCAGAGATATGTCTTTCTAATGTTTCAGGAGCTGGGGGGAGGTCTCTTTTTAGCAGATCTCGCCCGACCTGCTGGAATGTCGGCCCCCACGTGTCTATTCCTGCACGTCGCCCTCGTGGGGAACAGGGGGCGGCTTCACTCCCAGAAGTAACTCCCACCCACAGCCCCCCCGCCCCCCTCCCCATGGTGAATCTCTGGTAGATGCCGGAAAAGCGAGATTTCGGACAGCCTGAGCATCCTGTGGGGGAGCAGGCGAAGGAGGTGTGGGGGGGGGGCTGATGTGACAGCCAGCTGACAAAACCCACAGCGAAGAGGGACCAGCGGCAACTGCGGGCATTTAAATGAAGAACAAACTGAGAGGGACGGAAAGATGTGCAGCGTGGAGGGGTGTGGGGGGGCTGAAAAGGAAGAGTTGAAGGACCTGCGAATGAGACGTGAGGACGAGAAGAGGAAGAGAGGGAGAGGGAGAAAGAGTGAGGGGACGCGAACGGGGAGGGCTGGAGGATGTGAGGCGAGGGAAGAGAGATTGGAGGGTGGGGGAAGGTGAAGAGACAAGAAAGGGAGAGAAGGGTGAGATGTGAAGGAAGAGTGAAGGAGCTAGAAAGGGGAAGGTTGGAAAGAAATGGAAGGTGTGAGTTGGAGAGGGTGGGAAGGAAGATTGAGATGGCAAAGGAGAGATGGGATAGAAGAATTAGGTGTGCGAAAGGAGGCCAAGGCTAAAGAGGGGAGGGAAGGGAGAGGCCTTGAGGGGGCAGAACAAGGTTGAAATGGGGAAAAGAGGAGCAGAAGAGATGGGAGAAGAAGGTAGAAAGAGTACAAGATGTAGAGAGCGGTGGGACAGGAGAATAGAGATGCGAGGAGAATGAGTAAAAGGTTCCCGAGCGGAAATAGAGGGGGGGGGGTGGTAAGAGCTTGAGAGCTGAAGTGGGGGAGGGGGGGCGAAGAGAAGAGGAGGAGAGGTGGGGAGATGGAATATAAACGAGAGACAAAGATAGAAGAGATGGGAAGACAAAGGAGAAGTGCGGGAAGTGAATGCGCGAGAGAGGCGGGAAGGAATAAGTAAAAGATGGGGAGGGAGGGAGCGAAAGATGCGGAGGGAATGGGAGCCAGAAGGTAAAGAGGAGAGGGGAAGAGAACTAAGAGGACTCGAGAAAGAGTGAACGGTGTATAGAAGGATGAAAGAGAGAGGAAGAGGAAGAGGAAGAGGAGGGACGCCTGGGAGGAGGAATAAAAGGGGTAGAGGGAAAGCTAGAGAGGCGGAGACGTGGGGAGAAGAAGAGAAGTAACCCAAGGAGACGAGAAGAGGGAATAAGAAAGGGCAGGGATAAGAGGGGTGAGTTAAAGAGAGAGAAGGAGAGGAAGAGAGATCCAGGGGGAGAGAAGAGAAAATGGCTAGTAGTTCGGAGGTGGAGGTTGGACAAACTGAAAGCAGGAGGGAAAGGCATGAAAGGAAGAGCCGTGCACTGAAAAGAACCGAGGCAGAAAATTGGAGTGAAAAGAGAGAAAAACAACGAAGAAGAGAACAGAGCTAGTAAGGAGGAAAGAGAATTTGGAAGAGAACAATAAGAAGCACTGGAGTTGGAATTATAGGGATGAGAAGTGATGGAAGCAAGAACAAAACTGAAAACGAGAAAAGAGAAAAGAGAAAGGGGAGGAAGGAAATAAAGAGAAGAGAAAGGGAAGGGGCAATGAAAACAGAGTAAAGGAAGAGGAGCGACAAGGATTGAGAAAAATAACAGAAAAGCAAGAAAATGAAGAGAGAGAAGGAATGAGTCAACGATTGAAATGGAAATAACAGAATTATTGAAAGAAAGGAGAGAGAGAAGGAGAGAAAACGGAGAGAATGAACAAGTCGACTGACCGGAGAATGACATTGCGAGTGAGTGGCAAAAGAGGGTGCCTGAGGAAGAGGTGTCCTGCCTCTCGGATCCGTAGGCAGCGGTGCCCCAACAGGGGTGCATACATGGCACTAGAACATCCCAGGGATAAATACAGCTCCCTCCCACGAGGTTAGGACTGGAGCTGTGCTTCCGTGAGAGCTGCAGACACTTTAAACATGCCTATTTCAAAGTGGAATACTCTGTTAAAACAGCTTCCATTGATTTCAGGCTGAAAATGAATGATTATGAGTAAAATAAAGTGCCGCAAAAATGCCGCTAAATTTCCAAATTTGTGCCGCTAAATTTCCAAATTTGTGCCGCTAAATTTGCTAATCCATGCCGCAATATCCTGGGGGGTCTGATAAGTCACCCCTAAGGTAGGCCGTAGGCAGCTCTAAGGGCAGGGTGCTATGTAAGTAAAAGGTAGGACATGTACTGTTGTGGTTTGCATGTCCTGGTAGTGACAAAAAGCCTATTTCGTTTTTTCACTACTGAGACACCTACCCCTCTCATAGGTTAGCATTGGGAATTTTCATATACCTTTTGTAAGTGGTACAGCTTAACAACGAGAGACAGGTCATGAGCTGTGACAATGCTCACAGGGAGGAAGTCTGCTACAACATAATAGACGCTCAACAATTTCACATGATATTAGATTTACCTTGGTTAGTTAAACACAATCCCCACATTGACTGGCACACACGAATAATTACCTTAGTGTCTGAGTTTTGCGACCATCTTGATATACGGATATGACCCATAATTGAACCATCCATGCTCAAGAAATCCCTTGGCATATGAAGAGACATTTATGAAGATCTGGCTGATGTATTTGAGAAAAAGAAGGCTAACACCTTACCTCTACACTATGATTTCTACTGCCAACAGGTTAAAGATGCTGTGATCTACACCAAGTTGGATCTCTGGGGGGCTTACCATTTGGTACAAGTTTGAAAGGGTGATGAGTGGAAAATGGCATTCTGTCCCAAATTCAGTTTGTTCGTATACCAAGTCATGCCTTTCAGGCTCTGCAATGCTCCGGCCGCCTTCCAATTTTTCCCAGATGAGGTGCTGAGAGAATTCATAAAAGTCTCTTACGTCGGTTATATATCGACGACATTTCATATATTCCAGGTCTATGCAAGAGCATGTTTCACAGGTACTCGCTATTCTCCAACAACTCCGCAAGTACAACTTGTATTATAAATTGAAAAAAAGTGAATTCCATTCCATCGAGGTAGATTTCCTGGGTTGCGTGCTTAGCCCAACTGGGATCAAAATGAATCCAAAAAAGGTGGACACTGTAATTCAATGGCCGTCCCCCACTAATAAAGCCTGGGTGTAAAACTGCTCCACTCGCGGAGTTTGCCGAATTTGGCAACGCAGAGTGTTTTTTTGGTTAGCACGCTCGAAAAGTCCTTTCACGCGCGTGGGAGCGACTTGCAGGGCGCTCATGATCCGCCACAAGATTTTCAGGGCCGATCGCGGGCACCACGAGATTTGCTAGCCGGCCGCATGCTCCCGCGAGATTTTGCGGTCGCTAGCATGTCATTCCGGCTCGCCAGCGACTTCTGTTTTCTGCCATATGCGATGCCGAACGCACAGGATCTACCGCGACTGTAATCTGGTGAAGATTCTCTCCTTGAGAAGCATCAAAATCTTCACAAAATGACAAATTGGAGTTAAAACCCTCCTCGAATGGACACTTGGTGTTTTTTTTAAAAACTTTTTTTCCAACTGGAAGGAAGTGCCCTAGAGTCTCCAACTTCCTGTTCCTGTCCAGCAGGCTCCTCCCAGTGCTTTGTTCATCTTCTGGTCACTTTTCATTTGGATTTGGAGCTGGAAGGATCACTCTTTGTGTCTGCTGCATATCCCATTGGATTTAAGGACTTTGTTTTTGAGATTTCACAAGTAAGTTGAAAAACTGGTGATGCTTGTTTGATTGGGGCCGTGCACCTGGATTTATTTGTACTTTTAATGGATTTTTTAAATTTATTGTGGTGAGTGGCCTGTTGTTTCAGTAGGGGCCTGGTGATTACTTTGCATTTCATTTTTCTTCTTTTGTAAAGGAAAAATGTTGCACAGTTTACTACATTTTCTCCATGTTTTTTAATACATTTGCAATATTGATTTAATTCACTATGTGGCCTAGTCTGCCAATTGGCCTTCTAGCCAGTAGGCCCAGTGCTAGTCATAGGAGCATGAAACAACTGTTTCTGTGGTGTCTGTTGAATTTGGAACATCATTTAGGCCATGGATGGATTTGGATTGAAATACAAAATGTTTTTTTCTGTGGTATTTCATGTTTTTTCCCACAACAGTTTTAGCCATGTTAATTTTAGTTTTTGGCATTGCTGAATTAATGCTGTGTTCTCTGTTTTACCATGCCTCCTTTGTCTGGTGTGTGTGTGTGTGTGTGTGTGTGCGTGTATGTGTGTGTGTGTGTTTGCCATAGGCCACCATTTGTCTTTGTTCCACATGCCATGTGGTCAGGGGCCATTTTGTATACAGTCAGTGTCCATGGGCCGGCATCTGTTCTTTGTTTTCCAGGCCTCCTGCCTCTTGTTGTGACCATGTGGCTGGCGGCCATTTTGTGTAGGCAGCCAGTGTGCTTTTGCCATAGGCCTGCATGTGTTCTTTGTTTTCTAGCCCTCCTGCTTCTTGTTGTGACCATGTGGCTGGCAGCCATTTTGCGTAGGCAGTCAGTGTGTGTTTGCCATAGCCTTGCATTTGTTCTTTGTTTGTGGCCATGCCTCCTTGCTGGTTGTTGTTGTTGTTATGCATGTAATTTTTCTTATTTTGTACAGGAAAAATGTTGCACAGTTTAGTACATTTTCTCCATGTTTTCTAATACACGTGCAATATTTTTTTAGTTTAATTCACTGTGTGCCCTAGTCTGCCAATGGGCCTTCCAGCCAGTAGGCCCAGTACTAGTCAACGGTGCATGAAACAACTGTTTCTGTGTTGTCTGTTGGATGAAACAGCTTTTTTAGGCCATGGATGGGATTTGGATTGAAATACAAAATGTGCTATTTCTGTGGTATTTCACATTGTTTTCCCCTGCAAACAGTGTATAGGTGGGGTAATGCCTTTGGACGATGTGTGTTGTTGTAAACACTTTTAGCCCTGTTAATTATCGTTTTTGGCATTGCTGAATTAATGCTGTGTTCTCTGTTTTACTATGCCTCCTTTGTCTGGCAGTGTGTGTGTGTGTTTGCCATAGGCCACCATTTGCCTTTGTTCCACATACCATGTGGCCAGGGGCCTTTTTTTATACAGTCAGTGTCCATGTGTTTTCCAGGCTTAGCCCTCATGCCTCTTGTTGTTGTGACCATGCGACTGGCAGCCATTTTGTGTTACCACTAGCCAGCCAATGTGCTTTCCCCACAGGCCTGCATGTGTTATCTTGTGACCTTGTGGTCGGTGGCCATTTTGTGCAGGCAGCCAGTGTGCTTTCCTCATAGGCCTGCATGTCTTCTCTTTGTTCCCAATGCCTTCCTGCTCAGTGTTGTTTTTGTTGATGACAATGTGGCACTGACTGGCAGACATTTTGTGTGTCCAGCCAGTGTGGCCCTTTGCCATAGACTGCATGGATGGTTGAGCAATGAGATAGCAGTTTAATAACTTATTATTATATCTTTGAGGATAACTTCACTTATATGTAATTTTTTTAATTTACATTTTTTTATTATTAATTGGTAAATTACTTGTTTTTTTTATTTTTTCAAATTATTTTTTTACATCTTTCCCCCAAAAATGTTTTTTTTTGTTTTCACTACATCTGGCATCAATCAACCCATGTCTGTTGTAGGTGCACAACAACATTCATTGTCTAGGGAACAGGCAGGACAAGGAACTCCGCAGACTCGCAGAACTCTGCGTAGCGCTGCAGAGTTTTTTTGCAAATTCACGGAGTTCCGCGTGGCGCTGCTACGCGAACTCCGCCCACCCTTACCACTAATATGAAGCAAATACAAAGCTTCCTTGGATTTGCCAATTTTTATTGCCGGTTCATAAACAACTTTTAAAACCATCATTCCTATAACCCGACTTGTACGTGAGGGTGTAAAGTCCCACTCAGATGCAGAACAAGCCTTCCAACAGATAAAAAGAAAATTCCCATTGGCTCCAGTTTTGGCTCACTCAGATACTTCCAGTCCCTTTATAGTGGAAGCGGATGCCTCGCAACCGCTTTTGGAGGAATCTTGTCCCAGCAAAACAAAACCACAGGTCAGATGCACCCCATCGCTTATTATTGCTGTAAATTGTTTTCTGCACAACAGAACTACCCAATTGCAGATCGAGAACTATTGGCAATCAAAGCATTTTTGGAGCAATGACGTCATTACCTATTAGGGGCAAGACATCCTGTTACTATTTACACCGGTCACAGGAATCTGCAGTTTCGACGCTCTGTGCATACTCTCATAGCACGACAACTGCGAGGGACATTGTTTTTTAATTATTGCAATTTCATTAACAATTATCGTCCAGGGAAGGAAAATGCCAAAGTAGATGCTCTTTCTCGAATCGGAGAATCAGAAATCATCCTGACAGAAGAAGAGTCAAAACCCATCATTCCTATGGAACATTTTCAGGGTGGTATCCTAACCTCAACCTTTTTAGAGGATCTACGAGCTCACTTAGGCACAAATACTTTAGACCAATGATTACAAGAAAATGACAAACTAGTGATCAAAAATGGGCTCCTAGAGTATGAAAGCTGTTTATATGAACCCAGTAAATTGTTACAAGTCTTGCAACTATGTCATGATACTTTGTTAGCTAGACACCCTGGTACTCAAAAAACCTTAAGGTTGATAAGAAGGCATTTTTGGTGGCGTCAATGTCCAATGCCATACAACAGTATGTGGACACCTGTGCGACATGCACCCAAAGTAAATTTCCTCATGGATCTCCCAGGCGTTTATTACACCCAATATCAGTCCTACCCAGACCATGGCATTCCGTATCCTTAGATTTTGTGGTGGAACTCCCAAAAACCATCTCTAGAAACACCACAGTGTTAACTGTTGTGGATCATCTTTCCAAAATGGCCCACCTTATCCCATTGTCAGTCAGTCAATTAACTTTATTCGGTCTTAAAAATAAGATCATAAAAGTACAGTACAACATAAAGTGAATATTCAGTAATACAAATAGCAATTTTTTTTATAAAAGGTAAAAAACCGGGGCTAAAAACAGAAGCTAAAAACCCTCTATTAGGTGATTACTAAATCCATCCAATTCATAGTGTAATATACAAAGTTCCAAACTTGGATTAAAATAGTGTTATCCCATTGAAGAAACTCTCCTCTGCAGTAGAATTGGCTTCCATTTTTTATGACCACTATAGTGAGATTACATGGTCTGCAAACCGTATTCATCACTGATCAGGGATCACAGTTTATCTCAAAATTCTGAACCTCACTGTGTAGGTCGTTGAATATGGAAATGCGATTATCCTCTAGCTACTATCCTCAAACTGATGGTCAAGCGGAGAGAACAAATCAATCTATGGAACAATACTTATGTTATTTGTTACTCAATATCGAAGGAGACTGGTCCTCTTTATTATGGGCCATAGAGTTTGCTTATAACAATTCTGACCGCATCTCCCTGGGCATGTGCCCCTTCTTTTGTGCTCAGGGATATCATCCTCAGATGACTCCATGAGACGATAAACTACAACTCAAGGTACCTGCAGTACAGGACTACCATGCTCATCTCAGCAGTCTTTTTAGAGAAGGCTTGTTTTCATTTGGCCAAAGCTAAAGAGTTGTATAAATCTACTGCTGACAAACACGTTAGTCGAGAACCCACTTATGCTGTAGGGGATAAGATCTGACTCTAAACGAAAAACATACCCTTATAAGGCAAGAAAAAGTTACTCCCTCAATTTATTGGTCAATTTGAGATCTCCAAGGTTCTAAATCTATAGCCATGAAGCTAATTTTGCCTTATTCACTAGGAGTTCATCCTGTCTTTCCCATATCCTTGCTTAAGCCCTGGCACCCACACACTAAAACAGCTCCCCCACCACCTCCAATAGAGATGGATGGCCAATGGGAGTATGAGGTGTGGCAATATTAGATTCCAAATGAATTTGTGGAAATCTCCACTACCTAGTGGATTGGAAAGGCTAGGGTCCAGACAACCGGTCTTAGGAACCCATATTCAACGTTCAGCACGCCTCCCGCTTGATGTGGGCCTTTCATCGTTGCTTCCCCAACAAGCCTCGTCCTGTCCATCCTGTCTTGGGGCCCTTTCATGAGGGGGTACTGTCAGATTCCCAGCGCGGGTCACAGAGCAAGCCCCAGAACCCTCTCAAAGTCCAGGACGGTCCCTAAAACTCCATAGAATAGTCAGGCACAATACTAGCCCACACACAACAACTTATACTTCAGACACCATCCATTCATGTCTGGGAGTTTGCTATAAATATCAGCCCCCTCCCACCCCCAGAACTGTGCCCACTATGTTCACTATAAATCTCAGCCCCCCAGCACTGTGGCACTCTGATGTAATGTGACACTATGTAGAAAAGGATCCTTTCATGAGATGGTGATCGTTTAGTGTGTGCAACAGTTTCTCATGCTGTCATGAACTTTTGGCTTTTCTACAGCAAGATTTGCCAAAGTCTCACAAGATTTCGGCAAATCTCTGTGGCCATCTTCGGCCCGGTTGTATTTAAACCGCGCCCAAGACTATGCACATGCTTTGCCTCGAAGACAGTGAAGGAACAATATCTTACCTGCAACGCCGGTCCGGATCTTTTGATTTCTGCGTCCATGCTCCTCCGTCTGGATTCTACCCTGAGTTCTGAAGGTAACTATGAAAAGGAAAAGGGAACAGACCAATCTAAGTAAGCGCTTACCAACACTTCAAGAGAACATTGAAAGGTAATAAATTCTTAGTTTAAAAAGACAATTAAATCAAAACATTTGAATCAAAGAGAAGAAGACTTGAATTGGTGTGAAGAGAACACCACGAGAACTCCTTAGGAACGGCATGGCATTACTGATATAAGTGAATATGAATGGATAAGTGCAATACAAGAAGCAATTGTAAAACAAACATCTGGAGGGTTAAAACTGTATACAAATGTTACATGTTTTTTTTCTTATAGATAGCTGTACGAATAATTCGACCCAATCAAGAGGAACTCGAAAGTTTAGAGAAACTAATCTGATTCTTCAACATTAGGGGCGCTGTCATTCATTCGTCTAGTTGATCGCAGGTATACACATCTAGGGACTTGCCTCAAACAAATGGGAGGGAATCCTAAGAGAGCAATTCGGGGCCATAAGTAATCTAGGGCCATATGTATGAAGCTGTTTTGCGATAGCAAACACTGCGAATCGCAAAAAAACAGTGTTTGCGATCGCAAAACAGAGTGTTCCAATGTAAGAAGGGCATCCTGTGCGCAAAACTGCTAATCGCAAAATTTGCGATTAGCAATTTTGCGAGACAGTGAATCTGCGAATAATCATGCGAATTCGCAATCTGCGACACGTTATTTGCAATAATCGCTAATAACCAGCTCGCAAATTGCGAATTTGCAAAACGAGATGCAGGTAAAGTTCGCAAATTGCGATTTTACGAAATTCGCAATTTTGCACATCGCAATTACCACGAACTCTGAGCAGGTGGTAACCAGGTGCAACCAATATAAACTGGCCCACAATGCTACAGGGGGTTTCACAATGGCTGGGCTTTATGTGATAGCCAGGAGGCTGCGAATCAGAGCTGCTGCACAGAGAAGGAGACGCCAGGAAAGGATCTTCAGAGCGCTCATCACCCTGTTCCAGCAGACCGAGGAGGAGATCCATGTGAACTACAGGCTGGGGTTGTATGATGTAACAACGCGATCATTTAGATCGCGGTACATTACATCGCTGTTTTTACAACGCAAGTCGTTACCACGACTTGCGCTGTAGGGCGCTGGACTTAGGAATAGTATGATTTACTATTCCAACTCCAGCCTACGTACAGTAGGGAAGGTGTTGGAATAGTAAATCACGACTTGCGTTGTAAAAGCAGCGATCTAAATGTACTGCAGTGTTTTGACCGCGTTGTTAAGGTCGTTTCCCAAGGCTGGACGCAGACAGCATCCTGGACCTAATAGAGGAGCTCAAACCCATACTAGAACACCCCACACACAGGGCACACACCATTCCCACCCATATACAGGTCCTGTGCTCACTGCACTTGCTGGCATCAGGGAGTTTTCAGGGGGGGATAGCCACAGCAGGAGGGGTCTCGCAGAGTGCACTTTCGCGCTTCTTCCACGCTTTCCTTGATGCAATGGTACAGAGGCTGCATCACCACATCCAATTCCCCAGCACACAACAGGCACTAGATCAGACCAAGCATGATTTCTACCAGATCGCCCAATTCCCCCACGTAATTGGCTGCATAGATGGGACCCATGTCGCACTCTCCCCCCCTCACAGAATGAGTATGTGTTCAGGAACCGCAAGTCCTATCATTCCCTGAACATACAGGTACTGTGCAATGCAAAACATCTAATCACTGACATTGTTGCGAAATACCCTGGCAGCACACACGACTCATTCATCTTTCGCCACAGTGGAATACACCGCCGACTCACAGATGACGAATTTGGCGAGGGCTACCTGCTTGGTAAATGCATGGCTTACAAACACACATTCAGTAAAGGCCTGAAGTGGCTGGTCAGTGCTTAACCTATTTCTTGTCACCCTGCAGGTGACAGTGCGTATGCTGTACGTGACTACATCCTGACTCCGTACCTGAATCCAGCCACTGCAGGGGAGCGGAGGTATAACAGCGCCCACAGAGCCACACGCTGTGCCATTGAGAGGACCTTTGGAATCCTTAAGAGTCGTTTCCGCTGCCTTCATAAGAGTGGAGGAGCGCTACAGTACAGCCCCGAGACATGCTGCAAAATCATCGTCACATGTGCCATGCTACACAACATCGCAACCAGGAAAGGCACCCCAGTGGAGCTCACTGATTCCGAGTCATCAGATGAGGAGGGCCCAGCTCCACGGTTCAGACCAGCAGGTGGGGTTGGTGCGGCTGCCGGGCGCCGGGCGCCAGAGACGAGATGAGATCACACAGAACTATTTCTAGGTGAGTAATGAGGACACAATGCTACAGATTGGTGCACAACTGTGTTTTTTATTTCCTTAGGGGCAGGAACATATCTGTCACACAGCCTGACTTACACGCATTTGCATGCACATGTTAGAGTCACAGTGCAAGGATGTCCTTTATACATGAGTCAATAGGCAATGTGTTGCCTCACACATTGCCATGTGCCACTGATCACACCTCATCTCCTGCGGGGACGGCCTGTTGCCCCTCGCTCAGGGTGCCCACTGTCCTCCCTTGAGTCTTCGGCTGTTCTCCCCTGCCGCGCACTCCGCCGTCTGTCCTGGGGAATTGGTGGAGTGATGCTGCTCCTGCTGGACTGATCCTCACTCTCCAATGAGCTCAGGGGTCCTGTGCCACCTGTGTCAGCTGCCCGCAGCTGGTCCACGGCATGTGTGACCTGCACCAGGCCCCTAGCAACATCCTGGCAGCAGTGAGCCATTTCATGCTGCATGCTAACACACCGACGTGCCAGCAGGGACATGGCAGTCGACATGCGGTTCACAGCTTTTGTGTGCATGTCCAGCCGGCTGTGGAGACGTTGTCTCTCCCTGCGCCTGTCTGCCCGGTCTCTCCTCATCTCTGTACACAGTCCTTCTAGAGCACCTGTCATGGCCATGAAGCCATCCCTCATCTCGGTCATGTTGTGATTGTGTGTGGCAAACTGGCGCTGGATTGATCTTAATGCTTTAGCTTGCAGGCGCTGGACTCTGACCATGGTGCCTTCAAGCCCGGAAAACACCATGTCTTCACCTACAGCAGCAGCGCTGGTGGACGGCCGTGCCCTGCGTCTGGACCCACTTCCTTCACTAGGATGGACAGGGGACTGTGCTGTGTGCTGTCCTGCACGCTGGCTCTGGACTGGCTGGGCTTCGCCACTTGTGTCATGCGGTCCTGCTTCCAGCAGTGGGAGAGGTGGCACTATGAGGCGCCGTCTGCATGGCACAGGGATTGCTGGTCTGCCTTCATCCTGCTGCTCCTGCCCTGCCTGGTCTTCATTGGTGGATGCATCCTCACCCTCTGCAATTAATTCCTGTGTTTCTGGTGGTGCTGTGAATGTAAATGCACACATTAATTTTGTCTCCTGCCTCGCATTGCTAATGCAATACAGTTCTCAGTTTTTGAATTACATGTGTACTGTCTGTCTGTCTTGAGCCTTTCATGATTTACTCATCCTTATTCTACCTTGCTGTGTCTCACAGCTCCACTGTTTGGTGCATGTGCACTACATCTCCCAAAATGCATTGCTGGGTGTGCTTGTTAACATGTACAGGATTTGCATTCATGTTTGGTGTCTGGGGGTTTCCTGAGTGTGTGAGTGAGGTGGTGATGTATCAGGGGAGTTAGGGCATGCATCTTACCTTGTCTGGTCTTCGGGGTGTCGGAGCTGTCCAGGTCAGCCACGCCACTGACACTCTTGGGCTGCAGGGTGCCCTCCACCAACTCCTCAAGGGGCGTGGACTCAGTTGCTGTGGATGTCCCCCCACTGGTCTTCTTTGCCTCCGCCAGCCTTGTCGCAACCTTTTCCTTTGATCTTTGGCGCATGTCGTACCACCTTTTGCGTAGGTCTTCAACAGTGCGGTGGGTCACGCCAATGGCATTCACCTTCTCTTGGATTTCACGCCAAATTCTCCTTTTACGTGCCTCTGGCACACGTAGGGATTTCTTTCCAAACAGTAGCTCATGGCTGACTACCATTTCCTGGATGAGCACCTCCTGCTCCCTCTCACTAAATTTTTGCTTCCTTTTTCTTACATTCTCCTCCTGCTGCTTCTCTTGGGGATCCATTTCTCTTTCTCTCACTTGCAGTGCACAATTCTCTCACTCTCCTCCCGGCCTCTCACTCAGCTTTTGGCAATCAGGTGCAGCATGGGCAGTCACACTTCCTGGTTGTGATGTCATCAGGCTGCACCTGAATTGCCGATTCTCTATTTTGCGATTCCTTATTTGCGAAATTCGCAATTAAGGATTCGCAAAATAGGTATTCGCTTTATATTCTGCGAATTTCTGAGAATCGCTAAAATTTTGCGATCTTTTATTTACATCCAGTTTTGCGATTCGCTAAAAAACGCATTTTGAGAATCGCAAAAAGCAATTTTGATACATATGGCCCCAAGTCTATTAGTTTTGAAAGGTTTGACAACCGGAGGCAAAAAAGGGAAAGAAAATCACAGAAAACCCTCCTTCCTGGGCTTTATCCATTTTTCTGGCAGTCATACTCATTTTCTAGAGGAACAGGTAGGGAGTTGAGGAGGTGGGTCCCTATCGTCTCTGCGATGCCTCGTTGCAAGTCATTAAGGTAAGGCTAAAGACACACAATTGATGGACGGAATGCTGAACAAATCAAAACATTCACCCCCAGTCAAGAGATCTGGGTTAAATCCATCATTCTTTTGCTCACCATGCCACCCCAGTTTAGACCTGGCCATATGCAAATCAGCCTTGACCCTGTGCCTCATGGGAACAGTCCAGCCCGAACTGCCAAGCCAGGTCCTCCCTGGACCAGAAACAAGCATCCTAGGACCGGTTTCGGGCTTTCAGCCCTCATCAGCCAGGATAGCTTGATTCCAGTGGCACAGTGAGCCCGGGACCCACGTCTGGGCATACCCGGCGCACTTAGGGCGAGAAAGCAAAAGACACACAATTGATGGACGGAATGCTGAACAAATCAAAACATTCACCCCCAGTCAAGAGATCTGGGTTAAATCCATCATTCTTTTGCTCACCATGCCACCCCAGTTTAGACCTGGCCATATGCAAATCAGCCTTGACCCTGTGCCTCATGGGAACAGTCCAGCCCGAACTGCCAAGCCAGGTCCTCCCTGGACCGGAAACAAGCATCCTAGGACCGGTTTCGGGCTTTCAGCCCTCATCAGCCAGGATAGCTTGATTCCAGTGGCACAGTGAGCCCGGGACCCACGTCTGGGCATACCCGGCGCACTTACGGCGAGAAAGCAAAAGACACACAATTGATGGACGGAATGCTGAACAAATCAAAACATTCACCCCCAGTCAAGAGATCTGGGTTAAATCCATCATTCTTTTGCTCACCATGCCACCCCAGTTTAGACCTGGCCATATGCAAATCAGCCTTGACCCTGTGCCTCATGGGAACAGTCCAGCCCGAACTGCCAAGCCAGGTCCTCCCTGGACCGGAAACAAGCATCCTAGGACCGGTTTCGGGCTTTCAGCCCTCATCAGCCAGGATAGCTTGATTCCAGTGGCACAGTGAGCCCGGGACCCACGTCTGGGCATACCCGGCGCACTTAGGGCGAGAAAGCAAATGACACACAATTGATGGACGGAATGCTGAACAAATCAAAACATTCACCCCCAGTCAAGAGATCTGGGTTAAATCCATCATTCTTTTGCTCACCATGCCACCCCAGTTTAGACCTGGCCATATGCAAATCAGCCTTGACCCTGTGCCTCATGGGAACAGTCCAGCCCGAACTGCCAAGCCAGGTCCTCCCTGGACCGGAAACAAGCATCCTAGGACCGGTTTCGGGCTTTCAGCCCTCATCAGCCAGGATAGCTTGATTCCAGTGGCACAGTGAGCCCGGGACCCACATCTGGGCATACCCGGCGCACTTAGGGCGAGAAAGCAAAAGACACACAATTGATGGACGGAATGCTGAACAAATCAAAACATTCACCCCCAGTCAAGAGATCTGGGTTAAATCCATCATTCTTTTGCTCACCATGCCACCCCAGTTTAGACCTGGCCATATGCAAATCAGCCTTGACCCTGTGCCTCATGGGAACAGTCCAGCCCGAACTGCCAAGCCAGGTCCTCCCTGGACCGGAAACAAGCATCCTAGGACCGGTTTCGGGCTTTCAGCCCTCATCAGCCAGGATAGCTTGATTCCAGTGGCACAGTGAGCCCGGGACCCACGTCTGGGCATACCCGGCGCACTTAGGGCGAGAAAGCAAAAGACACACAATTGATGGACGGAATGCTGAACAAATCAAAACATTCACCCCCAGTCAAGAGATCTGGGTTAAATCCATCATTCTTTTGCTCACCATGCCCCCCAGTTTAGACCTGGCCATATGCAAATCAGCCTTGACCCTGTGCCTCATGGGAACAGTCCAGCCCGAACTGCCAAGCCAGGTCCTCCCTGGACCGGAAACAAGCATCCTAGGACCGGTTTCGGGCTTTCAGCCCTCATCAGCCAGGATAGCTTGATTCCAGTGGCACAGTGAGCCCGGGACCCACGTCTGGGCATACCCGGCGCACTTAGGGCGAGAAAGCAAAAGACACACAATTGATGGACGGAATGCTGAACAAATCAAAACATTCACCCCCAGTCAAGAGATCTGGGTTAAATCCATCATTCTTTTGCTCACCATGCCACCCCAGTTTAGACCTGGCCATATGCAAATCAGCCTTGACCCTGTGCCTCATGGGAACAGTCCAGCCCGAACTGCCAAGCCAGGTCCTCCCTGGACCGGAAACAAGCATCCTAGGACCGGTTTCGGGCTTTCAGCCCTCATCAGCCAGGATAGCTTGATTCCAGTGGCACAGTGAGCCCGGGACCCACGTCTGGGCATACCCGGCGCACTTAGGGCGAGAAAGCAAAAGACACACAATTGATGGTGGAGTGAGCTAAAGAATGATGATGGATTAAACCCAGATCAGTTGACTGGGGGAGAGTGTTTGATTGGCTCAAGCGTTCCGTCCATCATCCCCTTTTGTATCGCTTTGTTCGCCCTGAGTTGGCGGGGGTATGCCCAGACGTGGGTCCCTTGCTCACTTTGCCACTGGATTCAAGCAAGCCTGGCTGATGACGGCTGGTATGCCAGAAACCGGTCCTAGGATGCTTGTTTCCGGTCCAGGGAAGACATGGCTTGGCAGTTCGGGCTGGACTGTTCCCATGAGGCACAGGGTCAGACTGATTTGCATATGGCCATGTCTGAACTGGGGTGGTGGAGTGAGCTAAAGAATGATGATGGATTAAACCCAGATCAGTTGACTGGGGGTGAGTGTTTGATTGGCTCAAGCGTTCCGTCCATCATCCCCTTTGTATCGCTTTGTTCGCCCTGAGTTGGCGGGGGTATGCCCAGACGTGGGTCCCTTGCTCACTTTGCCACTGGATTCAAGCAAGCCTGGCTGATGACGGCTGGAATGCCAGAAACCGGTCCTAGGATGCTTGTTTCCGGTCCAGGGAAGACATGGCTTGGCAGTTCGGGCTGGACTGTTCCCATGAGGCACAGGGTCAGACTGATTTGCATATGGCCATGTCTGAACTGGGGTGGTGGAGTGAGCTAAAGAATGATGATGGATTAAACCCAGATCAGTTGACTGGGGGTGAGTGTTTGATTGGCTCAAGCGTTCCGTCCATCATCCCCTTTTGTATCATTAAGGTAAGGCTGGCACCGCTAAGTCTGTCATTAAGGTACTGTGTTCTGGGATCCTAAGTGGGTCCCTGTAGCCGTCCAGCGCTCCATTGCTTTTGGCCTGAACTTGTGACTTTGTCCCAGTCTGGCGCAACCACAGTTGCCACTTTTTGCTTTTTGACGCTGTTTTCAGTGAAATCTTTAACCTTGAATAGCTCTGGTTCTGCTGATTGGATTTTTCTCATCTTGTTCTTCATTTATTTATTAAAATTTAATGTTTCTAATTTGGTGTGGGAGTCTGCTTGTGTTGTGTTTTCACAGTATTACTGTTTGAAGTGCTGCATAACAACTTTTACACATTGTCTCTATGTTAAGCCTGACTGCTCTGTGCGAAGCTACCAGAGGGTTGAGCACAGGTTCATTTGGGGTTTGCTTGAGACTTCACCCTGGCAAGGATTGTGGTTGCTGCTTGAATAGGGTTTCACTCCCCTTCAACCAATAACCTAATTTCTCACTCCCCAGAACACCACAAAGTATACAAAACTCGGAAGGTAAGATCACTGTAAAAGTAGAGAGGGGCCCCTAAGGAAAACCTAACCACTGAACCCTGGGAACTGAACAAAAGTTTCTGAGCTGCACAAATTAATGATAGCTCCCTCCAAAATGCCTAGTGGAAAGCCCAAGAGGATGAGAAATGCAAGACTCGGGTATATCCTCGTTTTATCATACAAAAGGGACAATTATATTGGGTGGAAAAACTCAGAGGCAATCCTTAGTTGCTCGTTGCTGATCTCTTCAGAGTAAAAGTTATTTTCTTTGGCCACTACCACCTATTGGAATGACACTTTGGGTTGAAGAAAACCTCAAAAGCCATTCTCGAACAATTGTATTCCGCGGGAGTCCATAATCACATTAAAAACGACTGTCAAACATGTCAAATCTGTCAAAAAAGAAATCCATATTGACCTGCAGCCGTACTCCTTCAAAAAATGCCTATCATATTAGATTTGGTAAGACCCTTAATTACATCTAGCAAAGGTAATAAATATATTTTGGTCTTAATTGATTATGCCACACGATACATAGAAGCAGTCCCCTTAAAAAAAACCACAACCAAAATGCTTGCCACTCACATGATCGGTATCGTTTCCCGAGTAGGTTTCCCAAAAGAGATCTTAACCGACCAAGACACCCCATTCGTATCGAAATTAATACAGCAAATCTGGCAGAATTCAGGGATAGGGCACTTACGCACCTCAGTTTACCACCCGCAAACAGATGGCCTGCTAGAACGCTATAATGGAACCCTAAAACTAACCCTAAAAAAAATGATGATTGGTGAAGGCCAAAACTGGGATCAATTATTGCCGTTGGCCTTATATGTCATCCTTAATCAAGTTCAGAGTAGCTTAAGATGTTCTTCCTTTGAACTCCTTTGTTGGAGAAAGCCAAGAAGCATTCTTGAGATGACACTGGACGCCTGGGAAGAACCAGCACAAGATGACAAGACCCTCATCGAGTATACCATTCAACTGAAAACTAGATTAAGGAAATTATGCATATGAAAACTGAACTAGACAACACCCAGCAGAGACAACAATATTTCTATAATTATACAAAGATACAAAGTGGAGAGAATTAAAAGTGGAGTATTGGGTATTGGTATTATTACCCTCCAGTGAAAATAAGCTGAAAGCTGAATGGCAAGGTCCCTATCGAATAATTTAAAAGATAGGAGTGCTCACATATAACTTAGAAATGTTCAAAACCCGCAAATAAAACTACCATATTAACCTACTTAAGAAGTGGCGGGGACCCATCCTCAAAAGGTTACATTTGCTATCCCTATTTTCCAGTCAGGGAACACCCTAAATGAAATTTCCATGGGAGACTCTCTTAGTGTAACTCAAAAACAAGAGTTGACTCACAGGCTACTTCCCTTCTCCCCAATTTTTTCTGATCTACCCGATAGGACAATGTTAATCTCTCATGCCATTATTACCGGACCGGGGGTTGTGATAAAACAAAGACCTACCAGAGGCTTGTATAGGGCAATGCAGAGGGAGGACAAACAAAGAAATGTTAGAAATGGGGGGTCATGGAACCGTCCCCTAGCACGTGGTCCTCTCCCATAGTTCCAGTCCCTGAACCGGATGGTAGTATTCATTTCTGTATCGATTTCAGAGCTGACTGACAATTACCCACTCCCACGACTCAACGAAATGATTGAGCAATTAGGGTAATTCAAAAATATTTGTACCATAGACCTAACAAAGGGCTACTGGAAGAGCCCCTCAAAAGTAGAAGATAAAGAGAAAACTGCCGTTGCCACTGCTCGTCTTTACCAATTCACAGTATTACCTTTTGGGTTACATGGGGCCCCGGCTGGATTCCAAAGACTTATGAATCAAATCCTGGAAGTTCACTGACAATACGCTGCAGCATTTTTGGACAATATCATTATCTTCAGTTCAAATTGGCATGACCATTACAGTCACTTAGCAGCTATCTTAAAAGCCCTTCAAGAGGCTGGCCTCCATATCAATGCAAAGAAATCAAAGTTGGCCTATAGTAAGGTAATATATTTAGGATATCCCTTGGGAAATGGTGTAATCGAACCCCAAGGGAAAAAAAGTTAAAGCCATAACAGAAGTCCCTTTTCCCAAAAATAAGCATGGAATTAGAGTTTTCCAAGGCCTTTTAGGTTATTACAGGAGATTTATCCCAAATGACTCCCACCTCTCTTTTCCCTCACTAACATGTTGAGAAAGTCCAAGAGTTCTTCGGTATATGTAAAACCTCCGAAGGCAGCCCTGCCGGCTTTTTCGAAGTTAAAACATGTAATTTCCTCATATCCTGTTCGCTAGTCTCCTGATTTTAGGCAACTCTTTATTCTTCAAACTCATGCTACCAACATAGAATGGGATGCTGCTCTCCCAATTGAATGACCATCAGGAAGAAAACCCAATCCTGTTCATAAGTAGGAATCAGTTCCCCCGAGGATTACATTACCCTACAATGAGAAAGAGTGCCTGGCCATCAAATGGGTCATTGACAAACTCTGATATTATTTGAAAAGATCCCACTTTCTCCTTTATACTGACCATGACCCACTCACTTGGATGCACAGGGACAAGAGATGTAACCCCAGAGTTCTTTGTTGGTTCCTTTCTCTACAACCTTACTCCTTTGAGGTTAGTCATAGAAAGAGGAAAGATCATGTCAATGCTGATGTTTTGTCTCAGTTCCCAATTTTTCCCTATTGGAAAAATGTAACTGAGGAGGTTAGTGACAAGAGAGGGGAGTACAGGCGCAGGAAGAGGACTGATACTTACTGGTAACTCCATCAGTGAGCTGGGTCAGATCCTCACGACACCGTCTGTATTAGAAGCAAACAAAAGAAAGTTATTAGAGAGAAATGAAGGACAAATAGGAAGACAGAAAAAATAAGTAAATGGACAAAGGACTCACATTTTTCCTACAGGAGATAGGACAGAAAATGGAAAGACAGAAGTTAGCAGAAAGAGAAGTATAGAAAAAGGACAAAACAAAGAGGAGAGAGAGCCGCAGGAGAAACCAAATAGGAGACGCCGGGAGAAACAGCGAGCAAAGATAAGTCACGGCTCAGCTGGTGGCAGACCCTGAAGAGCACAACGGAGCCGGAGAGAGACGAGGCCATAGATTCCAGAGGGAGAAAACCCCTGCTGCTATAGTGCCCACCAGAAGGCAGCAGACTGGAGCCGCACCCGGCCCCAGCTGCACTCAGAGGGGAAAGTGGCTTGACCAGGTCAGTTCCAGTATATGAGAGTGAAATGGCAGTCCCTGGGCGGACTGGCCGTATAGGGCTTGGGCGCTTCCCCGAGAGGCTGGAAGGGTGGGGGCAGGTTTTGCAGCGGTGGAGGCTGGTATAGTTACTGGGGGTCGGTTTTGCAACAGTGGTGCAATATCGGCCCCCAGTAACAAAAGCAGCAGTACTTCACACTTGCAACACACCCTCCCCTCCGGGGGCTGGTCCGACAAAATTGCCAGGGCTGCTTTGGGTTCCCAGTCCGGCCCTGGGCAGTCCTGGCAGAAGGGTGGAGGGAGTGGGAGCTACTAAAGAATGTTTTGCCTAACAAGCAGTTATACAAAGAGAGGCTATAGTCATTATGTGGTTTTTTTGTTCTTTGTGTCTCCTTTAATTGAGTCAAATGACTAAGCTCCGTCACCCTAGCTAATCAAGGAAGATTCCCAGCACGTGATTCACTGTCTAAAGGTGCGAAGGCGTTTTTTTTTTTGTTTGTTTTTTGTTGGAAGATTCTTTATTTAATTGTTTTAATTTTTTTAAATTTTATTTACTTTATTTAATTTTGGTATAAGACACTCACTAGCTCAGAGGAACAGATGAGCAGAAGAAATATAATTAAGGCTTCAAGGAAGATAAAGTGAAGTTAAGGAAAAGTGAAATAAGAGAAAGAAAATAACTAGAAGAACTAAAGAAGACATAATAGAGATGGAAAAATTAAGAGAAGTAGAAACGGATAAATACTTACCTGTCACTCTGTTCAGTCTGGGACATCTGGTCCCACTGAAGGAAGCACCTGGAAGAAGAAGAAAAGAAACATTGTCAACAACTAAGAACGGGCGAAAGGACAAGAGAAAGACAATAAAGAGAAACACGTTAAGAACTATGGAGTACAGGTCCTTAGAGAAAATCCTATAAAGAAACTTTACATTTACAACCAAAGGC
Source organism: Calotriton arnoldi (assembly GCA_963921515.1). Lineage (NCBI taxonomy): Eukaryota > Metazoa > Chordata > Amphibia > Caudata > Salamandridae > Calotriton > Calotriton arnoldi. The sequence continues at coordinate 1,132,810 of CAWUFW010000842.1, forward strand.
ACTTGCTAGTCTGGAGTCTTTTTTCCATTAATCTGGGCGTCCCCTAATGAGAGGCAGTAAGCCTTCTATTTCAATGATCAGTACATAAATCAAAATAGCCTGTCCTACGAGTTCTCTAAGGTATCCCTCCCTTTACTGTTCAGGACCGGTCAACAAGAAGGAATGTGGCCTTGTGGGCTGAATCTAGGAGGGCTTCCCTTTTAGAGCTTTGCAGGGCAGCTATCTGGGATCTCCTGATACGTTTGTTACTCATTATATAATTCAGGTCTCTTCTTCTTTTGGTTCTGCTGTTCTTAGAGCTGTGGTGTATTTTGTCACTGCTCCTGTTTCTGTCCCTTCTACCAATTCCTGCTCTGTGTCACTTGCTCCTTGAGTACCTTGTGTGTGATGAATATGTATGTTTGCTTATGACTTTGGGCAATTTTCCTACATTAATGTTTCTAAGATGAGCATTGCACTCTATCTGTTTTTGATCTTTTTGTTCATCTGCACACCCTGCTCAGTGCTTGTTATATCCCTATATATAGGAATTGTAACAAGGAGGAGGGATTAGGAGATTATACCCAGATTACTTACAGGTAATCTTCATTATTCTGAGTCCCTGTCACAGTCCTTCAACCCTCTGACCCCTCCCATAGGGGGCAGGTGTGCACTGAGCTAAGGGTCTCTATGGTGACTTGCTATGTTAAAGTAACTGCTTCAGATCGGGAAGTCTTTAACAGGTAATCCTTAAAGTGGAAGAGGATTATAGTGTCCGCAGACTATTTGCCACAATGTTGACCAGATATATTTACAAACCCATAGCACAGCAGATAGCATATCGAGGTTGTTACAATTAATCAGCCAGGCTAATCCAAGAGGAAGCTGGGGGGAGGGAAGAAGGAAACAGGAGAGAAAAAGAGAGCTATTATAATAGTACACAGCATTATATAACATATCACCTTCCCTCAAAACAATAACAAAGTAAAGAACAAAATTATCATTGAAGGTCCTTTGAAGATGGGGTTCTTATATGGGCCTAGTTTTTGACACGCTCAGCAACTGATCCTTCATCCTCTTGGTCAAATCTTCCATCAGGAGGCATTAGAGGTTCAGCAGGCACTCAAACTTGCTAAGTTAAACAGTCATGCCCTCTGCCAGTTACAGAAGCATCATAATCACACAAACTTTCAGGGTAAGCATAATGATCTTCAACATGATGAACAGAACAAGAATCCTCTTTATTAGCCATTTAATTCCTGACATATTTGGACATCCTACTGGGATTCCAATATGTATCATCTTGTGAGATGATACTCCCTTTATTACTCTTAACAACTTAGAAGGGCCTAGAGATCTTGTGAGGAACCTTTTAGGAACATCCAGGAAGACGTATTTTTACAAAGTCGTCCATGCGTAATTCAGTATGTTTGGGCTTCTGAAGGGCTTCCTACTCTACGCTTCCTATTCTGGGCCTGTCGTGTCTCCATGGAAGATCAAATCTTCTTAAGGTCAGGTCGGGTATTGGTAAATTCTCTTCTAGGTACTTTACATTTTTTCCACCAGGGGCATACCTTTGAGGCGGTAATTCTGCCGTTCAACAATAGGAAAGTGCTAACACTTGTAAAAGAATTGGGTGAAACCCTATACACCAAACAATCTGATACTGACATGCAAGATAGGCCCTATCCTTTAAGTAATGGTTAAACTGGACTACTTACCAAAGCACAAGGGACCGTAGGACCGTAGAGAGCATGTATATAGTATCTTAAAAGAAATTCATTAGAAGTGAGTTGCACACCACTGTTGGTGACTAAGATCTGTGGAAAACCTTCCTTACTAAAATAGTGATACACCTTTTTAAGATTGAGCTTAGAGAAGGCTTTTGCACCATTCAGTAGAACTAAACTTTTGTTTATTTTGGGCAAGGGATATTTTTCAATGATAATGGAAGAGTTCAAGACCCTTAGGTCAACACATAGTCACAAGGTGCAATTTTTTTTTTCCTAAAACCATTGGCAAAATACATCGCGAAGATTCGATCTTTTCTATAATTCCCTCCTTTTGAATTTGTTCTAGTAATGTTTGAAGATCCTTCTAGATGGAAAGGTACATTTGCATTAACTTTTGTATGACAGGTATTGTGTGATTCTGAGTCTGATGCGGTGAACAAAGTTTCAAGTTTCCTAAGGCCATCATTGAAGACTTTGGGGATTTAATAACAAATTTGAAGACTAGGATTAGTATCATGAATAACTAACACAGGGTTTGGTGCACAAGGGTTAAGGTGTATTTTCAGTAGTCTTTGTTCCTTTTGTCTCAGTGCGCGCTCACACACACACACACACACACACAATCCTTTCAAACCCCATAGATTTTGATCCATGCAGACTTTTCCTTTAAACCAATGTTACTTGGAAAATACCATAGAAAGTCAATACGGCACTCATCAAATTATACTGTTCTCATGTATGGTTTAAGGAGGCGTTGAACTTTGGTTCCCATTAGTATCAAACTTTTCTTTAGTGATAATAGTAAAAGGGGAACCTGAATCTGCCATGATGTTCAAAGCCTCTCCTAGTACCTACAAGGCATGCACAGGTGGTTTATCTACATCATCACTTTCCACAAAATTCACCTTTTGAACTACTAGAACCATGTTTACAACGTCACGGTCCTGCTCCACATCAGCAGTCTTATTGTGTGATAATTCCTCAAAGAGCATAGCTATTCTTATTTTGGCATTACGCTACCCTTCATAACAGACCTTTGCAAAATGCCCAATCTTGGTCTCGATTAGATGCTGAGCAACCTTTGTGATATGTGATGTGTATGTTGTTTCCATATCTGTGACACATATTTTTGCTCTCAAATTTCTTATTTCTAATAGAATCACTTCTCATCTGTTTGATATTCATGTTGCACACCTCCCTGTATAGTTTCTCTCCATCTCTTCTCCATTCACCTCCCTCACCCTTGATATTGACTATTCTATGCCAGCCATGGCTCGTGCAGGTAAGAGCGGTGGGGCCAGGTTGGGGGGGGATTCAACAGACGACCACGAGGGGAAATTAAATAAATAATTAATTTTCCCTCGTTATCGTCTGTCGAAATCCGCCCCATCGCTCTTACCTGCACGGGCGCGGCTGTTCTATGGCCTTGGGCGTTCTCATCACTTCTTCCAGCTTTGGATTCTCCTAGTATCCATATTTGTTCTTGATTTTTTTTGCTGTTGGTGCTTACCATGAGTTGATGTCTCAATATCTCATCTGCGGATGCGCCACCATTGCAAGAAGTTGAGAGACTCCTTAAATCTATTAAGAATTCATCAAAAGTCTCATCTTCCTTTTGCCTCCTAGTTTAGAAATGGTATCTCTCTAATTTAATAATCATAACTGGTTCAAAGTACCCTTGCAACCTCACTAATGCTTCTTCATACTCATCATACTGCTCCTCTCCTTCTTTGGTTTCTATCTTTTTTTAAATTTTTTTACAGAGTTTTATATAGTGGGAAGTTGATCCGATTCGGGTATCTGAGCGCTTTACATAGCATCAGTTGCGTTACATGAGGACACATTCATTTTTTTTTTTTTTAGTGTTAGGCACGGGGAGATTAAGTGATTTGCCCAGAATCACAGGATGTTCAGCGTCATTGCCGAGACTCGAACCCAGTTCCCCAGATTCAAGGTCGACCGCCCTAGCCGTTGGCTAACTCCTCTCCAGTGTCCTAAATATTTCCTCCCGTTGGGACCCCAGATAGTAAAGTAAAATGTTCTTTCAGTATTCTACTGGCACTTCATTGACATCAATGGCAATTAAATATGTGAGAAGGTTTTTTTTCCTTCTCCACGGAATGAGAGAATTTCCTTTATTGTGTAAGAATTTTGGTGGTGGATCACTTAGCATTTTTGCACAGGGTAGTGAAACTTCAGCAAGTACAAGTGAATGGGCACAGGGGCTTCTGTTAATGTCATGAACATACACTAATGCCAGGCAATCAAACCCAGGCCATCAATGCTGTGCATCAACACGAAGATCTATGCTTATGGCGGATAGAAACCTCTCCCCCTGGCAGGGGTGACAGAGGTGATGGCCAGAAACAAGGAAACTCAGAAACAGATCCGTTTTTAAGTCACAAAAGAGGGAGATGGCACCCTTACTCAATATCAGACTGTAGAAGACCTGGTCCTAGTCTTCTTTGCAAGGCAAATAAATGACTACTGTAGGAAGCTGTCTCTTTATACAGTGGACCAAAAACCGGTACACTGTGTAAAGTCCAGGCAAACCCCAGTTGGTTTACAGAGGCAGAAATAATAAACCCAGTGCTCTCTTTTGTGGTAGTGTGGGCGAGCAGTTAGGCGAATCAGACAGTAGTCCTAAGCATTTGTTGACACACACAGAGGCAATAAATGAGACACACACTCAAGAAGAAATCCGAGACCAATTTAGAAAAATAAGTCACATTTTTATGTCAATTTTGATACCAAGAGCTTTGTTATCAAGTAAGTACTTTTGAAAACCTCGATTTTAGCGGGTAAGTAACATGTTCACTTAAATGCGCCTTTACGCACAATGCTTTCCTATGGGAGAAAAGGCATGTATAGCATACAGGTATTAGCGTTCGGTTTCTGGGGGGTCTCCTTTGGGACTTAGGTCGCATGGGGCCAAGGTCCCCCTCGTTACCTACCCTGGGGCGTCCAGTTGCAGAGGTGCTGGTTGGGTTGGTAGCTTTGCGCGCTACACCGGTAGAACGAAGGGGGGGGCAGCTAGAAACAGGCTGCTGAGGGGGCCTTGAGGACAAGTTCAGGAACTCCCAATGGGGGGCTTGGGTCACTAGGCCCCTGGGGACAAGGGAGCACAGTTGGTTTGTCGGTACCCAGGCTGGGGCGCTCAGGTGCAGAGTGGGAAGGTTGGCTGGGCTCTGTCGCCTTGGAACCTAGCAATCATTGGTCTCGCCGATTGAGGGTGCAAAAATCATGACAGCTGGGCCACTCTGGAAGTGGGTATCTGTGGTGCTGATGTCCCTCGATGGCTGCTTTGTCTTGGAATCATTGGTGTCCCGACTGAACTCTCACGGTCTCTGCTTGCTGCAAGGGGTCAGGTACCCCAGGTACTGGTCCTGTGCGGCTCCCGTTGGTCCTGGTGTCCTCTCACTTGGTGGGGGGGACAAATCTCACCTTCAGGAACACAGGGTCCTCACCCTGGGTGGCTACTGCATCGGGCTGGATGGGGAGTGGCAACACGGGAAAAACTGACTTTGCGTTTTGGTGCCTGTGGACTGCAGGGGAGTAGCTCCTCCACTCCAAGTTAGACTGCTTGGCGATTTGCGAAGGGATGGCAACCTCCCGGGGTTCTTGGAAGCTGGTCAGCTGCAGGACGAGTCGCTGGGTCACAATTGTTGAATCTTAGTGCAGCAAGCAGGGTTTGGCATCAAACGTCCACAGCAGTGTTCAGTTATCGCTTTTTCTTGCGGCTCTTGATGTCCTTCTCTTCTTGAACCATTGAATCCGAGTTCCTGGAGTCAGGGGTGCCACCTAAATAATTAATTTAGTGGTGTTAAGGGGAGTGAGAGGTAGTAGCCAATGGGCTACTTACCTTTAGGGTCTCTACATCCTCTATATGACTACTTCCTGTGGAAAGTGGGCGTAACCCTTACCCAGAGGGCCTAATTCCACCAAAATCAAGATGGTGGAATTCTAAAAGTCGTGTCCTGGTGCCAAAGTGGGCCTGGGGCAGGAGGTGGCATTCCCCCTGTCTGAGGAAGCTTTGGGTTGCATATCAAAGGTGGCAGGGGACTTTGAAGGCTCCTGCCTTGATATGCTGATCACTTAGCCATCCTGCTTGGAGATGACAACACCTCCAGCAGGAGCAGGCACTGTTTCCGCCTTCAGAGAGCGCGGGCTCTCACCTGCAGGGGGTCAGAAACCTGTCTGTGGTGGCAGGCTGGTCTACACCAGTCAGCCAGCACACTAGTAGTCGGTAGGTTTTCAGAGGGCACCTCTAAGGTGCCCTCTGGGTGCATGTATTAATAAATCCATCACTGGAATCAGTGTGGGCTTATTATTACAAAATGTTTGATACCAAACATCTCTAGTTTCAGTGAGGCCATCATGTAGCTGGGGAACTCGTAAAAATCAGTGTCCAGCACATGTTCTTAAAATGGCTTCACTGTTCACTTCCAATATCTATGAATCGACTTAGATATCACATGGGCATATCTACTCGGGCAGATATGTCCACATATGTAGTAAAGTGCACCCTGCCATCGGACTGTAAGGTCGGGGTGACTTACCACCTATACTGTATGCAGTGTCTGTAGGCATGGCACACAGGAGGAGTGCCATGTTGTGTCTTTACTTTTCTCTGCACCATGGCACGCAGCCTGCAATGGCAGTTTGCATGTTGGTGCTGAGGGGTCCCTTAGAGTGGCACAATACATGCTGCAGCCCTTATGGGGCCCTCTTTAACCTCCTTGCCCTAGGTACCAGGGGTACCATTTACTAGGGACTTACAAGGAGTGCTATAGGTATTGCCAATTGGGGAAACAATTGTACAGCTATAGGAATGATATCTGGCACTTGGGACCTAGACAGCAGGAACCCAGTGCACCTTTTGTCAAAATTGCATCAGATACCAGGCACAAAGTGGGGGTGACCATGCCAAAAAGGGGCACTTTCCTACAACTCCCAAGCAGAAGAAATCCTAAAAGTGTTTCCCCAGCTATTCCAGGTCCTAGTGTGCCTGAAAGGACCACCTGCCAAGCACACACAGGTGCACTTTCCCCTCCGCCTGTTTGTAGAGAAAGAACTCCAAAACCTGGAACAACAAGAAGTCATTGAAAAAGTATCAAGCCCACCCCTTGGGCGCCTCCCCTGGTGATTACACCAAAGCAACCTGGTTCCATCAGGCTATGTGTAGACATGAGGCTCCCCAACAAGGCAATTCAAAGGGGGTGCCATTTGATGCCGACAATGGATGAGATAATAGCAGATTTAAATAGGTATCAATGGTTCCCAAAGCTGGACTTGAATGTTGGTTACCACAAGCTAGAGCTTGAACCAGACAACTGCTTCATTACAACGTTTTCCACTCATTTGGGACTACAACGATACAGACAGTTAAAGTTCAGGATATTCACAGATGCTAAAGTGTTCCAAAAGGCCATAAATAAACATTATCAGGACTGAAAAATGTCATGATTATAAGTGAAAACATTCTAATCTACTTTGGAAGAACACCATCACTACCTTCGCGCTAGCCTCACGAAGCTGGAGGAGTATGGTCTCACGCTGCACTAGCAAAAATGTTCATTCTTTGAGTACTCCATAGAATTCTTCGGATACATCTTCTCAAAAGACAGCATACAGGTCAACTGCTGCAAGACTGACACCATTCAGAATGCTCAAGTGCCTCAGAATCCGACAGAAATACAAAGTTTCCTGGGCATGGCCACATATTGCAAGAGATTTGTGACAAAGTTGGCCAGGCTGTCTGAATCCCTTTGCGTGGATAAAAAGGCTAAGGCCGTCTAGAAATGGAACAGTAAGGCAAATGACGCCTATGAGGAAATAAAGTACACCATGCTTCGGGATGCCACCTTGGCGTACTTCAACCCCCGCCGTAGCATGGAGCGCATTATCGATGCCAGTCCAGTGGGAATAGGTGCAGTATTGACTTAAGAAGCATCTCATGGAGTGTGGGTCCTCATCCCATATGCCAGCAAGTCGCTGATCGAAAAGAAGACGAAGTACGTTCAGATTGAAAGGGAGGCCCTGGCCATACGCTGAGGTTGCCAGCATTTTCATCTCTACCGGTATAGAATTAACTTTCGAGAGGTCACTGACCACAAGTCATTGGTTTCCCTGTTCGCACACACCCCGCAGCACAATGCTATATGCACCCATTGCTTTGATTTTCCAGCGACCTGTCTGTAGTAGTCTCCCAATCGGGCTGACCTGGCACCCGGCTACATTGGACCAAGTGCAACAAAGGCGCCAGGCTAACAATGATTGCGTCAGTTGGGCACGGATCTTTCATTACTCTCATCTGGAGACTATGGCATCTTCCAGGCCCAGCATCTGGGCTGGAAGATCTGAATGCCATTTGAGAGAGAACCGTGGCGAATACAGGAAGTACAGGGCACTATAGGTGCCAGCCATTTGAGGGACAGAGAGTCACCAGGAACATTTCCTTGTTCACATAAGTGGCTGATCCAATAGAGCAAAGCGAGGAGGACCAAGAAGGCAAATAGTTGGGACATGGAAGTCATGCACTTCGGGCCACACCATGCCAGGGGTGGAAGAGGAAGCCCATGCTTGTCCCCATTCCCCATCTGAAAACACCAACAGCCCGGGAAAAGGGACATGACAGTGGGAGCCAAGAAGGTCAGGTGGAAAGCCTAGTAAGAAGCCAGCGATACAATCTATGGCCCATCCCGGCTCCTAGCCTAGCCCTCATAGACTATGTGTGTGCACTTGGACTACTGCCTAAGCCAATGGTCGAAGTGGGCGGGATCGGCAGGGCAAGGCGTGCCCCTACTTTTTCAATTTAATATAATCCGTTCCCCTACTTTTTTATTTTAAAAATGCGTCTCAAGACGGCCGAAACAGCCATGGCCTATTGATAAGGCTCGGCCGCTCGTAGCTGTTCGGGGATGGGCGGGGTGGTCAGAGAAGGAAAAGGACTCTGTCTCTTCCTTCTTTCCCAGAGAAGACAAGGACAGTGTCCACTTCTCCTGCTCTGCCGCTGTCAGTGGCCTCCACCCTCTCTCTCTTTCTTCCTCTTCCTCTTCCTCTTATTCCCTCTCTTTCTGTCTCTGCCTCGCTCTTCCTCACTTGCTGAATGAAAACCGTGACTTAAAGAAACGGCTCTTAGCCTCTCTTTCCTCTCCTTTCTTTCATTCGTTCCCCTGTGAAATGGATCCAAAAAAGAAAGAAACTCTTTTGCTGGAAATGTCGTCTCTTTCTGACATTTTTCTATTCCAAAGTGCAGCAATGGGACGGAGAGAAAAAAAGGTTCAAAATACAAAAAATAACTAAATAAAGCAAGACAGAGTGGTTGTAAAGTGGCCAGATTGGTTTTATTCACACCCAAACACAGTAGCACCACTTTACAGAGTTTGCCAGTGAAGCGCTACTTTAGTTTTCTCGTCTTTTATTGAACAACATAGTTTTCCCCGGGTGGGGAAGTGCACGATTCCTGGAGGTACTGCAATACCTGGTTGATGCGTGGAGTGGAAAACATTTAATGTGATCCTTATTAGCTGTTTTCCTTATTTTAGTTTATAACGTGTACAGCAGTTCTGTGTTTCGGAATGTGGTATTTGTAAACCATACTGTTTACGTTTTGTAAGGATATAAGCAGCGGACATTGTAACGGGTCCCTTCCAAACCCTGTAGTCATGTCCTTAACTTTTCAGGAAAAAACATTCATTGATTTCTGGATAATGAGAGTAAAAGAGTTAAGGTAACCATGTTGTTCTTGCTTACATTTCACATGTTTTACTTAATCTGGCCTTTTCCAGGATGTTATTACTTTTTGTTTTCAGGCAGCATATTACTCTTGTCTAGTGCATAATTTGAACTGAGTCACATCCAGGTGTTTATAGTGGAGCACAACTGAATTATAGCTGAAGGCAGCGCGAGTTTCTCTCAGTGGGGCAGTATGGTGTTCAGTGGGGGAGAGGATATGGCACTATTGCCAGAGCTGCCGAATTTGAAACTGGGGAACCATGTTCAGTCTTCATGACCATTTCATTAGACCACTCTCCTGAGGGAGCACATTCCCATGCTAGACCTTAGAAGGCCCCCGCAAGACCATAGAAGCCCTGGTGTCTTAGCGCCAACAGGTGAACCCTGGCAGTGGCAATTGTGGGTTAACCTTGAAGGCCTGTCCACCACAATCCATACTGAAGTTCACCTCCAGTCTTGCGGGCAGGCCTACGAAGCAGCACACCCTAGAACGACAGTGGCTCTGTCACTGAGGTCATAGCACCCTTGAGGTCAGTCCGCCTAACACATTGGTACCTCCATTGGCCTTGTTTCAGCAGTAGAAGTGCAACTCATCAGGGATCGGCAATGCAGGATCTGCACGCTGAAAGACCTGGCTTCCTGGGCACCAGGGCACTCAGGGGTTACTGCGCTCCAATTGCATCAACTGAAGTGTTCCCCACTGGTATCCTGGGGCCTCAGTACTAGTGGACCCAAAACTGGATAACCAAGGACTCCTCTCCAGCACTTGACTCTCTCAGAGTAGCGAGACAGAGCAGTCTAAGACTTACTCAAGGAGGTGAGGTGGGGTAAGACATTCACAATACAGTGCACACCGTACTACCAGCTGATAAAAGCAATGTCCAGTCAGTGCTTTACTTTTTATAAAAGCAAAGTACTTTAATACACACAAGAGAATTAAACTACACAGGTTTATACTAAACTAGGATAAACAGTGAAAACCAGATGTTTCTACAACCCTCTGGGTCAGAGTTCTAACTCCAAATAGTATTATAGCGCCTAGACGCCAAGCACTATAAAAATACAGTTAACATGAAGACACACAATTAGCATTGCATCTTACAGACCATGCTGCACAGGGTTGTTCTCATTCGCTAGAGCCTTGATACCAATCTTTGGATTGAAAGGATATAGTTTCAGCTTATGATGTGAAGTCAAAGGTTCTTGATCAGCCCCATAACCCCCACCCAAAGCAACAGAAGTGCCCTCTCATCCTGAGTGAGGACACTGCTCTAGTGGCGTCAGGGATCTGATCACAGGTGCCTGATACCTTGGCACAGTTTACTGGAGTCCCACTAGTCCAGTAGCCACTGGCTAGCTGTAGGAGGGTAGTGCTGGACAGAGTGTCAGTTCACCCTGATACCCCCAGATATCACAAAAAGAAAGGTGGGGGGGCTGTTTCATTGGTCTCTATTCCACAGCTACTGCTTGTACAGGCTCGCGCAGGGCAGGGGTCTGGGCAAAGCGATCTCACCTTCAAGGATTGGGATCAAGCTTCCCCTTCTTTGTCTCCCTTGATGTGCTGCAAGCTTCCTTTCCAGACAGGCTCCCGCAGGGGAGGGCTCTGGGCAAAGCGATCTCACCTTCAAGGACTGGGATCGAGCTTCCCCTTCTCTGTCTCCCTTGATGTGCGCAAGCTTCCTTTCCTCCTTGCGCAGCTGTCTGCAATTTCCTTGTTCAAAGCGCCAGGTCAATGAGCCTTACAGAAACAGGTAGTCCTCGCCCCGGTGCTGCTGAGTCAAACTGGCACATTCCTTTCCAGCAGAATCCATCAGACAAAGAGAAAACTTCCTCAAGTTCCATAAGCAGTGAGCAAGTGTCTTATCTTGCCTTCACACCGCGGGTCGCGGCTGGCTTCCTTTGGATGGACCTGGTGTGAGCCGCCTCTTCAGTCATAGACCAGTCTTGAACCACAGCTGACCACAAAGGCCAGACTTTTATCACCTCTGATTGATAGGCTGATCCAATCAGAGGGTCTGCTACTTTTGAATCCTCATTACACTTCCAATCACAAACCATTCATGGTGCGTTCACTGCGTAACCAAAGAATGCACAGGATGATCTACTGCCTTCCCTTGTACCAACCCGTGCTGTTCCCTAAAGAGGAATTTTAATTAACTCTAGACCAGGAGGCACTGACCAGGGGGTGGGAAGTCCTCTTAGCAGAGTTAGTGCAGCTAAACCCAGATAAGAGCTGAGTGTCTGCCCCAACCCATAAGGCCTCTCCAAGGAATTGGGAGGGGCACGGGGAGATGGGATGAAGCAGAACAGCTTGCATTACACACAATGGCTCAACTCACCATCCCTCCCCAGTACGCTCACTGGCTCTCAAACACACGTCAGGTAGACAAAGGCAACAGGACCCAGGCAAGGGGTAGACTGCACAGACTTGATTAGGAGGGTGGCTAGTGACTCACCCCTCCTGACTATAGATTTATTGCTGCCACCACTGTCAAGTCTACCACAGCCAGGGTAGAGAGGGCAGTAGTCACTCTCTGAAAAATAGGGGTGCACTAGGCATGCCCCCTCGACCTCAGACCCAAGCTCTAAGGTCTCAATCCATGTATACAGGGAGATCCTCAGTGGACATGTATGACTGTCATGCTTACTGAGGTAGGGATCTAGAAACCAAACAGTAGCTTTTAAGTGACTTGCCTGGAGATCAGCATAAGACAGGGGAAGCATTCTCTCCAGAGACATGCAGAAGACCTCCCGTCCCAACACACGCACATCAAACTAAGTTTGCAAACTTCACGGTCTCTTCTTCATGCACAAGCACTTTTAACATGTGCTGCCTGCTTTGGGGCCACTGGAATTGTGCAGCAATGGAGGACAACATTATGTAGGAGTGTTGACTAAATTATGCAGTAAAAGAAGGCTGCAGCATATTGCGGTACATTTTCTGATATTTTAATATATTGACATTTTTGCACATACTAAGTCTCTGTAAAGATTTTGCCTCATTAGTACCACTGTAATATGCAAATGCAGCAGTGAGAAAGGTGACCAGTCAACCTGTGCAAAAGGCCCTCCACTTCGCAGCAACATGTCACATGTTCAGTAACTTTTGATCTGTTTGAGCTACAAATAATTTTTTGTTAAAATCGTCAGTTTATGCAGCAGATTATGTATTATGTGGCAAATATGGCAGATCCATAATTATGTGGAAAACATTTGCAAAATAGAATATTTTGCCATTCATGTCTGAACTGCTCTTGTTGAAAAAGGGGGAAGTGCTGATGACAGAAACTGCATGGCTCGGAGACAAATGGCTGGTGACTCCACTTTTAAGCATAGTTGGGACATTTTGGGGCCGATTCACAGAACTAATCTGAGAGAAAATCCTAAACTTACTACTTTTGGTATTCAAATGATGCAGCGCGTACAATAAAAACTATTCTCCTCCTAGGTTACTTATAGGTCATCCAGGGGCAAACTATATTTCTCATATCCACATGACGATGGGGCCCATAAACATCGTCTAACACACACGCACACTCCTGGATTTCCTTTACACCTTTGTGAAATTCTGTACTCCTAGGAGAAGCATGAGAACTAAATGGAGAACACCTTTTTATGTACCGCTGGAAGAGCCAGGATATCTTATTACCTTATTTTGTCCCTTTATTTTAGTTATTTCTTAAGATATTCCTGCTCATTATTTGTCGATGAATCATTCATTTAAGAAATTAGTTCATAGTGATTAAGACCAGCTGAATCACAATAAACAATTTCCTATGTCACAATCATTTAGGAAAATAACCACTGAGTCATTTTGAGTTTAAAGAATCTTAAATTTTATATAATTTTAAAAGCATGGAAAGAATTTTTAATACTTTATTCAATTATTCAATCTTAAATTCACAATTTTATTAAACATAATCAATTTATTGCAGAAAGGAAATTTTTGTCATGAAGCCAAAACCCTAATTACCTGCCTAGCTTCCTAATTTAGCCTAATGATTTCTAACCTAAGTTAGGAATTAGAAATAGCCTGATTCTCATACTCAACTGTAAAATTAAGACAGCAACAGCAACTTCAGCTCGTCAGCATCAGCTACCTGCAACCCGTCTCCTCTAACAGTCTTTCAGCATCTCCCGCTCAATAAGGGATCGATCAGGACCACCCAGCACTGGAAGCCACCAACACGACTCTTCAACTCCTCTCCTGACTGTGACTGCCACCACGACTGACATCAATTCTGACTGGAACTTGTGTACCCCTCCCACTAAGAGTAGGCCCTCTTATACCCTAATTCTAACTTTGCTAACTAACTGTTGCAACATTAATATCACGCTTTTCTTTCATTGGTCCATGCATGTCAGCTTATTCATTCTTTAATCAAGTTCTCTTGGATTCAAGGGTCCTTGGATCATTTCCTTTCCCATACGCTTAAACATTTCCATCCGATTCGATCAGTTCATTTGTAACTTCTTTCGACACATTCGAGAACTCCGCAGTCATTGTCCTTTCTCTTAGACTTGTTTCTCACGGGCTCTCCGCTGATCATCATGCCACACTATCAGTTCAATTAGGTCACACCAGCCTTGACCGTTTCTTGCATCCTAGCCTCTCAGAGACATCACGAGGTTCCAGATTTCTTCAATCTCATCCCGTACCACGTGTCCCCTTGCGCCTGCGCACATCTTCCCACTGGCGGCCATTTTATATCGCCACTCGGTTCTACTTTAGAAGCACTAATTTGAGGCAAATAAAACATAATTAAAATAGAGAAAAATATCCCTTTCGTTTCCCTCCCGTCTACGTACCCCAATTAGTCGTTACCTAGCAGAAAGCAACATTTAAGCTGTTCCTTACTTACCATCACTATTTGTTTTTGCAACGACACGTTTTATTTCTATGAAGCACAATAACATGCATTTATTTTTATTAGTACGCATTTATTTTTACGTTATAATTAGACACATAGACATTTATTAATAGATTATTTAGCACACACATTGGCATATTACCATTCCCACACATACGGTGTTGATTAATACATTTAAACGAACTTTTTATTTAATTAATTATAAAATTTGTTAGGGGTTAAAAAATTTTATTTTTACTGCTCCATCAATCCCCCCTTTGGTGATTTTTAAATCACCACATAAAACCCAAGTCATACTTCTTTTCAGGCAGCATGTCTTTCATCCTTTGCCTTCTGTTATTTATACATCTGTTTCTTCTTCATCTTGCCTTTTAGTCTCTTTGTACATGCTTTCTTTCATTTTCTCCAACTCAATTTCACCCATTTCTCTCTCTCTTTCTCTCATTAATCTGTTATTTCTTCTTATCTTATTCTGTCTTACTTTTCTCTTTATACATGTTATTACTATTTTCAACATCATGGCTAATAATATTACTATAGTTGCTACTATTATAACTTTCCCTATCACTAGTCTACTCATCCTAGTTAACCAATTTGCTACTGAGGAAAACCCTCTACCAAGTTTTCCCAAAACACTTTCAACCTCCAGTGGAACTAGTTCTTTGTGCAAACTTGTAATATTTGTAATATACTTCTGTATATTTTCACTGTTATCAGGAATGTAAGTACAACAATGTTGGACTTTCAACATTCCACAGACTCCACCCTCTTTTGCCAAAAGAATATCAAGGGCAAGCCGATTTTGCATCACCATAGCTCTCATGGCAACCATTTCGGTATTTACCATTAAGAACCCTCCCGCAGTATCTGTAGATAAACGATCTACTACTGTGGATAACTTCCGAATTTTAAATGCATTCAAAGATATTCCCACTGCTGGTATCAATGCTCCAAAAATATCACCTACAATTTCTGAAAAACTTTCCCTCTTTCTACGTGTAAATCTATTAATCATCTTGTATGTTCCCTTTTCTTCTCTGTCCATGTGAAATTTTTTTGGAAAGACCAGGCCTACATAGCAAGTTCCATACCAATGGTCCGGTAACCTGTAATAAGCTCTATTCCCACAAATATAATAGATACCTGGAAATATTGGGTCTTTTCCACCTTTGAATCCCCAACCTCCCAGAATTTGATAATTGTCATGGCAGATACTGGAACCTACAAAGTAATTGTCATAGACTGTCTTATTTCTCTTAATGCACAACTTTCCTGTTTGCGGCCAGTCTAATGTCATTGCTGCATTTATCTTTTTCCCTTCATGATTTCCTTCCTCAAACGTCCATAAGCGTTTTCCTTCCTCTTTTATTGCTTCTTTCTGAAATTTCATTCTTCTTTCTTCAACCATATCTAAAAATACCTTTTCTTCTTTCTTTAACTCACAGGTAAGGTTGTTACTAACTATTTCTTCTAACATTAATTTTCTATGTTCTAAAAAGAATTCTCCTAAAACTTTTGCTGGTTTTACTTTGTTAAGTTCTGGTACTACTGGAATGTTTGCAAAAATCTTATCTATATCAGTATAATAAGATTCTAATCTACCTGTTTTATAAAATAAACTTGCTATTACACTACATGTTATTCCATAAGTCAAAGGTAGGTGATGATAAGTCACACCTTCGGATACTGATGCAGGCAACTGCATACAAACATAACAATCTCTTACTTCCATTGTTTTTACGTACTCATACAACAACTTTGTAAAAACATTCTTTGAGAAATCTGTTACTGACCTATCCTTATGCAACTCTGCACTACTTCTTAAAATAACTGGTTCTTTAATATTAGTTTCTTTTTCTGGTTTAGTATCATTCTTTGCTTCTATCACAGCTACACTAATAGGAATTGTGATTGCTAAAACTATCCATATGGTCATTAATAACCCTGTACAAAAACAGCACATTTTGCACCATCTCTTTATAAATTCACATTTATCTCTTCTATCCCTATTATTTTCCATTTTTCTTTTTCTATTTGTTAAGTTTCAGAAAATTGTGTCACTACACCTCAGAAATGACTTAGATGCCACTCTGCTTTCAAAAAGTCTTTGCTTGGTACTTTCTTTAATTCTCTCCAGAATTCTTTCGTTGTCACATCCGGTGATTTGTCACGTCCAGTAAATTTGTCACGTCCGGCAGAAGCACTATAAGTCTTCACTTCAGTTTTGTTGCATCTCACCTTTTCCCATCCGACTTCTCAGTCTCTGGTTTCCGTGAGTGTTTTCTTCTTCTTCTTTGTAATCCGTTAGTGCAATATACAGCCACTCAGGTGACTTAAATTTTGAATTCACTTTCTTTGTCCTTTTGGACTTTTGTAATCTTTTTCCACTGGGTTTTTCTTGCCCCTTTTGACTTGTTACTTCATTTACTTGTTCAGCATCTTCGTCTTCCGCTCTTATTATTCTATATCTCAATTTTCTGACATAGCTGTTGGGCCAATTATCTCCTTTTCTTGGCCTTTTGGCTTCACCTTCTCTTTCTTCTCTTTCTGATTTCCAATTTCTTTTTCTTGATTCAGTCTTTGCTTTTTCCTCTCCTCCACTTTCTTCTGTTTCTGTTTCAACTGTCTCACTATTGTCTCTTATTTTGAAACTTATAATCTCGTCATCTCCTACTGGTGGATCTGTCTTCTCCTTTTTGTTTTCCCTTATTACTGTCCCTCCTCGGGGTTCTTCCGATTTGGTGTTTTTCTCCTTTTCTGTTTCTAAATTTCCCTGTTCTCCTGTTTCTCTATCTATCCCTATTGCTCCTCGGGGTTCTTCTCGATTTTCTAACTTTTTGTGTACTTCTTTCCCTACTTCATCTATTAATATTGTTTCTGAAGGATTTCCACCATAACTTGTACTTGGTTGTTCATCTAACTCAATTTCTTGCTCAGTTTCTTCTCTAATTGGTTTATAACCCCAAGTTCTCTTTCGGAATTCTTCCCAGTTTGCAGCTGAATCATCAGATCCTGAAGTTGTGTCAGATATTTCCAGATGTCGACTTACAGGTCGATCTTCAAGTTCTGGAACTTCTGAATTTCTTTCTTCTTCTTCTTCTTGTTCCTCTTCTTCTCTAGAGGTGTTTTCCGTTGGGGTCTCCAGATGTCGACTTTCAGGTCGATCTTCAAGTTCTGGCACCCTTTCTTTTATCTTGGTTGTCCCAGCCGTTAAACTTTTATCCCACACTTCCAGACGCCGACTCACATGTCGATCTGTAGGTTCTGGAATTCTGATTGTGTGGCTGGCATGAACCCAGTTCTTCACTCCTGCACACTTGACAGCAGTCGTTGTTACTAGGATTACCTGTCTTGGCTCATCCCAACGTGGAACTAGACAGTTTCTTCTCTTGTGGACTTTTATGCGGACCCAGTCTCCTGGATTCAAGTCGTGGGCTGGTTTTCTTTCAAGAGTGGTCGCATCCGGTCCAACCTGATGAAACACAGAATGCACCACATCAGCCAGTCCCTTGCAATAATCCAGTACTAGATCATCAGTTATAGTTAATAACTTGTTGACAGGTACGTGTGCTTGTCTCATTGCTCGTCCCATGATCATCTCATGAGGACTGAGTCCCGTTTTCTTTTCTGGGATGCTTCTGATGGTCATCAGAACAAGAGGCAGTGCATCCGGCCATTTGAGTCCTGTAGCTTGACACATTTTTCCTAATCTGTTTTTAATTGTTCCATTAATCTGCTCTACTACCCCAGAAGCCTCTGGTCTGTAGGCACAATGCAATTTTTGTTTAATACTCAGGGCTTCACAAATCAATTGGATCAACTCATTTTGGAAATGTGTTCCTCTATCTGTCTCAACCGTGACTGGAAAACCATACCTTGGAATGAACTCTCGCAGCATAAGTTTTGCCACTGTTGTTCCATCATTCCTTCTTGTGGGGTATGCCTCCACCCAACGAGAGAACAAACAGACGACCACTAGAACATATCTTAATCTGTTACTAGGGGCATCTCAATAAAGTCCATCTGTATTCTTGTGAATGGACCTCCTTCTCGTCCTATTGTTCCTAGACTCACTACGGTTTTTCTTCCTGGGTTAAACTGTTGACAAATAAGACATCTTTGACAAAGACTTTCCGCAATGGCTCTGAATTTTGGGTTATACCAGGTCTGTCTAAAAAGTCTGATCATTGCATCTCTCCCAATATGAGCTTGTCCATGGTACATCCGTGCCATGTCTGCAATCATGCTATCAGGCATAACTGGTCTTTCATCTCTGTATACCCACACACCATTATTTTCCTGTCTTCTACATCCTGCTTGTATCCAGTAATCTTTTTCCTCATCTCTCGCTGTTTCTTGTAACTGCCTTACTTCATCCCATGTTTCAACAGTATTAGTGAAAAGCAAAGGACAAGAGACATGCTCCCTTTCTCTATTTTTGTTCAGGGACGCCATGTTTTCCGCACAATATCTAGCGATCTCATCAGCATAATTATTGCCGACCGCTATGTAATCTTCGTTTTTCTTATGCGCCTTGCATTTCACTACAGCTATTTGTTTAGGCAACTGTATCGCCTCAAGCAGTTTTTTAACATACTCTCCATTTCTGATAGGTGTTCCTGCAGATGTCAAAAATCCTCTTTGTGACCAAATCTGACCAAAATCATGTACGATGCCGAAACCATATTGGCTATCGGTCACAATCGTGATTCGTACATTTTTCCCCAATTTACATGCTTGAATCAAAGCAATTAGTTCCGCAACTTGGGCAGACCTAACTCCTTTCAGACAAGACGCTTCCATCACAGTTGCCACTGTGCATACTGCGTAAGCTGCGCTTAACACTCCTTCTTTTGTGCGTAAACATGAACCATCTACAAACATGACATAATCCGATTCTTTTAATGGTTCATCTTTTATGTCAGCTCTTGGTTTTGTGCAATATTCCAGCACATTCAGACAATCATGATCTACTTCGTCTTGTTCAATTATACTCTCTTCATCTGGCAATGATGTAGAAGGATTTACATTTATGCATCTATCTATGGTCACATTTTCAGCACTCAAGATGACTTTTTCGTACTTAGTCAGCCGACTATGTGTCATGTACTGTGTTTTTGTTCTTGTCAAAAGAATTTCTACTGAATGGGGAACATACACTCTCAGTGGATACCCCATCACTATACCTTCACTTTGTTCCAGACTTACACAAGTAGCAGCAACTGCTTTCAGACACCCAGGCAATGCTTTTGCTATAGGATCTAAAACAGCTGAGAAGTAAGCTATAGGCCTCTTCATGGTGCCGTGTTTTTGTACCAGTACTGAAAATGCACATCCATCTCTTTCACTGCAGTATAACTCAAAATCCTTCTCATAATCAGGCATGCCTAATGCAGGGGCCTCACACAGTTTCTTTTTCAATTCTTTGAAAGATTTCATTTCTTCTTTGTTTAACTCAAAAGGGTCTTTTACATCTTTCTTTGTCAATTTTTGTAAGGGTTTTGCAATCAAAGAAAATCCACTTATCCACTGTCGACAATATCCAACCATTCCCAAGAACATTCTTACCTCTCTTTGAGTCATTGGTGCTCTCATTCCTTGAATCATTCTTACTCTTTCTGTCGCTATTTTCCGCACTCCTTTCTCAATTTTATGTCCTAAATACTGGACTTCTTTCTGACAAAACTGTAATTTTGAAGGAGACACTTTATGTCCTCTTTTCTCTAAATGGTTCAGCAAAGCAATTGTGTCACTTACACATGCTTCTTTGGTTTTCGATGCCACCAATAGGTCATCGATATACTGCACCATCACTGATTTTTCTGGCATCTTCAAATCTTCCAGAGATTTCTTTAGAATCTGATTAAAAATTGAGGGGCTTTCTGTATACCCCTGTGGAATTCGGCACCATGCCAAAATACGCTCTCCGAAACGGAATGCAAATAATGGCTGGCTATCTGGATGCAAAGGAATAGAAAAAAATGCGTGACACAAATCTATCACAGTGTACCACTCAGCTTCATGCGGAATTTGATATAGAATCACTGCAGGGTTTGGCACTATTGGACAGCATGGTACAACTATTTTGTTTATCTTTCTCAAATCCTGTACTATTCTATATGTTCCATTTGGCTTTTTCAGTCCCATAATAGGTGAATTACATGGACTGCTCATGATCTCTTTCAGAATTCCCTGTTCAATCATCTTATTTATCACAGGAGTTATTCCTTCAGTTATTTCTGGAGTTAATTTGTACTGTGGCGTGTTTGGATAAATTATCCCTTCTTTCACTGTCACTTTTACAGGATCAACTTCTCTCATTAACCCAATGTCTTCACCTGTAAAATCCCACACACTTTCTTTTACAGCACTTTTTAGTTCTTCTGGAAGTTTTTCTGCATCAAACGCAGGAAACAAACCATTCGTTTCAGGTTCTTGATTCATCAAAGTTACTTTGTACAAAACATCTTCATCTGAAGTCTGAAAACCTATTCCATCTGGCGTACAATAAATTGTGCAATTCATTTTACACAAAAGGTCCCGACCTAAAAGATTTACAGGACTACAGTCGCACACTACAAATTTATGCATTTTGCTAAAAGAACCAATTTTTACTTCTACCAATTCAGTAAGTGGGGTTTTAATCTGCTGATTGGCTACTCCTACCACTTGGATGTATTCACCTGAGAGAGGAAGGTTCGGAATTTCCACTGACCTAACAGTAGAACGGGTAGCTCCAGTATCGACAAGGAATGTTACGTTTGCACCATTCACTTCTCCATCCACAAAGGGACCAGACTGATCTACCTCTAGAGTTGCGCCAAGCACGCACTCTTTCCCCTCTCCTGCGCACCGTCAGAAACTTTCATCCGGGTCATCCTCACTCTGACGCAACCAATACTGAGAAATGTTAGCTGCTCGCGGCAACTGTGTTACCTGCTCTCCTCCGTAGAATCCTGTTTCTGTACTGTATCTTTGCTGGTTAACAATGTTGGGAAGTGGTGGTTGTGGCACCTGACTTTGTTGAACAACTACCTCATTCTGCACCTGTGGAGTTAATGATTGATGTTCCGGATTAGGTTTAGGTGGGAACTTACACTCATTCCTCCAATGCCCTAATTTTCCGCAATTATGACATGGCCATTTCTTCTTTGCCTCTTCTAGACTCACCTGTCCTTTTCCTTTACCTATGTTTGGTCGCATCTTATTCTGTCCTGATTCATTTCCATTATTATTGTCCAATTGGGCTTCTTGTTTCTCTGCCACTTTCACTTGTGCCCACATCGCCTTTTCTTTCAACTTACGCTGTTTACTTTCTATTTCATCACTACAATACTTAGCATACCTCAACACCTCATCTACACTTCCATTTTGCCAGTTTATCATATGTTGTTTAATCATATCGCTTATTTCTTGTTTCAGGCCAAACACAAATCGGTATACAAAATGACTCATGTCCTTTTCACTCAATTCCTCATAACCGCTATACTGCTTGAAAACCAATAACAAACGTTCATAATATGCATGTACAGACTCCTTACTTTCCTGTGTAGTTCTATCAATCTTAACCCAATCTGTCTCTTTGGGAGGAATCTTATTCTTCAAAAAGGTAATCACTTTGTCGTATTTCTTCATCACATCTGGTCCTGGAGCTCCTGTCTTAGGATCTCTTGGATATTCTGTAGTTGGCCAGTCAACTGTAATCTTACATTCTGACCACAGATCCGTTGGTACCACTATGTCAAACAATCCATCCAAATCTATCCACAACACTTTTGAGACCTTTACAAACCTTTCTACCTGTCGGTACCATTCAACTGGCTTCTCTCTTAGTTTTGGAAAGTCATTTGTAAATGACAGGATGTCCTGCCTAGTCCATGGAACATGCACATAACTACCACCTGGAGTTTCTCTCATAGGGTATTCTTTAACAACAGGTTCTTTTTCTGTTACCACAAAAGCCAATGAACCTTTGTCTATACTTTTCTCATTCTTCTTTGTCCATCTAACCTTCCATCTGTCCACATCACCCCATTTTCTCAATAAAACAATCAACTCTTTTATCTGTGTCAGCCTTCCTGCTGTATTCAAATTTTCAATATCTTTTTCACAAAAATCCACTCTGTATGGTTTCTGTAATGTTTTTACTTTTGCAAAATCTATTCCAATCTCACTAGCCACTTCTTCTAATTTGTCATGTAAATTCTTTGCCCTCCATGTTATACTTTTACACAGAAACATTATTTCATCATCCTGATAATTTTTTATCTTTTCAGTACCAATCGTTCCTAATATTAATTCTTCCATGTCAATTTTTAATCTGATCACATCTAATGGTTTTTCTTCCGTTTCTTTTATTTTAAAAGCTTTCATCCACTCATTTAACTCATCAGGAGTCGGACCTATGGGAGTACTATTTATTTCTGTCCAATTTCCACTCTTTTCAGGTGTCACTGTTGCAGATTCAGTTACCATAGGTATTTTCCTACCGTTACACTCATTTACTGTTAAATTTTCAGGTGGACTTGGTCTGTAAGCACTAGCCAAATTGCTTGTACCTGGACTTGTTTCCATTCTTTCCTTTTCTCTCTGAAATTGTGAACTTAAGGGAATCACCAAAGCTCGCTCATCAATTTTCTGATTCTCAAAAACTGGTATTACTGGACCTATTGTTACAGGCACAGTAACTGCTTCCATATTTTTCGTTAATTCTCTAATTTTCTCAGTTAGTTCTTTTGTTGTCCTTGCCAATTCACTTGCATTGTCGCTTTCTATTCCCTCATTTTGAGAAGCTCTCATTTGTTCTTGTGACCTATTTACTTCATTTCTCTTTTCCGGACTTTTATTTCGCATAGTCTCTATTGGTGGCGCATTTGGTGTCACCACTGTAGAACTCTGCTGATACGGAGGTGGATTTCTATTTAAAATATCTTCCAGCAACTCGTCATCCGTTTCGCTCTCATGCATATACTTTTCTCTCTCTAAATGTTTCTTTTTCTCAGTCCGTTTTTCTTTGTCCCCTCCTCGACTGTAAAAGCTGGAAACAAACCTCCTGTCATGTTAGCACATCTCCATCGTTTTATTCTGTCCTCATGATTCATTCCCCACAATCTTCCGGGCACAAACTCATAACCTTTCATTCCTCTGAACCTTTCTCGCTCGTACATCTCGTCTTCCCATTCTGTTAAAGCCTCAAACTGTGTCGGTCTAGGTCTAGGTTCCAATTTAAACATTTTTTCTCTTAGATTCCGTAAAACCGCTACATTAAAAGAACCATTTTCAGGAAAAGCCAATGCTCCATCATTCTTTGTATATTTTACCCAATTGTCCAACCATATGCACGTATGATACCCATATTTCAGCATCATATGTGAAGCTGCTGATTTCGGCGGAGGAATTACTTGTCCCTCTCTAGTCACAACCTTTTTGTCTTTCTTAAAGAAATTCTTCAATTTCGTCGTCCATGACGTTCTCTCCCTTTCATACTCGTAATACGGCATGTTTTCTATTTGTTTTCTCTTTACTCTAACACTGTTTCTGTGTACGGAACTTCGTCCAATTACAGCGCGATTCACACTAACGTACCAATCAGAACAATTTCCACCGTCCGCGAACCAACCAATCCTAGCGCGGCACTTTTCTACGTCACTCCTGCTCTGTGTTCACGTGACTAGCGCACTATCCAATCCTAGCGCGGCACTTTTTCACGTCACTTCTACTCTTTACCCCTCCTTTACAAAATTTATCGGCAATTTTTCTTTTCACTGTTTTCTTCGTTAGTTACAACAAATAAACAATTCCATAGTCTGATTCGCTAAACAAAGTGACAGCCTTGTCCTTTTATACAAGAATCCTGTTTTTCCAGTAGGCAGCGCTTACCTCTACCCTACCACAGAATTATTTACTCTCGCCGATAAAGTAGCACTTCCCTCTACCTTACCCTTCTTTCAAACAAACAATTTACTCGTTTCTCTGGGGATAAGACACATGTGGAGACTAGGCTCCTGAGAATTAAGGCCAAAGTTTCACAAGTAAACGTGATTTGCTATTTCATTTACACACTTTTCCCACCGAAATCCCTAACATAACACAACCTGCGTTATAACCAAAATGAATTCAGACCATGTACCAAATTCCATGTGACTTCTCTTGCCACACGTGTTCCACTTCCTACATCCCAGAAGCGTGAAAACTTACATATAACATAACGTGACTCAACATATAGTGTTAGTCATCAAAAAATAATCAATAATCAATAAACAATAATCACTAAACTAATCTATAGAAAACCATAACTCTGCTACCAAGAAATCTGATGCAGCGCGTACAATAAAAACTATTCTCCTCCTAGGTTACTTATAGGTCATCCAGGGGCAAACTATATTTCTCATATCCACATGACGATGGGGCCCATAAACATCGTCTAACACACACGCACACTCCTGGATTTCCTTTACACCTTTGTGAAATTCTGTACTCCTAGGAGAAGCATGAGAACTAAATGGAGAACACCTTTTTATGTACCGCTGGAAGAGCCAGGATATCTTATTACCTTATTTTGTCCCTTTATTTTAGTTATTTCTTAAGATATTCCTGCTCATTATTTGTCGATGAATCATTCATTTAAGAAATTAGTTCATAGTGATTAAGACCAGCTGAATCACAATAAACAATTTCCTATGTCACAATCATTTAGGAAAATAACCACTGAGTCATTTTGAGTTTAAAGAATCTTAAATTTTATATAATTTTAAAAGCATGGAAAGAATTTTTAATACTTTATTCAATTATTCAATCTTAAATTCACAATTTTATTAAACATAATCAATTTATTGCAGAAAGGAAATTTTTGTCATGAAGCCAAAACCCTAATTACCTGCCTAGCTTCCTAATTTAGCCTAATGATTTCTAACCTAAGTTAGGAATTAGAAATAGCCTGATTCTCATACTCAACTGTAAAATTAAGACAGCAACAGCAACTTCAGCTCGTCAGCATCAGCTACCTGCAACCCGTCTCCTCTAACAGTCTTTCAGCATCTCCCGCTCAATAAGGGATCGATCAGGACCACCCAGCACTGGAAGCCACCAACACGACTCTTCAACTCCTCTCCTGACTGTGACTGCCACCACGACTGACATCAATTCTGACTGGAACTTGTGTACCCCTCCCACTAAGAGTAGGCCCTCTTATACCCTAATTCTAACTTTGCTAACTAACTGTTGCAACATTAATATCACGCTTTTCTTTCATTGGTCCATGCATGTCAGCTTATTCATTCTTTAATCAAGTTCTCTTGGATTCAAGGGTCCTTGGATCATTTCCTTTCCCATACGCTTAAACATTTCCATCCGATTCGATCAGTTCATTTGTAACTTCTTTCGACACATTCGAGAACTCCGCAGTCATTGTCCTTTCTCTTAGACTTGTTTCTCACGGGCTCTCCGCTGATCATCATGCCACACTATCAGTTCAATTAGGTCACACCAGCCTTGACCGTTTCTTGCATCCTAGCCTCTCAGAGACATCACGAGGTTCCAGATTTCTTCAATCTCATCCCGTACCACGTGTCCCCTTGCGCCTGCGCACATCTTCCCACTGGCGGCCATTTTATATCGCCACTCGGTTCTACTTTAGAAGCACTAATTTGAGGCAAATAAAACATAATTAAAATAGAGAAAAATATCCCTTTCGTTTCCCTCCCGTCTACGTACCCCAATTAGTCGTTACCTAGCAGAAAGCAACATTTAAGCTGTTCCTTACTTACCATCACTATTTGTTTTTGCAACGACACGTTTTATTTCTATGAAGCACAATAACATGCATTTATTTTTATTAGTACGCATTTATTTTTACGTTATAATTAGACACATAGACATTTATTAATAGATTATTTAGCACACACATTGGCCTATTACCATTCCCACACATACGGTGTTGATTAATACATTTAAACGAACTTTTTATTTAATTAATTATAAAATTTGTTAGGGGTTAAAATTTTTTATTTTTACTGCTCCATCACAAAGAAGGCACTTATGATTTTTGGTATTCACAGAATGCACTTACGACTCCTAACTTTACGTCCGCACTCGGGCCGGAATTTCTGCACCCGGACCGTACTCTCCGCACCTGAACCGTACTCTCCGCACCCGGACCGTATCCTCGGCACCCGGACCGTACTCTCCGGCTAGGGCCGTACTCTCCGGCTCGAGCCGTAATCTCCGGCTGGGGCTGGATAAAGTGTAATCAATGGGCCGGATTGCAATTTTTACAAAAAGGAACATTAGGAATGTGTGATAAATGGTAGAGGAGGTCATGAAAAACAGTTTGGGCAGGGAAAAGGATACGGCCAGACACTACATCATAACCCAGAAAAGTTTTCTCCTTTGCATCATGGTACATGCAGTGCACAATTTGCCCTCCGGACGCGGCCAGAGGAGATAAATAAAGGGGCATAAGGTCACTCGGAGCCTTCGCTCACACAGTATCACTGAGTGCATGTCTGTTCTGTGCAGCGCAGTGCCACAACCGACTAGGCCTCACTTAACGATCTGTATAGGGCACACTACACTGGTGACGAGTGGTAGTACGGCCCTGCGCTCCCCACCACAGCTGTAGGCACCTGTCCCGTGTCACCTCCCGTTCTCGACCGTCATACTATTTGTTGGTCCAACTTGTGGCCTGAACCCGATGATGCCCTTGTCCACGTCCTCTACTGACATCAGGCTGCAGCCACCTCAATGCCCCTGCGGGACCCCGACGTCACCCTATCTGCTGGCGGATGCGTCTCTGTGGCCCAGCCAAAGCACTGTTCGACGTTCCTGTGGCCGAATGTGCTGCAGCCACAACCGTGACAGAGGTACCCTGCCAGGCCTGCTCAGATCCGCGTGGGCCGAGCGTTGTGGCCTGCTACACCCGAGACAGCCCTGGTAGGCGGAGCCTGCACCAGCACTACTGCTTCGGATCCCCGAAGCCATGACCAACGCCAGGAACCTCAGCGGCCTGCTGCAGTCATATTCATGGCCTGACACATGGCTTTGCCTCACGCCTCCTGTTTCTGCACACCGCATGTGTTCAATCAACAAACAGAAGACAAACTTAAGTCCCTGGACTGTGGGCCTGAGAAAGGAGGGGTAGTTACCTGCACTGTGGTGCCGCAACACGACCACGGGGTGAACACTTGCCGCACACGCCCGAGTCAGGTAAACCGCGCAAGGCAAAGGAGGGTTGTGGTCATCTGGTAGTACAAACTCCAGAGACATTAGCAGGGCGCTGCAGCACAAATGGAATGGAATGGCTTTTATAGAGCGCATGGCTACCCGGAAGCATCCCAGCGCTGCGAATCACTAAGAGAGGGCCGGACCTCTAAGGAAAGAGCCAGGTCTTGAGCTGTTTACGGAAGGCTGAATGATTACATTGACTGCGGAGATGCAGTGGGAGACTATTCCACAGCTTGGAGGCATTATACGAAAAACGCCTGCCTCCACTTCTGGCCTTCTTGACCCTTGGTACCACTGCAAGATGTAGCTCATCCGAGCGGAGGTTTCTATTGGCTTTGTAGGGGCGGATCAATGATTCAATAATGCGAGGACCATTTCCTCTCAAGGACTTATGGGCAATGCATAAGGCCTTGAAATCAATTCTTTCCTTCACTGGCAGCCAGTGGAGCATCTGGAGTGCAGGTTTTGCAGAGCTGTGTTCCTGGGTGCCCGTTAAGAGCCTAGCCGCAGAATTCTGCACCGTTTGCAGTTTAGATACAACATTTTTGGGGGCTCCAAGATAAAGAGCATTGCCCTGGTCTATTCTTGACAAGATGAGAGCTTGCACCAGAGTTCTTCTAGCCTGGTCTGGTAATAGCGGCAGAATTTTACGAATCATCCTTAGCAAGCCGAAGCAAAGTGCAGTGGTTTTCCTGGCTTGCACTTTGAATGAGAGCTCTTGGTCCAGCCAAATACCCAGGCTTTTTATTTCAGTTTTTGGGATGGGTACTGGGCCCATACAGGCTGGCCACATAGTGTTGGCTTTGAAGTTTATCTGGTTGCCAGGAAGCATAAGCTCAGTTTTGTCACCATTGAGCTTTAGGTGGGAGAGGCTCATCCACTTGGTGACTTGCTCCAGGCAGTGGTAAAGATCCGGGAGCAAATGGTTAGTCTGAGTCAAAGCCACCACCAGCTGAGTGTCATCGGCATAGGTGATTAATTGGATCCCAAAGACACAAGCTTTACTGTTCGGCACCCCCAGTCTGAAGACTGCATTATGGGGAAAGTAACACATGCTGTAGGAAGTTGTCTCTGTATATGTTATGGCACTAGGTGGTCATACCGTGCACAGAGTCCAGGGGTTCCCCAAAAGTGTACAGGGCTCAATGTAAAACCCAAAGTGCTCTATTAGTGGTAGTGTGTGCCAGCAGCCTTAGGCCTAACACAGACGAGTGTAAGACATTTATTGCACAACATTGACCAATAATGGACACAGGACTCAAAAAGGGAATCCACACCAATTTTATAAAAATACGCTTTGTTTGTATTTTATTTTAAGACCAAGATCTTCGCAATAAGGTAAGTACGTTTTTAACTAAAAATGCTTCCACTTTAAAAAGTCGACACGGTGCAATTTCTGAACAGTTCAATGTTATCCTAAGGAAGAAAACAATAATGCGGTTTAACAGGTAAATACAACACTTACAATTCCAGTCTTCTGGACCAAATGTCAACAAGGGACAAGGGTCAGGTGAGCACCAAAACTGCACCAGCGGCACAGGGGTGGTCGGGTGCAGAGGTCAAAATTAGAGTTCGGCCTAATGCATTTCAATGGAGACTGGGGGTGCTCAGAGCCACACTGCTTGCAGGTTGATAAATCTGTTGCAGGGGCCAAGCTTTGGGGGTAAGAATCAGCATGTGGGGGCTACAAAGCAGCACCAAACATACTCCACCAGCGGCACAGGGGCGGCCGGGTGCAGTGTGCAATTTCAGCATCGGGCACCCAATGCTTTTCAAAGAGGATTCTGCTTTTGACAAACAGTCAGCAGGCGTCGCTCCAGAGGTTGCAGGAGAGAGACCAACAACAGTGGAGGTAAGTAGAGATGAAGGGGGTCGGAGGGGCACCGTTGGTTCAACTCACCAGGGCCTAGGGGCTTTAGGTGCAGGGGTGCCTTTTGACGTCGGAGTCTTTTTACCACAGCCGGTCGTGGACAGGCGGAGACTCTGGATTCACACCGCAGGCGCCATCGTGGTGGCCAGGAGAGGCCAGCCAACGCTGGATTCGAGGTCAGGAATCGCTGGGGAGACTTCACTGGAAAGGTGAGCCACTCAGACTTGGGCCATGGGCGTCGAGTGCAGAGTGGGCAGGAGACGCGGATTCGCCTGGATCTGGATTCCTTGTAGCTGGTTTCTTCTGGACAGGGCCGCTTTCCTCAGGAAATTGGAGTCTTTTTCTAAGGCAGCAGCCCTCCCATGGTTTTCAGAGGTCGCTGGCTGCAAGACAGGTCGCAGGCACGTTGAAGCTGGAGCCAGGCCGGTAGGGCTGCCTCCAGGCAGTCGTTGTCTTCAGTCTTCTCTGCAGGGATGTATTCTTTCTTCTTAGGTCGTCACAGATCTAGTTTTCAGGTCTGGGGAGCCACCTAAATACTAAATTTAGGGGCGTTCAAGGGGAATTGCAGGTAGGGCCAATGGGCACCTTAACTGGGGTGGCTACACCCTCAATTATGCCACCCTCCTGTGGGAGGAGGCATAGACCTAGCACTGATTTGGGGGGTCTCCCCATCTTCAAGATGGCGGGGCTGAAAGTTGTGCTTTACCTCGCCTCCCCCATCTTAGGGGTGGAATTGGCAGAGGTGGGCACACCTCCTATTCTTCTAGGTTTTCCCACCAAAGTGGGGGTGTAAACCGGGGCTGCCATCTGCTGCTAGCAGCAGAGGCTAGGGGTCGCATTACAAAGGAGGCAGGCCTTTGAAGCTTCTCCTTCGAGCACTGGACCATCCTGGGGGAGGAGGTGTGACACCTCTGCCCAGGATGTGCATTGTTTCTGGTCCCAGAGAGCAGAGGCTCTCCACTCAGGGGTCCAGAAACATGTTTGCGTGTGGCAGGCTGCCTAAAGCCAGTCAGTGACTGTAGGAAGCTGGCTTAGTATATGGTGCACACTTATTTAAGTGATGCACCTTGCACTAATCCAGACAACCCCTATGGTGATTTTAGTGGTCTTTGATAACCTTTGTAAGCTCTCAAAGTTGTAGCTATGGAGAGCAGCCTTTAAGCTTATCTTGAAGGAGTGTAAAGCAGCTTGTTTTACCAACTTTAATCAGTAGTGTAGATTAGATTAAAAGAAACCACAGTGTTTATAAAAAATAGGTCTTATTTATTATACATTGGTATATCTCCTACCCGGAGATATCAAGACACAAGAATACTTTGCAAGAATCAGGTAAGTAGCACAAATATACACTGGTCTCTTGGGGGAGGCCAAACAATATATTAAGAAAGTGGAATGCGAACTGCAAAGGAGAACGGGACTTGGACCAGAAGACCCAGAGGAGCCGGGGACACAAGGAACCACCCAAAGTAAGTACCCAGGAACCCCACGGAGGCTGTGTGCAGAGTGGAAACTCAGCCGCATGCCCAATGGAAGTCAATGGAGAAGTCGCAGTTGCAGTTTTAAAGAAGAAGGACCCTTCCCGGAGGACCCCGCAGAAACCCTTTGGAAGACAGAAGGTTAGAGAGACACCCCATCCGTGGATGAACCAGGTAACTTGGGAAGCCGAGTGCATAGGGGTGAAGTGCAAAACACACAAGATGATGGACGGAATGCTGCACATTGGCAAACATTCACCCCCAGTCACAGATCTGGGTTTAATCCATCGTTATTTTGCTTCACCACGCCACCCCAGTTCAGACATAGCCATATGCAAATCAGTCTTGACCCTGTGCCTCATGGAAACAGTCCAGACCGAACTGCCAAGCCTTGTCTTCCCTGGACCGGAATCAAGCATCCTGGGACCGGTTTCAGGCTATCAGCCTTCATCAGCCAGGATAGCTTGACTCCAGTGGCGTAGTGAGCATGGGACCCACGTCTGGGCATACCCTTCCCACTTAGGGCGAAATGCAAAACACACAAGATGATGGACGGAATGCTGCACATTGGCAAACATTCACCCCCAGTCACAGATCTGGGTTTAATCCATCGTTATTTTGCTTCACCACGCCACCCCAGTTCAGACATAGCCATATGCAAATCAGTCTTGACCCTGTGCCTCATGGAAACAGTCCAGACCGAACTGCCAAGCCTTGTCTTCCCTGGACCGGAATCAAGCATCCTGGGACCGGTTTCAGGCTATCAGCCTTCATCAGCCAGGATAGCTTGACTCCAGTGGGGTGAAGTGACATCGGAACCTGCCGTAGACAGAAATGGGAGACTTCGAAGAAGATGCCTCTGGAGAAGATTATGAAGGAGTCTGGTGGAATAAACGGGTAGATTCTGGAAGTGAAGAATCTGCAAGCAGAGGGGACAGAGTCTATGCCACTCGGAGGTGACCCGGAGGCACGGAAACACAAGGCCCACCGATGTCGAGAGGTTCCGAAGACTCGACGGTGACCTTGTTGCTGCAGCTGTGAGGACCAGGCGATGCTGAGGAAGACCAGGAGCCATGCACGAGGTGTCCCACGTCGGATATCGGTGTCTAGGTGGTCGGTGTCAAGTGGGAGCACCAACAAGCCTTGGTAGCCGTAACTGGCGTGAAAGACTGGAAGGAGCAAACATTGGGACCAGCAAGGTCCAAGGGACTCACCAAATGCAGGACAGTTAGAGCAGGCCTGAGCCAGCAGGGGAGCCCAGCCCCCTGAAGCAGGAAAAGACCCTCAGGAGGACCCACAGGCCAAAGGCACAGGAGTCGCAAGGGACCTCGAGCAGCTCACCAAAGATGGAGGCCCACGATGCAGAGGATGCAGTGAGGATGCTGATCTTCGAGGGATGATGCGCTGGAGGCTCGAGCTTCTTGTAGCCTGAAGATCTCTGGAGTGCAGAGCCAACAAGCCTTGGCAACGGCAAGTCGAAGTGGTACACAGGGGTTTGGTCCCAGCGGCCCGACGAGGGATACTGTCCTCAAAATTACTGAGAAGACAGGACAGGCCTCTAGGGAGCTGCAGAACCATCACCTGTGTTGCTGGGCCTCGGGAAGTCCATAGGACGACAGGAGCAGCAGACCGGTCAGCTTCGTTTCGGTGCCTGCAGATGCAGGGGAGTGACTCCTTCACTCCAAGGGAGATTTCATCGGGTGTCCTTTATGCCCACAGGTCTGTTGAAAAACCTGGATGAAGCACAGACACAAATGACGAAGAAGACTTGAAGAACAGCGACACCAGGAGCAACAGGAGTCTTCCTTGATGCAGTCTCGGTTCCAGTCGAAGTCCAAGTGTCCAGACAATTGAAGAGTGACGTAGTTTCAGGGTTGAGTCTTGCCCCACGACGAATCAGAGGACCCACCCACAGGGGAGCCCTTAAGTACCCTAAGCAAAGGGTTGGAATGACTGAAGGGTCCCTCCCAGAGGAGGGGCTGGACAGATGGGAGGATACTCCCATGTCCTTTGTCCAGTTTTGCGCCAGAGCGGGAACCAAATGTGCCCTTCAAAGCAGTCTGGTGGCGCTGGCAAACGCCTCACCCCAGCCCAATACACTAAGTCGTGTCTGGGAGGTGGTACTCCTCCCTGTGACAGGAAACCTATTGTTCTATCTTCCCCTGCTCGAGCTTGTCTCAGGCGCAGGAGGGCAGAATCGTGTCTGTGGTTGGCAGCAGCACTAGCTTGCCTGCAGACCCTGAAAGGCTGTTATCGGGAGTACAGGTGAGTCCCCTAAGGAGCCCCCCAGTACATGGGATCATACTTCCAACACTGGAATCGGTGTTGGGGTAAGATTCCAACATGTGTGATACCAAACATGACCGGGTTCGGTGCAGCCACTATATAGTTAGACATCTTGTAATGACTGATTGTAGGAAGGTGGGTTTCTGTTGCAGTAACCCCCACACTTTTTGCCAGATTTCTGATGCACTTTGACTTGATGTGCCCTGGATCCCTGCCAATCAGGTTCCCAGGGTCTGTGTTCTTTCCCAAAACTGTACCTTTGTACCCCCAATTGGCACCTCTCTGGCCATATGTAAGTCCCTTGTAAAAGGTACCATGGATACTAAGGGCACTGTGACCAGGGAAGTCCTCTAAGGGCTGCAGCACATATTGTGGCACCTTTTTTTTACCTGAAAGATTCATTTTTTATTTTAAAACGTCTTTTTATTATTTTATGCTCAGTGAATAACTTGGTAGAAACATTATGCATTTCAAATGTATGAGTCGTTCTTCGGTTACAGGAGGATGAATATACATGGAGAATATCCGAGTAGTTACACAAACACAGAAAGTAAGATGGTCCCCTCCCTCCCCTATCCTAGAACTACAAACATAGGAAAGCTCTCCAAGGACCCCATATTTCCTCCCATTTCCGTGGACAACCCCTAGCCTTATATATTGCCTGTTCAGCTTGTTGGCACCAGTCCAAGTCGGTCCTCCACTCCGACAGTTTGGGGGGTGTATTGCTCTATTGTGCCACCCTTAGAGGTCCTGTACCTTTACACACACACACACACTGCCATTTCAGGCTGCATGTTTTGGTGCAGAGAAAAGTGAAGAGTCGACATGGCACATATACCTGTGTGCCATGCCTGCAACCCACTGCCTATGGTACAGGCAAGACACTCCTCTAGCTGGGTGCACTATACCACTGGTAAGGGTACAGTTGCATGAGCACTGTACCCCTACAGTGTCTAAGTCTATTCTTAGACATAGTAAGAGCAGTAAAGCCATTAATTGTATATGGTCTGGGAGTTTGTCATTATGAACTCCACAGCACCATAATAGCTTTTACTGAATTCTGGGAAGTTTGGTAGCAAACCTCTCAGCATAATAAACCCACACTGATGCCAGTGTGGGATTTATTATATCATGCACTCAGAGGGCATCTTAGAGATGCCCCCTGAAAAACAACCAGCCTCTGGTGGGTTCCCTGACTGGTAAACACCAGCCTGCCACCACAAGACATGTTTCTGGTCCCCTGGGGTGCGAGCCTTCGCTCCCTGAGCCCAGAAACAAAGCCTTTCCTGGGCGGAGGTGGTCACACCTCTCCCAGGTCAGGAAGAGCCACCTGTGGTAGGGGAGCTTCAAAGGCCTTGCCGCCTTTGTAACGCGACCTCTAGCCTCTCCTCCTAACAGGTGCAGGCCCCCTTCCTGTCTCACCCCCTTTTCGGCAGGAGGACAGGCGGGAAACATTAGAACAGACCAGAAGGTGTGCCCACCTCTGCCAACCCCACCCCTCAGGTGGGGGAGGCGAGGTGAAGCCCACTCTTCAGTGCCTGCCATCTTTCAGATGGCAGGCACTCTCCAATCAGTGTTAGGGATTGTGCCCACTCCCCCACTTTGGTTGAGCACACCAAGGGTGTAGTCACCATAAGGTCAGTAGCCCATTGGCTACTGACCTCGAGATCCCTAAAACGCCCCCTAAATACAGTATTTAGGGGGCAGCCCTGAACCCAGAAGGCAGATTCCCGCAACCTACAAAGAAGAAGGATGAAAGAAGACGCCCAGCAGAGGAGACTGCAGAGAAGAACTGACTTGGCACCAGCCCTACCGGCCGTCTGCAGTATCCAGAGATCCTGTGCCAAAAAACGCCTTATCCTGCAGCCAGCGACCTCCAGAACCCCTGGGAGGACTGACTGCCTTCAACAAAGACCGGATCACCTGTGAACAGCAGCTATGTTCAAAAGAATCACCAAAGAAAGACTCAGAGCCTGCTGAGGACAAAGAAACACGACGCCTGGAACAACCATTGCACCCGACGCCTACGGCCCGAGTCTGAGTGGCCCACCGGTCCCAGCGAGGTCCCCTAGCGCCCAGCGAGGTCCCCTAGCGCTCCAGAGTCTGAGTCCACCGTGGGTTGACCCCTCCAGGACTCCCCGACGTCGCCTGCAGCCTCTGCACAGAGACCCCCCCCAACCGCGAGTGACCCGGTAAAGTGTAATCCGACCTCAAAAGGCACCCCTGCATCCGGCCGCCCTGCGCCCTGAAGAAGAGGACCTGAGGTGCACTTACGTCCCCGAGCTCCCTCCAACTTACCTGCCCAGCTGTTAGTTCCTCCCGGAAGCCTTCCTGGACCGAGCCTGCAGCCAAAACCCAAAACCGGCAACTCCCATTGAAAACCACAGGGCACACGAGCCAAATCAGCACCCTGCCGCCTCAGTGCAGCTGTGGGTGCTCCTTGTGTGCTAACTTGGATCCCCCTTTGCCCTGAGCTAAACCCTAGGAGCTTTGCTCCCACATCCAAGTGGCGTGCCCACGAGCAGTCATCACCTGGAGGCCCCCTACTCCCCATTGACTAACATTGGGCCTCAGCACTCTCCATCCGGCCGCCCTAGTGCCGCTGAGGGTGTTCTTTGAGTGCATCCTTAACCTTGGGGGAACCCTGGTTCTAGCCCCAGAAACCCAACTCCCACAACCAAGTACTTACTTTTAAACTGATAACTTCATTGCCTCCCATTGGATTGCATTGACTGCTTTTCTGTGAAAAAAGTTCTAAGTGTGGAGTTGGAGATTGTATGAAAACCTAAGGAACTGTGTGTTAACCAAAACTGACTTACTTACCTTTTGTCCAGGAAATGTCCCAGTGTGATATCTAGGCATATCACACTGAGTGAAAAAGGAATCTGGAAAGTAATATAAAAAGTAATCACAAAGTAATTGCAAAGTAACTAAAAGTAATTTCAACTGTTTCTGAATATTCGGCCTACCTGTAACTGCATTCAACTGCATTCAACTATATTATACCAGAAAAGTACTATTTTACTTACCTACTTGGTTCTACAAATAAAATACAACAAAGAAATATTTTTATACAAAACAATTGGTCTGAGTTCAGTCTTTGAATGTGTGAAATCATTTCTTGCCTGAGTGTGTACAATAAATGATTAACACTACCCTCTGATAAAGCCTTACTGCTCGCCCACACTACCACAAATAGAGAGTAAGGTATTTTATCTACTTTTACCTCTGTAAGCCTTTAGGGATCCCATGGACTCTGTGCACACTATACCTTACTTTGGTATAGTATATACAGAGCCAGCTTCCTACATTGATGTCCACTATATGTCTAAAAATGGCTGACCGCACTTACAAAGCCTGGAGAATCGACTCCGGGGTTTGTTGGGGTATCCTGCTCATGCAGGGGCACCCTCACACTTATAACCAAGCACCCTGCCCTCAGGACTGAAGTGCCTGCCATAGGGGTGACTAATAGGTTTAAAGTGCAGTGACTTCCGATATAAGGAAACTTATATCCATCTTGAGAGGTGCAAGCACCAACTCACACAGGCTGCAATGGCAGCCCTGTAGTCATAGTTTAAGTGGACTCTCATGGGCGGCACAATACATGCTCCAGTCCATGGGAGACCCCTGGTGTACCTATGCCCTGGGTACCTTAGTACTATATACTAGGGGCTTACAAGGGTACACTAGTAGCCAATTGTGGAGGTACCACAGTACTTACCATGTCAATTTAGCGGAGAAAGCACAGTTGCTGGGATCCTGATTAGCAGGATCCCAGTAGACTATGTCAAAAACACACTGACACCAAGCAAAAAGTGGGGGTAACCATGACAACAGATCCTACTTTCCTACAGTGACCACACCAGGGTTGGTAGGTTTTCAGGGGGCACCTCTGAGGTGCCCTTTGAGTACATGGTGTAGTAAATCTCACACTGGCACCAGTGGTGATTTATTACAAGGAGTTGTTTGGTACCAAACACTCCTGGTTTCAGTGAAGCCATATTGGTGCTGGGGAACTCGAGTTGTCGAGTTTCCAGTCCATGTACTCCTCATGGCTTCCCTGGCACTTACAATATTTAAGAGCTGACTTAAGTATTGTAGCGGCATATCTACTCATGCAGATATGCCATCTCAGGTGATATAGTTCACCCTGCTTTAGGGCTGTAAGGCCTGCTAGAGAGGTGACTTACCTATACCTTCAGGCAGAGTGCTGGCTGCCATGGCACCCTGGCAGGGTGCCATTTCGACTTTGTTGTTTTTCACCTCACAGGGGCATGCCAGCTGCAAGGCAGTGGCATGGTCCAAGTGAGGGGGGGCCCAGGGGACCATCTTCAGCTGCCAGGCCCTAGGGACCCAGGGTACCACTTACTAGGGATTTACAGGGAGGCACAAGTACCAATTGTGAATATGCTTTAGGGAAGAAGCACTGGCACGGGACCTGGTTGGCAGGGACCCTGTGCACTACAATCAAAACTACATCAAAACCAGGAAAAAAGTGGGGGCTAACCATGTCAAAAGAGGCACTTTCTCACACACGCCATTATGAGCGACCAAGATCAGCGCCAAGCCCTGGCGCACCTGAACTCTGGCCAATATTCACATGCCTTGGTGACGCCACTTCCACCATTCAGAGAACTAGCTGATCCCAAATCAGCAGCACCTCAGTGGCGCTCATGGCTGGGCTATTTAAGACACTACTTTCAAGGCACCAGAGAAACAGGCAGTACTGTGAAAAGGTCTCTACTTATGCATTTCAGAGGCGCTGAACTCTACGAACTCTTCGAAACCCTGCCAGATAAGGAGATGATGCAGATTTCGACGCGGCTGTCACAGCACTCAACAAACACTTCAACCCACAAATCAACCCAGACTTTGAACTATTCAAACCGCGACAAGCTACGCAATCAGACACTGAGTCAGTAGACATGTTTTATGCACGACTGAGAAAGCTAGCGAGCATGTGCACGTTCCATGATCAGAGGGAGGAGATCAGAGCACAAACCATTCAGGGGCGTCGGTCTACAGTACTTAGACAACTGATACTAAGGCAGACGGGAATCCATCTGGACGGCATCTTGGTGTTAGCTCGTTCCCACGAACTGTTGAGTATAAGGGCAGAAGAAATGGAAGCTGCACTCGGCAAACCACCCGCAACGCCAGCCCCTTCGAAGGCTCCCAGTGTCAAAATAGAAAGAGTCGAGGCAATCCAGCGAAGGCCAGGCCCTTCACGCCAGTTCACTCCTGCAAGACAAAGCAGGACCTGTGGCAACTGTGGCCTTGGGCACAAAAACCCGGGGATATGCCCCGGGAAAGGAGGGTCTGTTCAAATTGTGGGAAGGCGAACCACTATGCGATAGTGTGCCGCAGTGGAAGACCCCATGTTAATGCCAGTAGACCAAGGAATACAGCAGCAACACTCCGGCAGCTGTCCTTAGAAGGCACCACCGCAGAGGAAGGACCTGGCTGCTGTGAACACGAGGTCGACGCAGAGGAGGAGGACGATGAGGTCTTCGTAGTGGCGTTCACAGGAAGAGCTGATCGCAAGAGAAGACCGCCTCCAGATTGTCAACACCACAGTGAGGTCGCTCATTGATACAGGGGTGTCCGTAAACGACATGGACTCTGATCAATATGAGAACCTATCACCGCGGGCACAGCTTTTCTCCACAAAGGCGTAAATCTACACTTACGGAGGTACCAAGCCACTATCCATCCGAGGAGTCATCGAAGTAAATGTCCCTCATGGGGAGCATACCACGAGAACTAAGTTCCACGTGACAGAAGGAAAAAAAGGCACATTGCTAAGCTGTCGTACCGCAGAAGACTTAGAACTGATGTTATTTGGCAACCAAGTGCATGACTCCCATGCTGACTCCATGTTGGATGAGTTTCCACAACTATTCAAGGGTCTCAGAAAGCTTAAGGGCAAGCAAGTAAAGCTACACAGAGACCGCTCAGTCAAACCCACCACGCTGAGGCATCGGTCGCGTTAAATATGAGGCCCCAAGTTGAACGTGAATTGCAGGCGCTGGAAGATCTAGGTGTTATCGAAAAAGTAACCGGTCCTACACAGTGGGTGTCGCCATTGATGATTGCACCGAAGCAGTCAGGTGCTATATGGCTATGTGTGGATATAAGACTTCCCAATCACACCATTTGCCATGAGCGCCACATAACCCTGATGATGAACGACATCATAGCTGACTTCAACGGAGCCAAGTGGTTCTCAAACTTGGACCTTAATGCTGGGTACCACCAGCTGCAGCTGGCCCCTGAGAACCGATACATAACAACCTTTTCTACTCACATCGGTCTCTGTCGATACAAGAGGTTAAGCTTCAGTATTTCCTCCGCTGCAGAAGTATTCCAAAATGCGATAAGAGAAACACTCTCAGGGCTGCTCGGAGTCATCAATTTGAGCAATGATATATTCTAACACCTTAGAAGAACATCACGTTCACTTGCGGAACTCTCTGCAACGCTTAGAAGACAGTGGTCTGACACTCCACAAAAGCAAATGCTCATTCTGTCGAGACTTGATAGAATTCTTTGGCTACATTTTCTCCAGAAAGGTCCTACGAGTTGACCCACAGAAAGCCGCGGCCATCAGGAATGCCTGGATCCCACAAAACTCAACGGAGTTTTGCAGTTTCCTGGGCATGGCCACATACTGTGGGAGGTTCATTCCTAACCTAGCCACCTTATCTGAGCCTCTACGCATTATCACCAGATCAAGAGTAGCCTGGGACTGGAACAAAGAGGCCGACAGAGTATTCAAAGCAATCCAGAAAGCCCTCCTAGACAAGGTCACCATGGCATATTTCCACCCCCAAAGAAAGACAGAGCTGATCATTGATGCCAGCCCGGTGGGACTGGGGGCTGTGCTCATGCAGGAATGCATCGACCAGGAGTGGGTATCTGTAGCATACGCCAGCCAAGCGCTATTGGATACAGAAACACGCTATGCACAGATAGAGAGGGAATGCCTAGTCATTAAATGGGCCTGCCAGCATTTCCACCTGTACCTCTGTGGCCAGGAGTTCAATGTAAATACAGACCACAAACCCCTCATTCCACTCTTCACTGGTGTGACCCGTCTACCCCCCACCAGGATAGAGAGGTTGGCAGTACAGTTACAAGCATATACATTTGAACTGATCTACCGTCCAGGCACCAAAAACCCGGCTGTCTACCTGTCACGCCACCTGATCACTTTTGAACATGCGATAAGCAGCGTGGAGGAGGAAAAGACAGAAGAATTCATTTGCATGGTCGTACAGAATGTGTGTCCCTGAGCGCTGACCACTGACGAGATCAGAGAAGCAACCGAACAGGACGAGAATCTGATGCGAGCCAAGGATGCCCTGGCTCAAACGCAGTGCCAGTGTTTCCTAGACGGATCCCGGTCACTGACGTCAGAACATGAAGCAGCATGACAACAACTGTGTTGTGTCAGGAATGAGCTCAGCAAAAGCCAAGATGGCCTCCTGCTGAGGCGCCAGCTGACTGTAGTGCTAAAGGATCTATGGAACCGAGTAATCGACCTGGCGCATCAGAGACATCAAGGAACTGAGAAGACGAAAGCTTGCATGCGCAGTAGGATGTGGTTCACCAGAAAGGATGCCCTCGTCGATGAGGCGGTGCGGAATTGTCACTCCTGTGCCATCACCAGTGAAGACCAGTTGCCCGCACCAGTGATAACAGACGACCCATGCCGGGAACCATGGTCCAAAATCAATATCGACTTCGGGAGCTTCCCCGATGACAGGATCACTGTAGTCATGCTAGACTCCTACACTATGTTTCCGGTAGTGGAAGTCATGCAAAGCACAGCATTTGCACATGTCAAAACAGTGCTGGACAGGACATTTTCAGTATTTGGGCTACCAGATGAGGTGAAGTCAGACAATGGGCCACCATTCCAGGGACATGGATTTCAAGGATATCTCGCCTTCCTCGCCATCAAACACAGAAAGATCACCCCACAATGGCCACAAGCCAATGGGGAGGTGGAGAGATTCATGAGGACTCTGAACCAGGCCCTCCGGATTGGGGTAGACCATGGAGACGATGCGGAGACATGTCTACACCAATTCTTAAATGTCTACCGCCAGACTCCAGACAGCACAACTAACTCTGCTCCAGCCCACCAGTTATTTTGGAAATCTGCATGAGACTGCATCCCGGCTGATCCACAGTGGCGGCTGGCCGACATTGACATAGAGGCAACTCAGGTCAAGCGAGTGATCACCAACCGCAAGGCCAGTATCTGTCAGAGGGCGCAAAATTCATCACTGCAAGTGGGATCCACAGTCATCATCAAGGACAGATACCCGGGTTGGAATTTCAGGACCCCGTATGAACCCGATATCTGGACAGTGGTCAGGATGAAAGGTACCATGTTGACTCAAGAGGTGACATAATAACTTTGAAAAACAATGGGGCCCCTGTAAACAAGATGAACTTGCCAGTAACAAGGAAATTAGCAATGAAAAAAGAGAGCCTGGGCAAGGCAAATAGCAATGCAAGAGTGGGCAAAAAAACCTAAAACAATAACAATTTGATGAAAACCAAGTGAATTAACATACTATAATCTTAATATTATTGAATTTATTTATAAGATATATTTTTCTTTATATTTTTTTAAAAAAGGAGAGAACATTATTCAGCTAATAAATATTTTTACAAAAAACATAACTTGTGTCAAGGATATACACAAATATACATCAAAGGTCGTTCCTGCGGTTACAAAATTTCAGTGAGTACCAATTGCATATATTGATCCTGACATTGTTTTGATAATTCATTTGTAACCATGAGAACATATCAAACAAATTTGACAACCATTACTGATATGTTATATATTCATGATGTCATGGTTCAGTAAAGACAACTGGCGGTATGTTGGCACTAAGAGGTGACACCACACCCTCACAAGAAACATTTCCTGGTTCAAGGAAGAAGCGGATGCCCCAGATGACAGGGAGAATGAAGCCAAGGACACAACCGGAGCACCAGATGCCATCTTGGTGATCCCTCCATCCAGGGAGGGGGAAGTACATACAGGATCACCTGCAGTGAGGCAATCTCTTGAAAACAGCCTAAGCACACAGGAAGCCCCGTCGAGACACACCAGTACCGAGGACCTGGAAGAACATGGACCCAGAAACATCTCCGAGTCAGAAGTATGGTCTTCGGCTGAACCCTATCCCCAGCAAAACGTTGTACGACTTTGTGTGTTCAACACAGCCATCCCCTTGAACTGTATGTTGTGTGAACTTTATAAAGAATGGGAGGGATGTAGAGAGTACCCCGCGATACACCCACCACATCAGTCCCTAGGCCGGGCGTGGCCCAAGGAGATAAAGTAAGGTCGTTCAGGGCCTTCGCTTACAGAGTATCACTGAGTGCACGTCTGTTCTGTGCAGCGCAGCACCACCATCGACTAGGCCTCACCTAACAGCCTGCATAGAGCACACTACACAGAGTTCCCCGCGTTTTTTTCCCCCACTTCGACCACTCACCTAAGCCCAAGTCCAGGAGCCGGCGTGCTCGTCAACTAACGTGGGAAGGGATGTAGAGTGCAATGTGGCCTCTACTGTCACGGATGTGACGCACTGCACATTCCAAGACAGGCACGGCCGAGGAGATACATAGATGGGTCATGGCCCGCTCTTGGCCACTCTTGTATTAGGACTCTTGTGATGTGTGACATCTACAACCAGCACTAAAATGTGGCAACATAACCCTTGATGCATGGTATTTGGCATATTGCCGTATTTGGCATATTGCCATATTAGAGCCCAGTGACTCTAAATTCTTTCAAAATATATCAAATTGGTGTTATTCCAAAAACGTACTTCTAAAGCCATTAACAAAATTACCCAATTTTCAATTAGTTCACAGTGGAAATGCTTATAATGCAATAATCTACACAAATCAGTTTAGGACTTGTTTCTGCGCTCGTTCATCAAGTGACAGTACTCAAGGA
This sequence comes from Calotriton arnoldi, assembly GCA_963921515.1. Lineage (NCBI taxonomy): Eukaryota > Metazoa > Chordata > Amphibia > Caudata > Salamandridae > Calotriton > Calotriton arnoldi. The sequence continues at coordinate 1,175,976 of CAWUFW010000842.1, forward strand.
AGAGAACTAGCAAGGTTCTCGTTATAATGACGTTAACGATGAACGGCGTTTCTCGACAGGTAGCTTTAAAAATAGAAATAGGGCTGAAAATTTAAAAAAATGCCATAGCAAGCAGCAGCGGCCATCTTCAAACAATAGTGTTTTCTTTAACCGAAGCTAAATTTGATGAATCGCATGCTTCCTTTTTTGTTGCTTTTAATTAAAAACGCAATTTTTATGCATGTTACATCACTTTTTGTGCAAAAATTGATTAACATAGATATATATATTTGCACTTATTAATATACTTATAAAAGTTTAGAATCTAATTATATCTAGTCAGTGACAATAAAAGCCGTTTAATAAAATAATTGCTTTATATATATAAATATGTATATATAAATACTTTTTGGCCGAACCGTCCTTTCCACTAAATTGAAATGCCTTTATTTCTCTGTTTCGAAATGGCCGCTTTGTTCGCTTGTATAAGCAGCGCTAAGGGGCAGGCCGTCAATGGTTTTGATGCAGTCTTTAGCCCTTTCAAGTCCTTTTTCTGTGTCTGCCTCTCCTTCTGCTGAGCTAGAGGAGGCCCGTTCTGAGAGTTCCTGGGGAATTGTTCTGCGCCCGAAGTACCCCTTGGACCCCCAGTTTATTGAACGTGTCGGAGACGTGTGTGTGGGCTGTTCCTGGTCTTTTAGGCGAAAAGGTGCCAGAAGCTCCGTTACTGTACCCGGTTGTAGCAGGTGTGTGTAAACGGATGCACAGCTCTTCACCCTAGGTACCCGAAAGCCACATCTGTGCCCTGCAAGCTCTTGCGCCATAGGGACTTTCCGCTGACAATGTAGGGATTTGCGGGCAAAGCGTAGTGCACGCTGAATTGTTGCAATCGCGTGGTCATTTCTATATGTGACTTATTGTAAAAGTAGATTTCTTTTCTCTCCGTGTTTTAACTCGAAGGGTTCGCACTGCCTTCTGAACGTCATGGCGGATCCAGCGCAGGATGCTCCCCCTCCGCAGCAGCAGGCGCCTGCTCCCGTGACCGGGGCTGTGGTAAGAGCTGATGTGGATATGTTCAATTAAAGCGTATTTGGAACATAATGCATTTCTGATAATGACCTATAGATGCAATCAAATTGAGAAAAACACATTTCATTTGTTTAGTCAGGACTGACCATGGGTAGCATATTTATTTTAGGGGATAATTTATTGTCCCGTTGTATCTGTTTTTTGTGTGTTTTTTTTTTTTATATAACCTTCGCCCATCTGAACTTGGACTGAAACGGCTTCAGGGCAATTTTTGATGAAGGCCCAGGCCTTGAACCTACTGTCACAAATTGTTAAGGTCGGGTGTGTAAAAATCAGTTTAGACGCGGAAGACCTTTTTAAAATTTATTTTAGATTGTATCCCTGATTGCCAAATATGCACATACTTCGGCTGTTCACAGGCCGTTTGTTATCGTCTTGCTGGGATACTTGCTTAGATGCCAAGTGACGTGCATTTATATGAAGGAAAAAGTAAACGTTTCCACCTGTATTCTCGAAGATAGCGATAAAGTTCACTTCACTGTATTTCAGTCAAAAGTTCAAGTTGAGCCAGCTTTTCAATATGATTGGAACTTTGAACGGAAAACCACTAATTTTGGATTCGTATAATGGTGGGGTAATTTTCCCTGAAAATGTTAGGATTCGTTTCTGTTTGCTTTTCCTCTAAAGTTGAGTGGCCCAGATATTTACGTCCATTCTCCTCATGTTCTCAAATGTTGATACTTTTGGGCGAAGAGCGCGCATATATCAGGTTTATTGGCTACCTGCTAATGTATGTGTAGGTCTTAATGGCTATCTGTATATGCAAACAAAACAGGAGTGCTACTTCTCCAGTTCTGAATACCATCATTTTACAAGAAATCACAAAGCGTGTGGTCACTGTTTCAGAGTGTTCAAACCGGAACACCAACCAGGATATTCACATACTTCAAGTTACTAAGGACCTGACTCTTTCAACAATGATTGCTTTAACATAAGTCATAATCATTCCTTTGATCTCATTTTCCCTCCTCAGTCTATAGAGCTGATTTTCTTATCCGTCCCAACTACTCCTGCACATCCCCTTGCATGTTTTCCACTTATATTAGCATCTATGTTCCTAATCTATTAAGTCAATTAATTGCCTAATGAAGGAACAGTTAGCATGCTGAGCCCATAACTGTACCAATAGTTCTGTATGCAAATCAAATATATATTGAGCTCGCCTGTGTTTGTTTTGTTCTACAAAGCATCTTTATGTAAATGTTTATATTATGTTTCTAGTCGGGGTCTAGTTTAGTTGGCACCTTGTTCTACTGATTTCTGCCTCTACTTCCCTTCTCATAGGCCTGGTAGTGTGTTTCACACTCTGATGTATGTATGTTCATTGTTTAGGGCCAGACTATCATTTATTTGATTAAATGAATACAGCCATATATAGCACATCATTGCAAATCATATATGTTTTTGGTTCAAAGAGGGGGCGCATCGATTATATTAAGAAACATCAAGATGAAGAGGTTGGTTCTTATGTGAAGTTTGATAGTTAGCTGGATCTCTAGTTTGGCCTCATGGTGGCAGGTTTCTGTGCACACCTAGGCTTTTCTTCCTTCCCTTTTTTTTAGGTCTCGGCCTGCACCAGCGCTTGCGCTGGTCTGGCCGAGAGTTTTAGTAAGCGGGTTTTGGAAGTGCAAACACTGGCTTTCGGCTGGCGACCAGCTTGAGTTCACGATGGCGTGCACGCGCAGCTGGCATCTGGGTTTCCTATCTCTTCCTAATTTCCTCGTCATGGCTCATTAACTCTCTGGACTCTGATGTTTCAATCGCAGCAGCAGCTCACATTACCAACTGAGGGCCCTGGACTACAGTCACATGAAAAACAACAGCGATTAGCATTGAAATGCAAGCTTTTTTTGTCTAGTTAGAAATATTGCTTCGGTGGGTTGATTTCACCTTATATCGCTATTTGTTTTATATTGGGAGTCACAGCCTAATTACTAGTATTTTTGTCTCTCACTGTTTTTAAAAATATTTATTCGCACAAAGCTATATTTAAGGTTACTTTTTCCGCGTCACTTCTTCACTCTATTTAAACTCCACCCCCCCACTCTTATTGTCTCTCTCCTTCTCTCTCTCCCCTCTCTAATTCTCTCTCTACTTAATTAACTCTCCCCTCTATCTTTTTTAGCCTTTCATTCTCTCTCACCCCTTTATCTGTTTCTCTTTCAAACTCCTTCATTCACTCTCTCCCCTTCTTTCTCTCTCTATTCCGCTCCACTCTTTATTCTATGTACACCCTTTCTCTCTCTTTCTCTCTCACCACCCTCTCTAATTGGGCATTATATCTTCACTCTATCTCTCACTCGGCAACACCACAGCATCACTCAGCGCAACCACAGCATCAATCAGAGCCAGCACAGCATCACTCAGCACCAACACAACATCTCTCAACGCCATCACAGCATCACTCAACGCCATCACAGCATCACTCAGTGCAACCACAGCATCACTCAGTGCAACCGCAGCATCACTCAGTGCAACCGCAGCATCACTCAGTGCAACCGCAGCATCACTCAGTGCAACCGCAGCATCACTCAGTGCAACCGCAGCATCACTCAGTGCAACCGCAGCATCACTCAGTGTAACCGCAGCATCACTCAGTGTAACCGCAGCATCACTCAGTGCAACCGCAGCATCACTCAGTGCAACCGCAGCATCACTCAGTGCAACCGCAGCATCACTCAGTGCAACCGCAGCATCACTCAGTGCAACCGCAGCATCACTCAGTGCAACCACAGCATCACTCAGCGCAACCACAGCATCACTCAGCGCAACCACAGCATCACTCAGCGCAACCACAGCATCACTCAGCGCAACCACAGCATCACTCAGCGCAACCACAGCATCACTCAGCGCAACCACAGCATCACTCAGCGCAACCACAGCATCACTCAGCGCAACCACAGCATCACTCAGCGCAACCACAGCATCACTCAGCGCAACCACAGCATCACTCAGCGCAACCACAGCATCACTCAGCGCAACCACAGCATCACTCAGCGCAACCACAGCATCACTCAGCGCAACCACAGCATCACTCAGCGCAACCACAGCATCACTCAGCGCAACCACAGCATCACTCAGCGCAACCACAGCATCACTCAGCGCCACAACAGCATCACTCAGCGCCACAACAGCATCACTCAGCGCCACAACAGCATCACTCAGCGCCACAACAGCATCACTCAGCGCCACAACAGCATCACTCAGCGCCACAACAGCATCACTCAGCGCCACAACAGCATCACTCAGCGCCACAACAGCATCACTCAGCGCCACAACAGCATCACTCAGCGCCACAACAGCATCACTCAGCGCCACAACAGCATCACTCAGCGCCACAACAGCATCACTCAGCGCCACAACAGCATCACTCAGCGCCACAACAGCATCACTCAGCGCCACAACAGCATCACTCAGCGCCACAACAGCATCACTCAGCGCCACAACAGCATCACTCAGCGCCACAACAGCATCACTCAGCGCCACAACAGCATCACTCAGCGCCACAACAGCATCACTCAGCGCCACAACAGCATCACTCAGCGCCACAACAGCATCACTCAGCGCCACAACAGCATCACTCAGCGCCACAACAGCATCACTCAGCGCCACAACAGCATCACTCAGCGCCACAACAGCATCACTCAGCGCCACAACAGCATCACTCAGCGCCACAACAGCATCACTCAGCGCCACAACAGCATCACTCAGCGCCACAACAGCATCACTCAGCGCCACAACAGCATCACTCAGCGCCACAACAGCATCACTCAGCGCCACAACAGCATCACTCAGCGCCACAACAGCATCACTTAGCGCCACAACAGCATCACTCAGCGCCACAACAGCATCACTCAGCGCCACAACAGCATCACTCAGCGCCGCCACAACATCACTCAGCGCCGCCACAACATCACTCAGCGCCACAACAGCATCACTTAGCGCCACAACAGCATCACTCAGCGCCGCCACAACAGCATCACTTAGCGCCACAACAGCATCACTTAGCGCCACAACAGCATCACTTAGCGCCACAACAGCATCACTCAGCGCCACAACAGCATCACTCAGCGCCACAACAGCATCACTCAGCGCCACAACAGCATCACTTAGCGCCACAACAGCATCACTCAGCGCCGCCACAACAGCATCACTTAGCGCCACAACAGCATCACTTAGCGCCACAACAGCATCACTTAGCGCCACAACAGCATCACTTAGCGCCACAACAGCATCACTTAGCGCCACAACAGCATCACTTAGCGCCACAACAGCATCACTTAGCGCCACAACAGCATCACTCAGCGCCGCCACAACAGCATCACTCAGCGCCGCCACAACAGCATCACTCAGCGCCGCCACAACATCACTCAGCGCCACAACAGCATCACTCAGCGCCACAACAGCATCACTCAGCGCCACAACAGCATCACTCAGCGCCGCCACAACAGCATCACTTAGCGCCACAACAGCATCACTTAGCGCCACAACAGCATCACTCAGCGCCACAACAGCATCACTCAGCGCCACAACAGCATCACTCAGCGCCACAACAGCATCACTCAGCGCCACAACAGCATCACTCAGCGCCACAACAGCATCACTCAGCGCCACAACAGCATCACTCAGCGCCACAACAGCATCACTCAGCGCCACAACAGCATCACTCAGCGCCACAACAGCATCACTCAGCGCCACAACAGCATCACTCAGCGCCACAACAGCATCACTCAGCGCCACAACAGCATCACTCAGCGCCACAACAGCATCACTTAGCGCCACAACAGCATCACTTAGCGCCACAACAGCATCACTCAGCGCCGCCACAACAGCATCACTCAGCGCCGCCACAACAGCATCACTTAGCGCCACAACAGCATCACTTAGCGCCACAACAGCATCACTCAGCGCCGCCACAACAGCATCACTCAGCGCCGCCACAGCATCACTCAGCGCCACAACAGCATCACTCAGCGCCGCCACAACATCACTCCGCGCCGCAACAGCATCACTCCGCGCCGCCACAGCATCACTCAGCACCACCATAGCTTTACTCAGCGACACCACATCATCACTCAGGGCCAACACTGCATCACTCAGCACAACCACAGCATTACTCAGCGCCACCACAGCATCACTCAGCGCCACCACAGCATCACTCAGCGCCACCACAGCATCACTCAGCGCCACCACAGCATCACTCAGCGCCACCACAGCATCACTCAGCGCCACCACAGCATCACTCAGCGCCACCACAGCATCACTCAGCGCCACCACAGCATCACTCAGCGCCACCACAGCATCACTCAGCGCCACCACAGCATCACTCAGCGCCACCACAGCATCACTCAGCGCCACCACAGCATCACTCAGCGCCACCACAGCATCACTCAGCGCCACCACAGCATCACTCAGCGCCACCACAGCATCACTCAGCGCCACCACAGCATCACTCAGCACCACCACAGCTTTACTCAGCACCACCACAGCTTTACTCAGCGACACCACATCATCACTCAGGGCCAACACTGCATCGCTCAGCACCACCACAGCATCGCTCAGCACCACCACAGCATCGCTCAGCACCACCACAGCATCGCTCAGCACCACCACAGCATCGCTCAGCACCAAAGCAGTATCACTCAGCAACACCTGAGTATCATTCAGCATCACCTCAGCATCGTCTCCGCAACAGTCACCACCACTACCACCTCAGCATCACTCAGCACCACCTCAGCCTTCTCTCGGAATCTGGCATCTGTTGATTCTCCCCTAGCGTCTGGCCGCTGCTAGTGTTATAATACAGGTACTAGTTCCCAACCTTCACCCTCCGATTGTTTATGCCCCCTCAAAAAAAAAGCTTTAACAAACAACCATTGCAATAGGCAGAAACAAGTTGCCAGCATTGCAAGAACAAAAGAAAACTGAGAATTTTTTATTGTAAATACTTTTTTTAATATGGTCGTTCAGTTTTACATAATGCCTTCTTGGTCATATATAAAGTAACAAAAATGCTTCTGACACTTTTTTATTATAACTTTTCAGCATGCCGCACAGCAGCCACACTTCTCTACAGCACAGCTTGAAGACATTGGCAAAGTCAATAGCTCTGGCTAAACACTTATAAGGCCCCAAAGGCGAGACCTATTGGCTATGCCAATGCTTGTTTTTTTTGTTGCTTTGAGGCACACATCCGCTCTCCCACTGAATTTCGAGAAATACGTTTTGGCTCTTAGAACGCTTTTTTTTCCCCCAGGTGCCAGTTGCACACTGTAATTTATTGGCACACTACAGGTGTTACTATTCCCAGTAGGTCTCATTAAAGTGTCCTGAAACCTGCAGCATTTACTGAAACAGATGCATGAACAAGCCTAGACTGGGATAGGGAGGGAGTAGACTGTTTGAACCTTATGTCCTTACCATCTTATGCTCTTGTCAGCTGTACATACTTTGTGCATGTAAGGTATTACAGCCTCTTTATGACACAGGACACTGATTTTTATTGCTTGCATGACCTGGCTGGCACTCATCTGACAGGTGGATTCATTTGATGGTCTCACTGTGCATAGTTGTGGACATATTACCCTTGGTACAGATCTTCCTCGGCAGGCTTCGAAAAATGGAAACATTTTTACCAGACCTGCAGGTCATAGAAGTTAGTATGGCACAAATAGATGTGTTCAAATTCAAAAAGTTGGTGTATTTTGATGATGGGTGTCCTGAAGAATGGAAACTACTCAGAACATTGAAAATACATTCTAAGTACAAAAAAATATATGCTGAAATAGGGTTTTGATCGGAAGTAATACAATTTTACATCAGTTTGTGTTGGGGTAGTGGATATTCAGCCAATGTTATGAAGGTCATCTAGGGATGTCTGGTATAAAAAGATGTACATGGTAACACGTTGTAAGGACTGGGATGGATGCTGTTGGGAACGGAAATGCAATTTGTGCTTGATAAGTTGCAGATCTGTGAAGGCGTGTTTTATTGAAAGTAGCCATTTGAATTTCCTGAGGGACTTTAGTGGAAGTTGGGTATTGATCTAATTGGGCCACTTTTTGTTGTAGAAAGACAAGCAGTTGGCATAGTCAATACGGATCAGGATAGTAGAGAAATTGACCACTTAAGTGATAATTTAATTGTTTCTAGGTGATGTGTTCTATAGGGAAGAGCTCCCAGAGGAAATTATACTGGATGATGACCCGCAAATTGTTAGTGCCAAAATGGAACTGCATCTTACTGAATGTGGCATAAGCTTTGAGAATTTCAGTTTCACTGCTACATTCCGAGTTGAAAGTTTAATAGGGTTGTCAAGGGGCCGGTTAAATTATCTGCTAGAGAAGGTATTGAGTAGAGAAAAGTTCTTAAAGTTTCAATTCCAGTTTACAGAAATAGGCCCAGTGATGTCTAGTGTATCTATTTTGAATTATTGAAGAGGCAAAAACTTGGTTTTAGATTTTCCTTTGGGATTGCAAAAATGTGGAAAAGAGTCAGGGGTTGATTATGGGAAAATAAAACAGGAAGTGGATGTGTACAAAGGAATGATTAAAGATATGTGGATTCCGGGGAAGGCAAATGTGGGGGGCACAGTGGAATAAGACTGCGTTAAATTGAGACAATGTGTTTTTCGGTGAATTGGAGTCTCAGGTGAAAACCATTGAGGGGATAAGCTCTTCAATGGAAGTAGAAATATTGAGCCTCATGATGACAATGTTCTTTGTCCTGTACCATAGAATGAACAAATCTTACACACCACACTGGCATACTTGGAGTGAAAGGGTAAAGCATGTTGTGTGATTGTGTAGTACAAGGGAGCTTTTTTTAATGTTCTTATTGTACGGAAAAATGAATTCCCTTGTTAAGATAACTTATTGCAGTTTTTGTCTTACTGCATGTCCATTGTATGATTTTTTTTTTTTTTAATCTTATATCTCATTTGAGACATTTGTAAAGGGGGAACGTGTGTGGCACTGATCTTTGGTTGAGTAGTGGAATGGAATGTGAGCAATAGACCTTGAGGTGAAATATAGCGCGTGTACGTAATTACTTGTATTGTGGAATGTTGGTATTTGAGCGAGTGGCAGCTGGGATAAGAAGGTGGAGTTAGGGGAAACATGTTTGGGGTTGCTTATGTTATCAGACCCTCTAAATAATTACTATACGTTACCTCGTTCTAGATAAGTTATTCTTTACAAATGAATCTTAATGAAAAGGTACAATCTTGTACAGTCATGGCCTGCACTGTAGGGATACACTGCACAGTAATTTGTCCAGAGAAGCCCAAAGTTCATTTAGTGCTGTTGAAGGTCAGTATTGCCTCAGTTGCGAAGAAACAGAATTTCCTTAACGTTTAGTCAGGTCCTGCAGCAACAAAAAGAAACTCAGTAGATGACCATTTTAGTACATGGTAGCCACTCCGTATCTGTTGTCAACAAAGTAGCAGGTGTTGGGAATTTATTTCACCCGAAGCACGAGCATGTGGATTTCAGTCACGGACATGAAGTCTTAAAGACTTGATTGTCCTATGGGCAACTAGAAATGGAATTACTATAAGAAAGGACAGAGCTGTAGAACCCTGATGATCCCAGCCAGTCAGTGCAGCAGAAACAATTGGCAACCATGTAGGAATTACTTGAAGGCCTGTGATTGTCCAGAGTTCGATGACTGTTCTCAAGTCGGGGATTGGCTGGAGGAACTATGCGCCCTCACCCAGATAAAACCTATCCTATTGTTTAACTGCCTTTGGGTGGGCTCACAGGGATCACTGAGCATTCCATCCTCCTTTTATTCAAACGCGGACGTGCACACATACTGGAATACAAGATCCTTGTAAAAACTACGAGTTGGGGAAAGACCATGCAGTTCTCTGCATTATGCTCTAGCATTGTCATTTATGAGGCTTAGGAGGGAATGTGGTCTATCATCCCTGCCCTTTGAGTTCCTGCGATAAGCTGTTTGAAGTCCTCGGCTCCCTTTCCTTCTCATCTGACATATTCTTTGCTTGATCCAATCCAAGTCAAACCTGTACTTTTAATGATGTCTTTGGGATCTCTTTTATAAGGCCTTTTGATACCACGTTTCATCCAACCATTGTATCTGGACACACCTCCATTTTGTTCGCCCTGGACCTCAGAAGCCTCTGTCTGCCAATGGTGTCCTCAGCCAGGCCGTGCAACTCTACAGCAGGTTTCACCTGCTTACTCTGCAGTATTGGCATGTTCAGCTCTGCGTCCAGGGATCGTTCCTTCTTCACCTGTTGGGATAGGGTGCTGGGGTTCAGCTGCAGAGAGAAGTATGTGTCTGAATGGAGTGCTTTAGGGCGCATTTATAGATTGAGAGTACCTGGCTTTGTCCGCTCTCCCTTCACCACTTGTCCTGAAACTGCCCAGGCTTCTTTACTGCTTTCCTGGAGGGAACCCTCACTCATCCACAGGTCTCTCTAGACCTGTTCTCAGTATAGCAGTCTTATCCCATTGATTCAATCCCTCCTCTCACCATCTGATCTTGTATGCTGGTCCATGACCTCATCTAAGTATTAGCTCGTTCTCTGCTCCATGATGGCTCTCCATAACTTTCCACCATCCCTGGTGAATACAGGGCTACAGCCCTTACACCTGCTTGCACGTAATCTCCCCTGAGCTTTCTTACATGTTCCCTGGTAGCTGCCTCTGCACTACCCCCTTTGTCAGCAGCATGTTCCCATGCAGTTTGAACGTCACGTCTACTCTGCACCTATGCTCCTTTCCTCTCCATTTGCATCTCATGGTATAGGCAGAAGCTTCAGTCATTGTAATGATATGTTTGCTGTGGCATTCTTCTCCTTATTGTGTTTTCTGCTGCAGAAGTGAGGGAGGTGGTATGTCAGAAAGATGTGTGCCTGCGTGGTGTGTGGAGTGTATGTGTACACTTGAAGCTGCCAGGCTGGAGGCCTGCCAAGCAGAGGAACGCGTGTGATTTTAATGTGCCTTTGCAGGTGGTTGTGTGTTTGCAGATTAGATGTGTGCGTCCATACAAATGGAGGGTAAGCTTATCTTTGAAGGACTCTGTATGTGTGTGTGTGTGTGTGTGTGTGTCTGTAAGTAAGAGGCGTGTCTAGAGTGTGTGTGTGTGTGTGTGTGCGCGCGCCCCTATCTCTTTGCCGGGTGCCTGTCTTTGCAGATGTTCACAGGGCAGTCAGATGCTCTTCAGGGCCTCTCTCTAGAGAGATCTTTAGGATCAGTAGCTCAAAAGCAGCTGCTCTTGAAGGCCTTCTGCTCCACATGTCACTTCAAGAGGAAGGAGAGAACAAGATGAGAGAGCGAACAAAGCTAGAAGAGACCAGAGAAGAGAAATAAACTGACAGAAAAAGAAAGTAAATATCAGCAAAAATATGAAAGAAATGAGTCTGTAGGCGAGGGAACCAGAGCTCAAAAAGATGAGTAGGAAAGGGAAAAGAATTAATTTTATCATTTTCAAAAAGTTGACTTGTATGTTGTGTGTTAAAAATGGGATGTAGGTTCCTTGTGAATGTGACCTTTCAAGAGTTATAGGTGTAATTTGCTGTTGAGTGGTACCGGTACTTCAGAGCTATAGTTTGAGTTTTAATCCCAGTCACAAAACAGTTAAATGCACCTACTAGAGGGATTCACGTATTTTTGTGAAGGTCACAGATTCCAACTCTAGTGAAATATATTTAAGGGGGTTAATGCACTAAATGCAAAGATTTGTAATTTATTGGTCCCAGGTTCAATCATTCTCCTGTCTAAAGGTGGGTTAATGTACTTAATGCATGGATCTTTTTTACCTTTGTATAACAAGTACCAATTCTAAATAAAAATCAGTGCACTGCCAGTATGAGCTCTGTAGCAGGGTAAAGATGAGTGAACTTGAAAAATAAATAGAAACATACTAAATTCCGCCATTTCACACGTTCATCTCAAGCTGTCTCTACTCTAGACCTGTTTATGCTATTTAAAAAAGCTGTGAACTTGTATGTTTTGGTCCATGTCCTCTTTAGGTAGAAGTAGGGACAAGTGGATTTCTGTAAGTGGTAAGTAGATTCCTGAATCATTTTGCTCTTTGAACTGATTATTAAAAGAATATAAAATTTCCTAGATATCATGAAGAAAAGTTTCAATTGTATTAAGGACCTGAGGCGAGGATTATGCTTCTCTTTCATTTTATTCACTCCGCAACCTTAACAAATAGCAGTTTTTCAAAGCCTACAAATCCCATTGGGCTTTGCAGTAACTCAATGTGATAACCGTAGAGTAGGTCCCATATATTGACATCAAGGAAAAGCACTTCCTCTTTCTTCGTGCAAAAAGTCCTGATCAAAGCCTTTCTTTCAGAATTCTTGATTCTGGTTTGATCCTAATGGAAACCACAAGATATGGAGTATAAATTCCCAAGTACGATAACCATCACTCAAAGCATCAATGTTATCAACACATTGTCAGAAAAGCAAGATATTCATTAAACTTGACAATACTTTGCAAGAAAACAACATTGTAACAAATCATTAACCCATGGCGTCACAGTAACATTCCTAAATATGCTTATCTAGAATGCCGCAGGCTTCATAGGAGAAAGGGAGTGTGATAGTATGCCATAACTCGGGAGGGATAATCCTAGCCTCCATGTCCTTAATATAATTGACACTTTCCTTCACAATAGCTGGGAAATTTTATATTCTATGTCTGGACCGGAGACTTAGATTATGCTAGTTTAAAGCTGCTTGACAATCAGTGACACCATGCCAAATTTCTTTTTTTAAAGTAAAAGGTCTTAAACGTAGAGTCTGAAGACCAATCCATTGTTCTGAGAATATCTTCTAAGCCCTCCCACCCCCCAGGGAGTAGGCCTTCGAAGCCATAGCTCCCCTAGTGGAGTGGGCCCCAAAGCCAGATGTATCAACACCGGCTTCCTGTAAAACAAATCTCATCCAATGGGTAATCAGAAATAAATAATTGAGCTGTCCCTGGAGGACGGTACTCTTCCGTCAAGGTTTTGTATGCTTTCAGGCAGCGAACCACACACAGCTTGGGATAAACAGGAAAGTGGGGTAGTGAACCACCCTCGAATTGGACTTGGTGCATCTAGAGATAGTAAATGACACCCCATCAGGGGTAAACTTTCACGCTGTAATATCCAGTGCACGAACATCAGACACTCTCACTAGAAAAAATACAGAACAGTATAGCCAGCTTACCTGTTAGTCACCTTACCGGACAAGTATTGGTTATCCTGCCATGATCTAAGCATCCTTAGCACCACATTGACACCTCAGAGAGAGGAGTACCACAGTTTGGGCGGAAAAGACAAGCGAATACCTCTCAAAAATTGACAGACCAGAAGATGTTCCCCCACAGGCATGTCATGAAGAGCCACATGCCCCTCAGATGTTGCCTATGTGCATGGGTTAATCATGTGATACACCAACCCCTTGCCTGCCAACTTAGACCGGAAATTCACGATATGCACTACAGCTGTCCCACGGGCTCAAGGTCCCTTCGCAAACACCAGCGTGACCATCTATGCCATGTCGAACCGTATCTCTTGACCGGAGCTGGCCCACGCTCTTCTGATAAGGGAGGCAGCCTGTGTTGAAAGGCCTAGGATTTCCAATGTCCCCAGTAATCTTCTAGGCCATCGGCAGGAGAGTTCCGTCTTGCACCAGTTGGTGCAAGTTGCCGTGCGGATCTGTCAACAGATGAAGAGTCTGGGAAAGTAGAATTGGAAAATCCATCGAAAGTTCCAGAAAAGCTAGATATCATACTTGCGATTTCTATAACGGTGCCACTCTGATCACCTCCGCCTTCTGATGTCTGACTAGTGACATGAGTCTGGTAATCATCGAGAAGGGAGGAAACGTATACCCCAAATCTGACTCCAGGCATCCGTTGCTTCTGCGAGTGGGTCCGGTCGCCAGCTGAAGAAGCGCGGCAGTTGATGGTTGAGTCTTGACGCAAAGAGGCCTATTTGGCATGGACCCCACTGATCCATAATCCTCTGAAATAGAGAATGATCTAGTTTCCATGCGCTGTAATCCTTCAGGTGTCTGGACTGCCAGTCCGCAGTCTGAAAGAGGTTCCCTCGCAGATATTCCGCTGTAACCAATACCTAGTTCTCTAGACAATGATTCCAGAAATCTCTGGCCAGATCAGCCAGGATTTGGACTGGGTACCCCTCCAAGCGGTGTATATACAGCGCAGTCGAGCTGTTGTCCATCTTCAAGAGATTGGACACTTTGTTGGCCGCTAGGCTCCGTACTGCAAAGGCACCTGCGTGGAGTTCCATACAATTGAGATAGAGAGCCTCCTCGTGTTCTGACCACTGAAATCCTGTGGTAATATCTCCACAACATGCGCCCCATCCCTGATGACTGGCGACGTATTCGATAACCAGATCCTGAGCTGCCATTCCATGCATGCATGTGGTCAAGCCGCCAACAAATCTTCGTCCGAGCCTCTAGAGAAAGACAGATCTCCTGCCCATACATCAGGCGGCTCCTGAGATGTTGTGCCTTTTAAACGTTGAAGAACACAGTAATGTAGTGCGCCTGGAAAAATTGCCTGGATGGAGGAGGGCAGCAGGCCTACAATCCTGGCCAAATGACGAGGAGAGAATTTCTGCCTCGCCAGTGTTTTGCGTACCTCCTGACGTATTAAACATATCTTCTGGGGTAAGCAAAGGGATTGACTCGCTGTATCTATGTCGACGCCCAAAACAGGCATTCGTTGTGCTGGAACGAAGTCTGATTTCTGAACGTTCACAATGAACCCCCAAATCTTGAAGGAGAGATCTGGTTATCTGGGGTTGGGTGACCAAAGTGGATCTGTCTTGATGCATTAAAAGGATATCCTCTAGATACGCTCTTACCCTCACACCCCCATGCATGTAGCAATTCCGTGACGGGCCACAGCACCTTGGTGAAACACAAGGGTGCTGAGGACAGACCGAATTGAAGGCATGTGTATTCAAACATCTGTCCGCCCCATTCAAACTGTAGAAAACGTGTGGGGTGGAAAAATCAGAACGGTGAAGTAGATGTCCTTGAGCTAGAGTCTCACCAACCAATCGTTTGGTAGCAGAATATCCTTGAAGAGGTGTATGCCCTCCATTTTGAAATGGCGATACACCACCCAGCAGTTGAAGTCTTTTTTGTTTAAACTCTTCCTTATTGAGCATCATTAGGTAAATAAACAGTATGAATACAGTTAGGGCGCGCAGGCCTCTGGGTCAAACACAATCGGCTGAGTAAGGTTCAGTTTCATCCATCCCGTAAGCCAAACACCCCTACTATTGATTCCATAAGGGATGCTTATTTTATCATCCTAAACTAACATAAGAGTTCCACAGATATTAATCTAACTTTGCCCCCCCTACAAAAAAGAACTCCTCCCCCCCCCCCCTCCCTCCCTAGTGGCGGTGATGTCTCAGGATACAATCATAATGAACAGCAAGTCCTCTGTAGAGCCAGTTCATGGAAGAGGAATGTATTGTGTTTGGCACACAAGGCCATTCTGACAAGTGCCACGGTGAGCCCCGTTAAAGCTGAAAGAGATGCATAGCTCTGACCGAGGGGGGGCAGACCGCTGAGGGTAAGCCTCGTGAGAGATATGTAACTAGTGGGCCCCATTTATGTTTGAAGGCTGTGTAGTCATCCTTAAAGATATCTGCGAGTCTTTCCATGGATAGGAGTCTCCATAAATGAGCATGCCAGAGGGACGTCGCTGGTGTTCCAGCCTTTTTCCATGCGGCTGATATGGTCAGCTTCGCTGCCCCTAAACACATCCACATGATTGCCTTGTCATACGATGGTGTGTGTGTTCCAACTGCGGGTCTCTGACCCCTAATAAGACCCCCTCAATGTCTGTCGGGATCGGGTACCCCAACATATCTTTAAGGTGAGAAAGAATCTCCTCCCAGAACGGTCGAATACTGGGACAATCCCACCAAATGTGACGGAAGTCCCCTTGTAACCCACAACCCTGCCAGCAGAGATCTGAGGTGTCGGGGAAAATCCGCCGCAGCTTAGTGGGCTAGAGATACCAGTCAAAGTTTTGTAGTGGGCTTCCCTCAGGGCAATTGATTTATTATGTCTGGCGAGGTCTCCCCATAAGTGTTTCCAGTCGTCCTCCGTGATATCACGCCCCATAGTTTGTTCCCAGAAGGACATGTAGCGTGCCCGGGGTGCATGCAGTATTTTCAGTAGCAATGTATAGAGAGAGGAAATGGCACCTTTCATGAAACCCGCCTTGTGCACCGCCAGTTTCTCCATAGCCGTTAGTTCTCTAGTAGCGGCCTCTCTTATGTGGGGTAGTGTGGCCCAGTGTTTAAGTTGGAGGTAGTGGTAATGTTCGCTATGTGGTAGCAGAAATTCTCGCTTGCAGCTCTCGAACGTCAGGACGTCATAGTTGTGAAATAAGTCAGACAGTTTTAGGCATCCCCCCTCCCTCCAACGGTCAAAGGGTCCTTCCTGTAAGGCCGGCGGGAATGCCGGATTAAAGTGAATGGGAGTGTACGGGGAGGGGAATGTGGTCCAGCCCTCCCTTCTCGTGACCTGGTCCCAAACTGTCAGGGTAGTACGCGTAGGAGTACTTATGTACGCATTTGCGGGCCGGTCTCCCTTAGGTTTCCATAGTACATCCCAAATGGAGCGCCCCACAATTGAACGATCCATATGGAGCCAATGTTTGTCTGACTCACGCACCGTCCATTCTGTCACTACTCGTAGCTGCGCTGCCTGGTAAGTCCTGGTAAGTCCGGTAAGGCTACCCCCCCCCCGCAGTCCTAGGCCGCCTCAGGACATGGAAGGGTAGGTTAGCTCGTTAGTCCGGATCCGCGCTGCCAGGGGTTCGATGCTGAGGGCGAATAGAAGAGGGGAGAGAGGGCACCTCTGCCGCGTGCCTCTGCTTAGCGTAAAGGGAAGTGAGGCGCACCCATTGACCAGTACGTCCCGTGGTCTTTTGCGATCTCCCGAGTGCGCAGCCCCCACACGATGGACCCGGTCTATTTTAAGCTTCAATTGGTGCGGTGTTAGAATTTCCTCAAAGAGCCCCACCACGAAGGCCTCCAAATCCTGCCCCTTCGCTCCCTCCTCTAGGTCCCGGATGCGGATGTTTTCCCGCCGAGACCTGTTCTCCAAATCCTCCGTTTTAAGCAGTGCCTGCTGAAGTTGGGTCTGTAGGTCCTGTTGAAAGTCCTGCAATTTGGAGGTTCGGGTCTCGAGGTCACGCGTCTGTTCCTCCACCTCCAACACCCTGGTACCCACCGCATCCACATCTTGGCGCAGCGTCGCCATCTTCTCGGTGAGGTCCGCCTTAAGCTGGTCCATAGAGGAGCGCAGGTCCTGCTTGATTTCCAGGCATAGCTCTGATTTGAAATCTCGTAGAGTGGCTATCAGCTCTTCGCGAGTGAGCGCCATGTTCTGCGGATGTGTAGCCCCCAAAGGTGGGATGTCTTTTTCCGACGTCGTAAAATACCGGGAGACTTTATTCGCTGCTTTCTTGTGCGGCATAAGAGCAGCGGCCGTCGCACTGTAGAGGCAGGCGCCTAAACTGAGCTCCAAAGAGGCCGGGTTCGTACAGTGCTCGGGTGGTATTCTCGAAGTTAAAGAAAGACTCCTGCTGGAAGGCGGTAGGTGGCGGCCATGTTGGGGTCAGGCACCGTCAAAATCATTAACAGAGGTGGCTAGGAATCGCGGCCAACCTTTCCCCCGTAGATATGGTGCTATATATGCCTGACTCTTGCTAATGTGTCACTGCGGTTCCTCTATTCCCGCCATAGCTTTGTCCTGTGGTCATCGACCAGCTGGTCGCCATCTTAGGATCAGGCAAGGCCCTCAAGTGCAGCGTTACCCAGGCCCCACCGAGCACTATCCCGAGGCATTTAGCGTGCACTAACAGCAACATAGGGGCTTCAGGTGGGTGCTCAGTCCGCCGTCATCCAGGCCTCCATGAAGAGCGCTCGCCAATCTCATCAATCTCGGGCCACTAGCGCGCTCCCGCGGCCCTTCCCCCCCCCCCCCTCCGTAGGATGGAGAGGGGCCGCCGTCTGGTCTCGTCTAGGAGCGCGTGAGCGAAGCGGGCGGCCCTTCACCTCATCTGTCCCCTCGGGGGCCGGGGGGGCGGTCACCGTTTGTATCGTCCCTGTCGCCGCTCCACTGCTCGGTGCACGAGCTTGCCGCTACGCCATCTTTGAGGCGGCCTCGCTCTCCTCCGCCTTGTCTCGCCGCCGGCTCCAGCAGACGATATTCTGCTCCGCAAGGATGCCCCTCGAAGCTGGGGACACTGCCTGGCACCTACATCCGCTTTTCTGCTCTCCCGCCGTTGTGGAGATGGCTTGTGGCAGTCGTTGGGGTCCGGAGCTGAAGCGGCTCATGTCCGCTCAGCCATCTTACTTGGCCACGCCCCAGTTGAAGTCTTTTAAGTTTATGACTGCCTGTACGTTTGTCTTTCTTTTCCACAAAGAAAATATTGCTCAGGAACCCCCTGGGATGAAAAACAGACTGGGAGATTGCTCCTTTCTCTAGAAGCTCTGCCACCTCTCAGTCTACCATCCGTGTTCCCTTTTGAGAAAACACTCCAGGTCTAGGACGGGAACGTTGCTGGGGAGTACATTAGAACTCTATGTGGAAACCCCTCACTGTTTGAGGCACCCATGTGTCCCCTGTGGTGGATGCCCAGTTTCGATATGAACTACTGAAACCTGCCCCCACCCTGTGTAGGGAGGAAGGGTTGCTTACCGGTGGTGCCACCTGGCGCATTGCTGCCTCCTCGGAAGGCTCCTTTACCTCCCCGACCTCTGCCTCAAGAGGGGTAGAACCCTCCAAATTTCTTTTGGTCTTGCCACTGGATGGAGCGTCTTGTCTGGAGTTTATGGGGGTTGGGGGTATATGCCTGTCCGATGGAGCGCCACCACCTCTTCCGGCCCCACCAAGAATCTGTTGCTTGAATACCTTCCGAATGGATTGTTGCGCCTTGTCAAGTGACGAAAAGGTATTGACGAAGTGTGAAAGCTCCTTAATGAAGGTATCTCCAAAGAGACCCCATTCGCCAACGGGTCGGCTTCTCTGGTGGCAAACTCGCCCAACGTAGGTTCTATCTTAACACAAGGCCCGCTGGGCTCACCTTGACAGAAAAGGTGGGTTGATAATGTTTCCGGACTCTTTGCCGTATCAAGAATTTTGGTAAGCGGCCCCAAGACATCAAGAACCTTATCCTGGCAAGACCGTCTGGATCAGTCAAGGTCCTTCTTAGTGTCTTTTATATACTTGGTGATCACGTCACCATTTTGGGGTTGATATCTGGAGTACATGCCACTTTACTGGCTAAAGAGGGTCTAGGGCACTCAGCCCTCAGATGCCCCCGTGCCTCCTTGTTCATGGGCTTTCTAATACGGCTGGCTACATACCACACCACCTTGGAGGCAGGAACTCGGTCCGCAGAGCTGGGGTGATAAATGTCCTCCGGGTTCAGCATACCCAGAACCCCTGCAGAGCCTTTTGCGTCCTTATCCTCCAACCGGGGCTTCTTGGCGCTGCCCTCTGGTTTCCACGTTCTACTCTGGCCAGGTATGTTACCGGAGTCCCCGTCATGGGTGTCTGAATCCTCCCCGGTATTCTCATCTGTTCCCTGAGGTGAATAGGAATTCTCATCAGGAGTACATCCATGTTGGGAATCGTCCTGAGCCTCTAGGACGTCAAGACGCCTCTTTAAGAAGGCTTTGCAAAGGCGTCTGAGGGGTGAGAGGTCATCCTAACTTTGGTGACTGGCCTCGCTTTCCCTTTGACCTTAGGGGCACCCTCAGTGGTAAGAGGGAGGCGCAAGCCTCAGACCTTCCCCATCCAGTGGTAAAATACTCCATCATGCAGTTCAACAATTTTCTGTCACTGGTGCACCAAAGCCGAAGAGACCGCTCTCTCAAGGGATGTGTCAATGGCATCTACCAGTTCTTCATGAATGAGGAGTGACTGTTCCTTTTCCATGGACTTCTAATACTCATTTGACGCACCTGCCATGGTGTTCAGTTGGAATTAGGTAGTTAGGCTGGAATATCTGAGGCAAACAATAAGGAAAGCACTCTATTGCCTTCACCGATAATTTGCAGTAGCCAATGCTTGTTGGCTCTTGGCGTGAAAGCCACGTGTCTGCTTGACATGCCCCTCTAATTAGGCTGGACTGTAAAGGAAAATTACTCCGCGGGATGAAACCACTTATCTGGAACACTTAGCAAGTCTAAGGGAATAAGTAATCAAGAAATCACAGGGAATCGTACTGGTGCCGTCTCGCGCGCTCACAGTAATATCTCCCCTTAACTGCGAAACAGAAGGGGAAGACAACGAGTTGCCGAGATGTGCACCCAGGAATGGCAAGAATGTAAAAAAGGCAAAGGAGGGGCTCATCCTTCATGCTAGGAAACTCGTGTGCCTCCACACCCCCTATCGGGCCTGGCATCCGACTGCGCGTCTCACTACAGCTAGGCAGAATGCTAGGAATGCGGGAGGTGTGCCCGAGGTAGTGTCTATAGGCGCTGCTCCTCCATGTCTGGAGGAGGGCCCGGCACCACATGCTCACCTGCAAGCGAGTTGCTCTAGTGGTGAACACGCCTCACCGCACAATCAGCACTGTTCAGTACACGCTGTGATAAACTTTGGGCGTAAGCGGCAGAGCAAAATGAGTTCAAATACTGCAGTTAGAGCAGTGCTGAGGCAATAAAAAAAATCATACAATAAGTCGTATTAGCAAGACATTAAGGAAAAGCACTTATCTGGCTGCTTAGCAGCGAAGAAAAAGTAAGTGTTTTTCCTTGATGGTGGATATATTGGACTTACTCTATGGTATTGAGCTACTGCTAAGACTCCAGGGATTTGTAGTCTTTGAATAACTGTTCTTTGTTAAGGCTGCTGAGGGAATAAAATGAAAGAGCGAAGCATAATCTGAGACTCCACTCCTGACACAGAATTCCACACCTCTGTAGTATGAGAATTTGTTTTAATTTTCAGCTCCTCCCCCAGTTATGACATTGTTCTTAGCAGCTAGCGTTTTGCATGAAAAATCAAATTAGAGGACTGTTTTCCTACTTTCTGGCTATTGACATTGTACAGGACGATGAAATAGAAGCATATGATATCTAGAGCAAAAATTTACCAACATGCACTGTAAAGATACTACTTAAACTGTTGAAGTCGTCAAAGGTCAATCTTTTAAATAACATGAGAGCCAATTAAGAAATATTGTCTGCGATGCCTAATAAGGAAGAATAGACATTCTGAAAGACTGAAAATTGTGCTATAGGTTGAGAATGTGAGTAGTAAGGAGATTTTTCAACTGATGAAACGTTTAAAAAAAAAAAAAAAAAAGTAAAATTGGTGTACATTTAGGAATATAAGTTTACTTAACTTCATCCAGGGGCAGTTCACTTTTGTCAGGAGGATAAACTAGGCCAAATGTAAAATGTCGCAGAGCAACTCAGCTACTGTCAATGGTACTTGTTCCTGGAAAGCTGAAGGTTGTGCATGTGGACAGTAGGAGAGGAGTATTGATAAGGATAACAATGATAGGTTCTATAAAGTGTACATTTACTAAGGTTTTATATTACAACGTATTTGAAGATTATGATGTTTATTTGTGGCTATTTTTGACAACCATTGGTAGCTTGATCCTAAATAAAATATGGTATAATTGTAGAATGAACCAGCAAATTTGTGTCCGTGATACAAATTTATTGAGTGCTGAAAGAATTGCAGTTCGAAAACATCTACAAAACATAAAGTAGTGTATGAACGTTATCAACCTGTCCGACAGCTGAGATCCAGTAACCGCAATTTGCTCTGCATGCGGAGAATAAGGAAGGCCAAAATGGGTGGGCTTGCGTTTTCTCATCTGGCTCCCAGTCACTGGAATATCCTCCCCGATGAGATTCGCGCCTGTTCCAATTTCTCCCAATTCAAGAAAATGCTTAAGACCTGGCTATTCTAAATGGTCCCTACTGTCAATAGGGTGTTTCTCCTCGGGCGCCGAGAGATCCCCTTGGGGATGATTCGTTGCGCCATATAAATGAGTAAATAAATAAAATAAATAAATGGTATTATTTTTGCCTTTTCATAGCACTGTAAATAACATTAGTCTTATTGTCCCAAGTCAGTGGTACTCATTTTAGAAGACTGAATGATCTAGACCTTAGTAGCTGTTGCTGGGAATCCAGCCAGTGAAAGTGGAGGCTGTATATCTCCTGCAAGAACTTAATTTACCATCTTATTCAAGCTAGCCTCATTGATCTTTAACGTTTGATGTGTCCTCTTGCTTCACATGTTTAAACCAAAGACTGCATGTTTTGTAATCAATATACACCTAAATGGTTGACCTTCCCTGTAAAACATATCTGCTGCTTTGATTATATGAAAACTACCAAGCTGTACCATTTTCCTATCCAAACATGCGATTTAAGTTTTTATGGTCCATAATCCCTCATTTAAACCACAAGTCGTCTAGGCAAAGACTACAACAACCATTTTAAAACAGTGAATACCTTCTTTCTCTGATGTTTTAGAATGGTTGGGCATATAGGAGTGCATTAAGGATTTTCTTCAAGCACTACTAAACCTATTTTGTGTGTGAAGCAGTCCGTGGAGAAAAACATCACTTAGATGAGGCTAAATTTTTGGGGATCGACAACTGCTTCTGAACGTTGTGCACTTTTTCCCCATTAAGACTAGAATAAAAGCCACAATTCTTATGTTGACATATTGAGCAGTTAAATACAATTAATTAATTGTTATATCTTGGAAAAACCTAATTGGATTACAGTACAAGATTCATGAGTTCAGGTTTTTCACACTTGCAATATAAGTCAAGAAATTCCATTTAGGATTGATTGATTAAGGTGCATAAGTGAAAATTCACTTATTATTGCCCTTTATAAATTGTTAGTGTGGTGATACTAGAGAGAGATACTAACGTGCAATATAAAGAAAACCATGGATACAGCCTTCTTAGTAGAATATGCTGAGTATTAGAAATCGAGATTACCAGCAGCTGAGGTTTTCTTCACCACAAGCAGGAGCACTAGATCTTTTCTATAAAAAGGAACGTCAATTGAAAAATGCAAAATGTAATGAATAAATGAATTGCAAAAATATTCTGCCTACATTCTGTTTCTTGATACTGTATAAATATACTCTGTCTTCTACTACGAGAAGCCTTCTTTGTTCATTACGGAGATTAAAATCCTAGCGAACCACTGTTTTCTACAGTATAGTATACTACCCCAGGTTCTCTAAAGTTATGGGGTCACCCTTGTTAAACCATACTCCTTACCGCCCAGACCCTTTGTCTCCGTCCTCAGGGAGTGATAGCATTTCCCAGCGCAGGAGGGCAGACTTATGTCTTGGCGGCAACCGGCTTGGAAAGCCCACCAAAGCGCAGGCAGACTGCGACAACTTGGGGGCAACCTCTAAGGATGCCACCCAGGTCCATGCCAGCTCACCCTCGGCACGAGGATCATGTCAGGGGTGAAAAAGCATTGTATTTGATACCAAACACGACAGAATTAGGTGGTACCATAAAGGAGCTGGCTATCTTGGAGTCACTCGGTAGCCAGTCCATGTTAACCTATTGACTGCTGTTCACTTACAGTAAATTTGAATGACAAGGTTACTGTAGAGACATAGATGCTTGCGCATATGTCTGCACCATTACTATACTGCACCATGCCTCCTGGCTATAGGAAGCCTACCTAGGGGTGACTTATGTATAGTACTGGCAGTGAGGTGACTCTGCTACATGTGGTGTGTGCAGAGTTGAACTCTTGCAGTACAGTAGGCCTGCAGGTCTTATTTGGGTCACTCTGGGTGCCACAAATGCTGCAGCCCTGGTGACCCCTTTAATTTCCCTGCCCTGGCTACTACTCGTACCATATACTAGGGACTTACAGGGGAGATTAAAGCATCTTTCCAATTGGGTGTACCGATTCACATTACCTTTGAGGGAAAGGGCACTGGGGCCTGGTTAGCAGGTCCCAGTGCACTTCTAGTTCTATTCCCACAGCATCCAGAGCAAAAGGTTGGGGGATGACCATCCAAAAAGGGCACTTTCCGTACACTTATTGTTAGGGAAGCTGACGAGCCCTCATGGATATAAACAAATCGCTAAATCAAAAAATTTTGTGGGGTCTCAGGAAGCACACATTGCCATAGTAGTCCCTTGTACTCAAGGGAACGACATTGTGTGAATGTGCATCTTGTTAGAGAACAGAATGCCATCACTCTCAGTGAAGATAGCCAGCAGCTGTTGTACCACTGCCTCATACTGTAGTAGTCTGAAGAAAAATGTGAATGACTCAATAATGGACCAATGAATGAAGCGGGCTGGCTGAAAGCCCCTGTGAGTCCTCAAAACCAAAAGTCATCGCTACTGCGAGACCTAAAAAAACATATACTCAAACATAAAATGCTACACAGACCCGAAGGATTGAGGCAAAGAGAAACCGCACCTGCCAATAATAATAATATTCAGGGACATGTACAAAGTATTTTCAGAGGTGCAATGAACCAAGGAGTACAACCCCTCTACTCCAAAATTGGAAAACTCCAAAGTAGAAAAAAACAAATAGTGGTTCAGCACTCAGTGGTCATGTTATATTATAAGAGATGCTGAAGTATAGCCACATGGTTGAAGAACATAGTCTCTATAAAAGTAAATAAGAACTTCGTGTCGAGATTTTATTTCTTCATTCATTCTTTATTAAATATCTTCTCAGAAATAGAAAAACATCAATGAGATAAAATCCAGTAGCCGATGCGTTTCGTAAACATAGGACTTCTTCAGGGCTCTGACGTGTATGTGGGAATCGCCAAATCCATAGTATCTGTTGGCACTGTTTATGTCCCAGAAGTAGTTAAGTAGTGTAGTGTGTACACCGATAAGTATCGGTCTTACAAGTTGCCCATCATGACGTCCGCTTCAAGACATGAAACTATGAATACTTGAAGCAGAAGTCATGATGGACAACTTGTAAGAGACCGATACAAAAGTCAATGTTCCATTGTCCACGTCTTTCCCTGGGATAAACGTGCAGCAGGATGCACTGATCTTGGCACACTCCCCTCCCTCCATTCGGTCATTAAGTCTAGCACACATCGATGCTGCATCACCATGAGGCGGATTGCTCTCAGTTCTTCCTTGATTGAATTAAGGCCGAGCTCAGTGCTGTTCATCATTTTAAGCATCTCACACCTGGTTATTTGTAACCAGTGGGCGTTTACTTTTTCTGTACTGTGAAGAAGGGTATGGCCCCTCCTGCTATACTTGTGTGTCTGTTAATAGTCTGAATTCTTCTGGAATGTCTTTGTACTTAGCCCAGCCAAAATAATCCGCAGTTCTATTTCATGAGCCGTTTGCAGCAATGTTGTCTTCTTCAGTGGCGGCTGGTGACATCTGAAAGTGGTGAGGCTTAAAACAATTGTCGTACTTCACTGCGGCGAGCCTGAACCACCTACGGGGTGGAACCACATACTGGATAGAACCACGGTACATCCAACATGAAATAAATTCCAGTTAGGAGTCTCATATAGCTGTGAATAGTATGCTTTTCCTGCATCCTGGTCCAAGCCTCTCTTTATTGATAGCATTAATAAGGATCCCTCAGGTAGGCATGTGTTCTTTTGTGTATCTTTGCATATGTATACTATAAATGGAAATTTTTTATTTAAAACACGTCTTCAGCCCTCGTGGCTCTCTCCTCTCTCACTCCTGCTAGTATGATCGACTCTTTCAAAACTGAGAACGTAACCAACTGCCTGGTCCCAAAGATACTAACACTATTGTTTTTCTTTTCTTCAAAGATGAAATACAATAAACCCATAGGCATGCATACTGACCTGCTTGAGAAATAATAACAAAGCTAATATTGAGGAAAACAGGCTCTGCCGTTGGTAGAAAACCTCAGAAGTAAACAGAACAGACAGGCATGAAAATGCATATAAAGTTCCACACTCTAAAGTAGCAGTGGTGTACAAGAAACTAAAAGAGAAAAGGGAAACACAATAGTATAAACTTCAATTCCTATCACCAGGAACAGTTACCAATGTCATGCAAACATAGTCACACTGCAACTAACAATATTTTGACTAGATGTCAAATGCTTGCTATGATTGAGCAGTTTGGTGTATAAAGTGTACTCCTGTTTGTCAGAAATGGACATTTAGAAAGGGTTCATATATATGGTCAATCAGTTGTGCAGATAGTGTCTCTGGAGGTCAAAAACTGAAGATATCCTGGGGCCTAAGTATTTACCATACTCTCAACATCCCCAGGTCCAAAGGACACTCATCAATGCCCTTCATATATACACCCCAAGCAAAACCTGTTAGTGACCTCCTATTCAAATTGTCTGTCAATCTTCACATCCATATTTCACAACAAATTATGCATAGAATGTTCTTGCAGCCTTTCCTCAGAAGCACCAGAAGCCTAATTCTGTGTTTTTACACTACACTGGAGGAAGACCTCTGATCGATTTGAAACTCTGGGTGAGCCTCTAGAGCGTTCTATAGTAGCCATACCTTTCTGCCACCTATAGTACAACCAGCATTTCCACAGAACCAGAAGGCTGTGCTAATACTGTAGACCGCTTTGTTTCTCCACCCCGGGAGATACCTCCTAAACACCCTAGCCCTCACGGTATATCACCTCTCAAACATCTTCTCGACTCCCCACAGCATTGCAAGTCCCTCACCAGCTGCCAGAAAGACCAACAAGAAAGATTCCAAACACCATTCTGGTGTTTAATGCTGTGTGGTATGCCCCTCGGAGTAATGGAAGAGAGGTGCCTACAGTCCCAGAAGACATTACTTGAAATTACTATGAAGCACTCCCTAGAAAGTAAACCACACTGGGGGCATGAGCAAAGCTGCTCAGAAGCATCCATGATCTGGGAAATAAATGGGATGGCGAGCTCACTACAGCCAGATTCATGAAGATCACTCGGAGCAAAATAACACAGATCACGTTTCTGGCCAACTAATAGCTCTCCATTTCTATTCTGATTTACTTTTTCTGTCAAACATGGGAAAATGCGAGAGCAGATGCATAAAAACTATAGTGCTTAGAAAAGTAAGCATTTTACTGCAGCTAAACTTGCGCCATTAATGCTTGTATTGGTGGGAGGTGAGAGACTGAGACATGCATACATTTTTTCAAAAGGTTAGTCAAGACACTGCCTAAATAAGCTAAATATAGTTTCTTATTTTTTATAATTTCCAACAAAACGTACTAAAGGCCATGCCTAGTGGCGCATTAAGAGAGAGACATGGGGGAGGAGGGGCATGAGACACATCTCTGTCACTGCTTTCTCCTCTCCCAGAGGCCAATGGCTTGGGCGCGCGCTCTCTCTCTCGCGTGACCTCTATATTCCCTCTCTCTACCTCCTTTCTTTCGCGCTCTCTCTCTCTCCCTCCTTTCTCTCTCCTTTCTCTCTCCTCCTTCTTTCTCGCTCACTCTCACTTTCATTCCCTCTTTCTTTCTCTTTCGCGCTCTCTCTCGCTCTTTCTCTCTGTCCCTTTGTCTTTCTCTCTTTATCTCTCGCACACTCTTTCATTCCCTCTTTCTCTCTCCCTTTTCTCTTTCGCTCGCTCTTTCTCTCTCCCTCTTTCTCTCTCGCTCTTTCTCTTTCTCTTCCACCTTTCTCTCTCTCGCTCTTTCTCGGTCTCTCTCGCTCTCTTTCTCTAGCTCTCTCTCGCTCTCTCTCCCTCACTCTCTCCCTCCCTCTCCCTCCCTCCCTCTACCTCCCTCTCTCTCGCTCTCTCGCGCTCTTTCTCTCTCGCTCTCTCCCTCCCTCTACCTCCCTCCCTCCCTCTCCCTCCCTCCCTCTCTCTCTCTCTCTCTCGCACTCTTTCTCTCTCGCTCTTTCTCTTTCTCTGTCCCTCTTTGTCTCTGAAAGCCGTCAGCCATGTACAGCTTCCACTTCGCGAATGGTCCCCTCCTGCTTCCGGTAGTGTGGAATGATTCCATGCCTTGCCACCCAGGAGAAGCCGCTAAGTGTTTGTCCATTTCTTGAGGAGAGGCAAGGAAGGTGGAACGCCCCTGCAATGTCAACTGTCGATGCAAGTGCAGATCAGTGCATTGCAAAGTTCCACTTTTCAGCCGGCTTAGCGAATGCAGCCGGGTCAACGAATTCAGAGACTTTTGTGAATCAGGCACAACACATACTTATGCAATGAGTACATTTAAATCTATACATATACGCAGGTTAGTACGTTTTGCTAATTTCCCTACATTGCGGTGCAAGCTGTACTCAGACACTCTGGTAGACGTGCTGCTTCAAGCACCGGAAGGGAACGAGACTGGGTTGCAGGGCTGTTCATGGGCCCCGGTGCTGCAATGGAAGGGGCTCTGCTGGACAGGACGCAGATGCACTGACAGAGCTGTCAGTACCAGTACTGGAGTCCCTGGGGTGGTTTACTAAATGGGAAAGCGCCTCGCATGGCATGTCGTCATTTAGCAGCTTACAGGTCCTGAGCCCACCCAATGAAAAGCAGTCACGAGAAAGCTCACCTCATACCAGAATCGGGTGAACTATCTATAGCGCCTAATTTGTACCGGTGGGCGCTTAGCGCTGCCACTCTTTTTTTTTGGTCCGGGCGTATTTCTGATGATCGGCCTTCACCCCCCAGAGCAAGAGAGAAAAGCAAGTAAACTTGGGAAGAGAAAGAGAAGAAATTAGTGACCAAAGGGAACGCTGGGACGAAAAGGAACGTGCGAGAGTAACATGGGAGAGGGGAAAGTGTAGGTTGGAAGAAAAGGGAGGCCTGAGGTGGAATCCAAACCCGTCAGCCTTCAGATCCCAGTCCGACATTGGTACGTGCTGGAGCCGGGGTCCTTGGGGAAACTTAACTTGGGGCCAGTCGCGGCCGGCAAAACGGGCGGGTTGGTTCGCGAGGGGGGGGGGTGGGGGTTGCGGTAATCTCTATATAAAATTTAAAAAACTTACCTTCCTCCAGTTCCGCAACCGCATCACACGCCGCCGCCTCAGCTCCTGCTGCTCCTGGCGCGTAGGCAGCCTCCCTCCTCCTCCTCCTCCTGCTCCCTAAGCCAATCACAACGCTGCAATGGCAGCGTTTTGATTTGTGAGGCGCAGCGGAGAGCGCCCCAGCCGGGCCATTTTCTCTATGTAGGCTGCATGCAGCAGCCTACATAGAGAAAAAGGGAGAGTGGGCGGTCCGTACCCACAACAGTGGGCAAGCCACTCACCCCCCCCCCTGCCCTCGAGCAGGACCGCCCACCCGCCCGCCCTCAACCAGGCACTTCTGCTTTCTCGCAGTGCGAGAAGCAGAAACATAAAATGGTAGTTTTACCATTTTATGTTTCTGCCTTCTCGCACTGCGAGAAAGCAGTGGGGCCACGCCCCAATGAAGGAGCCGCCACTGGTCTTTTTCCTTAGCAGGTGCTGGTACAAACCTGACCGTTTTTCTCCGGGAATGACCAGGGTCAGGGTGTGTATGGTTACTAGGGAACAAAGTCTGCGCCATCTGGGGATGAGCTTGAGTGTAGGCAAACTTGCTGCACTGGCAGTAAAAATCCATCAGCGTGGTGGTGCCCCATTGCTTATCCGGAATTTACATGATCGTACTGAAGTTCTCATTCATGCCCAGTGGAAGCGTTCCTTTATCTCTGAAACTCAAGGAATACAGTGTAAGTTTCCATACAGTTTAAGGGTTGCCCCTTTCCTTCTAGCCAAGTGTGTCCTCCCACCTCGGTATCCCAGATTTCCTGACATGGGGTGGTCATGCTCTCGTTCAACCCTCCTCCATGTGACTCATTTCCCTTTTTATCCTCGAGTTGGACAGCTCTACTCAGGAACTCCATGTCGGGTGTTCACTTGTGGTTTAAGAAGACCGCCCCAGATACGCTAAGGAGCAGGGGCAGATGTGCATTGTGTTGGAGGTTTTGTTACCTCCAAGAATCACTTCTTTGGGAAGTCTCGGGGACAAACAGTATCCTCCCCTATGGTGCCCTTTCTGCTCATCCTGTCCAGCTCAGTTTGGATGTTGCTGGGATCGGTGAAAAGGTATAGAGCTGCTGGGTTAGTTTTGTATCGAGTCAGATTCACTACTACCCGGTGGGGTTCTACTTTGTTGGGTTGGATTTTGCCCCTAATTCTGCATAAGTATAAGTGAAGAATGCATTTTGCTTTTTGGGGGCTACCACTTGGGATAAGTAATGTCTGTCTGTGCCTACTGCATTCTGTATCAGTGAACAGATGTAACGATCTGATGTCTGGGAGCCCACTGCGTTCATGTGGTGATGCTTGTTGTGCAGGAGGGCATTGTGTAGTGCAAGTGCCATGCTAGTGTTTGGTTTGGTGCAATTGTAAGTGACATGGGAGAGATCCCTGCGCAAGCACTGTGACAGTTTTGAATGAACTCCGTTTGGCCAGGCAGTTCTTTAGCAGTGAATAGGTGCGACAGCACCCAAAATAGACAGAGGGTACATGGAAGTGCAATAATACATAACTTGTTATTGAACATTGCAGGTCTTGCTATGGATCCAGGGGAGGTGTGTCTGGTCCTCTGGTGACTAGGGTTTCCCTTTTAACAGTTCAAAGAAAAGTTTGCAGTGTAAGTTTGTAATCTTGATTTGTACACTTTGGATCCATGATGGGGTGTTGATGTGACCGCTCAGAGGTGGTGCACTTGGAGATTCTGTTGTAGGCCTGTTGGATAAGAACTGGGTTCATTTTGTTAATATAGAAACATTACATGTGTGCCGTAGTCGGTGATTTTTCCGGGGTTCCTATACTTCCCTTAAGGGTGTGTTCTCTACATTTCACTAGTCACAATTTTTAGTGGGACACCGTAAGTAGGCTCAACCCCCTGCAGCACAAACCCTCTGGCTGCCAGTTTACAGTACCACATTATGGATCAGGAAAGGGCATTGTCTGCAGCTAAGGTAATTTTTGTGTTCATATGTTAATGCTGTTCGAACTTGCATTTATGGTTCATTAATGCAAAGCCTTTATTATTACTGTGAGCAGTCTAAGGAAATGTACGCTCGGACTGCACTACTGACAGCGGTTCCAGTATAAACATTTATACACACATTTTCAAAGTTTAGCAGTATGAGGCTATGTATAATGCTTCCAAAATGCTCTCTGATTAGATGCAAATATTTGTAGAAGCTTGAAAGCAAGATGGATGATTCTTTGCTTTCAAAATAAAATATTCACCAAAAAATGCAACTAGGAAAAAAAAACATTTGGCTAAACTACTGTAAAATTGTAGGTACCATGTCTTCGCGGCATCATTTGTAAAATGTGTTGATGCATGCTAGTATTTCCCAAAAATCTTCCTAATGGAAAATCGGTGTAACCAGTTTCAACAAGATTATGTGAAACCTAAAAATAAACCAACATTGGTAAAGTCAGTAGGTCTGAAATTAGTGGTCAGCCTTTTGGTCTTGTCAATGCGTGTCTTATTTTGGCATGGGTTTTTGTAAAACCTTATTGACATGGGAGCTGCCGGGTCCTCCCCATTATAACAAGCATTGGCAAAAAGCAAAAATAAATTTTGGTCTCAAAAAGCACATATTGCCACATTAGTTTCTGGCACTGAAAAAAACTACTTTATGTGCCAATATGCTCCTTGTGAAAGAGCAGAATGCTGTCACTCAGTGAAGCCAGCCGATTGACAGAGAGAGAATTTTAATAAAAACAAAAGGTCTTGGTTAACGCCAGACCTTATTAAGGGCCCAATTAAAAAAAAAAAAAAAAAAAAATCTCAAAAGTGCACTTATGGTACATGTTCTTGCATTAGTGCAGATTTACGGCTTTCATGAATTCTCAAGAATTTACAGAAGTAGGTCATGAAATCGTAGTCCTAGAAAATATTTGTGAACTGCATTTTAGCACAGGCAAACATGCATGTGTAGCTTTGCTCATGCGAAAATCTGTTGAGCGTTTGCAAGTACACTTTCCCTCCATCCACTTTTTTTCCCAACCCTGGAAGAAGTTTTATGTCTGCCATTGTCAGGAGTAAATTTCCAACATTTTTCAGTATGGGAAAAGCTTAGAGAAGAGCTGGTGAAAACCCTTAAAACATGCAAGTTAGTAGGGTTGCACAGACTCAAAAGAGCATTCCAATCCTGGAACTATTGCTTCCTGCTACCACCAGCCCCAGTATGTAGATTTGTGAAAATGAAAAGAAAAAAAAAGGGAATTGCTAGTATTCAAACCCTACTATGGTATGAGCCCTGGCATAATCAGTGAGGCTATATTAGAGTGCTTATATAATGAGATTGCTGCCATAATTTGTGGCTGCGCTACATGGCACTATAGGGACAAGTGGATTTTGTTACAGGGCAAGTAGATTTATGAAGCAGCCTGCCCTATGGACAAGTAGATATTTTATAAAATTCCACACCCCTGCTCTAGTTTTTAGTTCGGGTTCTATGGGCGCCACCAGCTTTCCAAGAACATGTCTCTCCTGGTGTGTGCATGGAGGCTCCGTCAGTGTGAGCTGCGTCTTTCAACCTACACATGTGTGGGACTGTGGGACAAGGGGGTGTGTCGCTGTTAAGTGTTGGTGGTTGCAACGTGCTCCGAGATCACGTGTGTGTGTGTGTGTATATCTCTTAGTTCCCAGTGTGCAAAGTGACCCTCCCTGGTGGTGCAAGATGTCTTGACTTCGCCTTATCTCTAGTGACTTCTTTTGGGCTTCTTGTATTGTTCTTTTGGGTGTTTCCCTAGGTCTTGCTCAATCTGCTACCTTATTTATCACGAGGCGGAGGGTCGAACATTTGTTCCATGGCCCCCATGTACACCTGATTATGCCATCTTGTGCTATCTGGGGCTACTGCTTTTTCCGGATGGTGCATGTGGGGCTTGGTGCATTGGTTAGTTGCTAGGCCTGATATGGGGATGAGCGTATTCAGCGTTCTACTCTCGCAGGGAGCTACGGTGGACACTGGGGATACCCCCTCTCCCAGACACTCCCCTCGTCCTCGGACCACATCCTGCTTTCTTTCAGCCCATTTGGACCTGCTGTTCCTGGCTTGTGGCTAGGGACGTCTTACGATCGTGCATGTTTCCGTTGCTATTTTGAAGGGATATGGCAGGTTGGCTACTCTTTGAAAATTGGAGCCCGGGGCCAAGGCCAAAGAACATTCGCATAAGTCTGCAGAGTGATGATGATGATGTACTGGGACTGCCCCAGCAATTCTGGGACACCTGGCTACTCTGGCGAACCCTGCCCACCCCCTGCCCCTCCCACCCCTCACCTAAGAGCTTGGACTTAACATCATGTGGATGCCTCGCTGCTTATTGGCTCTTGTGCTTGTGCTGTGGAGGTTGTGAGGTCTTCACTATCCCAAGCTTGCGGGAATCCTGACTCCCGCCACTAGAGAACAGCTTCATTTTAGAACTGAAAGGAGGGGGCCTCCATTGGATGGAGACCTCTAGCTTTTGGAGGTGCTGTTGGGGCCATACGCCACAAAGGAAACTTTGGTCTTGGGCCGAATGCCCAAGAATGGGGACCTTTTGACTTGGTGATTGGAATCCATCATTATTGACTTTTTGGACCTGGGTTTTAAGGAGAAACAACCATTGCAACATGGTTAAAACCAAGCATGACCGTTACCACAAAGCCTTTAGCACGCATTCAAGACATGAATGATAAAGACATATGCGTGGTAAAGGCAAGTCGAGATAAAAATAAGGATTTGTCAAACACTGTGATTGTAAACAAACTACCGGCTCATGAAGGCAGTTGACCTGCTGGCGCCACTTCTGTTGATTGTGCTGCAGGTTGGACTGGTGTTGGTGCTGCCCCTTCTGGTTGGGTTGCTGATGGCTTTGCTGCTCACAGCAGCAGCGCTGCTGCAAGCACTGGTTGTGCTGCTGTTTGCAATACTGCTGCCAGTGCAAGATCATGTGCTACTTCTGGTAATGAGGGGCCGCTGCTTCTGGTGATGACAGTACTCTTGCTACTGCCAGTCGAGCTGCTGCTGATGTTGATGCTGCTACTTGAACTTGGTTTGTAGGAGGTGCTTCAAAAGTTTTGATGGGGTGTTCTACAGGTGTTGGGGACAGGGCTACCTTTGCTGGTATTGGTGCTGCTGGTTGCAGTGTGTGTTGTACTCACAGTACTGCTGTTGCCGCTGCTGGTAGCTGCAGTACTGCTGCTGATGCTGTGGATAGTGTAGAGATGCTGCTGGTACTGCCAGAGCAGGCACTGCAACAAGTAAAGACGCAAGAATGTTACCTGACAGTAACACCACATTACTAAAAAAACATTCCCCAAAAATTGCCTGTTTTCAGTGCACGGGTAGAGCCTCTGCAGGAAAAATGCTATTTTGTCTGTCCAACTCGAAAGCTCTATGGGCAGTCACGCTGCTCTCTCCAATGTCGCGCACCAACTGCAGAGCCAAGCAAGACATGTCCTATTACCCGGAGACATCCCATTCAGAACGAGAGCACCCCCGTGTGACTGGCAGACTGGACCTCGTGAGGGCAGCCCCGCTGTGAGGACGATAGTTTTAAAAATGAGAACCGACTTCAACACAGCCTCTTCTGCCGGCGTGAGGGGTGTGGCTTCCCTTAGGAAATAATAGCGCTCATTCTCCGAACGACACACGTCTGCACAGAATTAAGCTGCGCTTGACAGAAACAGGCCCGTAAGTACAATTACTACGCATTCCAAATTTGGAGCACGTATATGCCTTTATCAACCATTCCTTTACAACAAAGATTTTGTTGTAAAAGGATATGCATTGTAAAAAAGTTCGTAGTAAATGCCTGCTTGGTAATGACACATGCGTTAACATTCACGGCGTAGTAAAGGCATGTTTGGTAATTGCATGTGTGGTTTCGTCATACAACCTGTTTTAAGTACTTTATATGGGAGCCACCCCACCCTCTCGTCAGACTGCCCTCCCCCTGGGGTGTGGCCAGCCAACCTCGCCCTGCAGGATAAGCAGCAGAGTGGCGCCCTTGATGGCGAACTTTAGTGAGGCTACCCGGTCGACAGAGCACATACAGCAGCCCTGAATCTCGAAGATGAAAGTAAAGGCTTGGATTCCAAAAGTTGTCTCATTGGTCCTTATTTTGGTTTGGTTAAATTTTTGGTGGATGTGGGTGAAGGGGTGGTATTTATTCTAGGGATTTATCTTAAGGCACAGTATGTGTGTAGGCATTACCTCTCCAGACAGTTATCCCTCCCAGCCGAGGTTGTGGCCCCGGTCCCTTTTGGGCTGAGTTCCCCGTCTGTGGTTGCTGCTTCTGCCCCGTGTTTGTCCAACTACCTGATTCCTGTTGCAGGGGTGCTGTGGCTGATGGAACTCTCTGTGGCTGAATGTAAGGTGCATTCGGGTTCCCCTGTGCTTGGCTTTGTGGATGAAGACTCGTAGGGTTATGTGGTGGCTTGCCCTGGCTCAAGGATCTCTGCTTATAGCATGCGTTTAACCAGCATCTGGCTGCCCATCCTTTGACAACAGTAGCATTCCCTATGGTCTGGTTGCTCCAACCTCCTTGGCGTCTGCTGCCATAGCTAGGTTGAAACCATCTGAGGTTTTGCGGAGCAGCTCCCTTTAAGACTGGTGCCATTTTAACACTCGCAGCCTTAGCGGCCCTCTCGAGAGCAGTCTTTTTCAATTTGTGTTGGACCAATTTAGCAGTGTCTTTCTGGGCTTGTTCTTGTTTTTCTCTATCCTTTTCTTGCTTCTTTTTGTGATTAATGTAATATATGGGCTTGTATCTCCCGCTAGCGTTTGGTGTCTAACCCACCCACCGCTGTCCGGTCTGCTTTTTATCTTGGTGGGCAGCCCATTTTTGAGTATATTGAAAAAAAGAATGCAACTTGTGGGCCCGTATCAGTCGACGGCTGTCCTATTTCTTGTCCCCATCATTCCCTCATACTATCCAGGAAATCGGTTATACTCTCCACTGGCTTCATAGTCTCCGCCATTAACCCTCCCACATCTGGGCGGTCAGGGAACATATCCCTCAGGGCTGTCCATATCCGGTGCCTGTATGAATTGAATGCGGCCCGTCATGCTCAGTGTCTGTCAGCGTAATTATTGGGATGCGAGCTTGGGTGAACACCGCTTTAGCCGGTTCTCCGATAAGACTATTTAGCAGGCTTTTAATATTGCCTATCGCTTGGTTTATTCCTGCAGTGTTGTTCTCAAAACATGAGATCCATTTCCCCGCTCCATCCAGCAATGGTGGTAACTTTGTCCTTAACTCCTCATTATCCATCTGAGTCCTTGGCACATGGATGGTCCCAGAAGTGCCCTTCTGCAGTAACGGGTACATTCTTACTTCGGGTAGCTCTGTGGGTTTCTCTTGGACATGCTGCTCCTATCTTTCTAGGCACTCCTGCATGTAGGGGAAGTTCCACTTGGGATCTCCTCCCACATGTTGGAATCAATCTTCCACTATAAGCCATGGGTTCTGGCTGGAAGGATCCTTCCTTCGGCCAAGGTCTATCGTACTGGTCTCTTTCCTCGGTTCAGCAGGCTAGTAGGTGGCAGAATGGGCATGCTAAGATCTCTCCTTCCTCTCTTGCTACGATCTCACTTGGGATCAGTTTTTCCTTCCTGTGCGTTCGGGTGGAGCAGTGTACTCCCCTCGTGAGCGCGCAAAGGTGCCATCTTATTTTTCCTGTGTCTTGGTTGGGTCAGTACCAGGCTGCCTTGGTCTCTTATTTACCGGTCATCTCCTCTCCTACGTTGAATGATTGGTGAGGCCTGGATCCCTGCTAGAAACCTCATCTAATTGTACCTCCAATTCTTCCCTGATCTGTGTCACGTACTTACCCCCGCTTTCCTTATGAGGGGGTTGAGTTGCTCTATTTTCTCGTTTTGCTTCCTGGGTGCGAGCTCTTTTTCTGTCTCTCCTAAGCATGCGCCTTTCTTCCTCATCCCGTTTAGTTTGCCTCCTTCGCTCTGAACTATGTGCTGCTGTTGTTGGTCAGGCTTCACTCTCCAATTTGCTCTCTGTTGTCTCCTCCGCTACCTGGGCTAATCCGGTAGCCTCACCCCGGTCCCGGTTTCCGGGAAACTGGGGCTCCCTTCCTCACCCCCACTTGCTGTGTCACTGTCTAGGACTGCTACAAATCTCCCTGACACTCGTGTTTCTTCACCTGAACCAATGGGGCTGTGTGTTCTCCGTTCTGCTGGGGTTCTATGTGTCAGACGCAACAGACTGGGCTCGAGCTTCTGAGGGCCTTTTCAGCGGACCTAGGTTGAGCTGGAATTGTCTGGGAATGCTGGCCTGTTATTTTCTCATGCTTGGTCCTAACAGTTCATCGTTCGGTGGGGGGGTCCTGCCGGCTCCTGCCATATTGGCGGATTGAAATATTCTAATGCGGGGGGGAAACTGGTGTGAGCACCTCCATAGCTTCATATGGTGGGGGAGGTGCTGACGCTTTGCTTGCTATCTGTGGTGTAGGATTATTGATCTGGGCCTCCTCGAAGATGGCCCATAGTTATAATATTGCCTCTCTTCTGTGTTTCTTTTGACCTAGTTTGTATGTGTGTTCTCATATGTTCAATTGCGTTGGTGTCAAAAGTTTCCTCCTCTGGCCAGGGAAATGTGTATGCCTTCTTGTGTGCGTGCCATTTTTGGCAAAACTTATATTTTTTTAGCCTGTGTGGTGACCCTGGTTTGCATGTGTTTAATGGGGAAAGTTAAGTCTGATAGTTTTAGTGGACAAAGTACGTCTTAGCTCCTTTTTGGGTAATTTTTGTTTTGATCTAATTGTGGGGAAAATGTATGTGGTGTATTCTAATAATTACGTTCTACGAGCTCAGCGCTATCTACAGATGCATCAAACAATTCAATATGACATTTCATCAACACAAACAACAATGTATGTGATGGGTTGCAACGTAAGTAAAAAGTGCAATTTGTCAACGAAAACTGTATCTGAACGATATCAACCTTTGGTGTCAAATACAGTTTGCAAGAAATAACAGCACCCTCATATGAAACATTGAAAAATCCAATATTTAGGACAATCTTTGATCAACTTTTGTACAAAATACAGTTTACAATAAATAACAGCTCCATAATGTCACATATACATTACATCAATCTCAACAAAAACTGACGGAGAAAAAAAAGATGACTCAACAATCTCTTAGCTTGCTACTAGCACATGCTATCCTGTGACCAGGGGAAGTTCTTCATGGTACACAGAACTAAGTGAGCCTGAT
The DNA here is from genome assembly GCA_963921515.1 of Calotriton arnoldi. NCBI lineage: Eukaryota > Metazoa > Chordata > Amphibia > Caudata > Salamandridae > Calotriton > Calotriton arnoldi. Next base: position 1,214,237 of record CAWUFW010000842.1, read on the forward strand.
AGTCTGCCAGTCTCGGCTCCAGGACAAAGGTAATGGCAATAGTTTGTGGAAAAAAAGAAATAACTCGAAAACCACTGGCCCCTCTTGGTCACACACAAGTTACAATTAGTTTCCCAGGTCCAAATCGTTTTCCCTAAATGTCCTAATCGCACCCTGTATCGCACCCAGGGGCCAAGCATTCCATTTGTGTTACACCCAGGGGTCCAAGCCACCAACACCTCTCACTCCTTTCAGATACAGGACGGGGTCTCCTTCCTTTGGCTGCAGTCGGGTTCGAGGTGACAATCTGCTCCGATAGTGGCTCGCCAAAATGTTGCTTGAAAATTAAATACCTTGAAAAGACGAGAGGCATTTGGCAAAACAGGAACACTTTGTTTAATTAAACAATGTGGCCGGAACAACAGTTTGAGGACTGTCTCAACTTACAATCTATCTGAGGTGTTTATATACAATTCATTGAGTGCCATAAAGAGTTCCGGCGATCCTTTGTATGGTAAGAAATGTGAGTTGCTACCTTTGGAGTAGTAAATTAATTTATTCGATGGAGAATCTAGGTGGGCCTCGACCTTGCATGGACACAGTGCGACCAGTGGATAACGTCTCCAGATGTCCGGCATGGGGAGCGCATGATCACTGCGTGTGCCTTATCCTGATTGGCTATATGTTCCTAACTTATGTGGAACTGACTTTATGGTGTTTTGGGAGAACACATACCTCCCTGGCCATGTGTGTTCTATTGGGGCCAATCTCCCTGTACCATTATGGCGTCGCTGTGCCTATCTGTGGGATTGATCTGGGATTTCCTGTGCGTGCGTTTGTCTGCCGGCTCCGTGCCTCCCTTACCTGTCAATTAGTGACCTCAGGCCTAGGTCTCAGAGCCTGCCTGACTACGTATTTCTGAGTCTGGGTTGACGTGGAGTTCACAACGGGCGAATTTGTTAATAGAGATGCAATTTTGTTTCTATACATAAATGTATCGTTTTTCATATTGACATTGACTTTCTCAATATTAACAAATTCTTTTGAGTTCAGAACCAAAAAGCTAGAATTCCATTTGTAGGTAACCCATAGCATTTTGACTTTGACAAGATTTTCAAGAATTCATCTAGTTGCAAAACTAAATGTCCAATCTTCTATAAAGGGGTTGGTGTAGGCTCACAATTATGGTATAGAAGGATACTGTGGCACAGTGAGAGGAAGTGATCTAGCTAAGAAATGTACAATGTGGTGAAGTGGAAACTTTCATTCTATACTGGTTGACTAGGTACTGAACCACAAGTAGAATCTGAGTTTATTTTCAGTAACCTTTTTACAGTAGCATTTTATGGAATCGAGTGAATACTTAAAATTAAATTGGCCAGGGCAGTTCCCAATTATTGCTCTTCAGAAACCAAAGAGCAATGGTAGAATTAAAGCAAGGATATACCCTGAATCTGCTGTAATCAGATCTCCGGCATAATGACAGTACTGGCATATTTGGAGCCCTTCCGTGATCAGAAACTAGCCCAAAACAGAGTATTTATAAACTGAGCCTCTGAATACACAGGGCCTATGAATATTCGAATATTTTACTTAAATAGAGCTTTCTGTATTCATAGCCCCATATATTCAGGAAGGTGGCACAAACGGAGCCTATATAGAACCTACAACGAAACCTAATATGAGCCCTGCTATAATCGGAGAGCCTACTATGAGAGCTCTGGTATAATGAAAAACACTGGCATAATTTCTCACCTCGTTCCATAGCACCAATTGGATTTTTGTTTTATATGAGAAAGCATCTTGTCCCTTGGACTAGTGTATATTTAATAAACTTCCACACCGTTGAACCAAGGTACTGTACCCCATTTCGAAATCCTACAACTGCATAAAACTTGATCTAGTCGCCCACAACATACCAGGAGTCAGTATCCATTAGTGTCACCATTCACCAGCACCTTGCGTGAAGAGTGAGTGAGTGCTGTGCTGTGCTTTGTGCTTGTCAAGTCTCTGAAAGGTGCAGTAGACTGAGGTCCATTTCTTATTCCAGTATTCTTGAAAGCTGGTAATTTCGTACCCCAGTCAATCCCATACAGTTTCTGAAGAGTTGTATAAGTGTAAGCTCTTAGGTTTCATACGAAACCACATTTGTTTTAGGTTGTTTGCTAGAAGTCTACATTTTAGCAAGGTTGAGTATAAGTAGGAAAAATCATAATAGTCAGGCCCTGATATTGTGCCGATAACTCACTGCACAACTGCTGAAGAATGATTTTCTGAAGTTCAGAACTCAAATAATAATGGCCCTTTGAGGGCTCCCTGGTCTCAGATGATGAGCTGACACTTTGTGCATGTTCCTTCAAAAAGCAATGCAGAGGGTCTACGTGATCACGTTTTCCAGAAATAGTTCGAATAACTGGTCCTCCACTCTCTCAGGAAAACTCGAAAATCACACGTTATTCAGTCAGGCTCTTCTCTACATATACTCTAGAACGTTTGTGGTCTCCTGCAATTAGATATTATGCATCATATAGGAGACTTTACCAACGATGGTTTTTACCATCACTTTTGTCCTGTTAGCATCCAAGCAGAGATCAGTACAGGGCAAGTTTGATGTCTATGGCAAATGCATCGATCTTAGTTTCATGTGCCATTTATGAATCTCTGATAGCACTCAGCAGTTGGAGGATGCCGTCTCATATTTTCTCCCTCCTTCAGCGGGATTTGTCAGCATTGTATCCAGTGTATCAGGGCTACGGCAGTCTATTGGAGTGTTTTATGTCTATAAACAAGTTTTAGGTTTGGCATTAGCCTTGATGTGTGTGTGTATATATGTGTGTATATATATATGTATGTGTGTGTGTGTGTGTGTGTGTGTGTGTGTGTGTGTATATATATATATATATGTATATGTATATATATATATATATATATATATATATATATATATATTCACTGAAAAAACCATAGGTTTCAGACACGTTATAGTTAGGAATTAGCATTTAAAAAACCTTAGAAATTCACTGAAAAAACCATAAGGTTTTAGGAACAGTTATAGTTAGTTGGACATTGCACTCGTACAAAACCCGTGAAATTCCCCCGTTATAGTTAGTTCAGGTAACTATAACTCGCGCCCGCAATGCACTGCTGATGACGTCACATATTACATCACTCATGACATGGTCAGTGACATCACTGATGACATCACTGATGACATCTCAAATGACATCACTGATGACATCATCCAGTGACTGTGTGTTTCTGTAAAGTTTAAATATGTTTAATATATATAGGGAAAGGCGTATTGAAGAATGAGTGGGTGTAGAAGCGCCTGAATGGATGATTTAGTAGGTGCATGACTGAGTCTATAAGTGAGTGATTAAACGTATCTTACTGGATGCATGGGTGAGTGACTAAACTGTGTGAATGTCTGTATCCGTCTGTCTGTTGTGTAAGCAGCTGCATGGGTTTCTGACCAGCTAAATGAGTGTCTATATGGGTTATGGATTGGTTCTCTGAGTATCTGTATGGGTGCCTCAGTGTTTGTGTGGGTGGGGTGTGTGTGACTCTGTGCATAGATGTGTGAGTGGGTGATTCACTGGGTGCATGGTTTCAAGAGTGCGTCTGTGATGGACTGTATGGGTGGGTGAGTGTGTGTATGGGTGTGTTAGTGATTGAATGTATATCTCAGTGGTACATGTGTGAGTAACTACATATGTGAAAGGCAGTATATATGTGTGTTGGAGTATATAAATGGCTATACGTGAGAGTGTGTGATTGTGAGAGTGGCTATATGGATGAGTGTGTGCTTGCATCAGTGATTGCATAGGAGCGTAAGAATGTGCTAGTATTTTTATGAGTAAGTGAGCTGGTGTGTATAACTGTATAGGTGAGTAAATTGGAGTGTGATTAATTATTTGCATGACTGACTAGGTGTGTGAGTACCTCTGGATGAGTTGCGTTGTGTGAGTGTTTATATAGGTGTATGAGTGCATATGATAGTCCTGTACTGAGTGACTGTAAGTATGAGTGACTGTACGGGTGAGTGAGTAGATGTGTGTGTGTAGACCTAAGAATCAGTGAGTGGGTATGTACTTATTGGTATTGGAGTGTGTATGGTTTTGAGAATGGCAGTCTGTAATTTAGAGTGGGTGTATCAAAACTTATATATGGGTGTGAGAAGATGCATTAAATTCTCACATGGATGATGTCATCAGTGATGTCATTTGAGATGTCATCAGTGATGTCATCAGTGATGTCACTGACCATGTCATGAGTGATGTAATATGTGACGTCATCAGCAGTGCATTGCGGGGGCGCGAATTATAGTTACCTGAACTAACTATAACGGGGGAATTTCACGGGTTTTGTACGAGTGCAATGTCCAACTAACTATAACTGTCCCTAAAACCTTATGGTTTTTTCAGTGAATTTCTAAGGTATTTTAAATGCTAATTTCTAACTATAACGTTCCTGAAACCTATGGTTTTTTCAGTGAATTTCAAAGGTTTTTTAAATGCTAATTCCTAACTATAACGTGTCTGAAACCTATGGTTTTTTCAGTGAATTTCAAAGGTTTTGTAAATGACAATTTTTAAATGTATTAATTGTTATATTTATTTTTTTGATACTGATTTACAACATTATTTTAAACTATTTATTTTTAGATATTTTATTTTTTAAATTACATTGTAATTACATTATACATTACATTACAAAATATACTTTCTCAGAATGAATTACTTTAGTTTAAATACTTTGCAAATAGGCAATAGACTTAAGTATAGTAGTTACAGTTGTTGCAATGGGCAACACAATTTCAAAAACAATGCAACATTGAGCTCAATGTGAATTTCTAGTTAAATGCAATTAGTTACTTTATGGATTACTTTTCTAACCACAGGACTGGATCCTAGATTCAGTCCTGGGACATCTCCTGTAAACAGTTGAGTAAAAGCGTTTTGGTTACAGTAGTGATTTGTAAGGAATATTATTGTATTTTAAAAGTTGACACTTAGAAACTTTTTCATATAGAATCACCAATGTTATCCTATGGGAGGAAATTCACTTAGCAGGTAAGTAGTGTTATCGTTACTTTTTCTTACTCAGAGGTGGATCCTGGAAACCATAACTGGTGCATCTCCTGTAAACAGTTGAAAGAATGCGTTTAAGTCACACAGGCGATTTTTAAGGAATATTTGTAGTTTGTGAAAATCGACACTTTGAAACTTTTCTGCTGAAAACCAGACAATGGATTCCTATGGAAGGAAATATAAGTTACTGGTAAGTACGGTTAGAATTACTTTTTCAGGGTCAGTGCTGGGCTAAAAGATGCAGCACTGGGTTCTCTCCTGATAACAGGTGAGTAAATTGGAATTCGTACTTCGGTTGATTTTAGAGGAATATTATAAAGTTCCAAAACTCCACACTTTTTTTTAAATTTTATTTTTAAACTTTTTTTTATTTGGATTTTCATACATAACATGATAACACATTATCTTAAATCAACAACAGAGTACAGACATTTCATTACATAATCATTTTGACAAGTACTTGGTATGGGACAATCCGGATAGTCAATAGGCAATACATCGACATTTACCTTATTGTATATGTAAGCGTGCTTTGTTGTGGGTGCAATTGCAATGCAGGATAGATAATCTCAGCCATGTTTTGACTGAAACCAGTCCTCGCTCTTGCGTCTACTGGGAGCCCCTTTGTAGGAGGAGATAATTCTGGAGCGGTCCCCATATATCTGTGGGCCTAGAGGCAATTGGTAGCAGTTCTATATAGGTTGTGGTCTGTTCCTGGTAATGCACTAGGTCAGTCAGCCATTCCTTGAATTTCGGTGCGCGTCCTCTGCCCCATCTACAGGCTACCCTGCGTTTGGCCATCAACAGAGATATGCCTAGGAACTTCCGCTGCGTTTTGGGGATTAATGCAGTGTAGCTCAAGAGGGCCACCACGGGATCCCTGTCCAATGGTATGTCTAGCATCTTCTCCAGCGCCTCATGCACCTCCCCCCAGTAGGCCTGCACTGACGGGCACTCCCAGGCCAGGTGTAGAAAACCAGCACCCTCACTTTTGCATCTGTCGCATCTGTCATGGTCGGTTAATTTGAATCTATATTTTTTTACAGGCGTGTAATATAGCCTTTGCAGGAATTTATAATGTAGTACCCGCAGCCTGTTACTGGCCGAGATTTGCGATGTCTGGGCACAGCAATAATTCCATTGCTCCTCAGTCAACTCCCGCCCCAGCTCCTCCTGCCAGTGCATGTATGCCGGGCTGACGGGTTTCTTTTGTGTTGCGCGTATGCTTTTATAGAGTCCGGACACCAGGTGTCTACCCCCTGCAGGACTTAACAACTGGTGTAACGGAGGTAGGACTTCTGGCTCGTGGGGGAAGTCCGGTAGGATCGCCCTCATCCCTTGTCGTAACCGTACATATAGGAATAAGTCTAGTGGAGTAGACCGTATGCTCTGAAACAGGTGCTCCGAAGAGCGGAAGGTACCGCCCTGAAATAGGTCCCCCCCCCCCACACATTTACGTGAAGCCGTTTACAGAGGTTCAGGAATCCTCTTTCCTGCAATAGTGGTAAGTCAGGGTGATAGGTTAACGGAAGTCGCGGGGAATACAGGAAGGGCGACGAGAGTTTGTCCCTAATACAATTCCATGCATCCACCGTGCTGGTGACCGTGGTGGGAGGTGTAGAGCGAGTGCGACGCGGGCCGTGTATGATGCCGTTCAGGGGAACAGGATCTGCAAGCCAATCTTCTGCGGCTATTTGCGGCATGTAACGTGGGGGATATATCCAATAGAACGCGTATTGTGCCTGTGCACTCCAGTAGTACATCTCGAAGTCGGGTATATCCAACCCGCCCTGTTCATATGGTCTAATGAGGCTGGACCACTGAAGTCGTGGTTGCTTTCCTCCCCAGATTAGCGCCGTCCGTAGCGTTTAAAAAAAGTTTGGTCCTGGGTGATGGGGTATGTTTGCAAACAAATAAAGGAACTGTGGAAGTACCACCATTTTTATTAGAGAGGCTCGACCAGCGAGTGATATAGGCAAAGAGATCCATCGTGTGACATTGCTGTTGAGACGTGTAATTGCTGTACCATAGTTCAGCCGTATGGTGTCCTCTCTGTCTCTCGTCACCTGTATACCGAGATAGCGAAGTTCAGTATCACACCATTCCAGTGGATAATCAAGTGGGAATTGTGGAACCGCTGGTGTAAGTGGAAACAACTGGGACTTCCCCCAATTGATATTGATACCTGATAGTCTGCCGAACAATATGAATTCTCGTAGTATGGGGTTAAGATTGTGCCTGGGATCCCTGATATATAATGTCACGTCGTCCGCATATAAGGATATCAATATTTGGCGTAGGCCACATCGAAACGCCTTATCTTGATGCCGTTGTCGCAATCTAGAGGCCAAGGGCTCCATTGCGATAGCAAATAGTAACGGGGACAGCGGGCATCCCTGGCGCGTGCCTCTCGAAACAGGAAGTGAGTGAGATATATGGCCATTGATCAATACTCTGACAGTGGGCTGGTGATACAGCATCTGAATCCAGGATATATATATCTTTGGAAACCCCATGCTGTGCAGCACCCCAAACAGATAGTCCCACTCCACGGAATCAAAAGCCTTTGTGGCATCTAGAAACACAGCCGCAAGTGGGAACTCTGGCGCCACTGTCTGTACAAGCGAGAAGAGTGTGCGAAGATTGTGATTGGTTGCCCTGCCGGGGACAAAGCCTGATTGGTCAGGTAGAATAAGGTTTTCCATAAGGAGATTGAGGCGATTGGCTAGTATCTTAGCCAAAATTTTGGTGTCACAGTTGATAAGTGACAGGGGTCGATATGAATCGCAGGAGCTAGGAGTTTTATTGTGCTTTAGTAGAGATGTCACCAACGCTTCCCTCATGGAGGGGGGTAGGGTACCAATCTCCATAGATTCCTCATAAACCTCTTTAAGGACTGGCGCCATGATATCGATATGTTTTGTAAAATTCGGCAGGGATACCGTCTAATCCAGGCGCCTTGCCGTTTTTTAAATGCATAATAGCTTCCCTGATTTCATCCAATTCGAAGGGCTGGCTAAGGAATTCTCTTTGCGTGTTGCTAAGCCACCCCAGCGTTATATCTCCCAGATAGGCACCTAATTCCACTGTTTCTTGGCGGTGTGTGGTGTATAAGGTCTCATAGTAAGCGGTGAATGTGGATAGTATATCCAGTGTGTCTCTATGTATTGTCCCTTCTGGACTTTCAATTTCTAATATATGGGACGTGAACCTGGGGCCTCTCGTCGCTTCAGCTAATGCCTTTCCTGGCCGTTCCCCTTCGCCGTACTTTCGAGCCACCCAGTATTTACTCTGAAATTTCACCTCTCTAGCAGCATTCTGTTCGTATTCTGTCAATTTCTCGCGAAATTCTGCTTGTACCTGCCCTGTCTCTCCTTTACTCATTCTGACCTCTAACCTCTTCAGATCCTGTTCCAGCGTTTGGATTGTACGCCGTATGTCTCGAAGTACTCCGAAACTCTTTGCGATGCAATACCCTCTGATAGTGACTTTGAAAGCCTCCCATATTATTTCGACATTATCAACTGATCCCTTGTTTCTCATAAAGAAGTCCCTTATCTCCTCCCCCAGCTCGGCCTGAAAGACCGTGTCCAGCAGAGCATGGGGCTGCAGTCGCCAGCGTGGCCTGGGAGTGCCATATCCCGGTGGTGTGAGTGCCAGCCTCACAGGGCAATGATCTGAGAACGTCCGGGCTGGGTGAGTTACAGCACGTATAGCGTCTCCCAGCCCTCTTGAGACCAAACAATAATCAAGGCGCGCCCATGTGCCCGTGCGTGTCGTGAAGTGTGTACCCTCCTTCAAATATGGGTGAACGTGCCTCCAACTATCCACCAGGCCACCTTCCTCCACTATACCCCGCAGTGCTTCTTGGGACTTATTATAGTGGTGCATATTTGGATTGGACCTATCCTGTTCCGGGTTAAGGGCCACGTTAAAATCTCCACCCCAGACGACATGTGTGGAGCCTACGTTCAATATTTGCCCCCATAACTTAATGAAAAAGTCTGGAGCGTCAACATTGGGGCCATAGCAATTGACCAGCGTCACAGAATCTCTACCAAGTCTACCCCATGCCAGTATGTATCTCCCTTGTGGGTCTTCTATCGCTCCCGCCAGTACAAAGGGTGTCTGTTTTTTAATCAGTATGGCAGTGCCTCTCGCATTGGAGGAGTATGATGAAAAGAGTCTCGTGCTAGCCCATTTACTGGCGAATGTGTTTACAGCCCTTGGGTCTATGTGGGTCTCCTGGAGCATAGCCAGTTGCACCCGTTGTCTGTCCAAGTATGCCAGGACCTGTCTCCTTTTCGCTGATCCCCTAGGCCCCTGACATTCCAGGACAAGATCGTCAGTGTGAAGTTGTCATCCGTAGCCATCACATTGTCTCACAACAAGAAGCCCAGCACCTGATGTAACAGTTATATGAAAGGTTTGTCCATTTAAGCACCTATCGATTCTACATGTAGTGTGTCTGTCTACTGCAACAATGCAATGCGTTTCCCGCGGCTGCCCCCCTCCCACGGCATCCCAATCATGCCAGAAACTGTCCGCCCATCCCCATTCCCTAGCCCTACAGCCCCCCCCCCCCCCCACTGAAGCAGCCCTAACCTGCCAGAAGCTTACTCCCTCCCCCCCCTACCCCAACAAATAAAAACAAATACACCTATCCAAACTGCTATGCAACCGTACATAGATTAATCATCAATGGGGGGAGCACCCGTTGGGGGGGATTACCCTAGGTGCCTGCACATTAACCCCCACCCGTTGGGCCCACTAGGGATGGAGCGCGTGGACACCAAGGGGCAGAGGGTGCCCGGCGTGACATATAGGAAATGGCTCATAAAGAAGAACAAAGATTAGAAATAGTAAGTCTATTGGTCTACCGTCCTCCGTATCTGCGGAGCCTGCCGCTTCTGCTCCGCCAGCCGGTAGTAATTTGCTATGTTTCTTATGTCCCAGTAAGTTCAAGACTTGAATGAGTTATTCATTCCGCACTTTCTTCCACTCCCGCCGATGCAGCCTGCTGGGATGATGTTGACGGTTCGGTGTTATGGTTTGATCGTTTCAAGTGCTTTAAGAACTCCTCCACCTGCTGTGGTTTTGTAAAGAATCTCTGTTTACCTTGGTGGGTAACCCTAAGTCGTGCCGGATATAGCAGTGCGTAGTCAATTTGGGCCCGCCGCAGCTTATTTTTGACTTCTATAAATTTCCGTCTTTCTTCCTGAACGGTTGGTGTGAAGTCAGGGAATTTGGAAAACGTATTACCATCATATGTCAACTGTTGAGCGCTTCTCGCTGTGCGGAGTGCAACGTCCCGGTCCCTATAATTCAAAAGTCGTGCTATGATAGGGCGCGGCGTGCTTCCCGGCGGCGGGCGCGGGCCCAGTGATCTATGCGCCCTTTCCACTATGAATTGATTGGAAAAGCCTTCCGCCCCAAACGTTGAGAGCAACAATTTTTCGACATATTCCTCCATTCTTCCTGTGTTGGTCGACTCGGGGATACCAAGAATGCGTATGTTGTTGCGCCTACTTCTCGCCTCCAAATCTTCATTCTTTGCGGCAATGATTTTTAGAAGCTTATCCATTTGGGCAATCTGTGTTGTTACTTGGGACATAGTGTCTTCATTGTCGGAGATGCGGCGCTCAGTTTCTTTAATGCGATCCTCGTGCCCTTCTAGTTTATGTGCAATGGCGTCCATGCGCGTGGACATGCTATCCACTTTGTCTACTATGGTAGCGAAGCCTTGTCGAACTTCTTGTAGGATGCTTTGTACCTCTGTGGATAGAGCGTTAGCGGTTCCTTGTGCGCTCTCCCCCTTGTCCGCGTCCTGGTCGTCCGTTGTGTTGCGGGTACTTCTTTTAGTGGTGTCAAAGGAGAGCTTGGGTTGGCGATTATCTGGCTTCCCCATGTTGGCCTCTGAATGCGAACTGTTCGTGTCCCCGTATTATTATGGCGTAGCGTTCGCAGGGTGACTGCAGTCTGTGCGCCCCGGTATGCCAAGGCAGTACTATGCCTGTATCCAACTCTTTTGCCTGCCAAGCTTGCGTATATTAGTGAACACGTTGTGAGCTCCAGAGTACTGTTGTTGCCGGTTCGTTAACACTACCAGTGTTTTATCTACGGAGGCTGATCGCTGTTTCCATGCGCTGTGGCCTTGTTGGTGGAGCGATGCTGGGGGCTGAAAACAGTGGTATCACCATTCGCGTGTATATGCTGTTCATAGAGCCATCAGTTGAAGGGGGCAGCGCTCTTGCTATGCGGTTAAGGTCTCCCCTTGTCTGTACCTGCGTGTTGTTTACACCTTTGCGCGTGTCTATGGGGTACTAGACAATACGCGTACGTTCATCAGTACAGTTCCAGCGGGGGGGAGCTCGATGGTTCAGCAGGTGTTTGTTGGCGCCCTGCAAATAGGCCGGGGACGGCAGCTCACGCTGCGTGCGGGGGTGCTGTCCCTCCTTCTTTGTCCCACCGTGAATACACCCCTAGGATTCGAGGCTTTGTGTGCAAGCAGGCCCCTGGTCCTCTGGTCAAAAGAGCTCGATGCGTTCACGGTTCAGAGAGCCCGCACAGGGGCCCGTCTCCGGGGGCCCACCCCAAGGCAGCTCGGCAGCGCGCCGCGCCTGTTTCTATCAGTGGCTCCGCACCCGGAGGTCACCTCACTGGGGGAGCGCCGGCCGCTATGAATTCCGTCTCACTGCGCACCTACTTGCTCACGGCTTGTCCATGCTCCGCCGTCCCGATCTCAGCCCACGCACACCATCTCGCTCCATAGGCCGCATCTGCCGCTCCGATCCCGCAGTCAGCTACTGGGTGCTACAGTAATTGTGCACCTGTCCCAATTATCTTCGTCGCCGTCCGTCGCATCCACCAGGATTGTCAGCTCCGGTGTGCAGGAGCAGCCCCACCCGTGTTGTCCTGCTGTGGGCAGGCTCCGGTTTATGCGGCGTAGTCCACTCACAGTGCTGGTGGGCCCAGGCGCCTCGTGGCGATCCCCAGGCTTGCGTAGGAATGGAAGCCGCTCCTGGGCACCGCGGCTCGTTTCTTCTGTCCGCGCTGTCACCTCGACATTAGCATTTCTCAGGCACGGAGGCTCCGATCCGGTCGAACTTCACACCGGAGCTGCAGCAGACCGCCAGCTGTCTCGGAGGTCAGTTTAAGTTAAGTTCATGGCCATTTAAGAGGATATTGGTAGGATCTTTGACGCCGGGCAGCAAGAGCCTCACTGTAGTGCGGCCATTTTGCGTGTGCGCCACCTAGCGCCACCCCAAAACTCCACACTTAGAAGAATTTCCAAGTGAAACCAGTCCATGTTAGCCTATGGAAGGAAATTCAAGTTACTGGTAAGTACGGTTAAAATTACTTTTCAGGACCAGGACTGGGCTGAAGGATGCAGCACTGAGGTCTCTCCTGATAACAGGTGAGTAAATCGGAATTCCTATTTCGGCTGATTTTAGAGGAATATTTGTATGTTTCAAAAATCAACACTTAGAAACATTTTCAGCAAAAAGCAGGCAATGATATCCTATGGAAGGAAATTCAAGTTACTGGTAAGTACGGTTAATTACTTTTCAGGATCAGTACTGGGCTGAAAGATGCAGCACTGAGGTCTCTCCTGATAACAGGTGAGTAAATCGGAATTCGTAGTTCGGCTGATTTTAGAGGAATATTTGTATGTTTCAAAAATCGACACTTAGAAGAATTTCTAAGTGAAACCAGTCAATGTTAGCCTATGGAAGGAAATTCAAGTTACTGGTAAGTACGGTTAAAATTACTTTTCAGGACCAGTACTGGGCTGAAAGATGCAGCACTGAGGTCTCTCCTGATAACAGGTGAGTAAATCGGAATTCGTATTTCGGCTGATTTTAAAGGAATATTTGCACAATGGTGAAGGGAGGGGCGGGCCTGAGGTGACATCTGTGCAAACGCGCCCGTGGCGCGTTTTAGGTTGGGGGATTAAGTCCCCTTGAATACTGAGGGTCCCTGGGGGCCAACTAGCCCACCAGGAACCTCCAGTATGCGCCAGGGGCTGCGTTGCAGAGACGTGTACAGAGGCCACACCCCTTTTACACCTCTCTGCAACGCAGCTCTGTGGCGCTTTCTGGACGTACCTGTTGGGCTAGTTGGCCCCCAGGGACCCTCAGGATTGAAGGGGATTTAATTCCTCATCTTAAAACGCGCCACGGGGCCTGTTTGCACACATGTCACCTGAAGCCCCGCCCCCTCCCTTCACCACTGTGCAAACGCGCCCCGTGGCGCGTTTTAATTTGGGGGATTAAGTCCCCTTGAATACTGAGGGTCCCTGGAGTCCAACTAGCCCACCATGTACTTCCAAAAAGCGCCACAGAGCTGCGTTGCAGAGAGGTGTAAAAAGGGGCGTGGCCTCTGTACACCTCTCTGCAACGCAGCCCCCTGGCGCATACTGGAGTTTCCTGGTGGGCTAGTTGGCCCCCAGGGACCCCCAGTTTTCAAGGGGAATTACTTCCCCTTCTCAAAACACGCCAGGGGGCGCGTTTGCAGACTGCTGCACGGAGGGGGGCGGGGCCTCCGGCACGATGCCGTTTTTTTTTTTTAATTGGGAGGGGGGCTGCGTGGCCCCCTTTCCCTCAGCCACTTTTTGCCCCGGGGACCCCATCCCCCGGGGCCTGAGGAGTTGTTTTTTTTTTTTATAAATTTAAAAAAACGGGAAGGGGGCCGCGTGGCCCCCCTTCCCTGGGCCTGTATTGGCCCCGGGGACCCCATCCCCCGGGGCAATCCCCATTATTTTTTTTTTTTTTTTTTTTTTTTTTTTTAATTAAAAATTTGGAGGGGGGGCTGCGTGGCCCCCCTCAGGCCATTTAAGGCCCCGGGGACCCCATCCCCCGGGGCCGGCCTTTAAAAATTTTTTTAGGGGAGGGGGGGCTGCGTGGCCCCCCTCCCTGGCCACTTATGGCCCCGGGGACCCCATCCCCCGGGGCCTGGCCTCTCGTTGGGTACTGTGGGGGTCCCCAAACCCCCACAGTCCCGCCGGCTCCCGTGTCCTACGGGAGCCGGCATTGCTTTCCACATGGGGAGCAGCTAAGATGCTGCTCCCCATGTGGAAAGCAGTTTGCTTTGGATATTGGAAGCGAGAGCAGGTTCCTGCTCTCGCTCTAATATCCAAAGCAGTTTGCAATGGCAGGACGGGAGCCGCGAGGCTCCCGTCCTGTCATTGCAAACAGCAGTGTCCCGGGGTAGGCACCCCGGGACACTGCAGGAGCCGGCCCTGGGGGTGGCGGTACCCAGGGCCATCAAGGGCTCCAGGTGGGGGCCGCGCGGCCCCCCTCCCATCCAGTTCACAGCCCCGGGAGGTGGTGATCCCCGGGGCTTTGGGGTCCGTAACGGACCCCCATATTCAAATCTTTAGTGCCCCGGGAGGTGGCGGTCCCGGGCGTGTGGGGGCTGGAGCCCCCCACACAGGTCAAAATTTTTTTAAAAAAAAGCCCCGGGGGTGGCAGTCCCGGGCTGCGGGAGGGCCAAGAGCCCTCCCGCACCATTAAGTTTTTAAAGCCCCGGGGGTGGCGGTCCCCGGGCTTGGGGCCTTAGAGGCCCCCACATTAAATCTAAACCCTCCCACCATGCCCCCGGGACTTGGCCCACCCGGGGGCAAATTAACAACAAGCGCGGGAGACCGCGCTTCGATTTTTTTTTTTCTCGGCGGGATCCGCGCACCCTGAGCGCATCCCGCCGATTTTTTTTTTTTTTTTTTTTTAAATGCTTTTTTCTGCCCAGGGGGTCCTTGTGGGACCCCCTGAGCAGACCTAGGGGGTCAGGGTGTTTCTACCCTGCCCCCTTTGTGCGTTTTGCGCACTTGTTTCCTCTGGGGGTTTTTTTCTAATCGGCAGGATCCGCGCACCCTGAGCACATCCTGCCGATTTAAAATTTTTTTAAAAAAATGCTTTTTTCTGCCCAGGGGGTCCTTGTGGGACCCCCTGAGCAGGCCTAGGGGGTCAGGGTGTTTCTACCCTGCCCCCTTTGTGCGTTTTGCGCACTTGTTTTTGTGCCTCGGTTCTACCGAGGGACAAAATGGCTGCCAACACTTCCTGGTTTGGAGTGTTGACAGCCAGCTGACAGCCAATTAGCATGCAGCTCGTGATCGGGACGGTGCGTGCAGGGTGCGCTGAGGGTACGCGGATCCGACGCGGCCATAGATATATATGTGATTTTACTTGTGAATTTCTCAGGAACTACTGAACGGATTTACACCATTTTAGCAAAAGGCACCAGTCTGAACCAAGGGCTACCTCTTTGCCAAATTTGGTGTAATTCCGTTCAGCAGTTCGGGCTGTAGCTGCGACTAAAGGTTCCTATGGAAAAATGAATGGGGAAAACGCGTTTTGGGACCCCCTTTTTCTCGGCCCCCGCTTGACGTATCACCCCGAGACTTTCAGGGTAGGAGCGGAGCGCCCCAACAAGTTGGAAGCTTTCGCGAAGATTCGTCAACCGGCGCCAACGTTATTTCAAATAGAATGTCGCAGATTTCCTATGGATAATAGGTCCTAACTATAACTATCTACTGGCGACCGCCAGTATATAATATATATATATATATATATATATATATATATATATATATATATTACTTTTAGCAGCTTTCAGACTGCCCTCTTCATTTATTTATCTACTTTAGTGTCATTCACATTTTGCTTCCACCCACCACAGCATAGGGTAATTGCTCAGTCCATTTTAGCCATTGGTTCCTTTCTCTTTGAGAGTCTGCATTCAGTCCAATCACAATCTCATCAACCACAGAAAAAGCAGCCCCCTTCAGTTCAAGGCACTTGTGAACCATTGTGTGCTTGGGGGAGGGGGGGGGAACTAATTTTATTTATAATTTATTTTGCATAGGCTTGCCAGCTTCTCAGACACTGCTACTGGGCCCTGCCACCGCTTGCATTGTGCCTCATCTTGCACACGCATTGCTTACAGCTGCCATCTTTGTGATCGGGCTTCCAACCTGTTAAAAGATGGCAATCCTCTGTGAATGTTTTTGTAACTCTTTGTTACAAAAACATTTGAAGGCAAATGCTTCTGTGTGCACACGGTTGTCCATTTTTAATGAAATGTTTTTTGTGATGAAGATTTTCAGAAACATTACAAAGATAGTCATTGGCAAAGAGAATGGGATTCCAATCTGTTCAAAGGGGGCTGCCATTTATTGCTTATGCAGATGCGGTAATCTTTGAATGTTTTTGTAAAACTTTATTACAGATACATTCAAAGATGGCTGTTCTGCATATGTATTTTGTTTTTATTTTTAATGTGTTTTTGATGATCTTTGTAATCGAACTAAAGTATTTGTATGGTATGGTTCTGCATGTACCTGCATCGGCGGCCATATTTTTTTATATTGCTTTTGTCATAAGGATATACAAAAATACTTAATGAAAGCAGAAGGTCTCACCTTAGGGACCTATTGGCTTTCCCAATGCCTTTTCTTTAAAAAAACAACAACAAAATTTGCACCATAACACAGTCACATCATTTTGTAGGTTTCTGTACTGTGTGTGTGAATGCTTCATTATGCATACGCATCTACAAAATGACCCCAAACAGCACTTTTTTTAAATTCACCAATCTGAGGTGGATCGATAAAAAGTGAAAAAGATTTGGCGCTGTGGGGGCAACGGGTAGTATATGAGGAGAAAAGCAGCATACAAGGGAGAGCAACACAGGGATGGGCAGAGAAGCACGAGTGAGAAAGCAACAAAGTGCAGGAGAGGCAGGGAGTTTGGCAAGGGAGAAGCACATGAGAGCTTGCAATAAGAGGGGGACAGCAAACCTCTGCACAGGGGCTGGTACTTGGCCTGGGGGGGGGGGGAAGCACATGAGCGATAGCTAGAAAACACATGCATGGTCTTGGAGTACTTAAGCAAAAAGAAACCAGCGTTTGCAATGCAATAGGTCTCACATTAGTGAAAATGTGAGCTATTGCCGTTGCAAATGCGATTGTTTTTTTTCGTTTAAAATTATGCCAGCAGTAGCATAATAAGCAGAGAAATTCCTTTCACAAAGGAAAGGGTGCAGTACCATAGGCTGTTACTAGGTGGACACTTACAAAAGAGATTCCTTTAATGAAGGAAAGGGTGCAGTACCACAGGCTGATACTAGGTGTCCTAGGGACACCTAGTAACAGCCTGTGGTACTGCACCCTTTCCTTCATTAAAGGAATTTATTTTCTTATTATGTTACTGCTGGCATAATTTTAAACAAAAAAAAAAAGCATTAGCATCTGCAATCCCAATAGCTCACATTTTCACTAATGCGAGACCTATTGCATTGCAAAGACCGTTCAATGAAAAGCACGCAGAAACTCTCGATTGACCTGCAACAAACTGCATGAGCATCACATGTATGAATGCCACTTCAACTGCATTCAAAGCAACTGGGAAATAAAACAGTCGATGTCCTCCACACAAAATAGGGTAAAGTAGGTACGGAAAGAGCCTCGGAAGCCTGAGAGTAGCAACTTGGAAGTATGAACATTGCTGCCATAATACTGGAAAACTATATACCGTAGAGATTGGAGGGGTGAAGGGCTTCTGGCACATTTAAACAGCGACGAGCAGAGATCCAGACTCGACAACAGAGCCTAGTGAGGGCCCAAAACTCTGGCAAACGTTACCTAGCGTTTGGTCCTCATGTCTTTAGCAATGCAAGTCACTAATGGGGGCACTTTTATTTTGGTGCCCCGGGACTATTTTCTGTCCCAGTCAGACCCTAGGGACAATTTACCACTATGGGATGGTTCAACAGTTGGTTTCTTCAGTAAAGGGTGGATTTAAGCTATAGGATCCACCATTGTATATTGTCTGATGGACAAATTGGCAAAACCATGTACCACTGAGATGATGATCTGACACACTCTTTCAGACCTGCCTATGGATGGAAACTCAGTTTTGGGGGCACAGGGGAGTGTGATTCATGTTCCTGCAGATAAAGTATGTTCCAGTTGGATTCATGGGAGATTGAAGGTGAATTAGACAAGTGCAGCAGAAGGAGCCGGGGAAGGACACGAAGGCAGGCCAGTTAATTTAGGGTGAGGCAAATAAAATTAAGTGGTTGTCAAGTGCATCACAATATTGTTCAGGCTCAAGAGGTAAGCAGTGAGGAAAAGCCCTGGGCAGATAGCAGTGATGGCTTTCTAAAACTGTTGCAATGTGCTATAGACTTGCCAAAACACCAATGCCTTGTATTGGTCAGTTAAGATGGCAGTGTCCTATCGATTAGTTTGGCATCTTATTTCTAGCAGTTATATGTTGGGGTGCAGTATTTCAATTCAATGTGTGACAACAGTCGAACCAGTTCAGTGCCAGATCGTGAACATGGTATGGTATCGGCCAGCGAGAAATTAACTGTTTAGACACCAGTTACGATGACAGAAGTGCTGTGCACTAACTAGTCAGTAAGAGATGCTAAGACTGATTATGGTGAGATGGGAAGCAGTGTTCATAAGCGATGAGAAAGGGGTTGCATATCTGATCAGGTAGTGGTGGAAGTCGCTGATAGAGTACAGTGTACATGAAATGAGTGTACAACTCACGCTGATTTGCTATCAAGAGACTACTAACAAAAGCAAATTTGAGCAGAGGACACAGTGTCCTACTAATATAATAAGTGCAAATCCTTAACTGACTAAATATTTAGTGGTCTTTGCGCCCAGTACCACATGAGCACTTGCTCGGGGGCCACCGGAGCACATAATGAGCTAGTGCTCGGAAGGCATTGCAACGGTCATGAGCGGGTGTTCGGAAGGTACCCCAGACTCTCCTCCGCCGGCACTAGTCACGCTGTCTCTTCACCTTGCCCAGCACATTGTAGAGGGCCCGGATTTCAGGAGTGATGTTGTCGATCTGGACCCCCACTTCATCGGGATGTGTCCATGTTACTCCTGGTCCCTGCATGGTGTGCGTGCCCTGCACCTGGGTGTAGTTCCAGATAGTGCCGGGCAGAGAGCACTTGGGAGGCCCTGTCTGCACATCCTGGTCTCTGGTAAAGGTGCGGAAGCAGTCAGGCCGGGTGAGCGCCGCTGGCTCGCGGAGTGTCCATTCCAGCCTACAGTCCAGGGTCCAGTTCCGCAGCTCTAGCTCGTGCCCCCTGGATACTAAGCAGACTTCGAGGGTCTGCAGCAAATGACTGTCTGAGCCCATGTCCTCCCTCAGTGGCGAGGGCATCGGTGAAGGGGGCGCAACCAGCAAAGGCCCACGGTCGGGGGCAGCCATGCCTCAGGTCATGTCTCCGAACAGCAGCGAGCTCATTATGTGGCCTCCTTTGGGAGCGTGCCGGACCGGTGCAGCTTCCGATGCTCGGCGAGAGGGGTAGGAATCTGAGGTCCTGGGTTAGGATGGTTCTGTGGGCCGTCTCAAGGAGACAGGCTGAAACCGGAGTTGAGATAGCACTGTGTGTGCTGCGGAGGACACATTAACGGATATGCTGCCCCAATATGCACACAAAAAAAAAAAAAAATGCCAACACCATAAAGAGATACCAAAGGGGATGATGGACGGAGCGTTAGAGCAAATCAAACACTCACCCCCAGTCAACTGATCTGGGTTTAATCCATCATCATTCTTTAGCTCACTCCACCACCCCAGTTCAGACATGGCCATATGCAAATCAGTCTGACCCTGTGCCTCATGGGATGCTTGTTTCCGGTCCAGGGAAGACATGGCTTGGCAGTTCGGGCTGGACTGTTCCCATGAGGCACAGGGTCAGACTGATTTGCATATGGCCATGTCTGAACTGGGGTGGTGGAGTGAGCTAAAGAATGATGATGGATTAAACCCAGATCAGTTGACTGGGGGTGAGTGTTTGATTTGCTCTAACGCTCCGTCCATCATCCCCTTTGGTAACACCATAAAGAGGACACCTCATCCGGTTAAAAAAAAAAAAAAAAACGTCACACGAAGGGCCTAGAAAGAGGAGGGAGGGTGAACAAAGGAGGAAGCCTCCAAGAATATTTCTTTAAGACGGCGCCCACTTCACGTGCATCCATGCAGCGGGGGAGTGAGGGGGAACGGAGCGCATTTAAATGTTAGAGCATGACACCCTTTAAACGGGTGCCGCGCTGAGTTACTAAAGCCGCCATTGTAAATAAATTACAAGTAAAGAAATTGATTTTAAAAAAAGTCATGCGGTGAGCCGCAAATAAAACAAGAAATGCAAATGCAAAGTCTGTTAGGAAGCAGAGGCCATTACTGAAGCTGACAGCCGGTGAGGGCAGTTGTGTATATTTAAGTAAATAGTTCTAGGAACTCCTAATGAAAGCTCCTGAGTTAGGACACATGTAAAAGGGCCAGTCCTCATGGGAGATAACAGAAGACAGGGAGGTACTAAGGAGGGACTAATAAGCCTATCAACAAATCAGATGCCAACATTTACAAAGGACAATGACACAACCCAATGAAAAATATGGGCAGGCAGTGGGTGGAGCTTCAAGTCCCTACCTGAATACAGCATGCCTCGCAGAGCAGCGCATGCACTGCCCAGGCTTCACCTACAAAGTAGGTTTCTGAAAGTGAGCAGTGGAAGAATAGAAACTACCCACTCAGAGATGGTAAAGAGGCTATGCGTCAGGGGAGTGAAAAACACATAAGCCATCGACTAAAAAGGAAGCAAATGAGTGACAATAAAGCCACCCAATTGTAAACAATGGGCGGGCAGTAAGTTCTGAAAGTACTTGGTAAGCCCACAATAGATCTTTTGCAACCACACAGCTTGTGCTGTCTAGTAGACTCCACCTCAAAACAAACATTCACAGCCTGTAGGCTGACAACAAATACTACCCTTATTTACTTTGCCAAAGCTTGTTTTACACAGCTTCAGGCAACCCTCCAATAACTATATCACAGGCACTCCGGTTATTAACTCAAAATGGAACGCTTTAGACCAAGAAACAATAAGTGTCTGTGAGAAAAGCTAAACTACAACCATGCAGGGTGTACTCCTGAGGTCTCCGCGCTCCATCATTGCACACCACCATGTTTCATGCTTTGGAAGGCTTCAAGAGAGGAAGGACTCAGCACAGAGTTGTGGAGAGGTCACACTCACCATTAAGTTGGGGCATACACCCAGAGCATGCACAGAATGTCCTGGAACAGAGAAGGTGAAGTCATAAAGCCTGAATCCAAGCGTGCAGAGATCTTCTTATGTAACTTCCACACCACATCCAATCCTCTTTTTCACTGCAGTTGTACCTCAGTCCACATATGGCAACCTCCTTGCCGCATCTCACCAGTTGAAGCAATGCTGTCCCGAGGGTGGACTGCCCTAAGGAGCTACTCTGCAGCCAACCTACCCTGCCCAAGTGCACACCATGGGCCTTCACACACCATCCACACTTCAGCTCTGCTGCAATTCACCTTTTCCTTCAGGGTACTGAATGACCCCTCCATAACAGTATCGCAGCTCAGGCAAGGCAGCTCGGTACTCCACCTCACTCTCCTTTGAGCAGTCCTTGCCAGTCGGCATTCTGTCTTCAAGAGATGACGTGGCTTGCCACAGCACCTCTGTGATCCCCTGGCTAGATCCTTGCCACTTCTTTGGCTTCACCTCCTTAGTTGTGGCTCTGGTCATTGCTCCCTCACCAACCTCTAAGCTGTCGTCAGATATCCCACTTTACCTTAAGGCACCAATTGCCACACAGAAAGGAATACAGCCATCCGCAATCATGCACATATACCACTTTCAGATCTCGATGGGTGTACGCAAGTGATTGGCAGGATAGAGTCTCGCAGCATTACATGCAGTGGCTGTCTCGTGGTCACTCCCCGTCCCATGAAGAGCTTTGAATGTAGACCATATGTGGGCTGTCCAGCTGTTTACTTCATGTAGATATAACCTGTAACAACCACAAGTTCAACTGAAGAGGTATCTTGACGCTCTTAAACAGATGTTTATTACTTCACTTTTACCCTGCTGAAATTGTATATTGCAGACTTCTCCAATGGCAGGTCATGAGCTACTGGTAGCTCTCCTGTTACCTGCTAGTAGCACTCCTGTGTGCTGCTCAGCCTACTAAGCCTAGAAGTTTTTTTCTTTGTTGAAATAATATATATAACAAAATTGAGTGTGTATTCGAGATAAAAAAATCTCTGTTTTCAGAACTCAAACGGATGGAGAAAAACTGCCGAATTTAACAATTACATTAAAATCTGATATTGAGTGATAAATCATGTGGTGTTGGGTAGACTTATAACTAATATTACTTTGATGCCAGGGGCAGTGCAACTGTGGCTGTTATGTGTTACCCATGTTGAAGTATTTCAAATTGACAAAGCCTTTTTTTAGGTCGAGCCTGGGCAGCCCACATTTTTTATTGGCTTGTCATTGTCCACTGTAAACTGTGGCTGTTCATTGGTCAAAAGGCTTAGTAGTCCCTCCTTTGTACTGCCTTGTCTCATTTTGTAACCTCCCATGGCAACATCCCCTGTTATTGTTGTTGCTCGGTAAGCTTTAATTACTGTCTCCGAGCACTATTTTCTCAAATAGCTTTGTCCTGCCTGCTGTTGCAGGCATGACACGCCCTCTCCTAACGCTTTTTTGATTTTAATAGTACGCATTTGTAATGCAATAGGTCTCGCTTTTGCGAGAGTTTAAGCTATTGACATTTCAAATGACAATGCCTTTAATGCCAATAGCTCAAACTCAAATGCGAGACCTATTGCATTGCAAATGCTTGTTTAACCTTACTGCTGCCAATCCTGCATGATGCACTGAGGTGATCATTGCTAGTAATCTTGCATATCTTGTGGCCACTAATGTAATGTCTGATGTGGTCACTATTACAACACTATTAATATTAGTAGCTTGGAGTGACTTTCATTAAAAATAAGTAGCTCGCATTACAGAAATGCTTGGGGACCCCATGTATATTGAGTGCTGCTTAAACCTGTTGCCGACGTTTGTGGTACAACTCTGAACACTGAGGCATGCGTTGTGCAATTGGCATTGGTAAAGGTATTGTTTTTGCGTAACACATCATGAAAACAATGTCAGTTGCCAGTCATAGCTAATGATTTGATGATAACTTGGAAATGTTTTAATTCCTTATGTCTTTTTACTCTTATTTAGCAATTTATGCTGGCTAATAAATTGGACACAGCAATGTGGCTTTCCCGGTGGTTCACGGTTTACTGCTCAGCTTTATTCATCCTCCCCCTATTAGGGTATGTATTTCAACATTTTTTCAGTTTAGCATTTATTGCAATCAACATATACCCATTTTCTTTCTAAGCTAGCCTGCATGCATGTAGAAAGTAAATAAGGAATTAAGAAAGAATGTGAACATGACTTAAATGTTCTCACCGTTATTCGAAGTGCAACGTGGCATAGATGCAGTGGCGGCCGCTAGTAGGGGAAATCGGTGAGGCAGCACGAGGGGAAAAAAATAAAAACAAAACTTACCTGCAGCCTGACATCCGCCACCTCTTCTGCTCTTACGATGTTCACACAGCCTCCCAGAGTCCCCTACGCCAATCCAGATGCTACTCTCATGGTGGTATTACCCAGCATGAGAGAAGAGTAGGGATTGGGTGAAGCGGGCTGGTTCCACGCTCCAGCAGGGACTGGGACCCTGTGCTCCTGAGCCCTGCCGATATCTCCAAGCAACAGCCTGGAGATATCGAAGTGCCCTGAACCCACACTCCTCCTGCTGGCCCAGCCCTTATGACTCGGCTGTGGCTCGGCTCCATAGTAAAATAAAATGATAAAGCAGTTTTATTAACTGCTTTATTATCCTTTTATTTTACATGCGTCTGCTGGTTCCAGCAGTGGGGCTACGCTCCTCTGCCATAACAGAGGAGCCGTCCTTGCATGGATACTGCATGCCTTTGGTGCTCTGTTGTTGGATGCTGAGTTGTTGGTCTGATGCAAACCTCTACCGGCAGGAGACTGCTGGTGCTACTCTTTGTCAATGGCTATGTCTGTTTGTTCATTTACAGGTTGCACGAAGCATCAAGCTTTTACCAGCGTGCCTTGCTTGCCAATGCTCTCACCAGCGCTCTCCGACTACACCAGCGATTGCCACATTTCCAGATAAGCAGAGCCTTCCTGGCCCAGGCTTTGTTAGAGGACAGCTGTCACTACCTTTTGTACTCCCTAATATTTGTCAATTCTTACCCAGTAACGAGTATCCTTTTCAGTGCTGTTTTTTTGATAAACGTGAATTTTCTTTATAGAAATATGTTGCAAGTGTTTAGCTAGATAAAGGTTAAACTGTATGATGGCGCCTCTTTCACGAAGCCCAATGCTTAGTGCCAGTGCCCTGCAGACCCCCAGCGTTTCACCCATACCTGGCTGACTGCTTCTATAGCGCTCACTAACCCTGAGGGTCTTCTGGCACTGGTCTTTAGAAGGCTAAAAAGCTGACCATCTTTTTCCTGAAGACAGTAGAGTGAAGGGGAATACCCTGGGTTTGTTGGGACACTATTCCCGAAATGAGGGACTCGGACAGAAAACGAGTAATCACCTCCCACTGCAAGGTGAAACCTTGAAACTTCTAGCAAACCTTGATTTTTGTTGCAAAGGTGTCTGGTGGGTACATACTACTTGTGTTTAGGTGACAAACTGGGATTAATTGAGACATTTAAAGGTCGGGAAGCCTATTTTTATTTATTTGTGCTGCCACCTGAAGCCAGTGAAGTGATTTATGGCAATCTGACATCAGATCTCGCTTTCTCAGTCCAAAAGCTGCCCCGATTGCGGCATTCGGCCCTAGTTGCAAACAATCTTGTTCATAAAATGTCTGCATTCATGCTTGAAGATAAACGTTTGAATATTTTAAAGCCGTCTACTGCGATTCCCTAAAGAGTTAACATATCTGCCACCCTTTGTAGAAGTAGAGTTTAACTCGCTTATTAAATCCAGCTGTTAACTAAAATGTGCTCCTCAAAATATTTGCAATGTTGTATACAAAGGCTTAACCAAAAGAGGTAATTTGTGAACAGTAACCCTGCTCAGAGAAAAACATGCGATGTTCTTAAGCTCACTACATAGAGGTTATAAAAGCATTGTGCCTAGTAATTTGAGAACCTAAGTGGTGTTTCTAAATAGGAACGAAAGCATTTCACACAGGTTTGTACAGGAAAATGATGGTCTTTCAAGCCTTGGTAATCAGTCATGCTTCCTCATGCAAAGCTATTGGTTCTCCAGACAGTGTCCAGTGTTTTTTTTAATTTTTTTATTTTGTAATCGTGGAACGGCATGGTATCCGCGCTTATTAATATTCAAGTCATACTTTTGTATTCATCCTGACCTGATCAACTGCAGGGTCAATAGAAATTGAAAGTTTACTTTCCTGCGCATGTAATTGGCAAATGTTTACACTAACCTGCAGTTTTGCCACACCGGGAAGGTAAGAACGTGGAAGCAACCATTTCAGTGTTTCTCGCAAAGAAGAAATTACTTGAAGACATCCGTAGGCCTCAAACCAAATGCTTACGTGTTATGTCTATGGCTTCTCTCTGGTCTATGGTCAGAGTTATTGTATTTATGAAACTCTTCTGGAGAACTCAAAAATAGAGACGGCACCATAGCCTTCCACCAAGCTTCATCTTTTAAGCTCTTCAACCCTTCTGAAATATAGACCCAGCACAATTGCCCTTGACTGAAGGCTGACCATATAAGACACCCAAGAAGTGAAATGTTTTATACGTTATTTTCTGACTTAATCTCATATTTTTACAGTATCATCTGTACAGTCTATAAATATAGAGCCATGCTCTTCATGTCCTAAAACACCTTACTCCTCTGGCTACATTCCTGATGTATGGTGTTTTGGACAATAACAGACTTGCATTAACAGAATGTAGTTTCTGCAGTGAAATCGCAGATTGGATCTCTAAAGCCATGCTTATCAAAATTAGTCATAGTAATTAAAGTGGTCGAGGTTCCATTAGCTGAACAGCCACGGGCAGAGCCAAAAATGTAATATGACCCATTCACAATCATTCTTGTGATTATCAAAAATCTGCTTTTCACAGACTTATGCATTCAAATTTCTGCCTTTTTCATGAACTACAAAAATCCCCAAGTATAGTTCTGAATATTCTTGAGTATCCCTATTTGTGCAGTTACTCCTGTGGAGTACCTGCAGAGATGACAGTCTGCACGAATAAGTATAGCAGTTTTACTCATTTACAAATCAAACAGTTTCTTGTATTCTGCATCAGTGTTTGGGGTTGTTCTTTTCCATTTATGCTCTGGAAACTGTTTCAGTTAACTGTTTTCTGAAGGTGGGTTATGTGTATTTCTAGTGAGTGTATAGATATGCAAAATAGTTACGGATGTGCCATGCATTTAGCATCACCAGCACCGCTTAGATAGTCCTCCTTTCTTGAATCAGAAATAAACCTCTGGTATTGCCATTCTTTACATGAGTGATACAAAAGGGGATGATGGACGGAACATTTGAGCCAATCAAACACTCACCCCCAGTCAACTGGTCTGGGTTTAATCCATCATCATTCTTTAGCTCACTCCACCACCCCAGTTCAGACATGGCCATATGCAAATCAGTCTGACCCTGTGCCTCATGGGAACAGTCCAGCCCGAACTGCCAAGCCATGTCTTCCCTGGACCGGAAACAAGCATCCTAGGACCGGTTTCTGGCATTCCAGCCGTCATCAGCCAGGCTTGCTTGAATCCAGTGGCAAAGTGAGCAAGGGACCCACGTCTGGGCATACCCCCGCCAACTTAGGGCGAACAAAGCGATACAAAAGGGGATGATGGACGGAACGTTTGAGCCAATCAAACACTCACCCCCAGTCAACTGGTCTGGGTTTAATCCATCATCATTCTTTAGCTCACTCCACCACCCCAGTTCAGACATGGCCATATGCAAATCAGTCTGACCCTGTGCCTCATGGGAACAGTCCAGCCCGAACTGCCAAGCCATGTCTTCCCTGGACAGGAAACAAGCATCCTAGGACCGGTTTCTGGGGTTCCAGCCGTCATCAGCCAGGCTTGCTTGAATCCAGTGGCAAAGTGAGCAAGGGACCCACGTCTGGGCATACCCCCGCCAACTTAGGGCGAACAAAGCGATACAAAAGGGGATGATGGACGGAACGTTTGAGCCAATCAAACACTCACCCCCAGTCAACTGGTCTGGGTTTAATCCATCATCATCCTTTAGCTCACTCCACCACCCCAGTTCAGACATGGCCATATGCAAATCAGTCTGACCCTGTGCCTCATGGGAACAGTCCAGCCCGAACTGCCAAGCCATGTCTTCCCTGGACCGGAAACAAGCATCCTAGGACCGGTTTCTGGCATTCCAGCCGTCATCAGCCAGGCTTGCTTGAATCCAGTGGCAAAGTGAGCAAGGGACCCACGTCTGGGCATACCCCCGCCAACTTAGGGCGAACAAAGCTCACTTTGCCACTGGATTCAAGCAAGCCTGGCTGATGACGGCTGAAATGCCAGAAACCGGTCCTAGGATGCTTGTTTCCGGTCCAGGGAAGACATGGCTTGGCAGTTCGGGCTGGACTGTTCCCATGAGGCACAGGGTCAGACTGATTTGCATATGGCCATGTCTGAACTGGGGTGGTGGAGTGAGCTAAAGAATGATGATGGATTAAACCCAGATCAGTTGACTGGGGGTGAGTGTTTGATTGGCTCAAACGTTCCGTCCATCATCCCCTTTTGTATCGCTTTGGTCGCCCTAAGTTGGCAGGGGTATGCCCAGACGTGGGTCCCTTGCTCACTTTGCCACTGGATTCAAGCAAGCCTGGCTGATGACGGCTGAAATGCCAGAAACCGGTCCTAGGATGCTTGTTTCCGGTCCAGGGAAGACATGGCTTGGCAGTTCGGGCTGGACTGTTCCCATGAGGCACAGGGTCAGACTGATTTGCATATGGCCATGTCTGAACTGGGGTGGTGGAGTGAGCTAAAGAATGATGATGGATTAAACCCAGATCAGTTGACTGGGGTGAGTGTTTGATTGGCTCAAACGTTCCGTCCATCATCCCCTTTTGTAATTCTTTACATGAGGGGCACCTCCTAAAGCAGACCCTTACACAAACGTGCTAATTGAACCCTCGGCCCCATAACTGTACATTAGCATCCAGGACATTGTTAGTCATTTTTTGGAGAGTAAATATGTAACCTAGATCCAAGTAAATAAGCTATTTTCCTCTGTCTTGGACTTTCCATTGTCACGAAATGTGAACGGAAAAACATGCCAAAAAAGTTCTAACACGCCATATTGGACAGTGGACTGCTGGACCTTTGCAGCACAAGACTATGTGCCCCACAACCTCAGCCTGAATCTTCTACCTCTTAGATATCCACGCTTTCACAGTTGTACTCTAAAAGCTCACTGTGTTATCAATAACCAAGAAGCCAACATCTAAATAAAGCACCCATAATTATCTCCGGAATCCATTTAGAAGAAGCACATCCCTCCTGCCCCCTTCTTGGTTTCTTCACTGACTGTCCACTAAAGCCTGATCCACTCATAAATACCCGAGTATGTTATACAAGACACCATAAAGAGCAATTCAAACATCTTCCAGATATTCAGTGTGCTGCAGCATCTTTTTTAAACATTTTTTATGTGTTTGCAGATGAGAATTTCAACACTGCCAACATGGCCCAAGTGACAAAATACTTGTACCAAAATAAATACAGTAAACAAATAATATAGAGAGCACAATAATAAACAGAAGAGGGAAAAATAAAGGTTAAGCCCAACCCGCTCCCCCTGTATCCCACATCGGTGATACAGAATAAAACAAAATCGGTCTGGCTGTTGCATAAACCCGGACATGTGGTCACCCCCCGCCCTGCCATTGAACGTCTTCATCCATAAATTGACGTATCTGATATACCGGTGGCAGCTCTATTCCCCTGAAAGTCACCCATTTCTGCCATATTTTTTGGGGGGGGGGGGCACGCCCTTGCCTCATACACTATTTTCAGACCCAGGCAAAAGTCCATCTCCTTTTTCCATCCCATCAGTTATTGGGGGAGGGGCTCAGGGCGGGGAGATGCTCGGGGGGGGCGGGGCACACCCCTTCCATCGTCTGGCAATATCGTGTTTGGCTAGTGTCAGGTCCAAGCAGAGTAGGGACAATTTATATCTATTCCCGCCCACATTCTCAGTAAGGTGGATAAGGGCCAGCCTTGGATTTCGTGGGATCTGTCAGGGCAAGACTTCAACAAGCTATGTGAACCCCCTCTGCCAAAATTTGTCTAGCGATAAACAACTACCTACAGTATGAATGAAAGTGCCTTCGTCTGCATTACAGTGGAGAGACATCACGGAAGTGATCATTCCCATATGCCAGAGGCGATGACGCATGAGGTATACCCTGTGAATGTATTTGAACTGAATCAAACTAAGCTGGGCAGCAATAGCCGCAGCTCGTGGGGAACCTAGAATCTCTGTCCAGTCCTCGTTTTCCGACTCCACCCCACATCAGCTTCTCAAGCCGTGTGAAGGGTACCAAACCTGTCTGGTTGGTTAGATATGAGTGTCTGGTAGATTTTTGCAACTTTGTGGTCCTCCATGTCCCCTATGATGAGTTAGCCCTCTAGTGGATTAAGTTCAGGGAGGTCCGATATTATGTAAGGGGTCAACGCATGGCGGAGCCGAAGATGCCTGTAGAATTGGCTGCAATGTAGTTGGAATTCCCTCTGGAGATCTTGAAAAGAACCGTGCCTTGCATGACGTCCCGTAGAAGGGAGATTCCAATGAGATCCAATTTCTGGAATCCCAATAGCGCGGCAAACTGTAAAAGCAGGTTTCCATACCAGAGAGTGGGGTCTGGTCTGTCAATTTGCCCCCCCCCTTTCATCCGGTGAAGTGTTAAATGCCAGGATTTAGGGACTGTGTGTCTCACTGGGGGAAGGTTAGTACTTCTTCCTACACTGTATAAATGTCACTAGGGGTTTAGTACCCCTTACCCATTTGTCAGTGCATATGCTGGGTCACTTGGTGTATCATACCACCAGTCATTTATAATCTGGAGATGAGCCGCTAGATAATAAGATTCAGCATCTGCTTCTGCAATGCCTCCACAGTAGGTGAATTGGAAACACTTGGCGAGAGCAACGCAAGGGGTACCTTCGTCCCACCGGTAGGTATTAAGGATGGAATTCAGCTTACGAAGCTTGTGTTGTGGGACGGCATATGGGAAATTCTGTAATTGATAGAGGAATTTGAGCAGGGAGACCATTTAAAAAATCGACAACCGCCCCAGGAGGGATAGAAGGAGCACCAAACAGATTTTAATATCTTCTTTGAGGCGAGTGAGTACGTGCTCAATATTGGCACTCCATGCCACCGCCGCATAAGGGACAGATAAACACCCAAATACTTAAACCCATTGGTGGCTAATCGCAGACCCGACGCCCATCAAATGGTTATGGAGCCCATGGCCCACTGTATAGGCCGTAGACTTTGATGTATTAATGTATAGGCCCGAAGTTTCTCCAAATGTGCTCGTGATCTGCAACATTCTGGGACCCGTTGTCTCTTGCGACGTAAGGAAGAAGAGAACATCATCGGCGTATAATACAATTGAATCCAATAATCTGTCCCGCCTCTCTCCCCCACCCCTATTCGAAGCCCCAGACCTGTGCATCCATCCTCACCCACTCCGCCAGTGACTCCATAACAAGAGAGAACAGAAGGGGGGGATAGGGGACAGCCCTGCCACGTTCCCTGCTGTATTGGCAAGGGGTCCGGTTGGGCCCCCCCATACTCGCCGATGCAGTCAGGTCTGTGTACAACAGTTGTATATAGGACATGAACCACGGGCCAAAGTTGAGGCCCTGGAGAAGGATGAGCGTACTCCAAAGCCTTGTTAATCATTCGATAAAAGAATGTCCCAGGAAAGGAGGGGTGTATATACTTAATAGTGTAAAGGTTTCCCCATACAGCAACCCCGGCACTGCTGTGCACCTACCACCCATCTATGTCTTAATGAGCTGGTATGGAACGGACTGTTTGATTAGAACACCCATACCCTTGGAAACGCATGTAAATCCTTAATGATAAACCTGGGTGTATCCCCAATGGGCCAGGCAGGGAATATTTGTCCCGACTAGGTGAGTCTTGTAGCAACAGGACATCAGCCCCTGTCCATTTGGCATGCCTTAGGACCGCCCCTCTCTTAACCTTGTCTAGAAGGCCATTCATGTTCCAGGACATTATTCGAAGGTGATCCGCTGTGCTTTTCTGTAGTGGGGCACTCATGTAGTGTTGTAATATCTATATGTAGAACAGATGAAGGAATGAGCTTTAGGTGGGCATTGAAAACAAAGATTAATCAAAAGCAAAAATAACAGCAACATCAATGGCCATTGCACTAGTGTAAACTCTGTGACAGGCCCCAACAGGGAGTCTGTGCTGACCCGTCCCAATGAATTCCCCCCCCCAACATTAACAAACTGCAAGGAGGGGCAAGTACTCTTAAACACTGTGTTGTGTGGCCACCTACCAGCAGCATCTTTTACCATAACCACTTCATAAACACTGTTCGAACCAATTAGAAAGATTTTTTTTTTGTCTGTTCCAAACGTGCTCTTTTACTTAATGCACCCCCATTGTGCAACAATGATACTGAAATTTCGTAAAGTGGAGGCATTCCAAAGTTTAGCTACTTAATACCTTTCTTCCCTTGTGAAAGCACCTACTTCACTCCTCTTTTACCCACTTCTAGAGTAGACCTGACCATGCCCCATCACAATTGCAAACAAAGATGGGCAAGTTGAGGATTCCATATTTGTGTGCACTGTCCGATTTATCCCAGCCTGATGGTCCTTTCTTATTCCTCACGTAACAGAATGCCTTCCCAAACTGACTGGTGCTGGAATTAACATAAAGTACTGATATCCATAAACTCGTGTATGGACACGATGTTGCACATGTGTAATTGGCACATTCTTGTGTATTTTCAGTTGAAGCTGCCCTGCTCTAACTTTTTTCATAACTCGTCAGACCTTCTAAAATACACCACCGTATAACCTTGAGTGCTACACATACTGCAGAGATGGCTAAACTTGCTTTGCAATCGATCTTGATGTACACTGTAACCTACAGATAATTCCTAAAATTTAAAAACTGGTAGTCACCTATGTGAATATTTCTCTGGCTTGTAAATTATTTACTTATGTAAATCATCCTCATTTGTAAATTCTCTTGCATCTTCTAGGGATTTTAAAGCGCAGTAGAGTTTTCATCCCAGAGAGTCAATCGATGTGTAGGTTTGGTCTAGAATGTGAGAGCTAGATTATGGTTCCTTTTGTTGCTCCCTCTTTTTCGGTGCTATTAAGACTGTGCCGGGGTGAGTGAAATCCTAACACCTTTCTACACTGAGCATTTTTGATATTTATATTACTTTTCTCTTTGTAGTCCACTCACAGGGTACACATATAGATGATGTGATTGGGATCAATTGGAGTGCAATGTTCATAGCACTTGGGGTTTGGCCCAATATTGCAATAGGGTGCTGCAGTAGAGCTAAACCTTATATTTGCAAAATCTTCTTGAATTTGATGTCCATTCAGACTACATGATGGAAGGATTGGTTGGGGCAGTGGTTGCATTAGGTATCTGTACTTGACTAACCTTGCTGAGCATTATTCCCTGTTCCTTGCTCGGTAGTGTCAAAAAGCGGTAGGTCATTTGTGCAGGCAAGAGCTGTCGCCTTAGTTTTGGAGGTGCTATGTGTATTTTCGGGTGGCAAAGGAGCAGGATAGACTATATGGACATTCCCCTGCATCACTTTCTGTAAAGAGTACCTTCTGTTCCTTCAGTGAAACCTATGGCTCTAGAAAAAGTAGGCATTAATTGTTATATAAACGAATTGTTTCAAGACTATACAAATGCTATGGGTTTCTCAGTGAACTTCACAAATGTATATCCTTTTGCCAGGCTTGCAGAGCCACAAATGCCAGTGAAACTATTGTAACACAAGCTGCTTATTTTTCCTTAATATATCACAGTGAGTATTTTTCCAGTGCTCCTTTTCTCCTTGCTACATGCTGCCACGTACACCAAGAAGATTCTCGATGTAAGTGCTCAGCTGGACAGTGTGCCTGTTTGCCAATATTTTTTTCCTTTTAGAATACAGCCTTAAATGTTTTGGTTGAACACATACATGCATTGCTCTACCTTCTACTGACTAAAAACGAGAGAAGCTCCGTGGACTAGAGAACGCCCTTGTGTAATAGAGTAGCTCTTGTGGGATTGCACAGCAGAGTCGTAAGCAGACATCCTTAGTCAAATGAACCTTTTTTACACTTAGCAGACATTTGTTCTAATTGGACTTAAACCCCCAAGCAACACATTCATAATTGGTGACAATCGGCTCCTGCTTGTTTTCTTATGTTTTTTTTTCTTTTTAAGGCCAAGGGTTCCAACAGCATGCCATTTGTCAGATCAATCTTGGAAAAACTGAATGCTAATCAAATGAATATTCTGAAATTTGTTGCCTGCAATGAAATATTCCTGATGCCAGCTACAGTTTTTATGATCTTCAGGTAAGAGGTTCTCATATGGACTGGCTGTTTACAAGTATGTTTTATACTGTAAATCATGTTACAATAAAGTAAATAGCCCAGCAGCCAAAGACCATTTCATTGACTCCACTTAAATTATTGCCCATGTGTATTTCATCTGCCATATGCTTGGGTGTCCTTTGTATGACACCTTTGCATCATTGATGATTGTTTAATGTTGCTCATGATTGTAACTGCTCTTAATTGTAGCTCTAAAATCGCTTTACTTGAGGTAAACTGTAAAGTCTCTTTACTTGTGTTGGCATTCATTTTATTTACTCTGTTGCAGAGGCCCTTAATACCAAAATATGCAATATATTGAATGTATTTTCCATTTACCTTCCTGCCTACTACTAACCTTGCAGATCCTGGATAGCACTGTTTCTGTTTAATAATTTGCCAAATCACAGGTTCAGAATACTTAGTCCCAAACGGAGCTCTTCACACTCAGCTATTTAAAGATGCCTTTAGAATGATACTACCTTTATATACTGCGTAGCCGTGAAAAGTCTTCCGAAAACAAAGGTAGATAGTCATTTGTGTTCTGAAACCAGCTTTCTTTGCCCACATTCTTGAATGAAAAGCTTACATAAAGGCTAGAGGTATGATGAAGAAATCTGTTATTATTGCACGACTGAGTAATATTCACATTCTGTGGATACATTAAAAAGCATTACGAAACCATTACATCAGTAGCGCCTCCCCATTAATGGTTTCTTTATTTTATGCTCAGTGAGTGGGCGGGCATTCGTACCTGTCCCTATCAACCATATTTGATCCGTTCTCACAACTCTAGGCCTTCTACTATTTAGGTCACACGTTTTGTTGGTTTTGACTATGTAACATGCATGTTTTCAAGAAACTATAGTCTGCATATGGTGGAAAATCTCTATCAGGGTGTTTCTACTGAATCCAGCTGGATTAGTTGCTTTTGTTGACCCCTGCCATTTTCTGTTGAAAAGAAACATAGAGAAACAAACTTAGTTTAAACACTGCAAGAATTTGGTAGTCTGATTTTAGTTAAACTGTTCTGTCAGGTTATCTCACCATGACCCTTCACTCAAGGGCTAAAAGTATATTTGGCTTTTGAAAGAAGATGGCTGCGCCTTATGTGAGGAGGCACAACAAGCTACATTACCCTCTTGTATCAGTATAGGAGCACAGTACCGGAATTAAAGTTCTCCTCTTCAAACAGAATGTCTCAAAGTAGAAGACTGAGAATGTAACTGACTATGGCTGTCCTCAAAGGGCCCAATTGACCTTAATCGTGATAATTCACTTTGCAGGATCTGATCCCTTTGCAACAGCAGTTTCAGGAACGGCTTCACTGGGTTTTTCTTCTTTTCACACTGTTAGCCTTCCTTTTAGGGCACTAACTAGTCATTAATGATGACCTTTTGAGTGATTTTGACTAATCGAGAAACACCAACCACACTGTTAAATAGAATTTCTGATTCTTCTGTGACCACCATGTCAGTGATGTTCCCTTTGGTGAAAACCTTGATGACTAAGGCTTTAAAAGACACAGATTAGTACTTTTCTACTCACACCAGCCACGATTTTCTCCATGGTGAAAATCTTCCCTAGGAAATGGGGCATAAATAGAATAAAAACCAGTGTTGACCAGATATTATAAAGTAGTCTGAAAAGTTATTTGCATTGAACTATGCAAATGGTACATTATTTTCGCAAGGCTGTCTCTGAATTCCCATTTTACTTGAGTAACATACTATTACCATAATCCAGCCTTAAGTGAATAAACAAGCAGATGTCCAAGCAAATTGGGTAATTTTTCTTTGGACCACTTCACATGCTTTAACTAGCCTGAGGCAGTTTTGTGCTTGCAGTGATTTTTTTGCATTCACCAAGGAAAGCGGCAGAACCCCCCCATTTCAAGAACCCCCACCCCCAAAAAAAACTCGAAATCAACTCTCCTGATGATGCTGTCATATCTCCCAAACTAGGTACCTCTGTCTCCATTGTTTACCACCATGCTGCCTCAAGTGTCCCACAAATCCTCAAACTTGTTCAGCATTTTCTTTGCTGCCAGGTCTAGGCCCTGAACACCAGTTTCTCCACCTATACTCCGGATCGGTGTTCAATTTCCTCTTGCATTTCCTTCACATCAGGACTTCCAGAATTAACTGAGGAGTTTAAGTCCTCATGAGGAAAGAATCAACAGCAGGACAAGGATTAGGTGTCTGAGCAGCTTCATCTTCATAAGACTGCAGAATTTCAAACTTCTACGAAGAGTGGCAAAAGTATTATTTTATTTATTCAGTCCACTCTCTAGTGAACAATCATGGATCTGGACTGCCAGTATGCTTGAGGATGCTCTGTTGTCGTAACTATGGCAGCAGCAAGGATACCCTCAAACTTTACCTGTGTGCCTGCTGATGAGGAAGTGTGCAAACTGTGTGTCTTTAGCAAAAGATTCTGTTTTATGACATCTAGAATCAGAGTGGTCCGTTCTCCCCTGCTATCTTATAGAGGTGAAATATGTTGCAAAAGATGAAAACACCTATTCTTCTTTAACAGCAACACACTTCAGAAAAATGCCATAGTGCTGGAAACCAAGAGTGCTCTAGATATTGCAGAACACACTTTGCTGAGGTCAACTCATTTTAGCTGAGCATGCAAGAAAACATTTTCACAATGCTGTTGAGCAGTTAATTCCAAACTGTAGCCAAACAAAGTAAACAATTAAACCACGCTGAGTTGCCAAGGTTATGGCAGTACTTAACCAAAGTAACTTTGTTTTCAGTCCATTTATCCATTTGGAGAACCAAACAACATTCTGAGGAACCTAGCCATATTCTAATGAATAATGCAGTGTCTATCTGGTTTCAGCTTCTAACACGAAGTAACAGCAGATACCCTCTCTAATGATGCAAAAAGGAACCTGGGAAAAGGGGGTCTCTAAAATGTGCACTCTTTACAGTGATATGTCATTCTAAGGATTTAAAGACTAATTTATTCAGGATGTATTTTAGCTAGTTCTTCAGTTTTCTTGACTTATTGTTCAGATCATAAATGGTTGTTTCCTATCTATACTTCCCCCTGCCATACCGTCTGTTAATAGCTTATACATTTACCACCCTTCCAGATGTTTACCGAGTGTTAATCACTTCATTAGTACATGGCTGTATTTCTGTAAAGCTTGCAAATCCTGTTGTGCTGTATAAAACTGCTAAATAAAATGTTATTTCCTTGTAAATTTACATACAACATGTTTTGGTGAAGTTATACTTCACAAGACATAAACACTACCAGAGAGTAAATCTAGCTTTACTTGACCATCAAGTATTTGTCTTTGTCATTTTCAGTGACCTGAATAAATGTTAATATATGTTGATGATTCTTTCTGGGAAGCAAGAGCAGTTCTCGCTGTGTGGTCTTGAGCCAGGGTGACCACTCTACACTTATTAATTAGGCGATTCCCCTCTGGTGTTAAGAAGGAGCAACTCAATCTAATGGTTTATAAACCCAATATAGGCATCCCTCTCTGCTCTGCCAGGCCTGGTTCCTGGAGGTGAGAATTTGCAGTGACACTGGACTCTATAAATGTGAGATTGGTCAGTTTCAGTGCAATAAGACTGCATTAAAAGTTATCACTTCAGCGCCCTTGAGTTTTGTGATAGACATGGACAAGCAGTCCAAGGTTTAACTCCAGGGTCAGTGTGCAGGAAGAATCTAGATTAGGGGTGTCCAACCTTTTCTGTAGTGAGAGCTACTTCTGATAAGTGAAAATCATTGCGAGTTACTAAAGGGCAAGCAACTCGCGCATTGTTACCAGACACCGCCACTGCCAGCTTTATTGACTGTAAGCCTAATGTCCATAAAGCCCGATACTATGGTTTGAACAAAATACTTTTAATAGGGGCACTATGACAGGGCTGCCGTGTGTGTCGGTAAGAGCGTGGTCTTTGGGGATCTGTGAAAATGTGTGCACGTTTGAATGGTATTTATGTGTATGGGTGGCTGAGACCCTATGTCGTTTACTTCTGGCACAGGACATAATTTTTGTCATATGTGTCACCGTTACATAAATAACACAAACATACATCAATTTATTTTTTAAATGGCAGGAATTTGAAGTGCAGAAAAATGTTCATTATATGGAACATTTTTCTGCACTCTTTAATTTCTCCCATTTCAAAGTCACATTTACAAACATCAGGCATCTTGCTCCCAGTGGCCTGTAGACACGGTGTCATATTTATAACAGAACAATACAGCAATTTGTTTAAATGGGAGCAATTTAAAGTAAAAAAACGTGCTTCATAAAGCAATATTTTTCTTCACTTTAAATTTCTCCCATTCACCGAAAATGACTGCTTTTTCAGTTATAAATATGGAACATCGTCTACTGGCCACTGAGAGCAAGAGGCCCACTGTTTGTAAAGGCCACACTTTGAAATGAGAGAATTAAAATAAAGAGTTAACTTAATCATTAAGTCAACACTTCATTTTAATTTTCTCCCATTTATAAGCATTCAGAAACATCATTTTGCTCTCCTGCTCTAATATTGAACTGACAAGGACCTTCGTTTAAGATTTGAATACATCACTGCTTCAGTTCTTCACCTCTGTTACCCAGCCTGGGTCATAAATCTGACTGAGCACGGCTCATTATCAGGCCCTACTCCTCAGTCTGATGATAATGTAAATAAACACAGCATTCCCTTAACTTTAAAATGAAAATATGGCCCTGTGCTTATTTAAAAATGAATTCGAGACTGTGAGCTACTCTGAAGGTGTCTGCAAGCTACTGGCAGCTTGCGATCAACTGGTTGGATATAGCTGATGTAGATATAGTCCAAAGCAAAATTAAACTATGAACATCCAGCCAAGTGTTAACTACACAATTATTTTCATAATAGCTTATATCTATTTTAGATTTTTACACTGATTGTACAAAGAGCCACTAATCTCACTAAGCGAATATTAAACTCATTTGGAGTTACTGGATAAAATTTAGAGCTAATGTAAATTACAGTACTGAAATCTGGGCCACATATAATATGTTAGCAAAATGTTCTAATTATCTTAAAGCTCAATTCTTTGTGATACTTAATGAGAACTATTACGGAAAAGGCGCAGAACCAGGGTAAGCCAGTGCAGCAGTATTAGAAAATTCACAATCCGTTAATGCTGTAGACGTTTTACAAGTACAGACTTTGCAAAAATAGGAATTCTAGCCATTCACACTTAAACGATATCCTTTATTTCTGTATGGTTATAATAAGTGGTGTTTTGTGAACAAGATTTTGAAAAACACTTGTGCTACAGAGTTGCACCAATGACGGACTGTAGGAAATGCACCTTTTCTGCATGGCCTCCCCAAATTTCTTTGCCATTTGCTGGGCTCTATATTTTTGCTGGTTGTAGAACTCTACAACTGGTTAGCAGGGATAAAGTGCCAGGCGCCCCATTAAAACATAATTTAATTGGCATACACCTAATTGGCCTATTTAGCTTGCCTAGGAGTCCCTAGTATATGGTACAAAGTGTATCCAGGGTCTGGAAGTTAGATATCACCAGTGGGCTGCAGCACCTGTTGTGCCATTCAGTGGTAGAGCAAACATGGCTGCAGGTCTACCCTGTGTAGCCTGGCAATAGCAGTGTAAATACTGCAATTCTATCTTTCAAAGTAAACCCTTTTGACTGGTCAAAACCTCCCTCTTCAATATTAAGCCATCCTATATAGGTCTTGTAACCCACAAGGCATGGTGCATGGTATTTAAAGGTAGGACATGGAGAAATGTAATGTTAACATGTCCTGACAGTTATTAGTACCCCAAAGAAATTTTTCACTGTGTGCAGGCCTAACTGTCCTATGTAGAAAGCCAGAGTAGAGATTAACATCCTAATACTGTATCTCTGGAATGACACTAGCTAGAAAAATAATAAAAGTACTATTTTTGATAGTTATTAAAAACCTAGTTCAATGGTGAAATCAGATTTTTAATAAATATTAAAAGTATCTTTTAGAAAGTTTTCTTTTTCCTGCCTGAAGTTCCTGGAGACTAAATTTGCATTTGCACTCTCACTTCTGCCAGCCAGTAATTAGCATCTGAATCTATGTGAAATGCTTCCCAGTAGCAAACAATAGGCTGACCTGAATGGGCAGAGATGACTTCTCTGAACTTCCCAGAAAACGCAGGGCGGGGGCTAGGAGCATCCTTTTTGATATTACAATGTCAAATCCTGCTAGTGTCAAAGCCTGCTTCACAGGTCTGCTGGGTTTACATACAGTGCTTTGGGGTGGGCACCTGAAAGGCAGAGAACATGGTGCCAAGATAGTTCTTGTGGATCCACTGTCGGCTTGGTTGTTTAAGGGCGTGCTTTGACCCACCAGATTATCTGGGTTTGACATAGAACATTGGGGGTGACTTGAAAGGAAACAGGATGGCAAAACAATTCTTGTGTATCCACTGTCTGGTTGCTGGAAAACCTTACTTGTAGGTAGTTTTTTTCTGGCAGCCGGCCATCTTCAGAAGCACCATAGTTCAGCTGTCATAAGAATGTTTGTCCTTGGAGACTGTTACCTTTGTCCACTCTTGAGGTTCTAGAATTTAAGGTTTATTGGCAAAAGAAGGTTGCATGTTATCAATGCCAAATATTAAGACAATTGTTTTTCTATCTTTAAAAGAAACACTAAATAATGGTAATTATTCTGTGCTTAGCAATTTCATAACTTTTTACAGGGTTGACAATAGAAACCTCCCTACAATTTAAGTTCCTGTACAGTAGGTTTTTAACCTGACATTTGCTTTTGTGAATACCCCAGATATTGTTGGATGTTGCTATGCTTGAATATTGTTTGTTGTAGTGATCAAAACAGGAAGTGTTGCCAGACGTATGTGCTGACCCTTCACTTATTGTTGTAAGCCTAGTTCACTATTTGATTATGAACTTCATGCTTATGTAAGATGGTCTTGAAATTGAATTAGTCTGAAACAGTTCAGCTACCTGTAGATTTCCCTTCTCTGTATCCATTTACAATGGAGGAAAAGTACCAAAGGGTGGATTCTGTGCTCAGTGTTTACAAGCCTTTACAAAGGGCAGAACTAGACAGGCAGCTGTTTACACATTTTGCTGGTGCCAATAAGCAATCTACAGTGTCAGAAAAGATGGTCGTAATATGAATTGTTTCACCCATCTAAAAAAATTATGATTTATCAAATTGGAAGCCTATAGTGCTTGTCATAGTTCATTCTGCCTAAAGTTCAGCAGTAACATCAGGTATACTAAGAGAAGTAGTCATCCTGGATGTTAGCCTCACAGCTGCATGAAATTCTTTCACACATTTTCTAAGTATTGCTGCTTCTTTTTTTTCCTTATATCTTTATTTTATGGGTTTCAGTATAATGGTACAGAAACAGAAGACCGTAGTGACGAGCAGTAGATAACATATCGCATTACAAGATTTTGTAGGATTCGCTGCACATATAAAATACATTCTGAGATAAAACAGTAAGGTAGAACTAGCCAGCAGACATTTGTGAAGCAGGTTAGGTAACATGCTGTGAAAGTGGAGTTCTATGCAGCCAGATTATGGAAATGAGTATGGGACACTACGCATCAGTGTCCAGGCTGGAGCCGTCCGAGGAGCGTTAAGGGGTGTCAGAGGGGTAAGGGTAGATGAGTCAGTGCGAGGAGGTACTGTCTGAGAGGTTGCCAGATATCTTTAGGATGGGCAGAAAGGGCAGTAGGAAGGAATACACTTGTCAAATCACAAAAGGTCAGGCTTCAAAGCCAGACTTTGGCAGTGGGACGCGTGCAGCTGCCCCAATGGAGGACAGTCTTGTGTTTAGCTAAGAGCAAAGCAATGTCAGCAAATTTATGAGAGGCTGTGGAGATAGGGGAGGCATTTCCCAGAAGGGCCATGAACGGGGATGGGTCGATAGACAATGAGATCATCTCAGAGAGGACATGAAACACTTCCGCCCAGTACAAGGCAACCAGTGGGCAGGTCCAGGTTAGATGGGGAAAATCCACGTCCAGGCCGCGGTACTTGGGGCAGAGAGCAGATCTGGAAGGGTCAATGCGGGCCAGTCCATTTTAGAGCCATGCATGCACCATAGAGCTTAGTGATGAGATTGGAACAGTCGGTCTGATATCAGAAGGGTGAGTGTTGTGAAGTCGTCGGGGGCAAGCGGATAGGACTGAATTCAGGAGCACAGAGCTCCAAGGAGTCTATTGAAAATTAATCTATCCATAAAGGGAGTGGGGGAATGTGTAGTATCGGGATTGTGGGGCAAGACATGGCCATCTGGGTACACATCTCCCAGAGTGTAAAGATCATATTTATGTACAGTACGCTGTACTAGTTTTTCGGTGGTAAGTGAGAGCCATGGATTCAGGGGGAGACTAGATGAGTATGAGGTTGA
Organism: Calotriton arnoldi; assembly: GCA_963921515.1. NCBI lineage: Eukaryota > Metazoa > Chordata > Amphibia > Caudata > Salamandridae > Calotriton > Calotriton arnoldi. The sequence continues at coordinate 1,256,223 of CAWUFW010000842.1, forward strand.
AGTCTAATGCGCCACTGAGTTTCCGCCAGGCCCAGCAGGTGTCTGGATGTCGTTTGGGTCCAGTCTAATGCCCAGCGGTAAGAGTGCATTCAGGGGTGTAGGATTCACCAAGTCTTGTACCGATTTGGCGTAGGGCAGTCAAACATCTGGGTGGAACCAGTGATAAGCGAAATGTGCTTGAGCTACGAGGAAATAAAGTCGAAAGTTGCGGACTGCGAAGCCGCCTCTGTCATAGGGAAGAGTTGGGGTGCGCCAGGTGACACGTGGCTGTCGACCAAACCAGTTTCAGAAGAAGGCCTCAAAGTGTAGAGAAAAAGGCCTTGGCCCAGGGTATGGGAATATTGACGAAAAGATACAGAAACCCGGGGGAGGACTATCATTTTTTTAATGGCAATGCGGCTAGCCATCGTTAAAGGGAGTTGTATCCAACAGTCAATTTGGGTAGTGAGTTTTTCTACCGCTGGGCCATAATTCGGCCGAATAACGTGTTCTCTGTTCCTGTGTAAAATCACTCCCAGATACTTAGTGGTGTTGGTGGACCATTTAAAGGGATATGCACAAGCAGGTGGTGTAGTGGTGTCGGTAAAAGGAAACAGCTCCGATATAGCCCAGTTAATGCCGATGCCAGATAGTTTAATAAAGCGGGTCACTTCTTGGACAATGGGAGTTAAGTTAAAAGTCGGATGTCGGACGAAGAAAAGGATATCGTCGGCGTACATGGACCCAAGGAGCGGCCCGTGGTAAATTGCAGACCACAATGCATGTGACGCTCCTAGAGGTGTCTCATCAGGGGGTCCATAGCGTTGATAAATAATAAAGGCGAGAGTGGGCAACCCTGCCCGTGAGATGCTGAAGGGGTCCATGAGGGAACCATTAACGCGGATGCGAGCCTTTGGTTTAGAGTATAATAAGGAAATAAGGGACATGAATCGTTCAGGGATTCCAAGTTTCCACAAAGTATCTAAGAGGAAAGGCCTCTCCAGGGAGTCAAAGGCCTTCTCCGCCTAGGGTGTATCGGGTGGATATTTGATTTAAAACTGAAAAGACAGTGCGTAAATTTAAGGAGGTGGAGCGGTGTGGTATGAATCCTGTCTGCACTGGTGACAGTATTGTTTCCAATAATAATGACAAGCGGTTAGCCAGGGCTTTGGCCAAAATTATATTGTCGAAAGAGAGAGGTCTGTAGGAAGCACAGCGCCTAGGGTCTTTCCCAGGTTTCAGTAAAAGGGAGACTACTGCTTCTCGCATGGAAGGGGGTAGTATGCCGATGGAAAGGGCCTCAGCATATACCTCAAGCAAATGGGGGATCAGAGTGGTTTTATAAGCTTTGCAAAAGGCTCCCGTCAGGCCATCCAGCCCAGGGGGCTTTGAGACGTCTAGAGAATCAATCGCCTGGGCTATCTTCAGCTGAGAATGGCTCATTCAGGAACCGGGATTGGCCATAATTGAGCCAAACCATGACTATCTCCTCCAAATAATTCCGACGGGTTGTTGACTCACAGGTGAGATGAGAAGTGTAAAGTGACATATAGTAAGAGGTAACTTCGGTGAGAATGGCCGTCTGGATGTTGGAAGAGCACCATCCTCAAGCTCCAAGGCCGCAATGTATCCAGGGCCCGAAGGGGGGCGCAAGAGGCGGGCAAGTATCTGACCAAGGTGCTCACCCTCACCATATCTCCGCGCCACAGTGTGTCTACCCAGTAGTGTAACCTCTTGATCTGCCAAGTCGTGGAACTCTTCCAGCAGAACCGAACGCTCATGGAGGGCGGAAGGGGTATTTCTCTCATCAATATGTTTAAGTGCGGTTTCCACTCGAGGCAAGTTATTTCGGATATCGTGCAGCATCCCCCGCCTGTTTAGAGATGCAGACTCCTCTAATGTATGCTTTAAATACATCCCAAAGGATGGCATATTGCGGAACTGATCCTACATTTAGTTGAAAATATTCCACAACCGCATGTGAAAAACGGGGTCCAACAGTACAGTCGATGGGAAAGACCAGCAGTGCTTTCAGTCGCAGCTATAAGGAAGAGCAAGCGTTAGTTGGATCGGGGCATGGTCAGATAGTGTATGTGGTAGTACTCAAATGTTCCATAGCCATGAGAAGCTGACATATCCTGACAAGCACGCAGTGAACCTGGTTTGGTGCACGGGATTGCGCTGGGAGTGTCTATAGTGGGATCCAGGAGGATATTGAAGTCCTAACCCACCAGGGTGATGTCAACATCAAAACTGTCCAGTAGGGCGGCCACTGTCCGATAGAAGGGGGGTTGTCCGTGTTCGGGGTGTAGAGGTTTAAGAAAGCAATCGTCTCCCCAACATGGTCCCCGTCCCTTTAATGTATCGGCCCTGCAAGTCAGCAGTGGTGGATTGGTGTATAAAGGGAAGATATTTAGGAATAAGTATGCAGACCTCCCCCCCCCCCATAGAAGGAGCTATAGTTGGCAAAAAATCGATGTGGGTCCCATGATGATTTAAAGACTGGGGATGTCGGGGTGGGGGAAGATGTGTTTCCTGTAGAAATGCAATCTTGGTGCCATGTCGATTGAGATACAATAGGACCAGATGACTTTTATGAGGATTATTCAAGCCTCAGAAGTACCAGGGAAGGAGAGTCGCATCCACAGTTCGCATAGTGTCACCCATTGAGGAGTGGAATGGAGATTGTCTGCTCAGCCGGTACTGTCAGGGATAGAGGCGTGTAGTTCTGTCTTGCCACTGGAAAGGGAAGAAAGAAGAGAGGGGCCCAAAGGGTCATAAAGAACCAAAGAACAATCCCTTAATAACAACCCCCCCACACTAGGAATAGAAGTTCTAGTGAATCCCAAGAAAACCCACAACAACATAATACTTGGAATCATCCTAGGGGAGCAGGCAACTCATCGGAGCCAGGTGCCCATGTTGGACAGAAGTGCTTATGAGAGTTCCATAAGGGTCTGGGAGGGAGGGACCATTCTGAAACAGAGCATGTAACATCAGGATCGCAGGTCAGTCAGGGCACAGTCCCTCAACCAGGATGGAAGAGGTCTGTATTAGCAGGAATATTGACGTCCGGAGATGGGCGATCCGGTGCGGCACAGCTCGAGGGAGAGCCCGATCCCAGTCTCATGCAGAATGAGAGGACAGCTGGGTTTTCGAAGAACCGATGTTTGCCATCACATGATACCCTGGGTAGAGCATGCCATATTTGATCCTGAGTCTCCGGAGCTGCATCTTAGCCATGGTGAATTTTTGACGCGCCTCCTGCACAGCCAAGGTGAAATCTGGATAAATGGATAGGGTAGCGAAGCGCCCTGGTAGAGTAACGGGGAGCGCTCCCGGGCCATCCGTAGCACGGCGTTCCAGTCCCTATAATTCAGAAGGCGTGCGATCACCGGCTGCCACAGCATTCCGATCAGCGGCTGGGGTCCCAGGGACTTGTGTGCCCTCTCCACGATGAATGTGGGGGAGAAGTGCAGAGTCAACCTATGTTGGTGGTCTCAGCTAGGCTGATAATTCACATATTGTTGCGCCGAGAGCACGCCCCCAAGTCCTCATTTTTAATAGCGACTGCTTTCCAGAGCCGCTCAGTCTTCTCTAGTCGCTTGGTTAAGGAGGCAGTGGAGTCTTCAACTGTGGAGATATGCTCCTCTGCAGTATCAGTGCGGGTGCCCTGTCTGTCGAAACGTTTGCCCATGCGGTCAAGGCAGGAAGTGAGAAAGTTGAAGTGCGCATCAATAGCGCAGAATCCGGCGTGCAGCTCAGCGAGAATAGCGGCCACCCCCTCCGGGGGGTCCGTGCGAGCTGCGGAGTCCTGGTCGTCGTCCATGTTGGATGGAGGGTCCTGGCGATTCGTCGCCCTGGGCCGGTCAAATGTCCATTTATGCTGCTCGGGGTCACTTCGACCCATAACAGATTAGCAGCAGAGAGGGTTCCAAAACACCGCAGATAAACACAGCTGACGTCCCGCGGATCCTCCCACCCCCTACCCCCCCCCCCCACTCCAGAGGCGAAGGAATCAGTCCCCAGGTCGCAACTGCGGGGGCCCAGTCGATGTGCAGGGATGCCTACGGTCCCGGGCCCCGTCCAAGATATCCTCCACGGACATGTGTACAGCTGGGTAGGGTGGAGGTTGATGCCGGGCCAGGCAGTTCACAGGGAGGCCACCGAGGTCCAGCGGGCGCGTCCACACATGCCGGGCAGTGGGTAGGCTGTGAGGCAGGAGCGGGCGAAAGCGAGGCCCAGGGGGAGGGGCCAGTCCAAGAGCAGCAACCGTTATCGGTCAAGCACCCAACAGACCATGGGCCTCCCCGTAGACTAAGGGGATCGGGCCGCAGGCGAGGAGGCTATGGGGCACTCACCGAAGGCAGCCTGCAGAGGGAGGAGCAGCAGGTCGGAGGCGGCAGGCCCACTCCAGCGGCAGCACAGCTCACTTGGTCGTCCACTGAGGCTATAGGCCGAACAGCACCATGCCTGGCCCAGGGCACTCGTGCAGCGGTCACACCACCTCCGGTACAGCCGATCTGCAAATGGGTTGCCCCCAATGCTAGGATCCTCCACGGGGCGCCGGGCCGCAACCAGGCCTGCGAGAGCAGGGTAAGGAGGTAGGCCCGGTCCAGGGCCTCCCCCTGCACCACCTCAGGCCGCAGCAGCTCACCTCTGCGTCCCTCCGGCGGCACAGCAAGAGACAGTTGGGCAGCTGATGTGTAGGGGGCGAAGGCCCAGCACTCGCCTGCTGCCCCTGTCGCAGCGGGTCCTCAGAGGCTACCCGCACAGTGGATTTAAGGGGCTGAGGAGAACATCGGAAGGCCCCAGCCAGCCCAGTGGTCCCTCCCGATGTCAGCACGAAGAGTGAGGATGGAGGCCGCGACCTGCAGGATTAGGGGCGTTGGCTCCAGAGCATCACAGCTGCGCAGCCATAATGGTTGGTGGCTAGGCCACGCCCCCAAGCATTGCTGCTTCTAATGTGATTTAAGAGATGAGGTTGATTTCAGGTATAGTGTTTTAGCGTTTTTTGTTTACTGGGGTTCTTCTAAATGCTACTCTGGATCTGCTCCTGTCATTGCTACGCCTGTGAGAACGTTTCTGTAAATTTTCTCTTCAAGAAGAACAGGTTATCTTAGATTATGTTGTTTGGTTTAAATTTCCAATATTGCTGTTCCCTTATCTCCTTTGCAAGGCATCAACGTGATTGTGTGATAGGCGGCAGATGTCACTTGCCAGAAAGAGTGCCATTCCACATTGCAGACTTTAGACTATTGCAAGCTTGCACAGTCTAGTCTCTACCTGTAGTCCTTAGGAAGATACATTATCCACCAGAGAAACACTATTAAAATAATGCTGTTTGTACTTCCATCATAGTGATTCTGATCTAAGAGTTATGTGAATAGAAATGTGCTTCCTTTTTTTAATTTAAGCATGTTGCATGCAAGTCTTGACTTTGTCACGATGCTGTAGAAGCAGAAGCAGATACAATACGACCAGGTAGCCTGGTCTGCACAGAATGAAGTAAAGTTCTGGACTACTTTTAATTAAATAAAAAAAGAACTGCACGTTTTCTACAAAATCAAGTTATCGAAATGGCAGCCATTATGTAGAGCTTTATTTACTATAAAAAAAATCTTAATTTTAGACAGCTATGTCTGCAAAGCTCCTTTTGTACATGGTTTTAATGTCCAAATTGTATAATTTTACTGCTTCTGCTCTTTCTTTCTATATTCAAAGAAACTTGAACTGTCTTAAGTAATGTATTCTTCATTTGATCATTGCAGTGGCCAAGGCAGTCTGCTCCAGCCTTTCATATACTACAGATTCCTCACATTGCGGTACTCCTCCCGCAGAAATCCCTATTGCCGGTAAGCATGATCAGTATTATTTAGTGTTCAGCTCTTACATTTTACACAGTTAAATGTCAGGGATTAGATTGTTTATAGCCTCTCCACATAGTCTTAGCAACCATGTAATTACTGATATTTGTGAATTAATGGAAAAATGAAACGGAGAAATTACTTTGGACAAAACCAAGTTTATGAAAAGACAAATTTAAGGAAATACAGGAAAATCGAAAATTGAAGGAAATATTTTAAATGAAAGCTAAATTTGAGTAAAAATACCAAATTCCAATAAACCTATGTGGTGTTTAGGGATACTGAGGGTTTTTTGGTTTCCGGGATGGGTGATGTTTAGGGCTGATGATGGGTTTTAGGAATCAGGAAGGGGTGGAGTTAAGGGGTGGCGAGGGTCTTTAGGGGTAAAGGATGGGTAGAGTTAAAGAGTCGTGCGGGTTCTAGGGTTGTGGAACGGGTGGTGTTTAATGGTAGAAAGGGATTTTAGAGTTCAGGAATGTTTAGAGTTTATGGTTCAGGTATGGGCGAAGTTTAAGGGTAGAAAAGGCTTTTAGGGTTGAAAAATGTGTGGCGTTTAGGGGTCAAGTATGGTTATAATGTGGTATGGGTAAGAGGCAGACATGGATGGTGTTTAGGGTTGGTGAAGGGTCAGCGAATTAAAAGCATCTGAAGTAATTGTTTGACAATGTAAAAGATATACATCTGAAATAATGTCCCTTGAAGTAAAGCTCTGAATCAAATTCCTCTGACAAAAAATGTTTCTGAAAGTAAGACCAGCAGACATTGCATTTATACCTTAAAAGAATAAGCATGCAAACACCAATTTGGGGGAAAAAGACATTTTAAGAATTGGTTTCTATGAAATGGTAAATGCCATTCATTCTGCAAATTTCCATTAAAAAGGTTAGGTGAAATGGTAATGATCCATGAAATTTTCTACCAAATCACATACAACCTAGAATTACACCATCCACATCACAGATCGCATTCATTCATTTATTCTTCTGTCCTCCATATCAAAATTCTGTATTGTGTTTGTGTAAGTCCGTGAATGTCAAGTTGAATCGTTGTTACTTCAATTCAGTCATATGAGCATTAAGTAAACACTTTTTGAAGAAATAAAACCAGCTTTGCGTATTCTGAAGTAACTGAAAAACACTTTTTACCACAGCTTTCCTTACGCACTACTTCTGTCTATTGCAACTTCCTTCTGGAACAGAAACAGTGTTTCAGATCCCATAGTGGGAAATCCTTTTTGGCTGTCATTGATTAATCTGTTAAATCCTCAAAGTTTTTGGGAGTGCAAAGATGTAGGACATTTTGAAGTTAAGTGAGGGAGATGGGTGTTGATGCAGTAATTAATCCGGATCTCCCATTTCATTGAGCAGCGGCCTGCTGTCAGTCTCTGTCTTCACTCTACAGTTTGGAGGGCCGCACTTCAGCTGGAACTTTAGATAGTGACCTCATAAGGAGTAGGTCTGTTCTAAGCACAAAGGTCAGACTTGAAATTGACTTCTGAATGCCAGGAAAACTGGCCAAAATTAAATTTTTCAATTCAAGAGGAACGTAATGATCTTAATTTGTTATATTTTCCTCTTGTGGCTATTCTACATGAGTCAGTCACACATAACTCCTCTGTTGTGCTATTTGGGCTCCTGACCCTCTATTAACTGTCCATGCTGAGCATAGTATTTCTTCACAAACGGGTGATGATTAGTCGGTATTTAAATTCATTTTGGTCGAGTGCCATTTACAGTTGGCTGTAATTTTAAAATGAGTAGGACTTATACCTCTTCAACACAGTACAGAGATACCTTATGTTTCTGATTGGCTCAAATGAAAGGGTGTGGGATGGAGGGATGCTGAAGGAAGCCAAGCAAATAGAGGATGGAGCTGAGGCGATACTGTGAAGATGGATTTCGGTGACAGGAACTGGAGGGAATATAGCGAAGAGTGGAATTTTGGGAAAGTAACTTGGGGCATTAGAGGAACAATAACGGGAGTTTTACAAAACTCGCAGATGGAGGAAAAGAGTGAGCAGAGGCCAATATAATGAGGAAGAGTTTGAAGGGGCTGAGGAGAATTTGTTTTGAAACTGAAGTCCACACATTGGCAGATATTGGGTACCCCCTCATCCAACGCTTCACATTTAGATCAATAAGTCACATAGACATTGGCAGCCCTATTATTCACCCCCAAACTTAACTGATATTTTGTTTGCCGTTCAGGTACTGAGACTTTGTTTACAATCTTTTGAAACTATTACTGAGTATGAAGGTACTTCACCAAGGGAAAAGATCCTTTATAAATTCTATTGTTGCACCCATGGGCTTCCTGATCACAGCCGTTGCTTTGCCTACAAGGCCCTGTAGCCTGAGATGCTTCTGGTAGTTCTTTACGTGCATGAAGCCAATGACTGATTATTAGTAATGTTGGTTTCCTATTTTATATGTCTGGTGGGAATGTCCAGACTCTGCTCTAGATGAAAGGTTAACTTAGTGGCTTAGCTGTTAGTTTTAAGAATGTATCCATAAATTGTTGAAATGAAATCCAACAAAGATTGAAGTTTGAATATCCAACCACATGTGGGAGAGCTTGTCATCTGAATACTGGTCATCTGCACAGGGGTATTACCCCATTTCTGCCCAAAAGGTGATAACATTAGGAGTCCGACTGTAAATAGACCTTAGTTGTCCTATGCAGCTTGTTGTTAAATAATGGTGTCTAGGATAATCGCATTCCAAGGAGATTGCTGCTGTGCCCCTCCTCACCTCACGTGCCGTCAGCTGTCAGTGCTTTTGTCTTCTCCAGGTTAGTCTGTCGGAATGAGGGTTAAGTTCTGCAAATGCTGTCCAAACCATGCTCAGAACCACCTGTGAGCCAATCAATTGCCTGCCACTACAGACCTGCTCCTGGGGACTCATCCTTACTAATGAGGCATCTGACTCCGGAGAGTTTTGTCATTAAGAGTTCAGCAATCATTGTTAACCCTAGTTATTTCTCCATTGCTCCTACTGATAGAAAATCTAACAAGATTGGTGCTGTATGGAAAATTATTTCTTTTTCTGCCAGTTTGTCCCAACGTATATTGAATATGGTTTGCCTCTGTGGCTGTTACATACACGGTCTGTGGGACATGGCATCACCTTCATGACTTCAGACATACCATGGGCATTAGCATTGTTGTTTGATGGCTTGCTTGGATGTAGGTTTTCCAGATGCATCCAGGCGTCATTGATTAATATACCCTTTGACGGAGCCAGACTCTTTGAAGCAAAGGCAAATTTAGCCCTGATGTGCTTTACGGATAACTGGACTATGGCCCACCCCATGGGATTACTCAACAGTTCCACCAACAGTACCAAACATTTCAGGGGTACTCAAGGGGCTTTGCCTAACGTTAGAGGCAGCCCTCTTAGCCTCTCGCGCTTTCTTTGGATCTAGATGGAGAGGTGGTGGCCAACCGAAAATGCAGTAACCCTCTTGTCTTCATCCACAACAGCTGCTATCAAGTCACTTTAGTTCCCCCCTCCATGAATCAGTTGGGGCTGACCGAGGGTAGGATGTGATTTTCCCGGCCTGGCAAAGCAACAAAACAACAGTTTCATTGTTTTCCACCATGGGGTTTTCCATCAACAAGCCACAATCCCATCTTCAAGCACTACAGAGGATTCTCTTTATAGGGGCTGTTCTGGAGACTGGCTTTAAAGGCTTTTTCCACTGCCTCAGCGAGTCTGGGCATTCAGGCTATAATCCCGATGTTTTGGACTGTCATGTGGCCCATAGGGACATTGTCGTCTTCACTAAGTTAGCATGAGCAGATTGCAGCCTCCCTGCTGCTTTGCGCACGTTACTACATATCTTTATTTTTTGCAATATTTTCTATGGCTGCTTTCACATGAGAACTCATCGCTGTGTGCGCTCTCTGCATGTACCTGGGATTTTGACTGAAGATTATGTGCAAGGTCGAACAACAATGCCCCTTGTTATTTTGTTCTGGCCAGACCTTAGCCCTTAGACGAAACATACAGATGCAGCTGTTGTTTGGACAACGTACTTTGGTTTTTTAGTGGGATGCACGAATAGGTGAGACACACTTGGAGAGGGACCTTTCCAGAGGGAAGAGCGAGACAGCACCTATGATGTAGATCTACCATCTATAGGCTAAGGTATGGGGTATGCTGACAAAACCCAGAGATCTTCTAACATATAATACTTCTTCTTAGCAAGGGGAGGGAGGTTAGGCTCCATTGTCTTTTTATGATTTTTTTTTTCTTTTTTTTTTCTACAACCACATTTTATTTATTTTCTAAGAGATTAGCCACATTTACAAATCTTTTGCATTCCCAATCAAACCATTGTTTTCTTATGATGACATCTCCCTTTATGATTTATGGACTAGCTTCTATGCTGACTGTATTTGTACTATGCATTTTCCTGCTTGTTGTGGCACGTATACTGCATGTTAGGGCACGTTAGTTAAAATAAATATTTTAAACTATGTCGTGGCTCTGTCTGATCTTATTGTGGACAATTACAAGAGTGCGAGCGAAAGGGTGTGTCTTGTTACCGCTATTCCTGAGAGATCTGGGAGTGTTGTGTTCTTGGGTGTCTAATCATTTATTTCTCTGTGAGTGAGTAGGAGAGCAAGTGAGACACTATAGCTAGTCGGTCCTGGGCTTGTGGGTACTAAGGTCGTAGGAAGACCCAGTCCCTATACACCAAGGTCCCATAATCCTGCGCATAGTTCTATGTTTTTGCAGAATCCCTGCAACAGGACTTATGCCTTGGTTCATTTCAGCATGGATGGTTCTGTGGGTTCATGGTCTCTTAGCGTTGTGCAATCTGCTTATAACTCATTCCTGTTGGCCCATATAGTTTCTTCAGTAGAAAATTTGCCTTCATTGGGCTCAACACTGGGAACGCCTCTCGGACAAATTCCATATATCTGAGGTGGCCGCCTAAGCCTTTAAATGGTGGATGATGGATGGCCAACCTGACAGGCAACAAACCATGCTTCCTTTCCCAACTAGAGCTCACCGTAGTGACCCGCATCTTCTCTGGATTGGGAGGTTACCTCCGTGATGTGGGGAATCAGCCGTATACAGGAGCTCACCATACACCTGGCCCTCAAGGCCTTTCTCCCTTCTACCAAGTGCAGGTCGCTCCAGATCATGATAGACAACTCAACAGTCATGTGGTAGTGCAACAAGTAGGGCGGAGTGAGGTTCTGCACCCTCCCTCTTGAGGTTCAATACTAAGCTCACTCAGCATATCCCTGATAGTCAGTCACCTGGCGGGTTCACTGAACATCAGGATGGATGTTCTTAGCAGTGATCACCATGTTGATCATTAGTGCCATCTAGTTCTGAAGGTGGCTAAGGACATCTTCACACAGTGGCACTTTCTCTTAGTAGATCTGCTTACTACCTCTGAGGATGCCCAATGTCCAGCCTTTCGAGCCCTCTAGTTCCCTTTTTGTGGCTTTCTAGTAGGCATGTTCCGCCTTCAGTGGAACTCCAGACTCCATTCTGGCCTCTACTGCTGATCCTATGGGTTATGAAGGTAAGGAAGGATTGGGATCAGCTCATGTTTATAACCCTAGATTGGGCTTAGACGGTTTGTGACCCCAAATTGCTGGATTTAAGCATCTGCCATCCACTTCAGCTGTCTCTCTGAGAGGATCTGCTGTCTCAGCAGGAGTGCAAATTTCTGCACCTGAGCCTCCGCAAGCTGCTCCTCCATTCGCAGGTGTTGGATGTAATTTTGGTGGCTTCCCAGGTACTCGTGAAGTTCATACACTCTGGCCACTGGTCTAATTTCTTCGCCTGGTGCAAGTACTAACAGGTTATGGTATGTGTATTTCTAAAGCTCACTATCACCGGTGAGGGTATCCTGGCATTGAGCAGGTATGTGATCATCTTTATGCCAAAATATTCTTTTGTTTGTTTTTGTCTCTCGCATAGCTATCCTTAGCTTACTTGGCCATTTTGGTATTTCTTCGTTTGCCTGATTTGCCCTCTTTATTCGAGTCCCCTGTATTGATGTGTTTTTAGGCCTCGCCTAGGCAGCGCTTGGCGGTCTCTTTGAGACATGCTGTATTCAGGATATGTGCATACAGCTCTGCCTACTTCCCACCCATCTTTTTAATTGGCTCCTGTCCCTGTCCTTTATAAATGGTGGCTTTTCATTGGTCATTGGGCTTTGTAGTCCCTCCTTGGTACCTCCCTGTCTCTTTATGTAACCTCCCATGAGGACGCCCCTCTATTACATGTGTTACGCCCTAGGTTTTAATTACAGCTTCAAGGCACTATTTTCTTAAAGGCCTTCAGACAGGACACTAACTTGGTCCTAAACAAGGTTGGCAGTGGTTACTTTACTCGCTAGCACATTTCAATTAGACCTTCTATAAATTTCCCTTCATCAGCTCCACATAGAGTACAAACCAATCAGAATTATTACAATAATTGTTTTGTCACATTTCAAAGCTAATAATTGTATATATGGACATAGCTATTTGAATGTACTTGTGGTACTGTCTTGCGTGCATTGCATTTGGGAAGTACCATATGTGACCAAAAGTTTGATGCTCACTAGGGACCTCTAGGCGCAGCTTGTGGTCCTGCACCTACACATCTCACATTTATATTAGACCTTGTATAAATTTCCCTTCATCAGCTCCACATAGAGTACAAACCAATCAGAATTATTACAATAATTGTTTTGTCACATTTCAAAGCTAATAATTGTATATATGGACATAGCTATTTGAATGTACTTGTGGTACTGTCTTGCGTGCATTGCATTTGGGAAGTACCATATGTGACCAAATGTTTGATGCTCACTAGGGCCCTCTAGGTGCAGCTTGCAGTACTGCACCTACACCTATATTAGACCTTCTATAAATTTCCATTCATCAGCTCCACATAGAGTACAACCTAATCCGGAATTAATATAATAATTCTTTTGTCACATTTCAAAGCTACTAATTGTATATAGTGAATGTACTGTGGTACTGTCTTGCATGCAATGCAATATGGGTAGGGTGGATTTACCATATCTTCAAAGTTTATGATGCTCACTAGGGACCTCTAGGAGCAGCTTGCGGTGCTGCACCTAGACAAGCAGTGCTGGTGCCTTGCTCACTAGGGACCTCTAGGAACAGCTTGCGGTACTGCACCTAGACATGCAGTGCTGGTGCCTTGCTCACTAGGGAGCTCTAGGAGCAGCTTGTGGTACTGCACTGAGACATAGAATGCTGGTTCCTGGCTCACTATGCAATCATTTGCAATGCACTAGGTCTTACATTACTGAATGTATGAGCTATTGGTGTTGCATTATTATTTGCAGCGCCAATACCTCAAACTATCAGTAATGCGAGACCTATTGCATTGCAAATGCTTGTTTAAAAGTACTGTTGTATATTTTTCCCCAACTCCTTTCATTATGCCGCAGTGGGACCTTTTCAGATGCGTGTGCCGTTTGACCCTATGCAGTGTTGTCCCCTGACACTGTTGACATTCAAGATGTTTTTTCTCATAGCCATAACTTCTGCATGTTAGGTCAGTGAATTGCCGGTGTTAGTTGTCCAGCTGCATGCATTACCTTTTTCCCTTACAGGTTGGTGCCTTGGACTTAAGCACCCTTTCTAGTGAAGGTGGTATCTCGTTTTCTTGTGGTGCAGTCCATCACTTTCCTCACGTTCCTCTCTTCATCACATACCACTAAGGAGCAGGCAAAACTTCACCAGTTGGATCCTAACCATGCCCTTAATTTTCACATCGACAGGGCTATTGAGCACTTATTGAACGATCAACTCGGTTGGGTTCACTAGCACAAAGAAAGGAAATTGTTCTTCACGTTAAGCTGTCATCGATCTGCCTGATAAGGCTCCCCCTGACGGTCTTTGTACTCATTGCTCCAGGATGGAAGCTTTGGCTAGGGATCGTTCAGTGATTGACATCTGCCAAGCAGTTACATGGGCATCATGACCTTTCAGTCAATACTTTATTGATTCTCAGGTCTGCAGAGAAAGCCATTTTACTGCTTGATCCTGCTCCACTTCAGCCCACCACCTTGGGCAGGGTACTGCTTTGGAATCCTTTGAAAAGGAGAAATCTGTGGTTGGAATTATCCACCAGGAGAACAAATTGTTTCTTCAGTAATGCTCTTTCTGGTGGATATTCTAACTGCAGATTCCTCACCACTCAGCCTCCTACCCAAGTCACACTGCCAACATTCCAATTTGGCAGTTGCTCTGCTTATGAGGACGCAGAAATGTTCTCCAGTAAACTGACGCAAGGGTGGCATTAATATGCATTTTCTTACTATCACTTCCAGAGGTGGGTGGAGCTGCCATGGAGTCTAATGGTGTTACTTGCTGGTGTTTACCTTACCTGTTCAGTGGATGCTCTCAAGGGCACTCTCAAGTCGCCCAATGTCAAGTTGTTGAAAAAATAACATTTGACACCACAATGACGTGCAAAACTGAGAATCAAAAGTGGCACTCGCCATTGTTTTGGTAGTTTGTACTACCTGAAATGTGTCTGTTACTATGGTATTGTAGAAAACTAAAAAAGCTGTTATTCAATTGTATGTTTTTCTTTTTTTTTTTCAGGACTTTGTTCACAGAATTGCGGATCATTTTGGAGTATGGAATAATGAAACCTGCTTGCCCCGAGTTTGTGAGAAGACTGTGTCTGAATAGCATTGCCTTTATAAGCAGGCTGGCCCCAACTGTGGCATAATTATATTTCAAATAAATTAAGTATATGTAATATATGTACACATAAGTATAAGCATTTTCAGAAGCTGGTATTTCTGCTAATGGTTATAAAAAAAGTCAGGCTTTTTACATTGATCTCAGTCCAGGTGGCATAGATTTGCTGTACATTTCCTTGTTAACAAATCTTGTGTTGTCTTAAGTTCTGAGTTTCCCTGAATCCATCCTGTTTCTGATCAGTGAAGGTGTATCTGCTCACAATTAAAGAAAAGCGGCATTTAGTGCTGTAGAAACATTTACATAATGCAGGATACCTACTATATCTGCAACTACAAAGAATCTTGTTTGATTGTGTGGCTGCATAATAGGATGAATAGAAGAAAATACTGTAGGAGCACGTTTGAGGTGATGCTTTTACCTTGTGTATGCATACTTCTCACCAGCGTGAACATTGAAATGTCTACTAACAAAGAGGGCGTGTACACCTGCCTATTTTATTGTGCGAGTCCTATATTTACTTGTGCCTGGTAGATTTCTCAGAGGTTCTTGTTTGGTGCTTTACTTGAAGCTTTTAGAAAGATAATGTATTGTAGGGTGTAAAGCAAAGAACATAGTCTGCGCAGAGGCCCAAAACATTGAATTAGTGATATTTTAGACAGACGTCGTGTTGATTTCTCAAATGCAGAAAATAACTTACTCACTGAACAATACCTTCATCAGCACTCAAGAATTGTGATACTTTTGTGGTTTTGTGTGCATTTTTCTTCAGTATTGCTTTTTTCATACAGAAAATATTTTCTTTTTGAGTAACCATTATTTTAAGACGTTTTCTGGTTGTCTTCAAACCAAAGACTGAAGCAGCATCTGGTGAGTGGTGAGTGTCTATGCGAGGATAGAACAAGCAATATGTAAAACATGCATATTATTTCTAATATGAGGCACTGAAGCATTTGTACTTAGAACGTCATGTGTGTTTGTGATTTTTCTTTTTTTTATTTATTAAAAGTAAATTATACCTTGGTAATTGTTGGATCCATGCCAACTCTGCATGTTTAGATACAGAAAGGCTGTCTTTGGTTCATGTATTTCATTAACCGAACACGCCCAGTATTTTGACTTTGGTTTACAAAAGAGTGGTAGTAGATGAATAGTTGGCAAAAGAATGCTGTACAACCGCCAATATTTGTTTCACAGAGCACACCAAGGATGTCGCAATCATTAGTTATAAAAATAAAGTGAATTTGTAATCCTGTTTCCCCAACTACTGTTTTTTTTTTTTTTTTTGGTTTGTTTATATACACCTTTGGGTATTTGAACTTTAGTCAGTTTGAAAACATCTGGTCCTTGCTGTTTTATGTTTTTGTTTTTGGTCTGAAGGTATAAATAGTGAGTAAGGCATTGTATTAGCAGTAGAGAGCACAAACTGTTAAGAGCATCTTAATAGCATGGAAAGTGAAATGGGGCTCTTAGAGAAACTATAGTGGCTTCAAATTTCTTGATTCCATCAAGTATACATTTGTCAGGTGGCAGGGCACATGGTGTTAATAATTTCATAATGGCTTACTGAATGAGGTTAAATACTGTTCCCTGCTTCTTGATAGCTATGCATATCTTTGTTTGTTATTGTTGCTGCAGTTTGCATGATAAATTATATAGGATCAACCTAATTGAGAACAGTGGAGCTGCTGGACATAGGCATTCTAATTCTTTGAAATTTGACTTGGTTGTGTGTTGTGCATGGGGTAGTTTCTTGTTATGTCATTCATACATTTCCAGGCACTTTCCACATATGATTAATACATGTGGCTTACGGTACAGATTTTATTATGAAATAGGATACTTTTACCTAGTTGCTCTAATTTTATACAGTTAAGCTGACTGAAGAGGCCGATTTTTGGCACCCCTACCTGCTACTTAGGACCTGCATGGTACACTGTTGTACAGGTGCAATTAGCCTTGTTATCTGTATATCTGCAATCTACGTAAGGTTTTTATTACAAAAACATTTCTACAAAAATAAAGTCAATGTAAAAACTGAAATTGTTTCATGATTTCTTTTTCCCTTCTAACTGACTTATCTTTCCTGGATTAGCAGAACTCTTGATGTATTAATCCAACAAGACCCTTGATTCACCTTGCCCTATAATTTGTAAACCTCTGGTTTACAATGGATGTGTTTTTAATAAACCCATATTTCAGTTTACATTCTTGCATTCATCTTTTTGTGCTTTTTATGTGTAGGAAGCTGACTCTGTATATACTATACCAAAGTAAGGTGTAGTGTGCACAGAGTCCAGTGGATCCCCTGAGGTATAGCAGAGACTAACATAGATAATACCTTACTCTCTTTTGTGGTAGTGTGGTTGAGCAGTCAGGCTTATCAGAGGGTAGTGTTAACCATTTGTTGTACACACTCTGGCAAGAAATGATGTCACACACTCAAAGACTGAATCCAGACCAATTGTTTGTATAAAAAGTTGTTAGTTTGTTATTTTTATTACTAGAACCAAGATTTACTCAGTAGCAGGTAAGTGATACTTTAAATACAATGATACTTTTCAAGATATCATGTGTACTGGTTTTGTAGAAGCATACAAGTTTGCAGTTGGGAAAAAATGGGTATTAAGCTCTTTAGAATACTTTAGATTACTTTCTAAATACTTTTCTAGTTTCGGGTGAAACAAACTAATAACACAGTCTACGCATCACAGTACATCAGTAAGCAGGTTAACTGGTTTAAAGACACTAAGGTACTTTGGGCCTGATTCACAGAACTAACTTACGTCAAAAACGTAAAGTTAGTACTTTTGGTATTCACAGAATACACTTACTCATTTTGGTATTCACAGAATGAACTTACTCATTTCGGTATTCACAGAAGTTAGTAGTCCTAACTTTAGGACTCCTAAATGCCTTCGGTGAATACCGAAAGTCTTAAAGTTAGGATTTTTCTCAGTTTAGGAGTAGTAAAGTTAGGACTCTTAGGATTTTTCTCAGTTTAGGAGTCCTAAAGTTAGGAGTCCTAACTTTACTACTCCTAAACTGAGAAAATCCTAACTTTAAGACTTTCGGTATTCACAGAAGGCATTTAGGAGTCCTAAAGTTAGGACTACTAACTTCTATGAATACCGAAATGAGTAAGTTCATTCTGTGAATACCAAAAAGTACTAACTTTACGTTTTTGACGTAAGTTAGTTCTGTGAATCAGGCCCATAGTTATGTTAAAAACACTTGTAAAGCGCAACGTATACCCGAAGGTGTCTTGGCGCTAGTCAGAGTGCAGAGCGAGTGCAGAAGAAAAAGCTACTGATTGAAAAGCCAGGTTTTTAGAGATTTTCTAAATTGTAGAAGGGAGGGGGCTGATCTGATGTGCAGAGGGAGGAGATTCCATTGTTTGGTTGCTCCTGCCAGGAAGCTACTTCCTCCCCATTTAGATTTTTTTTATATCTAACAGTTTATTTAAAAAGATCCCAGTGATCTTAGATTTCTGGTTGGGGTGTACCATGAAAAAGCTTTTTTCAAAAAGAGTGGTCCAGAGTCATGGAGAGCCTTATAGGTAAGACAAAGATTTTAATTTGATCCTATTCTTTACGTTTAGCCAGTGAAGATCTTTTATGGCAAGAGAGACCGAGTGATGCCTGGGCAGTCCTGATAGTAATCTTGCGGATGAGTTCTGGAGAACTTGAAGTTTAACATATTGGGCCTGTAAGCAGTTATATAGGCCATTACAGTAGTCTATTTTCGATAGTATTAAGGTGGAAATAACTGTCTTCCTGGCACTGATGGGGAGAAAATATAATATTTTCCTCAGAATTCTAAGGGAGTTGTAAGAGGATGAAATAACTGCATTGATTTGCTTACCCAGATTTAGTTTATCATCCAGTATGACCCCAAGACTCTTGGCTTTGTTACGGGGGGTGGGTAGAAGTCCCATTTCTGCCGGCCAACAGGATGCTGACCAGAGGTTAGGATTGTTTCCAAGTAGGATCACCTCGGTCTTTTCAGAATTAAGCTTAAGGCAGTGCTTGCTCATCCAAGAATTGATTTGGCTCGTACAATTCTGCATTTGATTGCTAGTGTTGTTGCAGTTATAAGAGGCGGAGAGCATGATTTGCGTGTTGTCCGCATAAGAGGTAAGTGAGAAGCCGAAAGATTGGATAAGAGGGGCCAGTTCAGTTACATAAATATTAAAGAAAGTAGGACTGAGTGATGAACCCTGTGGAACTCCACTGTGCAAGGAAAAGGATTTAGATGAGAAGGTGTCTACTGTGACAGCATTTTCCCTGTCAGAAAGGAATGATGCAAGTAATTTTTTAGGCTAGCTTGTTTATGCCGATCTCTTCCAAACAGTGGATCAAAATGGAATGGTCCAGCGTGTCAAAGGCCGCCGATAGATCTAACGGGATCAGTGCTGATCCACCCTCACCCAAGATAAACTTCAGTTCATCAGTGGCCTTAATGAGGGCTGTCTCTGTGCTGTGTTCCGATCTGAAACCAAATTGAGTGGGATCAAGGCAGTTATTTTCTTTGATGAAGGGATTCAGCTGGGTGTTCATAATCTTTTCGATTATTTTAGAAGGAAAAGGGAGTCTAGAGATGGGCTGATAATTAGCCAGATCTTCCGGGTCTAGATTAGGGTTTTCTTTAGGAGCGGGAGAATGGACGCCCTTTTCCAAGAAACGGGAAAGATACCTGAGGTAAACATAGAATTTAAAAAATCAGTGAGTTTAAAGGCTATGGTATTTGAAATGGGCTTAAGCACTGAGGGTGGGCATGGATCAACTGGTGAACCGGATTTGGTGGTCCGTATAAGATCCTCTATTTGCATTATTGTGACTGGGGCGAAGGTGTCAGACGGCCAGAGGGAGGTTGCTATCAGAATGGTCGTCCAGCCTGGTTCTCATTGCTGGCAGGTTGTTACCGGAGTGATCAAATAGCTTAAAAATGTGATTTTTATTTCTAAAGTGCTGAGCGATAGTATCACAAAAGGACTGATTAATCCACTCTCCTTTATAATCAGGCTGTCTGGTAAGTTTGTTTATTACCTGGTAAAATTCTTTGCAGAATTTTTTGAGGATTCAATTTGCGAAGTGTTGTATGCCGTCTTTTCCTTAATTAGAATAGTTTTATATTTAGAAAGAGAAAGTTTGTAAATTCCTTTCTCGTGAGAGTCATACTGGGCTCTCCATTTCCTCTCGACGTCTACAACTTTGTTTTTCTAGTCGAAGGGCTTCGGAAAACCACAGGGCAGATAATTTATTCCTTCCAAGACGAGCCTCCCTAGTAGGGACAATATGAGAAAAGGCTGTTTAGCCAATCTGAATACTCCTCAGCTGCTAACTCCGGGTTATTCACCGGCGGCAGAAATGATTTCATCAGCACTTGTTGCAGATGTTTTTGATCGAGGTTGGCCCAAGCCCTGGGTTAAGTTATGTCTATTAAGAGCTAGGGTTTCTTCAGCACCCTTGAACTCAAAGAAAATGGCTGAATGATCCTACCAGGATAGAGGAAGTAATTTGAGAATGGAGATGGCTTTATTATTGGAGAATAAAGCGTCCAAAGTATGGCCAGCCCTATGGGTAGGTTCTCGTATTAGTTTGGGAAGATCAAAGGCATTCATGATTTCAAGTAGGGCAGTGGTATCTTTGTCAACCTGAGATTCCAAGTGGAAGTTAAAATCTCCTAGGACAATAAAATCTGTGTTACAGATATCATCCTCAAGGAGAGAGCTAATAGAATTAAAAATCTATTTCTAGGGCCTGGGGATCGTTAGACAAGGAATCCTCTAAAGGATTGCTTTTTAGTCAGCTCAAACTTAAACGATAGGGTTTCGCAGTCTTTGGTCTGGTTGGTCGTGAATTTGACCCTGAGATAGTCCTGATATAAAATGCCTAGTCCTCCTCCTCCTTTTTAATGGGTGATCCTGTCTATGTAACCAATATCCTATAGGAGTTGCGGTTTAGAGTTCCGGCATTAATGTGTTGTTAGCCCAGGTTTCGGTAATGAAAGTAATTTCAGGTTTATGGAATTCCATTAGTTTGGCGTGTTTTACTAATAAGCAAGCGTTCACAAGAATGCAGGTAAACGCCATAGGATTATTCTTAGAGTGGGTTCTAAGGCCCTGGTCATGAGAGCTGGGCTGAGAGAAAGGACCCGTGAGCTGAAAACCACAGCACTTACAGCCTTCGCCCTTGCCTAGCCATAACGAGGTCATGTTAAAGTGATTAGTTTTTACTACATTTATTAAAAGCTAAAAGTTATTTACCTGAAAAAGTGATTAAATCTGTGGTTTCTGAAGTGAACCCGGCAGGGAGTCTGGCGTTCGGCGCGATCCGGGCACTGAGAGGCGCAGACGGGCTTGCCTTTGGCGCGCCTTCGGCGGACGCACTGGTATTGGTCTGAAATAACCCTGCATGTGAGGGTGGGCCTGTCTACACGCCTGCGCCGGAGCGCAGTCCTAAAAACAATATGGGCAAAAGAAAGGGGGTCAAATCCAGGGCCCAGCAACCCCGCTTACCCTGCACAGGCTCCCCTGTGAGGAAATTACTGGGAAATAAATAAAAACAAATTAAAGTGTGAGGAAAGAACGCATAAAATTAGTAAACCAGGGCGCTTAGCCCTTTCAGTATGGCTCTCCCAGAAGGAGAGGTGGAGCCAGGCAACTCCAGGCAAACCGGCACCGAGAGACTAACTCTCCCGATGCCTACAAGGAAAATAAATAGCAGAGATCAGGTAGGAAGCGAGAATATCACTCGCGTCTCCTTATCTGAGCTGGGTGGATGTGCTGGTGTTGGTCTTTGTTGCAGTACAAGACAGAGTCCACACTTAAAAAAAATTCAGAGCAAAACCCACCATGCAATCCTATGGAGAGACGCGAAGTTTTAAGTTTGCAGTTAAGTAAATGGTTTTGGCAAGTGAGTTTTTGGAGTTAGAACCAAGGTTCCCCAAAGTTCAATTCAGCACTCCAGGTGCACCACCAGCAGCACTACGGCGGCTGGGCGCAGAGTGCAGGGGTGCCAAGTTTAGCCAATGTGGCTAAGGGACACCTCGGTTGGTGGCTGCTCACTGGCGGGCCACTTGGTTTTTAGGAGACAAGGTCCTAGGATTAAGGTGAGGGCAAAGGGGGTCCCAAGTTAGCACCAAGACTACACCACCAGCGGCACAGGGGTGGCCGGGTGCAGGGTGCTTAGACGGTGTTATGAGCCCAATGCAATCCTATGGGGGTTGTTGTCTTTGATTTTGGCTGCAGGCTCGGTCCTGGAAGTCTTCCTGGAGGAACCAACACCTGGGCAGGTAAGTAGGGATGTCCCTCGATGTCATGACACTTTGGGATCGGGTCACCAGGGCGCAGGGTCGGAGATTGCAGAGGTGCCTTTCGGCCGCCTGGAATACCCTTACTGGTCCCGTCGCGGTGGAGGGGGGTAGTCGTGAAGAGGCTGCAGATGTCGACATGGAACCTTGGAAGTGACACCCCTCAATGGTTTCGAGGTCAGAACTTCTGGGGGACCACTGCAGGACTGGTGGACCCTAGGGACACGGATTGTGGACGACGGGTGCAGAGGTACGTCCTGGAGCAGGATTTCTTGGTCCTGCAGGGACTGGATCTTCTTTTGTGGACAGGGCCACTGTCCTCCAGAGTCTCAAGTCTTTTTGAAGTGGGGGATCCATCCTCGCCAAATCTGGAGGTTGCTGATCCTTTTTGGAGCTGTTTTCTTCAGAGTTGCAGGCCGTTGGGGCTGGGGCCAAGTCAGTTGGGCCTAAAGTTTTCGCTGCGACGTCTTCGGGGTTTCAATCTTCTTAGGTCGTCAAGAACTAACTTGTGGGTTCCTGGCTGCCCCCTAAATACTGTATTTAGGGGGTGTTTTAGGGGGTCTCTAGGTAGTAGCCAATGGGCTACTGCCCTTAGGGTGACTACACCCTTAGTGTGCTCACCCACGTGGGAGAATGGCCACAATCCCTGATCCTGATTGGGGGATGCCTGCCATCTGCAAGACGGGCACTGAAGAGTGTGCTTCACCTCACCTCCCCCACCTGAGGGGTGGGGTTGGCAGATGTGGGCACACCTCTGGGCTGTCCTAATTTTTCCCACCTGTCTTCCTGCGGAAAAGGGTGTGACACAGGAAGGGGGGGGGGAGGGGCGGCTCCTGATAGCAGGAGAGGCTCGGGGTCATGTTGCAAAGGCGGCATGGCCTTTAAAGCCCCCCCTGTCACAAATAGCTCTTCCTGACATGGGGAGGTGTGAACACCTCTGCCCAGGAAAGGCTTTGTTTCTGGGCCCAGGGAGCGCAGTTTCCCACACGAGGGGTCCAGAAACTTGTCTTGTGGTGGCTGGCTTGTGATCACCAGTCAGGAACCCACCAGTGGTTGCTTTGGTTTAGGGGTCCCCTCGAGGAAAGGGCCCCTGAGTGCAGGGAATAATAAAGCTGACACTGGTATCAAACATCTCAGAATAATAAACCAGCACTGATTCCAAACATCCCAGGATTCAGTAAAGTCATTATGGTGCTAGGTAACGCGTAGTGACCAGTTTCCTAACCATAAACTCAGGATGGCTTTACTGGGCACTTATAATATCTAAGAATGGCCTTAGATGTTATAGGTACTTGTCTGCTCATGCAGATAGGTCCTCCCATGAGGAATAGGACACCCTGCCTTGAGGCTGACTTACCTAGGCCTCATGAATTTCTGGGCAGGCATGGGACACACGGATGTTTGCCATGTCGACTCTTCACTTTTAGCTGCAGCACAACACGCAGGCTGCAATGGCAGTGGTGCATGTTTGTGGTGAGAGGACTCTTGAGGGTGGCATAATACATGTTGCAGCCCTCAGAGGCGTTTCCCTGGATACCATGCCCTTGGTACCATAGGTACCCCTTACAAGGGGCTTACAGGTAGGCCAGAGTTGTGCTATTGTGGAAACAATGATACAGGTTAGGGTAAGAATACAGGCACTGGAAACCTGACTGGTAGGGACCCAGGGCACGCTCATTGAAATTGCATCAGGTATCTATCAAAATGTTAGGGGGCAACCATTTAGAAAGGGCACTTTCCTACACAACTCCCCCCGCCCCCAAACGAAAGTAGATGAGACTAACCTTTTCCCAAGAGAGTCTTCATCGTCTAAGTGGAAGAATCTGGAAAGTCCATCCGCATGGGCAGTCCCAGGTATGTGTTCCACTGGAAAGCCCATTCCCTGTAGGGAGATGGATCACCTCAACTGTTTGGGATTTTTACCTTTCATTTGCATTAGCCATCTGAGAGGTCTGTGGTCAGTTTGGTTTCGAAAGTGAGTCCCACACAGGTAGGGTCTCAGCTTCTTCAGGGATGAAACCACAGCAAAGGCCTCCCGCTCAATGGCACTCCAATGCTGTTCCCTGGGGAGTATCCTCCTGCTTATAAAAGAAACAGGTTGGTCTTAGCCATCATCATTGGTCTGGGATAGAACCGCTCCTATCCCTAGCTCAGAGGCATTAGTCTGCACAATGAACTGCTTGGAGTAGTCTGGAGCTTTGAGAATAGGTGCTGAGCACAGTGCCTCTTTCAGGGTGTCACAAACCTCTTGACAGTTCAGTCTTTGGCATCTTCTTGGAGGTACGTTCTGTGAGGGGGGGGGGGGTCACAGTGGACCCATATCCCTTCACACACCTTCTGTAATACCCAGTTGAGCCAAGGAATGCCCTGACTTGGGCCTGGGTTGTTGGGAGCCTTCCAGTCCAGAATTGTCTGGATCTTGGGCTGTAAAAGTTGCACTTGGCCTCCACTTACAAGGTGGCCCAAATATACAAAGGTTCCCTGCCCTATCTGGCACTTGGATGCCTTGATAGTTAGGCCTGCAGATTGCAACCTTCCCCAGGTGATTTTGCCGGGAAGAGCTAAAGACCGCAATATCATCAAGATAGGCTGCACTAAAAGTCTCCAACCCAGCAAGGACTTGATCCACCAACCTTTGGAAGGTGGCAGGGGCAGTCTTTAAACAAAAGGGCATAACCGTAAACTGATAATGTTGTGTCTCTTTTTCCACCCTGGGGCGAGGTTTGGAGACTAAGACCACCGGGCTGGCCCAGGGGCTTTCAGAGGGCTCAATAACCCCCAACTCTAGCATCTTCCTTACTTCAGCTTTGATGCTCTTTGACTTGGTCAGACTGCCGATAGATCTTGGATTTGACAGGCAAGCTGTCCCAGGGTCCACATCATGGGTACACCAGTGTGTCTGTCCAGGGGTCAAATAGAGGAGTCCAGCATACTGTTGCAGGACATGCCAACAATCAGCCTGCTGTTGAGCAGTGAGGGTTGCTGAATAGATAACCCCATCAACTGACCCATCTCGTGGACTGTAAGATAGGTCAGGGAGATGTTCACTCTGTCTCCTGATCCTCATCAGTGACCAACAGCATGGACACATCAGCCCTGTAACAAAAACGTTTCAGACGGTTCACATGGATCACCCTCTTGTGGTGCCTGCTAGTGCCCAGGACTACCAAGTAGGTGACCTCACTTTTTCTTTCTAGGATGGGGTAGGGGCCAATCATTTGCCCTGGAGGGCCCTTGGGGCCACAGGCTTCAACACCCACACCTGTTGCCCTGGTTGGAACTCCATCAGTGCAGCTTTTTGGTCATACCGCAGCTTCTGGTGGTGTTGGCTGGCCTCAAGATTTTTGGATGCCTTCTCCTTGTACTTTGCCATACTAGAACATAGGCCTAGTACATAGTCCACCACATCTTGTTTAGGTTCATGGAGAGGTCTTTCCCAACCTTCTTTTACAAGAGCAAGTGGTCCCCTCACAGGATGGCCAAACAGAAGTTCAAAGGGGGAAAACCCTACTCCCTTCTGCGGCACCTCTCTGTAAGCAAAAAAGCAGGCATGGCAGGAGGACATCCCATCTCCTTTTGAGTTTTTCAGGGAGTTCCATGATCATGCCCTTCAATGTCTTGTTGAATCTCTCAACAAGACCATTGGTACGTGGGTGGTAAGGTGTAGTGAATTTGTAGTTCACTCCACACTCATCCCACATGTGCTTCAGGTATGCAGACATGAAGTTGGTACCTCTGTCTGACATCACCTCCTTAGGACACCCTACCCTGGTGAAGACACCAATGAGGGAATTGCTTCAGGATGCCTGGTAGCATGATCCACTACTACCAGTATAAATTTGTATCCTGAGGCTGCGTGTGGCTCAAGTGGACCCACTATGTCCACACCAACCCTTTCAAAGGGAACCCCAGCCACTGGTAGTGGAATTAAGGGGGTCTTTAGGTGTCCTCCTGTTTTGCTTATGGCTTGACAGGTGACACAGAAGCTGACAAACTCCTTCACTTTCTGGGACTTCTGGGGCCAGTAGAAATGTCAGACAAGCCTTTCCCAAGTTTTATTGTGGCCCTGGTGCCCAGGCAGGGGGGTGTCATGGGCCAATGTGAGTAAAAACTCTATATACAGCAGAAGCACTACCACTCTCCTAGTGGCACTAGGTTTGGGGTCCCTGGCCTCAGTGTACAGGAGTCCCTCCTCCCAATAGATCCTGTGGGACCCACTGACATCTCCCTTTTCCTTTGCAGCAGCTTGCTGTCGCAGGTTTTCAAGAGTGGGACAGACCTGGTGTCCAAGGTACAGCTGTTCCCTAGAGTATCCCCCTGGGCCTAGGAGCTCAACCTGGTACGGTCCAAGTTCCATAGGCTCAGCTCCTTCTGGGCTTGATAAGTCCTCTCCCTAAGGAGAGGGGTCCTGAGCTTGTTGCTGTGTAGAAGCTGATCCCTCCCCCCCCCCCCCCGTCTTCTTACCTTTCCTCTTGGAAGGTTGGGCCATCCTTTCAGGCTCCAACATTTCTTTTTCACCCTGTGCTCGATTTTGTGCTCTTGTTTTCACGCACACTATCTCTGGGATTTGCAGCCTGGCTGCATGGGTTCTCAGTTCTACCCCAGCCCATGCTGAAGTCTCCAGGTCATTTCCAA
Organism: Calotriton arnoldi; assembly: GCA_963921515.1. Taxonomy (NCBI): domain Eukaryota; kingdom Metazoa; phylum Chordata; class Amphibia; order Caudata; family Salamandridae; genus Calotriton; species Calotriton arnoldi. The sequence goes on from CAWUFW010000842.1 coordinate 1,282,716, forward strand.
GCAGACTGTCAGCTGGGAGCTTTGGATAGACCATTACCTGTTACAAGCCAGTAAGTCCCCCCCGCCACCATGGCATGGAATAGGCTGTTGTGACACTGTCAGCGTTGGTGACTGGATAGGTTTTTCAAGTCAAGTATTTTCCTGGGGAAACAGTGGATCTCTTACCATAGTGACACTGGCACCTGTATCCCTCAGGGCTTCTATCCTAGTCCCATTCACTAAGGGGTACTGCAAGTACTTTTTCACGTTAGGGGCCAGACAGCTAAAGTGGCCAACTCTCCCTCCCCTTCAGAAACTAGAACAGCTTCAGTGTGGACACCGATTTGCTCTGGGCACACTGTTGATCCCATCTGGAGATTTGCCACACCAGTACTAACCGGAGGAGGACTAGGGGCATTTTTGTTGGGACCGGCAGAATCTCCAGTTTGTTGTCCAGCCTTCTTATAGGTGCGGTGTTGTCCTCCCTATCATTGGTTTCATCTACTTCTGAGGGGGGGGGAGGGTCTTCCCTCTCAGAAGGGTTCATTCTGCCAAGAGCTCCTGGAGCTTGACCTTGGAAGGACGGGACCCATGGGTATTTTCTTTAGTTGGCATAGAGACCTTAGCTTCCTCGTCTCCAGTTGGAGGTAAGGGGTGGTGTCTAGCTCATCCACCCTATTCTCTGTCAGCTATTACTGTAGTCATGGTTGGGATCCTATTAAAAGAGGTTAAAAAACTTCTTAACACTTTTCCCTAACTACAGTGAGGAGTTAGTTTTTAAAAATGCTAAATGGACTTAACCAAGGCCCTAACAACTTTTTAAAATTTTGAAAAATTGTCAATTCAAAAAAATGAGTTGAACTAAAGGCAATTTTTGGATTGTAGTCGTGTGATCAGGTGTTGACCAAGTGGTCCAACAAATGCAAAGTCGTAGACCCCACCGCTGATCCAACTATGTAGTAATTTGGTTCTGTATATATACACACCAAAGCAAGGTATAGTGTGCACAGAGTCCAGTGGATCCCCAGAGATATAGCAGAGGCTAAAGTAGATAATACCTTACTCTCTTTTGTGGTAGTGTGGTTGAGCAGTCAGGCTTATCAGAGGGTAGTGTTACCCATTTGTTGTACACACCAAGGCAAGAAATGATGTTACGCACTCAAAGACTGAATCCAGACCAATTGGTTGTATAAAAAGTTACTTTGTTATTTTTATTATTAGAACCAAGATTTACTCAGTAGCAGGCAAGTGATACTTTAAATACAATGATACTTTTCAAGATATAGTGTGTACTTGTTTTGTAGAAGCATACAAGTTACTTTGCAGTTGAAAAAAATGGTTTGTAAGCTCTTTAGAATACTTGTAATTACTTAAGATAACTTTGTAGTTAGTTTTCTAGTTGGGGTGAAACAAACTAATAACACACAGGCATCACAGTTACACAGGTACATATGGCATCAGGTATCTGGCAAAAGGTTAGGGGCAACCATGCAGAAAGGGCACTTTCCTACAATGTGTGTATTTGACTTCCTTTTTGTTTCGCATTCTCCACATCAGTTTGTTTTTCCCCTATAAAACCTTCCCCCATTTGTCTGACTCTTGCCCATGATTTTCCAGCCCTTGGCTTTCACTTTCTTCCACCCGTCCCATTATGCGTTTCCTCACTCTGCCTTTCATTTGTTTAGCCTCCCCATCCATCTTCGCTACTTCTCTTCGCTTTTGTTCTTTCTTCCTTCCACTCTTTGCCTCACGTTTAGTCTTGGTGATATACTCTATCTGGATTCTCCAGCTTCTTGGGTCCTCTGCCTCTTTGTTACCCTACCCATCCCCCTCTCTTTGGCTCTTTTTAGGTTTCACCTGCACATTGCTTGTGCTGTGCTTGCAAAATTTCTTGTATATAAAAAAGAAAAGGGGCTTAGAGGCCGCCTATTACTTACCTTTACTTGCCATTGGCTTGCTTCCACGTCACTCTCGTTTCCTTGCTTCTTATTGGTCAGCGCCTCTTCCTTGCCTCAGTCTTCCTTCTGGGCTTCGAATCTATGTTCTGCCTTGGATCCTGGACCAAGAATGGCTTCTGGTAGCCAGTGTCCTTCCACTGCAGGCTCTTGCAGGTACTTGTTTTTAATTTTTATTTAGTTTTGTAACTTTTCTAGCCCTCACCTTCACCACCCCATCTGTTATTTTTAAAATCCACCCGCTCACCGTTCTTTTAAAACCCACTCCCCGTCCTCCTCCTGCTCTACTTCACCCATCGTCCTGCTCAACTTCATCCACCCTCACGCGTTCCTTTGTTTTTTTAACCCCTGCCTCCCTCCCGCTTTCTTGTTTCTAAACTGCACCTCCTCCCCCCCCACTCCTGTTTCTTCCTCTCACTCTCTTTGTTGGGGTTCCCACCTTCTTCACCCACCATACCACCATATGACCCTGTTCCACAGACACCTTATTTTTAGGCCTGTGACGGAGGTTGAAGACCGCTCTACTTCGCTTCAATCAATTCTGTGATGGAATTGAACATGAGGGTTTTACCTGTGTGGACTGTAAGGCAAACAGTTCTTCACACAGTCTTCACTCCAGCTGTGTTTTCATTTAACTTCTTTGTTAATCATCTGTATCTGTCTCCCCTCTACTTTCTCCTTTCTCTTGCACCTTTCCTGTTCTCCATCTCTGTCCTTAGTTTTCTATGTTTCCCTTCTTTTCTTCTGTTTTTCTCTTCTACTTTCTTTCCTTCCCTCTATCTCTTTCCCACCCTGACCCTCTCTTCGTTTATCTCAAGTGAGCTCCTAGCCATTCTGGCGAGGGGCACCTATTGCTGTTGATGTAAAACAAGGTGGAATATTCGGAGTGTGAACTAAGTCTTTAAATGGAAACTCACCCCATTGTTTTATTTTGTGACACTTGCAACATAAGGCTGCCAAGAATGGGATTACAGTAGAAGCACTTTCAGTTCAGTTAATGTATTCAGTTGATGCTATAATCATATAATGTAGAGAACAATTAAGGCACTGCCCCAGCACACTTTTTGAAGTTGTTGGTGCATTTTGCAACTTTATAGCTTTAAATCTTTTCCATGCCGCTTCATTTTTCTTTGTGACCGTTTACTCTGCCCTTTGGGTTTGTCTGCTTACTTCTACTTGTGCTGTTTCTGAGGCAATGCATCTTCTGCTGCTGTAGAGTATCCATAAGGAACAATGTGCCATCTTCAATTGTAGGAGGAAGAGTAAATTAAAGTTAGCCTTAGCTTTAAATCATTCAGAAAGCTGTTAATCTTAAATTGCTGTACGGAAAAAAAGATCCTGTAACTGAGTTTTCACATTATACATGGATGCCCCGCCCTTCATAAATCTTCCTCCCAGCTTCTTGTCCCAAGAGTTTACAGTTTAGTAAACTTGCCTAAAAATTCATACACTCATGGGGAATTAACAATTTTGCAGTGTGTTCTCTCCTACAGATTAAAGTGTAGATGAGCGATGCACAGTGAATGTGCATAATTCCTCCATCTAGTAATTGTGTTCAAATGTAATTGTTTTGTTTCCCCCACATTTGTGACTTGGGTGAAGCCTTCTGACTCACTGTGATGTCAACTGCAATGCCACCATATGCGACTTCCATTTTAGATTCTTTTTCTCTACCTTTGGATCTAGAAGTGTCTTGGCAGTGATCCTTCTCAAGGAGGATTTTTTTTGTTGATGATGCAATGGCGACTTCAAGAGACTACATCCGTTTGCGTTTGACCATCGCTGGAGCAAGGAATCGGGTTGTTAATTTTGTAGCTTAGAATAGGTCAGATAATGTGTATAGGAAATGGTGTTGACTCTGAGGCTACTCAATGCAGTTATGTAGTAAGAGCATTCTGTTTAAATACTGCCATACAAACACACTTGTAAACACCGCAAGGCAAATTACATACTGAGGTCAACAAAGGGATTTCTTCTTTTTTTCCTGAAAACCGAACTATAACTTTCTTTTGTTTGTAATGAGAAGACCAATCAAATTTTGATCTTTATATTGAGTTCTGGAAGTAAATTTTAAAAAAATGTAAAGATATGGCCTCACACCTGACTGTACTGCTTCATCATCGGCCATCCTTGCTCGTCAGAATTTTTCTAGTGGCGGGCCAACTCACCTATGGGACTGTAGGTAACACATATGGATGAAGAATGGGGGTTGGCATCCAGAATTGTAAGGACTAAAAATCTTGGTAACCTTCAGTCAGGAATTGCCTTTATTCTGTTCTGGAGGAAACCATGTGATTGAAAGCTGCAGCGACATAATCACTGCTGTATCTGTGGGTTGACATGTTTCAGCCATTTTCCCCATACTGGGTTCGCGGCTTTCATCAGGACCAGGGATCCTTTTTTCCCTAAGTTAGTAGTGCAAACTAGTTATACAACAGCAGGCATACACTACCTTCAGGTATATGTTTCCTTTTTCCTGCTAAATGGAAGAACGCTTCATCAGCGTTTATTTGAAAGGTCCTCTTGTAACATATAAACAAAAACCCAATTTTTAACGAACAAACAGAGATGAACCAAAGAAATATACTTGGGAAGCTGTGCCCACTGAAATTAGCTAAATTCCAGTGGAATGTAGAGAATCATGCTGCACGCATGGATATTGTTTTTTGTAGTCCAATGCATAGTCCGTTAGCCCCTAAATTACAAAACTTTGTAGAAGCAAGAAATATTAAGATGTCGCTCAAAATAGGAGAGCTAAGGAGAACGAAAAAAGTTTTAATGAAGCTTTAGCTTACCATAGGATCCCTGTAGGAAACTGGATATTTGTTGCAGTACCCCAACTCCCCACCCATACTTTTTGCCTAGTACCTGGTGCAAATTTGACTGAAAGTGTGCTGGGTTTCTGCTAACCAGGTTCTTTCTCTAAACTGTACCATTGTTCCACAATTGGCAACTGTAGGACTTGGCCTTTTTGGCTAAAGTTCCCTAAACATTTTGCTTTCCCCCTAGACCGTTTTCCTGACATAGAGTTGCCAATTTAGATGCTTTGGGTACTTTGCCACTGCTGATCAGTGTCAAAGTACAAGGGTCCCCTATGTAAAGTACAATGGTAATTGGTTGGCCATGATTGGTATGTTTGCCTTACTAGTAAAAGTCCCTAGTGATGTGCACTGTGTGTGCAAGGGCTAGTAATGCAAAGGCGCGCAGAGAAGGGAGCTCAGGCCTTCAGTGTAGGGCCTGCGCGCAGTTTGCTAAGTTAGCATGTTGTCCTGACAAGTGCAACCACTTGTCAGGCCTTACTTTCCCTTTTGCGTACACTGTGGGCACCCCTGTGGTAGGTCCCGGGTAACCCCTGGGCAGGGGGCAGTGTAGGTAAAAGGCAGGACATATACTGAGGTGTGTGCTATGTCCTGACAGTGAAAAAACACTCCATTTCGTTTTCACTGGTGAAAGGCCATTCTGCCCATAGGACAGAATGGGGGAGGCTGGGTATGGTGTTTTGTTAGCCTAGTTTCCTATAAGTTTGTAATGGAGAGGTGAAGTTTAGTATGTATGTTTGTAGCTTTTACTAAGGAAGAGACTGAAGGGACATTGCAGTGGGTGGTGTCCCCCCCCCCTTCTTGAACAGGACTGTGCTTTGTGCTGTGTCCTGAACCCCAAGGGCCCGAGGTGAGCTGGGTCCCTGTTTGGAAACACAGGATTATAAAAGTTTCCGGAGAAGTCCCAAGCAATGCGGTGTGCGCGTGCTTTTGCAGCTTGAGACCCTCAGAAGTTGTGCCTTGTGATCGTGGGCACGCTGGAGTAAACAGTCTCGGATGCGCAGGGTGCGTGTCGTGGTGCAAGCCGAGGCGTTGGTGAAGAGCGCCTGGTCGTTGTGTGCACTGGGAGAAGAAGTGAGTCTCGGACGCGCAGGGTGCGTGTCGTGGTGCAAGCCGAGGCGTTGGTGAAAAGCGCCTGGTCGTTGTGTGCACCGGGAGAAGAGGTGAGACTAGGACGCGCAGGGTGCGTGTCGAGGTGCAAGCCGAGGAGTGGTGACGATCGCCTGGTCATCGTGTGCACCAGAGAAGAGGCGAGTCTCAGACGTGCAGAGTGCGTGTCGTGGTGCAACCAGAGGCGCTGGTGAGGAGTGCCTGGGTAGCGTGTGCACCGAAATCGAAGTAAGTCTCCACAAGTGCTGAGGGCGGGTCTCGGTGTCCACTGAGACCGCCAGAAGGAGGGCCAGGTCATTGGGCCCTCGGAGTGCAACAGTAGCGGCCCGGACCGGCAGTCCCGGAGGAGCGGAGTCGTCGGCCCAAGCGCACCGTGCCCATCGACGGAGTTCTGGATCAAGGCCCAAGTCGCTGAAGGAGGGGAGGAGAGTGGGGTTGCGTTCCCCAGGTAACGTGGATCACCACCTGGGGTGGGGTGCGGGCTCGGAGGGACACTCTCTGGGCCTCTCACTCCTGGCAGCTGCGTGAGCCTGTTGCTTCGGCTCGGATCGAGGCCCGTGCTGGCCCAAGGAGGGGCAGTACTGGGGCCGGAGTGAGAAGCGGTACTTTTGTGTCATCATTGATCCATGTCGGGGGCAACTGTTAACGGAGCACCTAGGCTGTCGTATTACACTTTGCATTATTGCTGCTAACGAACTATCGAACTGTCGTATGACGCCTGACACTATTTGTGCCTGACGAACTACATGCTGGGTGCGCTACGCACTGCGTTATTTTCCCTTGCAGAGTACATGATTGTAAGCGTGGCGCATTGTATTATATCTTCATCGCACAGTACCTGATTATAACGTGGCGCATTGCATTATTTCTTCAGTGCACAGTACATGATTGTAGCGTGACGCATTGCTTTGTTTCTTCCTTGCACAGGGCATGCTGGTGGTGATACGCATTGCATTATTCCTTCTATTGGAAAGTACATGACTGTGGCGCTACGTATGGCATTGTTTCTCTATTGCACAGTTAAGGAGGATATCGTTGCGCATTGCAGTATTTCGTTTCTTTTGCAACATGTGTGATTCTAGCAATACGACCTACCTAACCTGTTGGAAACGGTTAGAAGTCAGCTTAACTGTTGGTTAGAAGTGGTGGTTGGGATTAGAACCTACCAATCCACCGGAAGAAATACTACCCATTATTATATGTTGGTTTTGTATCGTGTGGTCATATCGTATATCTTCTTGTATAAAGATTATACTCTTTTTATAAAAACTTGTGTGGAGTCTATTTGTGGTGACATCATTGGGTTGCTGTGAGTGTGGTTGCACATACTGTACACTCGTGCCTTGGAGATAAGCCTGGCTGCTCATGCCAAGCTACTAAGTGGGTGAGCAGGGCTATCTCAGACGGTGTCCTTACTTAGCCTAACGTTGAAACGAGGGGTCCGGATCTCGCACCTGGCAACAGTGGTGTGGTACGGGGACTCCCGCCTCCAGCATTTGGTGGCGGCGGTGAGGGATAAGGACCCCCACTTCCAACATTTGGCGGCAGAGCGGTGGGATTCGATCCTAATGTAAATTAAACGTGTAAGTGCAAAATCACTCACAGTAATTGGTGTTCATCATAAATTGATCGCAGACCACGACGCAACCACATATTGTGTTTTTGGAATTGGTGGTTCTATTGTTGAGTAACCTTTAAACCACACATGTCTCGGGGAGAAAGCCAGATAGCTGGTGAGGCTGCAGAATTAGAGTTTAACATTGAGGCACTGTTTTCCTACAAGGTTGATCAGTTGAGGAAATTCTGCAGAGCTTTGGGATGTCCCATGAAGGGTAGCGCCAAGAAGGAGGAGCTGCAAATGGCCTTGAGGGCCTGGTGGGAAGCCAAAGAGGCTCAGGAGACGGGGGATGTTGAGGTGGATGAGGATGACCCAGGGAATGGATTTGGTCCACAGGATTTGCCAGTGGAGAGACCAGCCGCAGGGGCTGGTAGTAGCCATTCAGGGAGGAGTTTTTCACCAGAGGAGTTGGAGGAAAACCAAAGGGTCAGACTGCATGAGTTGGAGGTGATAAATCTTAAAAGTCAAGCAGAGGAGAGCAGGAACGCTCTCGCGTTGGAAGAGAAACGGATTCTCTTCACTCGTGAGTTAAGCATGAGAGAACTGGACATTAAGGGTAAACAAACAGAGTCCAGTGTGATTGGTGGCAGCGCACAGCCAGTGCCAAGTGTGGATGATTATAAGAGTGCACTGGAGGATTGGGTAGTGGTTAGCATGGTAAATGATTTGGCGGGGTTGACCAATTTGGCCCCAGGGGAGCCTAGGCTCAAATTATTTTCCAGGATTGCGCCACCCCGGGTTAAGGTGTGGGCTCCTTGATTCCCGGGAGTCTGCACGAGAACCGGACCCCTGGTCATGGGTCCAGGGGCCTGAAAAGGCCCCAGAGGGGAAGGAGGGCCAAGTGGCGCAAGGAGATCCCAGAGTAGGGAGGAGGGGTTGCTGGCTAGCCTCTTGTCTCAAAAGAGGGGGAGGAAGAGTAAGCAGCACCCCCAGGGATCAGCACCACCCAGGAAACTGGGGGGGGCCGTAGGAGAGCCCCCAGGTGGAGGTCTAGTGCCTACTTGCCAGAGGTGTGAGGAAGAACACCTAGTGTCAGGAGGGCGTGGGGAGTCTAGCCAGAGCTCCTGCCGTCCTGAAGTTTGTGGGTGCCATTCCGAAGTGGCAGGCCCAGAAAAATAAATGGAGGGTTAAAAGAGGGTTGTGTTCCCCAGTGGGAACACCGGTGGGACAGTGTCCAGCCAGTGGGGCTGGGTCCCCTAGAAGTGACCAGAGTAAACCCACTTTTAACCTGGAGGGCAGGATGACTGGAGGTAGTATCCTGACCAATGGGCCTTCCCAGGGTACCACTCCAGGGTGGGGTTGGCATGGGTCCAGCACCCCTGGAGGGGTTCCCTGGCCGGGAGGGATCCATGGAACAGCATTGTTGGCTCAGGGGTAGTGATCCGGAAGAACCCCTGGGGTCAGGAAGGCGAGGAACAGGAGGGTGTCCCTGTGGTAGAGGGCCTGCGTCCTGGTTCTATCGCCCGAAGCAGGGAAGTCCATCAAGGTAATGATTGGTCTACCCTGGCTTTTGCCTGAGAGGGGGTTGTGTAGGACTTGGCCTTTTTGGCTAAAGTTCCCTAAACTTTTTGCTTTCCCCCTAGACCGTTTTCTTGACATAGTGTTGCCAATTTAGATGCTTCGGGTACTTTGCCACTGCTGATCAGTGTCAAAGTACAAGGGTTCCCTATGTAAAGTACAATGGTAATTGGCCGGCCATGATTGGTATGTTTGCCTTACTAGTAAAAGTCCCTAGTGATGTGCACTGTGTGTGCAAGGGCTAGTAATGCAAAGGCACGCAGAGAAGGGAACTCAGGCCTTCAGTGTAGGGCCTGCGCGCAGTTTGCTAAGTTAGCATGTTGTCCTGACAAGTGCAACCACTTGTCAGGCCTTACTTACCCTTTTGCGTACACTGTGGGCACCCCTGTGGTAGGTCCCGGGTAACCCCTGGGCAGGGGGCATTGTAGGTAAAAGGCAGGACATATACTGAGGTGTGTGCTATGTCCTGACAGTGAAAAAACACTCCATTTCGTTTTCACTGGTGAAAGGCCATTCTGCCCATAGGACAGAATGGGGGAGGCTGGGTATGGTGTTTTGTTAGCCTAGTTTCCTATAAGTTTGTAATGGAGAGGTATGTATGTTTGTAGCTTTTACTAAGGAAGAGACTGAAGGGACATTGCAGTGGGTGGTGTCCCCCCCCTTCTTGAACAGGACTGTGCTTTGTGCTGTGTCCTGAACCCCAAGGGCCCGAGGTGAGCTGGGTCCCTGTTTGGAAACACAGGATTATAAAAGTTTCCGGAGAAGTCCCAAGCAATGCGGTGTGCGCGTGCTTTTGCAGCTTGAGACCCTCAGAAGTTGTGCCTTGTGATCGTGGGCACGCTGGAGTAAACTGAGTCTCGGACGCGCAGGGTGCGTGTTGTGGTGCAAGTCGAGGCGTTGGTGAAGAGCGCCTGGTCGTTGTGTGCACTGGGAGAAGAAGTGAGTCTCGGACGCGCAGGGTGCGTGTCGTGGTGCAAGCCGAGGCGTTGGTGAAAAGCGCCTGGTCGTTGTGTGCACCGGGAGAAGAGGTGAGACTCGGACGCGCAGGGTGCGTGTCGAGGTGCAAGCCGAGGAGTGGTGACGATCGCCTGGTCATCGTGTGCACCAGAGAAGAGGCGAGTCTCAGACGCGCAGAGTGCGTGTCGTGGTGCAGCCAGAGGCGCTGGTGAGGAGTGCCTGGGTAGCGTGTTCACCGAAATCGAAGTAAGTCTCCACAAGTGCTGAGGGCGGGTCTCTGTGTCCACTGAGACCGCCGGAAGGAGGGCCAGGTCATTGGGCCCTCGGAGTGCAACAGTAGCGGCCCGGACCGGCAGTCCCGGAGGAGCGGAGTCGTCGGCCCAAGCTCACCGTGCCCATCGACGGAGTTCTGGATCAAGGCCCAAGTCGCTGAAGGAGGGGAGGAGAGTGGGGTTGCGTTCCCCAGGTAACGTGGATCACCACCTGGGGTGGGGTGCGGGCTCGGAGGGACACTCTCTGGGCCTCTCACTCCTGGCAGCTGCGTGAGCCTGTTGCTTCGGCTCGGATCGAGGCCCGTGCTGGCCCAAGGAGGGGCAGTACTGGGGCCGGAGTGAGAAGCGGTACTTTTGTGTCATCATTGATCCATGTCGGGGGCAACTGTTAACGGAGCACCTAGGCTGTCGTATTACACTTTGCATTATTGCTGCTAACGAACTATCGAACTGTCGTATGACGCCTGACACTATTTGTGTCTGACGAACTACATGCTGGGTGCGCTACGCACTGTGTTATTTTCCCTTGCAGAGTACATGATTGTAAGCGTGGCGCATTGTATTATATCTTCATCGCACAGTACCTGATTATAACGTGGCGCATTGCATTATTTCTTCAGTGCACAGTACATGATTGTAGCGTGACGCATTGCTTTGTTTCTTCCTTGCAGAGGGCATGCTGGTGGTGATACGCATTGCAGTATTCCTTCTATTGGAAATTACATGACTATGGCGCTACGTAAGGCATTGTTTCTCTATTGCACAGTTAAGGAGGATATCGTTGCGCATTGCAGTATTTCGTTTCTTTTGCAACATGTGTGATTCTAGCAATACGACCTACCTAACAAGTTGGAAACGGTTAGAAGTCAGCTTAACTGTTGGTTAGAAGCGGTGGTTGGGATTAGAACCTACCAATCTACCGGAAGAAATACTACCCATTATTATATGTTGGTTTTGTATCGTGTGGTCATATCGTATATCTTCTTGTATAAAGATTATACTCGTTTTATAAAAACTCGTGTGGAGTCTATTTGTGGTGACATCATTGGGTTGCTGTGAGTGTGGTTGCACATACTGTACACTCGTGCCTTGGAGATGAGCCTGGCTGCTCGTGCCAAGCTACTAAGGGGGTAAGCAAGTCTATCTCAGACGGTGTCCTTACTTAGCCTAATGTTGAAACGATGGGTCCGGATCTCGCACCTGGCAACAGTGGTGTGGGACGGGGACTCCCGCCTCCAGCATTTGGTGGCGTCAGTGAAGGATAAGGACCCCCACTTCCAACAGCAACCCCTTTAGGCCCCTTCTGAATCCCTAGTAAGTGGTTCTCCTGGTACATAGGGCATTGGACCTAAAGAGGGCCCCTAAGGGCTGCAGCACAAATTGTGCCACCCTAAGTGGCCCCTCACCACGCTCATGCAAACTGCCACTGCAGCCTGTTTGTCTTGATGCAGAGAAAACCGAAGAGTCAACATGGCACACGCCCCTGTGTGCGATGCCAGCCAAACACTGCATGTTGTATAGGTAAGTCACTGCAACAGCAGCCCGAAGGCAGGGTGCACTATACCCATGTATAGGCATATCTGCCTGAGAATTCTGTTAGAAATGGGGGTCTCTAGTTGGCAGAGGTAGTTATCTTTGTCCAAATAGGGACCCTTGCTTCTAGTCAGGGTAAGGGGGATACACACTTTAGATAACCCCTGCTCACCCCCTGGGTAGCTTGGCACGAGCAGACAGGCTTATCCCAAAGGCAATGTGTAAAGTATTTGTACTCAAAACACACAGTAATACAGTGATAACACCACAAATGGACACCACACCAGTTTAGAAAAATAAAGCATCTTTATCTAAACTCAACAAGAACAAAACATCAAAAATCCAACATACATGTAATAAGAATATGACTTTTCAAAGGTTTCAAGTAACTGGGTCCATAGAAAACTAAGGATGCGTGATTTTACACAAAGTACTTGTAGATGCGTCAAAATTCACAAGGCCAAACAGCCGCAGAGATGGGAAGCATTGAGAAACAATGATGCTTCGGTGCCGGAGTCCTCGGGGAGGCGATGCAACTGTTCTGCTGCACGCAGGAGAAGTGATGCGTTGAATCCAGACTGTAGGAGGAAGTGATGTTGACTCCAAGACTGTTCTGGTCTGCGGGTGATGCGTCAGGAAAACTTGCCGCACAGGTGCGATGCGTGGAAATCTGCGATGCGGCGACAACAAGCGGCGTTGCGCCTGTACTTGCGGCCCGACAGGTGCTGCGTCGGCTCGGCATCGGTGATGCGTGGAGATCCTTCTCGAACGGTGGTGCTGTGTTGAAAAAGAAAACAGCTGTAAGAAGAGCGATGCGTCTATTTCTTCAGTTCTTTAGGTTTCTTCCAGCTCCCAACAACCTCCAGAGGCCCACAACTGGAGCAGGCACCTCTTGGCAGGTCTATACTCTCAGCAGCCGAGTTCAGGGGAGCTGGTGGTGAAGTCTTTGTGTCCCTGAGACTTCAGAATAGGAGGCCAGCACACACAGGCCCTTGGAGATCTTCAAGCAGATTCACAGCAAAGTTCCGGTCTTTGTCCTTTCCTTGGCAGAAACAGCAACTGCAGGCCAACCCCACACAGCAAAGGGGCAGTACTCCTCCTCACAGCTCTTCTCCTTGGCAAAGGTTCCTCTTGAGTCCAGAAGTAATCCAAAGTTCTGGGGTTTAAGGTCTACTACTTATACCCCATTTTGTCTTTGTTCTCTTTGTGCAAGGGTCTCTGAGCCCAGTCAAAACCAGTTGTGTCCTCACTGGTGCAGTATGACCACAGGGGGTGGAGACTGCATTGTGCAAGGGAGACAGGCCCTATTCAGGTGCAAGGAAATCTCCTCCCACTACACTAAATGCAGCCAAGCCCTATTCAGCTCAGCTCTGAGTCATCCAGGAAGGGCCAGGCACACCTCACCCCCCCCCCGTGGCTGTCTACAGTGAATGCACATCGCCAGCCCCTGTCACTCCAAAACCAGACAGTCGATACACAATCTGGCAGCGGTACACAAAATGATTAAACAAGAAAATGCCTACTTTCTAAAAGTGACATTTTCAAACACATAATTTAAAAACCATCTTTACTAAAAGATGTTATTAAATTCTGAGACCAGAGAGCCTAAACTTTGTAACATCTTACAAGTATAACTTCCCATTGGGACAAGATAAAGAAATAAAGTATTTCCCATTACATCTTATGGGGCAGATAGCCTTTCAATAGTGAAAAGCTAAATTGGCAGTATTTCACTATCAGGACATGTCGCACACACCAGTACATGCCCTACCTTTCACATACACTGCACCCTGCCCATGAGGTACCTTGGGCCTACTATAGGGGTGTCTTACATGCAAGAAAAGGGAAGGTTAGGGCCTGGCAAGTGGGTGCACTTGCCAGCTCGACATGGCAGTTCAAAACGGCACGCAGACACTCCTGTGGCAGGTCTGAGATACATTTACAGGCTACTCATGTGGGTGGCACAATCAGTGCTGCAGGCCCACTAGTAGCATTTGATTTACAGGCCCTGGGCACACATAGTGAACTATACTAGGGACTTATCAGTAAATCAAATAGCCAATCAAGGAAACGTCAATCCATAAACACAATTTACCCAGACATGGGGGCGCTAGAGGGCGCCAAGCAAGATGGCCGCACTTGCGTGAGGCTCTTGCAGCTCGGGGCACAATCCTGTCAATATCCTCCTCATCAGCCGCCCCGAGACGCTGAAAACAACACTGCACTGACAGCGGAACTCGACCGCTGTCCGCCACTGCGGGAGACATCGGCGAAACTGGCCACTTCGCCCCAATCGCCACCTCTGAAGCCAACGCGCCAGATCGCCTAAGATGGTGGCCGCCATTGCTGCCTAACACTGCTGCCACCGTCGCGAGGCCGGGGACCCCTGCGGAGCCCGTGCGGCCACTGCATAGTCTCCTACAGTTGCCCGTACCTCCATACATCGCCCACGCTGCCGCGACGCCCGGGCCATCACTCGAGGAACCGACGTGGCGACTCTCGAGGCAGCAAGGCCTGCATTCGACTGCTACGACTTTGGAGGACCCGAGCTACACCCTACTGTAGATCATCGTTGCCTGATATATCTGCCCCGGCGGCTGCCGGTTCCGAGACCAGCCTGCCCGGTGAGTGCGCTCTGATCGGACACATCGCACTGCCCACTCAGACCCTACCCTCAAGATACTGCGGCTGATACCCCCGTACAGGCCCACGTTTGACCGGGAGCTGTTTGACCTGCCAGCGCCGCCCGGCCTCTGGACTTCCATCACAGCGCCCCCGCCTACCCCGGAGCCCGTGCGGCTGCCGCGCTGCTCGCCACCGCTACCCGAGGCCGCATCCTCGCCCTGTCATTCTCCAGCCTCCACCCACACATCACACCAGGCGGGGAGCCGACATGACCGGCGCGCTCCGGCGGACCTGAGGATTGTCACCGCTGGCTGCCTCTAGCCAGCGCCCACAACCGGATTCCCCAATAACGTTGGCCGCCGCTCATGGCCACGCCTGCTGCGGGAGGCGGGAGCGCACCACTGCCTCGCTGGTGAGTGCCCACTACTCTACACCGCACCGCGGCCTGCCCACCTCCTGCAGCGCCTGCTGCCTTTGTACTCCATGCTGGAGACTTTCCTGGCCACCCAGCTCTACTAGGAACTGCCTCGCCGCCCCCATAGCGGGACTTAGAACACCGTCGACAGCCACCGGAGTCCCCGGATCTGCATGCTGACCCTCGGGAGGCTGCCCATCCCTGTCCTCCTCCTGGGCCTGCCATAGGACCTCACCCCACCTGCGCAGGACTCCTCCCTGTCCCACTGCGGCCATCGCTCAACCTGCCTCTTTGGGGCCACGTAGTAAGGTACAGCACTCCCGGCCCGCACCATTGCTCCGTCACGGCCCCTTGGGGACTCGGCCTAACATCGCTGTACTGCCTCGGCCACACTCCGCTGCCTAACACGGGCCTCCGCCACGCCAGGACACTTCTGCCAGCACCCCTCTTGCCACCTCCGTAACTACTGCTTGAGTACCTTGGCTCGCAGCTACCACCATGGGCAAAACCGACGGCAAGCAGCCGAAGATTACCTTTGAGGCCAGTAAATCCACAAGAACACAGGCTGAGACGGATGAAGACCACACCGGCACCCCTGTGGCCGGAGCAGCCACCTCTACGGAGGACCTGAAAACTCCTCGTGATGCAATCCAGCCTGACCTCCATCGAAGCCAAAATGGACTTCATGAATACGCGAATGGATAACCTCACTCACAAGATTGATCGACATGAGGAACGAATTAAAGAAACAGAGCGCCGCATCTCCGACATCGAAGACGCCTCCACCACGACCACGGAAAAGACACTCAATATGGAAAAAATCCTAAAGGTAATAGCCGCTAAGAACGAGGACCTAGAATCTCGCTCGAGACGAAACAACCTGCGGATTCTAGGTGTGCCTGAATCAACATCTACCGGAAAAATTGAGGATTACGTTGAACGATTACTTACCACGCTATTTGGAAGGGAAGCTTTCTCGGCGGTGATGATCGTGGAAAGGGCGCACCGATCGCTGGCCTCCCAGCCTCCACCCGGAGCTGCTCCTAGGCCAATTATTGCACGGTTACTTAACTATAGGGACCGAGATGTCGCTCTACGGCTCGCCAGAGAGCAACAGAAACTGATATTTGAGAGCACAGAAATTAACCTCTATCCTGAATTCACTATAGAAGTTCAGGAGGCCCGCAGAAAATTCCTTCCAGTGAAGAAAAAGCTTCAACAGGCAAACATCGCATATGCCATGCTTTTCCCGGCACGCCTAAAAGTCACGTTCCAAGGAAAGCAACACTTTTTCACCAACCCTCAGCATGTGTATGACTTTTTGAAATCCTTGCCCAAGATGCCCTTGGACCGTGCATCGCCTTCCAGCCCCGCTGCTGACACTGACGAATATGCAATATGCAATATTCTACGAGCCACTCACTTGGTAAATAACACTTGCGCTGGCTGACTTGGGACATGTGCCTGATAAGAAGTGCCCATGCAGTAGACTGCTGCAAGGACTCTGTCTCCCACGCTGGTGCCACAAGAACTTCCTTGTAATACCGCAATCGAACGCTTAACATGATGAGACTCACTACTACTCCATGAGCACCCTCACATCAGCGAGGTGACCCTGGTTCGCCCTTTAGCCTCTACCTAACAGGGAACCCCTACACTGTTCTAGTTTTTTCTTATTGCATACTTCACTCCACACTCCCCCGGTGGGAGTCTGGTGTGGGGGATATTTGGGGAGGGAGGGACGCACGCCACAGCAGGATTGGGCTGCTGATGTGGGAGGAGGGAGGGGGGATGTTTTGTTCACAGCCACTTAACGGCAACCTGACGAGCATATGCCTTGCACACGCGGACGATCTACCCGACAAGAGCACAACACCCATTGCGAACCTTCAGACATACAATCATGGCAAACCGCCCTAACAACCGCTTAACATGGAATGTGCGAGGCCTAGGGGACCCCCGCAAGCGCCGACATATTCTAGCGTACCTAGATAGACACAATGTACACTGCGCCATGCTTCAAGAGACGCACCTTGGCCCTACCACCCCTACCTCGTTCGCGGCCCGCTGGGCGACCTATCGCTGCTTCTCCTCATATTTAACTTATGCACGTTGTACTGCCATTCTAATCAAACGCACTCTCCCCTACACCGCCATTGGCTCCTACGCCGATCCACAGGGCCGATATAGGATTTTATGGGGGCGGTTGGCATCCCAGTCCATAACATTCGTCAATTGTTATGGCCCGAACAAGGACGACCCTGAATTCTTCTGAGTTCTATGGGGCAGGATCCTAGACAATGGCTCGGTACACGTAGTATGGGGCGGAGATTTTAATGTCACACTTGACCCATCACTGGACCGCTCGCACCCACAACCTCACCATTACTCCAATGCTCAACGTCTCCTAAATCGCATAATCACAGACCATGGCCTCATTGACGCCTGGCGTAATCTTCACCCACACGACAGAGAGGGGACATGCTTTTCTACCGCCCATTCATCCTGGTCACGCATTGACAGCTGGCTCATATCCAGGGGGTTGATGCCGTGGCTAACCCAAGCGTTACACCTTCCACGCACCTATTCAGACCATTCACCAGCGCTTCTTACGCTTACTTCCCCCTTGTGAAGAATCGCCATACATGTCCTGGAGACTGCCCACGCACGCGCTATTAGATCCTGTCTTCAAGTCCGAACTAGAACAAGAAATAGTAGACTTCTTCCCTCGCAATGCGCACTCAGTCGCCCAATACTCTACCGTTTGGGAAGCTTTCAAAGTCACCATTCGCGGCATCTGCATCGCCAAGGGCGGGGGGGATCTTAAGGGATATACGCACCATGCTTCGCAGGCTGGAGAAAGAGCTAAAACATACCGAAACACAAATACAAACCGCTCCCACCCCAGAACTACAATCACGACTGAGAGACCTTGTCGTGTATTTCCTATAGTACCCATGCAGGACCTGCGCGTTTGGATAACATAAACTGTGGGCTTGGTGTTAGACTGACTCTGTGCACCCCCACCGCGTATGTTAGCCGGATTTGCATTAGCTAGCTCACAGTGCCACTAGAATCTCTTCTTATCGGGGAGAGATTAGTTCCTGGCAACCTTAGCTCATGACAACCCTGATCCCTCAGAATCGTGGAAACAATGTACTACTTTTCGCTCAGTCATTCGTGCTTACTTATTCGGTTTGTCTCAGAGAGTTACACAGAATAAACAATCTGGGCTTTTCAATAAGTATCTATTGAACAGTTGTTGTTCTAGTGTAAAATATATGTGCTGCAGCAACCAGCAGACAATAGCAGAGATATATTATCAGCAGTACGATAAAAGTGAAGGGATAGTACAGTTCTACCATATTGCAATAATCATGAATACATACATGAATATAAAATGCGTAATAGAATGTCACCCAAAAGTGCGCGTACTCCTACGATGCCTAACTAGATGTACCCAAGTGTACCTAGCATGTGTGTAGGTCTAAAAGCCTAAGAGCCAAGAATCCTTCTAGGATTTAGTCGAACCCCATTACCTGAATAGAGCGAGTGTGGGACCCCGTCCTGGTCTCGAGTTGGACACCCCGCAAGGGCTGTGTTAGACCGCTGTCAGCTGGAGCGACTGCATGCAGGAGCCTCAGCGTCTCTGGTCAGTGTGTCGGCATGGAAGTCTCGGTTCCCTCTATCTTACCGTGGCAAGATGTGGTGTATTTATACCCTAAAGTGTCTCGTCCCTCAGTATGGTTTGTATTGGTCTTTGTTAGACATGAGGAAGACGTCAGTGGTGAACTTTGTACATACATATTATGCGGGAGATGTAGCTGGTGAATGCTCATGCATAATTTATGAGTACATTGTAGGCCTGTGTTCGGAAAAACCCTGCAGTGTTCTAACCACAGACTAGATAACGTTCAACCCTCAGAGTTCGTTGTGTACTGTAGGGAACTAATGTAGGTGAAAGATCATGCCTATATTAGGGCATAGGAGATCATGACCATAATAGGGCATATACGATTATGACCATAATAGGGCATATACGAATATGACCATATGCGGCATATATGAACGTGTCTATATTAGGGCCTCTATACGAAACATAACACCCACTCCACTTTCGAATTGGATGACAATGACCATACTTAAAATCTGGACAATTTAATTTTTTTTCTTAAAAACAGCTAAAAACATGGTTTTAAAAAGACATTTAAAAAATGTTTAAAAATGTTACAAATCAGCTATTCTTTTGTTGCCACTTGAAAAAGTCAATTCTGTCTCATTTATAAAAGTTGCATTACTACAAGCAGAAGGCGGCCAGTCGTTCTCAAGTGAAAGTGTCAATTTAGGAAATGTTCCAAATGTAGTTCGTTTATTTATGAAACGAAGCGGAGAAGCCGAATTCTTTCCCAGTACGCGATGAGCCAATTCAAGATTAAGTGTCCTGGCTTGGAGATACAGCATTATCGGTGTTAGCTACTGCAGACGACAAATCCAACGCCTCGCAGAGAACGTCAATCGCACATAGATGGAATTCAGCACTGCCAACAGTCGGTGTTGCGGCAGCTTGTGCGGCAGTTGTTACCTGAGTGCCTGTGGAGGAGCCACCTAACCCAGCAGGAGCAAACGGCACCTGTGGATTCTCAAGGAATGCGTTCATCAGAATTGGAAGACGCTGGGGACAACGCAGAGCATGGGCCTTTAGGGGGTCCAGCATAGCATCCATGTCCGGAGGCGTATCTGATGGAAACGTTAGACAGAGATCCAACGCGCATTCTTCTCCGCAAAACAGGCATCGAAGAACAGGTAAGATGCAGTCCACCCAGACTGGTCTAAACAATAGGAACCTAGAGGCGTTCAGTTCTCTTAGGCAAGGTATACCCAGAAGCTGTACCATGCGTTCACGGTATTTCCGCTCCATGAGTATGTTCGCCATTTCCTCGGAAATTGGGCCGTCCATTGCGTAGCAGTAAGATATTACACTCAGGACTCCTGCAATTAGGAACAGGATAAGCGGGAGACCTCCAAAGACGCTTCCCAATACGGAGTGTATAAAATTTGGGATTACTCCGAGGACTGTCTGAAAGGTGCTTAATAGTCCTGACCCTATGGTCTTAGATAGGTGTACAATACTGCTCGTATCAGACATGTTAAAGATACGACCCACCATTTCTGCGAAATGAAATGGGTAGTTTGTACGTATAAGCGCCTGTATCTCAGTCGAGGTCCTTGCAACTTGAAGTTCAAAGGTTTCTCGAGCGGAGGTTAAGGGCACGGGTTGCTGTAAAAGCATGGCTTTCAGTCTGCTCAAAGTATCAAATTGTATAAAGGAAACATTCAACGACAGCCATAACGGCGCCTCCCTGACTGTGTTCAGTGGCGGAAACAATACTTGCATACAGCAAGTAACCCTGGAGTTAACAGTGACCAGATAGGCGACGCCCGGAAGCATCCCACAGCAACCCTGATCGTTTAGCATCAAGTAACTCCCATTCGAGAGCAGCTGGAAAACCGGCGTGATCATGGCCGCTGGGGTCCCTGACATGTGACAAGATAGATTCGCTACCGAACCACTACATGCTCCGTGCAGAGAAATATCCTGACACATGAGAGAACCGCTTAAAGCGTTCTTGCAGTTTGTACCACTTAGATACACTTCTCGATCCCCATTCCGGCATCGATATCTATATGGTAACTCCCGTTTCCTTAATGTAACCCTTACCCATTTTTTCATATCTACCTGCCTGCCTTTGCTCAAGGCAATATTGAAACTGAAACGTAGTGACCGGCAGAGTGATTTGGCCATGAATTAGCCATTCAGTTGATGGTAATTCGGCTACAGTGAATGGTAACCTTTCCAGTTTCTCAATACGCAGCACTGTATATTTGGCTCCCCTTTGTGCCATTTCTGTCTATCAGTTAGATTGTATTCTGAAAACAGAGACGTGGTGTTTATAAAACGCCAGGGCACATAGCCTGCACGCAAAGATTGTAGCGTCCAGCTTAACATCATAATAGAACGCAACTGAGATTGCCCTTGTTGTAACAAGGCCAGATCCTGTTCTAATATGTCGATTGCCGAAGACACAATGTTGCCTAAGGAGTAAATCCTGGAGGTTAAAGTTGTTAACCCATTATCCACTACAGCTAATGCCTTCTCAAGGTTAATACGGTCTATTTCCCGTATTCTTTCTGCGGCCTTCTGTTGGGATATTTTCCAGTTTTCATTATAATAGGCATAAATGCCAGCATATATGAAACGTTTGACGTGTTTTCCTTGGGCCTGACAAGAAATCCCTAAGGTCCACATCAGGTGTGAGTAAGGTCAAGTGATGTTTTACTTCTGTGAGTGTTGAGGTCTCTAGCCAATCAAGGCACAACTTCCCAACATTATAGGATGTCACTACCCCTGGGTGTTGTCTTTGTACATAGTGTGTATCTGGCCCTCGGTTATACCTAGGAATCTCTGTTGACATGTGTTTGTGTCAATGGGCCAAATCAGCCATTCTGTCCAATTGGGATCTGACCTGTTGTACTGGAGAATGTCATCTAATCCTACCCCATCTGTAGCTGAATTCTGCCCCCCACCCATCTGTGATGGTGCTGGAAACCCAGGTGTGTTCATTTCCTTGTTCTTGGCTAGTCCAAGATGGGATGTTTGTTGCACAGTGTCATTTAGAAATATCATCTGCTGTGGAATGAGGCATGCTCTAAAAAGTGCTTATGTTCCCTGGACCTGCCAGTCCCTAGAACCCCAGATTGATTTTAAATCTATAGTGTCCTTCCATAGGTCGAAACCCTGTGTAGACAACTGGGCCATAAAGGAAGCAGAGTAAATCTGTTTGGTGTTAGTCAACATAATTTTCTGTGCTGATGTTTTTGCATCTTTGTAATAAAATGACTTCGGGTCAGATGTATTAAACCCTGAAAAGTATGTGAATTTCTGTGCAAAAGTTTGCGAACTACCTTTTGGTGGTGTTGGGCAGTGTTCCCATTGGTGGTATTCAAATACATTTCTAGGTGTTATGGATTTGTGCAAGAAATGATGACCATAATGTTGGTAACAGTGCAATGTATCATAGTCTGAAGTACCTTCTAACATTTTGTGCTGCAGTTTTTTCTAAATCAGACATCATATTATTTACAGTTTCAGTGTCCCAATCATCAGACAATGTACTGGAGGTAATGATATCACTTAAAAAAATTTAAATACATGTTTAAGTTTTAAAAGTTTAGTCGGACCGAATATATCGAAATCAATCTTGTCCCATACTATACCGTCCGGTATAGGAACTGCTGTGATGTTCACTGAAGACCAGTCTCTTGGTTCACGATGTGAAGACTGGTGTGGCTTTAAAATCAAATTGACTCTTTGGGCTGTAGAGCTCTGCTGGAGATATCGTCCATTAATAAGCATACTAAAAGTTATTGTTAAACCTAGCCAGAAAAGAAAAAATAGAATCCCAGTGATATACCATAGTTCTATCCAAGGTGACACCAGGTAAGTCTTTCTAAAAAAAAGTTCAAAAAGTCAATGAGTTTCTGTTTGTGTGATTTTTGGGCTGGCGTCGTTTCCGGCTCGCGTGGATCCAGTGAAAACGTATCAAAGTTCATGAAATAGCCAGAAGCAGTTCGATCAGTTGTAGGAATTGCATCAGGATTTGTTGAAATTGGATTTTGCTCTTGACAAGGCACGTTGACGTAGACGTCTGTAATCGGTCTAATTGCAACTTGGTTGTTAAGTTGATTTTCTTCTTGATGTTGAACTTCTTGTTG
Source organism: Calotriton arnoldi (assembly GCA_963921515.1). NCBI lineage: Eukaryota > Metazoa > Chordata > Amphibia > Caudata > Salamandridae > Calotriton > Calotriton arnoldi. Next base: position 1,305,290 of record CAWUFW010000842.1, read on the forward strand.
AAGTGGAACGAGTTCCATAGCATTGTCGCTTAGTCCTTTATTCCGTACAGGTGGCTCTTCAAACGTGATGAGTCTTTCTGTTTGAACTTCTTGGATTGTAGCGAGAGGAGGGCGTCTGCTACTGTGGAGCCTACTGTTTAGTATCGGCCACATAGTGTGGTTTGATTAAGTCGATTGAGACAAATCTTTTCTCCTTTTTACCGGCAAGAGGCGGCAGAAGTACAGTTCTTGTGCCTTGGATTGCTAGGACCGGTACAGCTGTTCTGTATGATGGTCCGAATTCTTTCTTGTCTGCAATCTTTTCTCAGACCAGATCCCCGACTTTTGGGATCCAGACAGGTCTTGCCGTTACTGCCTTGACTTCCTCAGTGGCGGTCTGTTTTAAGTGGACGTTGCTATGTTGTGTCCTGGATTCCTTTAGATCCTGTAAAACAGCCAAACGATCATGGATATCAAATGGTTTTTCATCCGCCACTGTGCCCTCACAATCAAGATCAGGTACCCACATTCTTATCCCAAATAGGACCTTGTAAGGAGTGACACCCCCTAGAGAGCTTCTTGGCTGGTTGTTAATTGCTCTTTGGACCCCATAAAGGTGACTGACCCATCTACCGCCCTTGCCTAATACCCTAGCTGTTAAAGATTGCTTTAAGTCACGGTTTTTCCTCTCCACAACTGAATTTCCCTCAGGATGGTACGGAGAGGAGTACCGCAATGCTACGCCCATTCCTTCCATGGCCTCTTTGTAAGCCTGAGAGCTAAACGCCGGGCCACGATCAGAATGTAACGTGCCAACTGCGTTTGTGCCGATAAAGACTCGCAAATCTTTTATAACAGTTCGAGCGTCAGCCGAGTGCTGAGGCCAGACCCATAAGCATCTAGAGCAGGAATCCACTGCAACCATGATATATTTCTTTGCCCCATCAGATTGTAGGGGTCCGCAGTGGTCCAAAAACACACATGCGAGAGGTTTGTCTGATTTTAGTAATGGTGTCTGCGCTGGGCGTGCTACGGTGGAGCCTTTCATCTGCTGGCAGATGTCGCACTTTAAGACATAGTCTTTGGTCTGCTTTGTTAACCCTGGCCACCAGTAGCGCTGTTTCAATAAAGAAATAGTCGCTGTAACGCCTGTTGCGCAGAACCCAAACCCTCGTGTGCTTGCCTACGATCCATATTTGGTATTACTCTATCCCCCACTCCAGGAATCTGAGCATATGGAATGTTTTGTGCATCTAACTTGTAGGAGTACTTGAGTGGAAATTTCTTAGGTACTGCTGTGCTTCCTTTGCGTGAAGCATTGACAGCTACCAAAATCTCGCCGTCTATTCTCGTTTTTGAACGAGTGATTGCAGCTATGGACGCTGTGCGTACAGCCCACTTTGCGGCTTCATCAGCCAATGAATTCCCTTTAACGTGAACGCCATCACGCTGATGACTCAGTGTATGTATCACGTGAGCCCTTGGTAGTTTGTTTCTCAACTCCACTACCTGTTCCCATAGCATTTTATGCTTAATTGGGCCACCTTTTGCGTCTTTAAACCAGTTTTGTTCCCAATGATGTAAATATTCATTGTACGACTGTACACAGTAAAAGGAATCGCGCACAATTAGTGTGGGGAATTCGTGTTCCGTATTTACCAGTGCCAGTATTAGTGCTTTTAATTCTGCCAACTGAGCCATGCAGTCTCCTAGAGATTGCGTTTTAGTGCAACTTGGATGGAACTTTCCTTCGCGCATGCGACCTTTAACGATTGCACATGCTGCGCTGTAAGCTTGCTTACTCCCTATGGCCGGTTGAGCAGATCCGTCAGTGTAAATAATATATTCATACTGATCTAGAGGCAAAATCTCATTTGGTAGAGGATATTCTTGTTCGTATTGCAGAAATGCTTGTGTTTTTAAACTTGGATCAAATCTGTATTCAACATCCGTTGCAGTAAGAGAATTAGCCCATTGTATCCATCTGGGATGTAAGGCTTTCGCATTTGGAATGCTAGCCTTTGTAACAGCCTCTAAGGCTGGTACTGGGGTCACGACTATTATGCGCTTTCCCTGAGCCAGAGCTCTTTCTCTTGCTACAGCGGTCTGCACTGCTGTCAGGATTTTTTCTGTTGAAGTGAAACTCATCTCTGCGTTTGTGTACAGGTGTGATTTGTATGCGATTGGTACCGTTTCGCCTTCATTGAAAGTTAAATAAGTATACCCGCATTGACCCGCTTTTACTCGGATCACTAAGTTGCGTACCTTTACGCGTGTCTGTAAATGTTTTGAAGCCATCATGTCTTCCTGTAGTGAACGTAGAATATTTGTTTGTTCCTGTGTCCATTGTCTGACTGAAAAATCAGGTTTTATTAAGGCGTAATCCAAAATGTATGTTCGACCAACATTTAGGAATCCCAGAATTGATTGTAAATTGTTTAATGATTTTGGAGGTTGGAGCAGCGCACACTTTTCTAAAAAGTTAGCTGCTAGGCTTTTTCCTTCACTTGACAGCTCATACCCTAAGAACAGGTCATTGAGATGAGCAATTTTTGATTTTTTGAAATTAAATTTATAGCCCTCAGAGGCGAATCCCATAATAATGGTGCTCACCCTGGTCAAGTGCCTCGGTAAGTCATCGTCCGTTAGATAAATATCATCCACATAGGACAGTGCTTCTTCATCCAAATTTTGGAGTAACTCTGTTACCCTTGCTGAAAACAACCCCGGGCTACCCTTGGGGCAGACGACAAAATTGCCGTTACGACCCTAGCGCTGAGAATGCGGTCAAATACCTGCTTTCAGGCGCTATATTTTGGCAGAAAAATCCATTTGAAATATCAAGTGTAGTTTTGTATTTTTTTTCGCACAATGTTATTCATTAATGCGGCACTGTGTGCATTTTGAACTGCAAATGTCTTTGTGCAAGTGTTTAAATGTCTGTAATCTAAAACTAAACTTTGTGTTGTCAGGTTTTGATACGGGGAACAAAGGATTGTTCATTGGTGAGGTGCAATTTTCTATCACCCCCTGGTATTCAAGTTGATCTAGGATCTCCCTGACTTGTTTTTTAGCTTCCTGCTTTATAGGGTATTGCCTTTGAGCATTTGGGGAAACTTTTAACGGGATCACGTGGTAGGTTGAATCCTCATCCCAACCAGCATGATTTTTGTACAATGCTGGAGCTAGGGCAACCGCCCACTCCTGCGCTTATGCATGTTTTAAATGTATGGGAACGAGGTCGGAAAATGCTGGAAAAGTTACCTTTTCTCCCTTAGGGCACTCCATGACGAATGCTGGCGGCCAGTCTTGCTCTGCTAATAGGATGTCATACCCAGATGACAGATTTTTCCAAAATAGACCTTTAATTTTCCTGGGCTTGTCCCCCTCCATCCGGAGTGTTATCTCATGTAACTTATGTGGGACACTTACCCGAGTATCAGGTGTTTCCACCGTGATATAATCACTCAACTCCGCTGTCACCAGAAATTCCTTCAGGTTCTGGCGAGCTATTGTTACTTCTGCCGCGCTGTCTAGCATCGTCAGAGCCCATTCCGAAGCTGTGTCCTCAGAATTCTGGGCATGTCTGATCTTAAGACCTGCTACCTTCTTCTTTTTGAACTGAGGTTTTTATCTTCTTTATTAGGTGCGTAGTCCGCAGCACGTTGCGTGTCTCTGGACTTTGTACGCTCCTCTTGTCTGTGTTCTGACCGTCCTTCCCTCTCTGAGTTTTTTGATGAACCCTGAAAGGAACGAGAGGAACATGTATCAGTATCCTGATACCTGTCAGGTTTTTTAATATTATCCCTATTCTGGAGGTTATACCTCCTTTCAGAGGGCTCCTCTTGAGGAGACCTACATCTGGATTGAGATCTGCTGTCATTAGACTTTTGTTGTTTTTTATTTTCCCACTTCTTGTTAGAAGAAGTAGGTGTCTGCTTTGTAGTGTCCTTTTCAGGACTGCCTACCAGTTGTGGTTTTAATGCTTTCCCACCTAGACTGTCTCTGCCTAGTTCTGCATATGCAGTTTCAATTATTTTGGGTAGTTAGTGTGGTTGATCTACTGGACTGAACTCCCTTAGGCGTTGGCGGATCGCCACTGAAGCTGCTTCCCCCTTAATGTTAGCTAGTATTATGGCTGATGCCTGTTCGTAGTTACCTAGTAACTTCATCCCTAAGTTAAGGGCAGGCTCTGCTCTGTACTCATTTTGTATCCGTCTCAATACGTCCGGTACTACTGCTAATGACGGGATACCATGAGTTCTGGTATATATGGCAGCAAAGACTGTACCCCAAGAGGTGCAGTCCTCTATTTGTGGTGTGATCCCCATGGGCAAGCAGATTGTTAGTATTCTGTGTTTATCACAGGTGGTAGTATTCCGGAATACTGCCTCAAGCTGAGTTATTTTCTGAGCTATCCAGAATGGTATTTGTTCGCGTTTTGCGGGCATTTTGCCCATTACCGCGTGTAATGTTTGAGGAGTAATTTTATTTCCTGTACCCTGAGCTGGAGTACTATTTGCTGCACCCGGTGCAGGTTGGATTGTTAAAGTCCTCATGACAAATTGTGTCGGGTTTCTGTAGATTTTAATTAAATCTCTGTGTTGTATGAGTAAGTCTGGCTGTGGCATTGTGTCAATGTTAGGGTGCGGTGTGTAAGCCGCTAGTATTTGCCATGTGGCCCCGTCTCCTCCGAGCGGGCCTAATCTTACTCTTCCTCGTACGTGGGGTAGGGCGCCATTAAACCAGTAATAATGTTCCTGGTAAGTGAGTGGAATCTCTATGTCCTCAAACGGACAATATTCCCGTGGTGCATCTCCTTCTATATAGTAGTGAAATGTCTTTGTTATTGCATTTGCTGCTGGGAATGTAACCCATGAATAGAATACCTCTGTTTTGTTTGATTCGTGTGCCTCAATCACGAAAACTACAATGCCACCCTTAGCATGTAAACCATTTTCTAATAGTCTTATGGTGACTGTCCTTCTGAATTTTGGTGCAATCTGTATTGCATCCGCAGGATCTTCTCCTTCTGAAAAATTCAGTTCAACTCTCTATGCCCTTACCTCGGTATCAGACATGTTTAGAGGAAGAAGTGTTCTAATGGAACTAAGATAAGGTGTTATGCACAATTTTTAGGAACACTATGTCCTTTCAAGCTTGAATAACCAACAGCCAATAAATACTATTTTCGTACTACTCGGCTGCGGCGGATTTTGTGCCCACCCTCTCCAGACGTCTCTGGGGTTTTGTGAGTAGGTTCTCTGAGAATAGCACGACTGAACTACTCAGATTCTACTGTTAAATAAGTACCCAACCAACGTTGGTGGCGCCATGTCGTGTAGTTCCTATAGTACCCATGCAGGACCTGCGCGTTTGGATAACATAAACTGTGGGCTTGGTGTTAGACTGACTCTGTGCACCCCCACCGCGTATGTTAGCCGGATTTGCATTAGCTAGCTCAGAGTGCCACTAGAATCTCCTCTTATCGGGGAGAGATTAGTTCCTGGCAACCTTAGATCATGACAACCCTGATCCCTCAGAATCGTGGAAACAATGTACTACTTTTCGCTCAGTCATTCGTGCTTACTTATTCGGTTTGTCTCAGAGAGTTACACAGAATAAACAGTCTGGGCGTTTCAATAAGTATTTATTGAACAGTTGTTATTCTAGTGTAAAATATATGTGCTGCAGCAACCAGCAGACAATAGCAGAGATATATTATCAGCAGTACGATAAAAGTGAAGGGATAGTACAGCTCTACCATATTGCAATAATCATGAATACATACATGAATATAAAATGCGTAATAGAATGTCACCCAAAAGTGCGCGTACTCCTACGATGCCTAACTAGATGTACCTAAGTGTACCTAGCATGTGTGTAGGTCTAAAAGCCTAAGAGCCAAGAATCCTTCTAGGATTTAGTCGAACCCCATTACCTGAATAGAGAGAGTGTGGGACCCCGTCCTGGTCTCGAGTTGGACACCCCGCAAGGGCTGTGTTAGACCGCTGTCAGCCGGAGCGACTGCATGCAGGAGCCTCAGCGTCTCTGGTCAGTGTGTCAGCATGGAAGTCTCAGTTCCTTCTATCTTACCGTGGCAAGATGTGGTGTATTTATACCCTAAAGTGTCTAGTCCCTCAGTATGGGTTGTATTGGTCTCTGTTAGACATGAGGAAGACGTCAGGGGTGAACTTTGTACATACATATTATGCGGGAGATGTAGCTGGTGAATGCTCATGCATAATTTATGAGTACATTGTAGGCCTGTGTTCGGGAAAAACCCTGCAGTGTTCTAACCACAGACTAGATAACGTTCAACCCTCAGAGTTCGTTGTGTACTGTAGGGAACTAATGTAGGTGAAAGATCATGCCTATATTAGGGCATAGGAGATCATGACTATAATGGGGCATAGACGATTATGACCATAATAGGGCATAGACGATTATGACCATAATAGGGCATATACGAATATGACCATATACGACCTATATGAACGTGTCTATATTAGGGCCTCTATACGAAACATAACCTGCTCACCGAATACCAAGAGACAGCAGACAGGGAATGTAAATTTAGGGGGAAATACCATCAAGCCCGGCACTACGGGGAGGGAGAAAGGCCAGGCAAAGCGCTCGCAGCAATTACTCGCCCACCCAGATTCTCCAACACAATACTTGAAATCACTGACGAAGATGGCCACCTACACAGAAACACCCCGGACATTGCTGCTACCTTCAAACGGTTTTACAGCACACTGTATACTTCACATAGGACGCAGCCTGTCGATTTCACCCCCTTCTTCCAAGATATGGCGATTGGCTGGCTGGGCGACACCCAAAGGACATTTCTCCTCGCAGATTTCGAAGACGACGAGATCACTGCTGCAATTATGCAGCTGCAGTCTGGCCCCGATGGCCTAACGGCTGAATTTTATTTATAAGACCTTCCGCACCACACTTCGTCCCATTCTTCGGCAGGTTTATGAGGAGGCTAGAGAGAGGGGCACCCTCCCCCAGACAATGCGCGAGGCTCTTATAATATCTTTGCTAAAGCCGGGGAAACCGGCCGCACAATGCGACTCACATAGACCGCTTTCCCTTATTAACGTTGATGCAAAAATTTTAGCTAAAATAATTGCAAATCGTATTAGGCCCCTCATGACCGCCGTTGTGCTCCCGGACCAATCGGGATTTGTGCCCGGCAGGGGAACCTCCCACAATCTTCGTACCTTGTTTGCTATTCTAAAAGATATTGAGCCCGACGCAAACGCGGTGGCTGTCTTCCTTGATGCCACCAAGGCCTTTGATTCCCTGGAATGGGACTATCTCGCCTTTGTGCTTCAGTGCATGGGCTTCCCCATTCCATTCCTGGGGTGGATTCAATTATTATACACGGGCCTGCAGGCCAGCATATTGATCAATGGCACCAGATCCTCCGCCTTCACAATTGCCAGGGGCACCAGACAGGGGTGTCCCCTATCGCCCCCTCCTCTTTACCCTGGCGATTGAGCCCCTAGCAGCTAAAGTCCGTCAGCACTATCGTGACCATGCCCTCATTTATCCCGAGAGGCAAATCTTAATTTCACTGTACGCTGACTACCTCACTCTCTATCTCCGCAACCCGGAAGACAGTCTCAACCCAATTTTACATCCTTTTTGGGCGCCTCTCTGGGGTCAATATAAACTCGGGTAAATCCCAGATCTTCCCCCTCAATAACGTCACCACAAAGATCACACCCGACTACCCCCTCGCATGGTGCGATGACACAGTTACCTACCTGGGTATAGTGATAACTAGAAACCGGGGCGATTTGATGACGGCCAACTACGGGCGCGCCCTAAACCTCCTGACTGAAAAGATCACCAGATGGATTGCCATGCCGATATCGATGGCCGGGAGAGCCTCACTGATAAAGATGCTAATCCTTCCTAAGCTGTTATATCTATTTATTAACATCCCTTACGCCCCCACCAGGCACTTCTTCAAAGCAGTAAAAACTCAACTCATTCACCTCACCTGGGGTGGAAAACAACCTAGATTAAACTGGGAAACCCTTACCCGACCATTCAGCGCTGGCGGATTTGAAATTCCGGATCTGGAATTGTACTTTAGCTGCGCACAAGCCCGTTACGCAGCATATTGGATTGACCCCCCCCCCCCCTACATGCCTCACTTAGCAGTTGAGGACGGCTATATGATCCCGACCCCATGCTCCGCTTATTTAAGCTCACCTGCTACTCCGAGACACCTCGCTTCAACCACGGTAGACTGCACCACCAGCGCCTGGTGGGACCTAGCTCGCCGCCTCCACATAGATATAATATACTCCCCCCTGTTGCCCCTCCAGGGCAGACTCGACCTCCCAGTCACACAGGAGGGTGGCTGTCGTCCGCTCCTCTGGAAATTCTCGATCCAGACCTGGGGAGAACTGTACGCTAACGGGAAATTTCGCACTACGAGGAATTCTTTGGAGATACCCCACCCACCCCACAGGAACGTTTCCTCTATATTAGACTGAGGCAAGGCGCCCGGGCCCTAACCTCGTGCTTCCCAAAGGAACCCCCCACCATGTCTCCACTACATGCCCTGCTTCAGAAAGACACTCCCACACATATAGTGTCGCTGCTGTATCGCACTACCCAAACAGAGAGCTCACACGATGCTCCCGTGGCTAGAACGCACTGGGAGGAGGACCTTGGCTCCCCCCTCACTGATGAACAATGGTCCTACTGTTGTCAGCACACTGGGAGACAATCAGCCAGCAGTAGACTGCGCATTATCCACTATAAATACCTACACCGCTTTTATTACACACCTGCACGACTGATGCGCTTCCACTTGCCAAACTCTGATTGCTGTGACCGATGCTGTAGAGAAGGTGCGGATGTCAGACGCCTAGCTTGGGACTGCGCTCCTATCCGACGCTACTGGACGGAGGTATTGGAGGCGCTTGGCCAGATGACCGGGCTTCACGTCCCTGACGACCTCCTCATTACGATCCTTGGTTATACCGTGGCACTGGCCGCTCCAGTTCGGAAATACATCTCCTTGGCACTCTTGCTAGCTAAACGACGAGTGGCCTGCAGGTGGGGTAGAGGGAGGGAGCACAAATTCAAAGAATGGCTGAATGACCTCATATTTTGTCAAGATCAATTACACACCTACGCTGAGCTCCTGCCGCCTTCCTCCCGCCCGACATCTGGTCTCCCCTCCAGGTGTACCTTTTAGTGCAAGCTGCCTACAATGACACTGAAACGGATACACTACCTGATGGGTGATGGTGCTTCCACATGGGTTTTGGACTAGTTTATACTAGATCTTGTTATATCTGAAACGTAGATCTCACATTATTCCTGCGATGGGGATTGTTGGATGTCAGTCAACGCGTTGTGCTAATGCTGTTTCTCTACTATATGATTAGATAATAATAAGCTGTTTTGGGGCTGTCGAGTGGCAATGTTCACCTGTTAAGCTTTTGTTCTATGACAAAACTAATAAAGATATTTAAAAAAAAAAAATAATTACCCAGAGAGCATATGCACTTTAGCACAGATCAGCAGTGGTAAAGTGCACAAAGTCCTAGAGCCAACAACAGGTCATGACAAAAATCGGAGGAAGAAGCAAAAAGTTTGGTGATATCCCTGCAAAAAGGGGCAAGTCCAACGGCCCCCGTCATATCTAAGTTCGCCCTTAGATATTACAAGTGGGCAGGGAAGCCATGATGAGTGCGTGTTCCCAGCTACATGATGGCTTTGCTGTACTCCAAGGTGTTTGGTACCAAACACCTCGTCTTAATAAACCCACACTGATGCCAGTGCTGGATTTATTAATAAATGCACACAGAGGGCACATTAGAGGTGCCCCCTGAAAACCTACCAACTACCAGTGTGTTGACTGACTAATCACGACCAGCCTGCCACTATAGACCGGTTTCTGACCTCCTGAGGGGAGAGCCTTCGCTCTCTGAGGTCACGAACAACGCCTGCTCTGGGTAGAGGTGTTCACACCACCTCCAAGCAGGTTGGACATTCCAGGGCGGGAAGCTTCAAAGGCCCTGCTGCCTTTGTTATGTGACCCTGTGCCGCTTCAGTTAGTGAAGGTACCCACCCCCCTGTCCTGACCCCACTGTTTGGCAGCAAGACAGGTGGGAAAATTAGTAAGATTAGGAGCTGTGCCCATATTCATCCAGCACCAGCCCTAGGGCATGCCAGCTGATGTTGACCCCTCTTTTCAGATTTTCCCATGTTGTTTTGGAAGGAATTGGCCTTCTTGGGTCAGCGTTATGCCCACTTCCCACAGCAAGTGGTCATATTGAGGGTGTAGACAACCTAAGATAGGTAGCCCATGGGCTACTATCTGACCCTCCCCGCAAAACCCCTAAATTGAGTATTTATGTGGCACCCCTGAACACAAGAACTCAGATTTGTTGGATCAACAGAAAATTGGACCAAGAAGAGTCACTACCTGTCAAAAACTGCAGCAGAACTTTGGACCTTGGCGTGAAGTTCTGCCAACCTCCACCTGCTCTACACAATCGCGACAAAGTGACTCGTCCTGCATGCTGGAGAGCTACCAAAGGCTTGGGTAGCCTGTCAGCACTTCAACAAACACTGAAAGTCTCCTGTGGAGTAGAGGAGCTACTCCCCTGCAGTCAGCAGGCGCCAACAAGCTGAGTCCAGTCCACTGCCTTGCAGCTCCCCAGCCAGACTTACGCCACAGATGACCAGGAGAAGGTACTTGTGCTCTGGGAGGTCAGATCTGTCTCCCCACCTAGTGTGAAGACACCAGGACCGACCGGAGCCGTGCAGTACCAACCCCTGGGGTACCAGACTCCCTGCACCAAACAGCAAGAGTCTAGTCTGGATTCTCACTGCACCAGGACCAAGCAGCCGTCGAGGGACGTCTGCATCACTGAGACCCACTTTGGGAGTGGCCCAGCTGCCTTGATTTCTCCTCTTCCAGCTGTTTGTCCCTGACCATGAGGTGCATCTTTGCGCACCAGCCCAGCCGACCTAACCGCTCTGCTCCTGAGCCTCCCGGCCTGGGTCCCAATAAACCGGCTGTGTCCCCATGCTCCACGACCCCTTGCGACCTGAGCCTCTGTTTGAAAGCCTTCGGACATGCCCGCAAGTCCCCCTGTGCAGCTTCTTTCAGGTGGCCCCCCTTCTCGGTAGCACCAGCTACCAACCTCACCAGCACCCTGCTCCGGGTAGATCCTGGGCAGTTCCTGAAGAACTGCTGGTAGTACTTTGAACCATGGCCCACTACTATTCTGATCCCAGAAGGTGAACCCCTGAAACAGACTGTACCTACCTTTATGCATCTTTGACTTTTCCTCCCATAGAATTGCATTGTGTGTAAAAGCGCACAGATTGGAAAGTTTTACTTACCTGTGAATATTTATATCGAAAACTGCACTTATCTTTGAGCGAAGTACTTGGTTTCAAAATATATATAAAAAGTGTTATTTTTCTAATTTGGTCTCAGAATTATTCTTTGTGTGTCTCATTTATTGGTTCTGTGAGTACAACAAATGCTTAGCACTATCCTCTGATAAAGCCTAACTGTTCGCCCACACTACCACAAAAAGAGCATTAGCATTATTTACTTAAGCCCCTGTAAACCAACTGGGGACCCACTGGACTCTCTGCACAGTATAATTCTTTTTAGTACACTATATAGAGAGCCAGCGTTCCTACAATCCCTAAACAAGTTGGCATGAAAAGGCCTAGAGAAGACACTGGACGTCTGAAGTAAGAAAAACAAGTATACCCCGTTTGTCAGCCCAATTTCAGGAGCAGGAACAATCCCAAATCTAGGAGAAAAAGATTTGGGTGTGGAGCCCAATACAGATGACCCTGCATTCACAAAAGGACGTAGATGATGAGGAGGACACTGTTCAGTAAGATGTGGAGACATATTTAACAGTAGAGGAGACAGAACTCTACCCAAGCTGGCTTTCTCCATATGACATTAAACGAGCAGCTGACCCGTTTAGGCGTCATGTGGGTACAGAGTAGGAGGCGGCAACATTTCTGTCAGTATCCTGTGCCCTCAGCGTAGAAGGCATCATGGCCTTACTAAATTGCCCACAGTAATACAGCAAGGGAGAGAAATGCTCCTAAAGCCAGCCACTGCAAGAACCGTAATACCAGGATTAGAAAAGAGCTATAAAGCCTCCATGCAAGACTCACAATATATTAAATCTCATGTAGCGGCACACTCTGACGACTAGGAAAAGAGTTTTATCAACAGCCATGAATGGCCCTCCATTTGACACTGAAAGTAAAAGACTTGAAGCGATAGGGGAAAGATGGAATCTTCAGCTTCAACATAATGTCATATAGCCAATTCCGACTTTTTAAACTGTACGCACACAAACAATGGGATGAATTGGAAAAATAATGTAACATTTTCCAATTTTTCATTATCCCAAGGAATTTCAAAATTGGGGAAAGATATCGTGGAGGAAGAAAAATCATAGCTAACACCTTCCTAAAATTACCATTAGAAACTGCTGACACAGCTGGTGGGCAGCTATTATTTAGGACAGTCCTTCGTATATATGCTTGGCTGCGTCCCTCAGGAATAAATAATGTTCAAAATATTATTGACTTGCCCTCTGCAGGGGAGGGTCTTATTGGAGCTCATTTTTGACACAGCCAAAGCATTGGAGACCTTACAGTTTAGAAGATCCTTTAAAAGAGGAATATCACCAGATGGAAGAGGTTAAGGAAGACATCCCTAGGAGTCTCGTTTTTTATGACAACAGCATGGCAACCCTTTTCATCAACAAGTTCCCATCATAAACCTACTTGGAGCAAGAGGAAAAGGTAGAAGGGAAGCCCCAAGAGACTCAACAGCAACTAAATGAATCTTTACGCCTTCCTCCACAACTTCAATCTTCAGTGTGGGCAGAATAATGCATTTTCACCAAGAATGGTAACGTATTATATAAGGTAAGTTGGTTTTAAACATAGTAAATAATAATGTATACCGTTCAAAAGAGCAAGCAGAAATTCTACAACCAGAAGTACTAGAGCTACTCATAAAAGGAACATTTGGAAATTACCAGTGCAAGAAAAGGACAGAAGAGTGTATTCAACACACTTCCTGGTTCACAATCATGGCTTGACCCTAAAACCTAAACTGGACCTGTGCTTTGTGGACAGGTTTATCAAGATTCAGAAGTTAAAAATAATCACTCTTTCGGAGAGAACAGCATGATAACAACAGACCTCAAGAATTTTCATTTTTACATACCAGTGCACCAATATTTTAGGTTGGTGATGAAGGAAATTCACTGTCGATTCAAAGCCTTTCCTTTTGGCATAAAGTCATCCCCAAGGGTGTTAACGAAGACACTTTCTGTAGTAGCAGCACATCGAGCCAAGCAATTCATTTATATACAGATCTAGACAACTAGGTGTCAAAGTTGAGTTGTTTTCAGCAATGGCAAAAGGCTATAGAGATAATGAAGGGTACTTTTTTTTTTTATTGTACTTCACAGTCAACAAAAAGAAATCCCTTCCAACAGACAATAAAGAAATTCATGGGGCAATTAGACACCATAATGTGTATTGCCAAATCAATGGCAAGAAGTGTGTGCATGGCAGAAATTAATTACCCTTTGCCAGTAGTCACAGTGGATGGCACTGAGGATTGTAATGAAGTTGTTAAGGATGATGGTATCTGGTATCCAACATATCCCAAATGCTTGTCTGCATAGGAGACCAATTTAGGAATGGTTAAACAGTCCGTGATCCCAAACTCTGGGAAACAAGCGTTCTAGCGATTGAATTAAGAAAGGTTCAGAAGGAAATACAGCTGTAGCAAAGGGGAGGCATTTGCACTTGCCAACCCCTCAAGCCAACTTAACAATAGATGCACCAAGGATAGGGTTCACACATGAACAGTGTGAAGATTAAGGACCAGTGTTTAAAAACAAATGTGTTCATTCACATCAGTTACTTAGAGCTCAAAACAGATTGTCTAACGCTAAATGTCTTCAAAGAACAGTTGCATAACAAGGTAGTGCGTACAGACAACACAACAATGTTTCATCCCACAGATGAGGAGGAACACTATCCTTATCCCCTCTCTCACCTAGCACAGGAGAGATGGAAATGGGCAATTGTCCAGGACAGAACACTGAAAGCATACCACATACCTTTTGCAGGCATTGTTCAGGCAGGCATCAATCAATCAGGTGGCTTGTAAAGCGCGACTGCTCACCCGTAAGGGTCTCAAGACGCTGGGGGGCAGGGGGAGCTGCTGGTCTGTCGAAGTTCCAGGTCTTGAGGTCCTTCCTGAATTCGGCAGTGACGGTTATTGCCTGAGGTGGAGCAGCAGGGCGTTCCAGGTTTTTGCTGCGAGGTAGGGGAAGGATCTTCCTCTGGCTGTGGTCTTGCGGATACGTGGGATGGTAGCCAGTTGGGCGGAGCAGAGGTCTCTGGTGAGTGTGAGGCGGTGGAAAGCCCAGGATGATGCTGAGGTTTCGTGCGGGGTCAGTGGGTGTGGTGGGGTTCTAAGTGCTGTGGGCCACCCGGAGTCATCCCAGGCGAAGAGGGTGGAGAACATGATATGGACTTCGACAGCCATCATCCTGTTGTAGAAGTTGTTCTTGGCAACTGTGGGTTCGTTGTTGAGGGAGAGAATCAGCTGGGTGTCATCGGCGTAGGAGATGAGTGGGGCCATGTAGATGTTGAAGAGAGTGGGGATCAGGGTGGAGCCTTGAGGCACTCCGCAGCTGATCTTTGTGCGTTCTGAGTGGAACGGTGGTAGTCTGACTGTTTGGCTGGTGAGGAAGGAGCGAATCCATTCCCGGGCTTTATCGCGGAGGCCGGTGTCGTGAAGTCTTGTGCCTAAGGTGCGGTGAGAGACTGTTGAAGGTGGCCAAGAGGTCCAGGAGGATGAGGGCTGCCGCTTCGCCTCGGTCGAGGAGTGTGCGGACGTCGTCTGTGGCCTTGAGGAGGGCGGTCTCTGTGCTGTGGTTGTTTCGGAAGCCAGATTGGGAGAGGACCAGGATGTGGTTTGCTTCAATGAATTTAGAAAGTTGGGCGTTGATGCCCTTCTCGATGACCTTGGCTGGGAAAGGGAGAAGAGAGATGGGTCTGTAGTTCTTGAGGTCCGTGGGGTCGGCAGAGGATTTCTTCAGCAAGGGGTTGATCTCTGCGTGCTTCCAGTCTTTCGGGAAGGTGGTGGAGTTGATAGAGCAGTTGATCGTGCAGCAGAGTTCAGGGGCTATGGTGGTGCCGGCCCTGTTGAAGATGTGGTGCTGTCAGGGGTCTGAGGGTGCACCATAGTGGGTGTTCTCCATGATCTTGAGAGTGTCGTCAGCGGTCAGGGGATTCCAGCTGAGTAGGGTCCGTTGTAATCCGGTGTCGTAGGGTGTGGTGGAAGGGTCTTGGGTGTCAAGGCTGTTGTATATCTCCTTAATCTTGCGGTGGAAGTAGTTACCGAGGTTGTTACAGAGGTCTTGGGAGGGTGGGATGTTTGCTGTCTCTGTGCCGGGTCTGGCAACTTTTTTGACTATAGCATAATGCCCAAATGGTAATTAAAGAAGTGGTACTAGATCACACCTTCAATACTTAGGGAAAACTGGACAAAGACCGATTTGCAAAACATACAAATGCCAAAGATTTTGCATCCATGCATGATCATCCATGCTCAAAGGGGAAGGTACTGTTGATAAACTGGTACAGGAGATTTGCCTACAGATTTCCTGCAATTCAGAATGTAATAAACCAGTTTAAATCATCAGAACTGTGCTGATACTGATATCATTCAGATGGCCAAGCTAAAGATGCTATTCTCATCTTGTGAGCTGTCCAACAAACAATGTCAAGATACCGGCACAAAAAGATCTACTTACAGTACAGAGAGGGTAAGTAAAGGAAATATCCCACACAGGGCCTCAAACTCTACAATTGGCAGCTTGGCTCCTGAAATAATAGAGTTTGAACATTTGCATCCACCAGACGTATGTATGGCTTTCATTAAAGCAGCAAGTAGCCATCAACTTGAAAATGTTACGAGGCAATATGTTGCAGACATAACTAGGGCACACAAAAAATACCTATTTACAAACACTACCTAACGAGATAACTATCATTACTGAACATATTTGTTAGATGCTGGACGTAGCTATGCATCTTCAAGAGTTCATCCATGAGTTGCGACATAGACAAAAGGGATTCAGCAGAAACACATTGTTGCGGTGCTGGGTATTAAAGGATTTCTTGTAGGAGCTAAAAGAGCAACTCTGGGAAATTCGAATCAGGTTTTAGCAGGATTAATAAAGCTGCTCTTTTAACCCATGCGCTGGACAACTTCAACTGCCTTTAAAAAAAAGCTTAGGATGGCAAACCATTGTAAAGCAGTAATCTGGTTCTACTCACTCATCACACCCTCCACGCCACTACATAATATTTGCGCATTATTTGAATCTAGAAGAGATTTCACTGTAAAAAAATATACTAGTTACTTGAATTTGCAGGGTGAAACTCCTCTGAATTTATATGTGATCCTTCTACCTCCCTAAGATGGAAGTCTTGTATGGGCGGATTGTGGGATAATGGGATAATGTTCGGCCTAGAAAGGCATAAGGCTCTACCCACGGAAGAGAAAAAAGACCTAGTACAAACACTTCCGGATCCAACCACTGGATGGTGGAATTATGCATAGCATGTGAATCATGAAATCTTTCAAGCTGCAAACAATATATTTACAGGTAAGTAACTGGTATCCTTGTTGCTTGCATCAACAGATTCCATCATTCAGTAAATGGGAAGGTATAGGAGCTTGGCCTAATTTCTTGACCAGCTTAATCCATCAGCACTAGGTGTCACCAAAGAAGTGGCAGTAAGGAAACATTAGAGCTGTCAAAATGGTATCTGTAAAGAGGCTATATGTAGGATCGGCTACTGTCCAATTCAATCAGTACCCAGGATTTAAGATTAGTTCAGTCTTCAGCTAGAGTCCACATTAATGAGTGGTCTACAGCTACAACCTGCATTGTCATGGGAAATAGTATCGCGGCTCTGCCGCATTTTGCAGCATCATGGAACTGACAAGAAACCTGCCCAGCCTGAGAATTGTTATGGACCGCACTGCTGCAGCTCTCTGCCCCTCTCCAGCAGGCCCAAGAATAATGCAACTGACAGTGTTTTGTTACGGATGCCAGATTCTTATTTAGTCACCAATGACTGTTTCTAAACACATTCGCTTTACATCAAGCAGAAACCTAAAGGGTGAACTTACAGCATTCGTGGGCAGTAGGTTTCATCTGTTTTACAGTTGTGTCTAAAGATTGCTGATGGACAGTCTGTTCAACACAAGGGACAACTCACTGCTCTAAGATTGAGTGCATCCAATTGATACTTGTAAAGGAACGTCCTGGATTTGCTGGGGAGAAATATTTGTCCTTAATTTTAGAACAGTAATTTTAAAAGAAGTAGGTAATTATGGATATTGGAGGTGCCCTTTGCATCCCTTCAACTTACGATCAAGTGCTTTCCTCTAAATTTTATGTTTAGACTTTACCCAAATTTTCACTTCTGAATGGTGGTTGAAGTGACTCGCCTATAAGCATATAGATGGCAAAGAAGGCCAAAGAGCTTAGTGTCAACTGCCACTTTTGTTTTATTTTTTATTCATCCCTCTACCCATCAATCTTTTCGCTAAGATCCTTTTAGTTTTCAGCAGGTCTTAATATAGATCACATGCTATCCCTTCTTTTCTAATCTAGTATTTGGGAATATTGCACTTTGTTTTTCTACATAGTCTTTTTTTCTTTCAGGCACATGTTGAATGCCACATGATCACATTCCTCAAAATCCACAATACACAAGTGCAAAGAAATCCACCTTAGATTATTTTTCTGTCATTGGGTTTAAACCTGTTTAAAAGTGCTCTGCGTATAGACTTAATAATGTGAAAGAACTCCTTACACTGGAAATAGAAATAATGGCACTGAAATTGAAGAGCACTATATGGAAGAGTGATATGGCTACCCCCGTTGGTTCTTATCTTGGCTTTTCTCTTTTGTTTTTAGTTTTTTTCATACTGCGTGATATTCACTGACCTTTTTGCATATGACTTTGATGTTACTTGTTGGCACTAATGTATAACACACATGCCAAGTGTTTACTACATTTGACTGTAATATGTATTATAAGGATACACAAACTGCAAATAAAAGATTCAAACAAATAATAGAAGTGATATTGCACACAACATTCAATATTGTGTATTGGTAATTCAGCCCTGAAATGACAGGTCTTTTGAGAATGAAACTCTTGTTATATTCCATATAGGTACCCTATATAGGCGCAGGTAACATTGCAACCTTTCACCTATATTCTTCCCTACATTACATACATAACGGTTCTTAGGGACTGACCTTTTACCTAGATACGACACTGCATTCAGAACGCGGGTTTCCCCCTAGTTCGATTCTCATACATTATGCATCAGGCTTCTTGGAAGCAAAGCAGGACTAACAGCAGGACGAACATCTCCTGTATAATATCTCTGTATAAAGTTCAGGCCCGACGTCATCCTTTAGGCCGACACAGTAACACAGCAAGGTAGGACCCCTGGGGAGACCTATGGGTATATATACATCACATCTTGCTTAGAAGGACAGAGGAGACCGAGACTTCCCGGCTGACACACTGACCAGAGACGCTGAGGTTACCTCATGCAGACGCTCCAGCTCGCAGTGGTGTAACATCCCTCACGTAGTGTCCAACTCGAGACCAGGACGGGATCCCATATTCTCTCATTCTAAGGTAATGGGGTCCTAGAGGGTTTCTTGGCATAACACCTACACAGATGCTAGGTACATTTAGGTACATCTAGTTAGGGAGGCATTGTATAGGAGTACGCACTTTTTATCGTGTTTTATGTACTTGTATATATTCATAATTTCTGCAAGATGGTAGGACTTTACCATCCCTTTACTTTCGTAGTACTGCTAATCATATATCTCTGCTACTGTCTAATGGTTGTTGCAGCTCATCTATTATACACTAGAATAACAACTGTTCAATAAATACTTATTGAAAACGCCCAGCCTGTTTATTCTGTGTAACTCTCTGAGACAAACTAAGTAAGCACGAGTGACTGAGCGAAAGGTAGTATATTGTTTCCACGATTCTGAGGGATCAGGGTTGTCATGTTCTGAGGTTGCCAGAATCTATTCTCTCCTTGATAAGAGGAGATTATAGTGGCACTGTGAGCTAGCTAATACAGACAGGCTAACGTATCCGGTGGGGGTGCACGGAATCAGTCCGCCACCAATCCCACAGTTTGTTATCCAAACGCGCAGATCCTGTATAGGTAATATAGGAACTACACAACATGGCGCCGCCAACGTTGGTTGGGTACTTATTTAACAGTAGAATCTGAGTAGTTAAGTTGTGCTATTCTCAGAGATCCCTACTCACAAAACACCAGAGACGTCTGGAGTGGGTGGGCACAAACTCCACCACAGCTGAGTATGCTAAAAAATCCTATTTATTGGTGTTGGTTAATCAAGCTTGAAATTAAAATTGTGCAAAAACACCTTATCTTAATTTCCTTGAAATCTTCTTCCTCTAAAAAAAATGACTGAAGATGTGGAAAACACGGAGGGGGTTGTGCATAGTTTGCACCTCTCGGACGAGGAGGTTGATGCAAATGCAATTCCGATTGCAGAAAATCTTAGAAATACAGTCACCCTGAAACTACTTGCACATGGTGTAACAGTCAGGGGTGGCATAGTAGCTTTCGTGATTGAGGCACACGAATCATATAGAACAGAGGTATTTTATTTGTGGGTTACATTCCCAGCAGCAAATGCAAGAACAAAAACATTTTACTCCTACACAGAAGGAGATGCACCAGCAGAATATTGTCCGTTTGAGGACATTGAGGTTCCGCTCACATACCAGGAACACTTATACTGGTTTAAAGGCGTCCTACCCCACATAAGAAGAAGAGTGAGACTCGGCCCGCTCGGAAGAGAAGGGGCCACATGGCCTATAATAGCGGCCTACACACCACATCCTGACATTGAAACAATGCCACCAGGAGACTTACTCACACAACACAAAGAATTAATAAAAATGTACAGAAACTTGACGCAATTCGTCATGAGGACACTTACAGTCCAACCTGCAATAGTTGCAACAAATGGAACTCAAGTTCCGGGTACAGCAACTAAAATCACACCACAAACATTACACGCAGTGATGGGTAAAATACCCACAAAACATGAACAAATGCCATTCTGGGTAGCTCAGAAAATAACACCGCTAGAGGCAGTATTCCCGAATACTACCCCGTATGAAAAACACAGAATGCTAACAATCTGCTTGCCCATAGGGATAACACCACAAATGGAGGATTGTACCACTTGGGGTACAGTCTTTGCTGCCATTTATAACAGAACTCATGGTATCCCGTCATTAGCAGTGGTACCAGATGTATTGAGACAGATACAAAACGAGTATGGAGCAGAACCTGCTCTGAACTTAGGGATGAAGTTACTAGGTAACTATGCCCAGGTATCAGCCATAATACTAGCTAATATTAAAGGGGAAGCAGCTTCAGTGGCTATCCGCCAACGCCTAAGGGAGTTCAGTCCTTTAGAACAAGAACACGAACTACCAAAAATAATTGAAACTGTGTATGCAGAATTAGGCAGAGACAGTTTGGGTGGGAAAGCTTTAAAACCACAACTGATGGGCAGTCTTGAAAAGGACACTTCTAAGCAGACACCTGCTTCAACAAAGAAGAAGTGGGACAATAAAAAACAACAAAACTTTAAAGGAAACAGATCTCAATCCAGAGGTAGATCTCCTCCACAGGAGCCCTCTGAAAATGGGTATAACCTTAGGAATAGGGATAATATTAGGAAACCTGACGGGTATCAGGATACTGATACACGTTCCTCTCGTTCCTTTCAGGGTTCATCGGAAAACTCCAAGAGGGAAGGACGGTCAGACAGACAAGAAGAGCGTACAAAGTCCAGAGACAAGCAGCACGCTCAAGACTACACTTCTGAAAAAGAAGAGAAACCAAATCAAAAGCCACAGTTCAAAAAGAAGAAGGTTGCAGGTCTAAAGATCAGACATGCCCAGAATTCTGAGAACTCGACTACTGAACGGGGAATGGGCTCTGACAATGCTAGACAGCGCAGCAGAAGTAACAATAGCTCGCCAGAACATGATGGAATTTCTGGTGACAGCGGACTTGAAGGATTATATCACGGTGGAAACACCTGATACTAGGGTAAGTGTCCCACATAAGTTATATGAAATAACACTCCAAATGGAGGGGGACAAATGTAGGACAGTTAAAGGTCTCTTTTGGGAGAACTTGTCGTTTGGCTATGACATTTTGTTAGCTGAACAAGATTGGCCACCAGCATTAGTCATGGATTGCCCTAAAGGAGAAACAGTAATTTTACCGGCATTCTCAGACCATATTCCCAGGCACCTACAACACACATATGCGCAGGAGTGGGCGGTAGCCCAAGCCCCTGCATTATACAAAAACCATGTTGGATGGGATGAAGATTCAACCCACCACATAATTCCTTTAAAAAATACTCCAACTGCACAGAGGCAGTATCCAATAAAGCAAGAAGCTCAAAAAAACAGGTCAAGGAGATCTTAGATCAACTTGAATACCAAGGGGTGATCGAAAATTGCACCTCATCGATGAATAATCCTTTGTTTCCGGTCATGAAACCTGACAACACATATCGTTTAGTTTTAGATTACAGACATTTAAACACTTGCACTAAGACATTTGCAGTCCAAAATGCACACAGTGGCGCATTAATGAATAACATTGTGCGGAAAAAATATAAAACAACACTTGATATCTCAAATGGATTTTTCTGCCAAAATATAGCGCTTGAAAGCAGGTATCTAACAGCATTCTCAGCGCTAGGGTCCCAGCGTCAATTTTGTTTAAAAACAGCCCAGGATTGTTTTCGGCTAGAGTAACTGAGTTACTTCAAAATTTGGATGAAGAGGCATTGTCCTATGTGGATGATATTTATCTAACGGACGATGACCTAGAGGAGCACTTGAACACAGTGAATACCATAATTTTGGGATTTGCATCTGAAGGCTACAAATTCAACTTTAAAAAATCAAACATTGCCCACCTCAGTGTCCTGTTTTTAGGATATGAGCTTTCAAGTGAAGGAAAAATCCTGGCAGCCAATTTTGTAGAAAAATGCGTGCTGCTCCAACCTCCAAAATCATTAAAAATTTACAATCAATCCTGGGATTCCTAAATTTTGGTAGAACATACATTTTAGATTATGCAGAAAGAGTAAAACCTTTCTACGATTTAATAAAACCTGATTTTTCAGTAAAACAATGGACACAGGAACACACAGAAACACTTTGTTCCTTACAAGCTGATATGATAGCTTCCAAACACTTACAGACACGCGTAAACGTACGCAACCTATAGTTGCGGGTCAATCTGGGTACACCTATCTAACATATAATGAAGGTGAAACAGTACTAATTGAATACAAATCACATTTGTACACAAATGCTGAGATGCGCTTCGCATCTACAGAAAAGATTCTAACAGCAGTACAGACTGCTACAGTAAGAGAAAGATCACTGGCTCAGGGGAAACGAATAATAGTAGTGACTCTGGTTCCAGCCTTAGAGGCTGCGACAAAGGCAAGCGTTCCTAACGCTAAAGCCTTACATCCGAGATGGATACAATGGGTTAATTCTCTCACTGCAACAGATGTAGAATATAGGTACGACCCAAATTTAAAGACACAAGCATTTCTGCAATACGAACAAGAATATCCTCTACCAAACAAAATAATGCCTCTAGATCAGTATGAATATATAATTTACACTGACGGATCAGCTCAACTGGCCATAGGAAGTAAGCAATAATACAGCGCGGCATGCGCAATCGTTAAAGGTCGCATGCGGGATAGAAAGTTCCACCCAAGTTGCACAAAAACGCAATCTCTAGGAGACTGCACGGCACAGCTGGCAGAGTTAAAAGCCTTGATACTGGCACTGGTGAATACGGATCGAGAATTCCCCACACTAATCGTGTGCGATTCCTTTTTCTGTGTGCAGTCATATAATGAATATTTGCAGCACTGGGTTCAAAACGGGTTCAAAGATGCAAAAGGTGGCACAATTAAGCATAAAATGCTATGGGAACAGGTAGTGGAGTTGAAAACTGAACTACCGAGGGCTCACGTGATACATACACTGAGTCATCAGCGTGATGGCGTTCACGTTGAAGGGAATTCATTGGCTGATGAAGCCGCAAAGGGCGCTGTACGCATGGCTTCCATAGCTGCAATCACTCGTTCTAAAACGAGAATAGACGGTGAGATTATGGTAGCTATCAATGCTTGTCGCAAAAACAGCGGAGAAGTACCAAAAAGGTTTCCACTCAAGTACTCCTACAAGTTAGATGCCAATAACATTCCATTTACTCAGATTCCTGGAGTGGGGGATAGAGTAATTCCAAACATGGATCGTAGGTTAGGTTTAATTGTAGCAGCACACGAAGGGATAGGTTCTGCCCATGCCGGAGTTACGGCGACTGTTTCTTTATTGAAACAACGCTATTGGTGGCCTGGGTTAACGAAGCAGACTAAAGACTATGTCTTGAAATGCGACATCTGCCAGCAGATGAAAGGTTCCACCGTAACACGTCCAGCACAGACACCTTTATTAATATCTGATAAACCACTAGCGTGTATTTACTTGGACCACTGCAGCCCCTTACAAAGAGATGGGGCTTACAGGTATATCATGGTTGCAGTGCGTTCCTGCTCAAGATCCCTATGGGTGTGGCCCCAACGCTCGGCTGACGCTCGAACTGTTATAAAAGATTTGCGAGTCTTTATAGGGACATACGCGATTGGCACATTACATTCTGACCAGGGCCCTGCGTTTAGCTCTCGGGCTTACAAGGAGACCATGCGAGGATTGGGTGTAGCATTGCGGTACTCCTCTATGTTCCATCCCGAGGGAAATTCGGTCGTGGAGAGGAAAAACCGAGACTTAAAGCAGTCTTTAACAGCTAGAGTATTAGGCACGGGTGAGAGTTGGGTGAAACATCTGTATGAGTGCAGCGAGCATTGAACAATATGCCAAGAAGTTCTCTAGGGGGTGTCACTCCATATGAGGTCCTATTTGGGACAAGAATGTGGGTACCTGATCTTGATTGTGAAGGCACAGTGGCGGATGAAAAGCCTTTTGACATCCATGATCGTTTGGCTGTTTTACAGGATCTAAATGCGTCCAGGACACAACAAAGTAATGTCCATATGAAGCCGAACGCCACTGGGGAAGTCAAATCAGTCACGGCAAGACCTGTCTGGATCCCAAAAGTCGAGGATTTGGTCAGAGAGAAAATAGCGGACAAAAAATAATTTTGGCCATCATACAGAAAGTCTGTACAGGTTCTTGCAGTTGAAGGAACAAGAACTGTACTTCTACCGCCTCTTGCCAGAAAAGGAGAAAAGATTTGTCTCAATCGACCTAATCAAACCACACTATGTGGCCGATACTGAGTAGTAGGCCACGTGGACTCCAAAGTAGCAGACGCCCTCCTCTCGCTACAAATCAAGAAGTTCAAACGGAAAGACTGATCACGTTCGAAGAGTCTCCTGCACGGAATGATGGACTATGCAATAATGCTATGGAACTCGTTCCCCTTGAACCTGAAGTTCAAAAAAGCTGGCAGCAACCTGTTTCGGGACTCTAAGAACATAGAGAATACTGCTCAGATGGTTACAAGAGGCATTGCGTAGGATAGTAGTACAAGGTTTGGTAATTTCCAGACGTGATTATGGGAATTCCTTGTACCTTGGCAGCTCAAAGTTCGTTATATAAAGACTTCAAGTCATGCAAAATGCCGCAGCATGGAGCCTAATAAAAACTCCCAAGCCTCACTCGGTCCCCACTGCCCTGGCAAGCTTTCATTGGCTGCCAGTGCTTAAAAGGATACACTTCAAGGTATTGTGCATGGCCCGCAAAGCAATGCACAAAAGGGATCCCAAACTGATTCAAAACCTACTTATCCGATACAATCCCACAAGAATGCTGCAATCCGACACACAGCAACTGTTTGCAGTCTTCAGGATAATGCGGACCAGGAGTGGAGGAAGATCCTTCTCTTTCTAGGTACCTAAACTTTGGAACGCACTATCGCAGAAACTAAGGCAAACCAAATCAGAACTAGCATTTAGGAAATAGCTAAAAACATTCCTTTTCTAACTGCAAACTTTTCTGCGGGATACGTGGTTGTCATAGCGCAGGGAAGCTCTTCTGGGGGGCCATGCGTTCAAGAAATCCCTGTGAATAGACTAGGTTATAATTTTAAGGTCCAGTCCTTCTTACACAGGCAATAGGGCAGCAGGTCAGCAAAGTGGGGCAGTAGTACAGCAGAATGGCTGTCCTTTCAGTAGTCCACAGTTCCAGAAGTGTACTGAAGAGTTGGGTCTAAGACTCAGTCTATTGATGTGTAAGTGGGGCTGTGCCCTGCTCTGCCCCCCATCCTGCCTGAGAAGGCCCTTCCAGGCACACCTAATTTATTGTGTAGCTGTCTGAGAGGAATACACAAAGACCAAATGCCAGCTGCACCTAGTCATGTGACCCAGGATCAAGCCGCAGGTACTAAATGGTTACAACAAGAAAATGCCAACTTTCTAAAAGTGGTATTTTCAGAATTGTGTCTAAAAATCTGACTTTCCCATGAGAAAGGGCTTTTAACTACAATTCTTTATACACCAAACTCGATCTGTCCACCTGCTCCCAATTGGAAGTTATCATTTATTATATATAACAAGGGAACCCAGTGTTATCCTATCGGAGAGGTAGGCCATGCAGTAGTGAAAAATGAATTAAGGAGTTTTTGACTACCCAGACATGTAAAACTTAAAAGTACATGTCCTATTTTTTTTTTAAATACACTGCCCTCTGGGCTGTTCAAGGCCAAACCTAGGGGTGATGTCTATGTATTAAAAAGGAAGGTTTGGGCCTGGAAAAAGGTTAATTTTGCCAGGTTGAAATGGCAGTTTAAAATTGCACACAAAGGCTGCAATCGCAGGCCTGAAACATATTTAAAGGGCTACTTAAGTGGGTAGCACAATCGTTGCTGCAGGCCTACTTATTAGCATTTAGTTTACAGGCCCTAGAAACATGTAGTTCCACTTTACTAGGGACTTACAAGTAAATTAAATAGGCCAATTGGCTGTAAGCCAATTCTACCATGTTTTAAGGAGAGAGAGCACAAACACTTTAGCACTGGATAGCATTGGTAAACTGCACAGTCCTAAAAGCATACAAAAACAGGTTCTGAAAACAGGAGGGTGAAGGTAAAACGTTTGGGGATAACCCTGCACAAAGAGCCAAGTCCAACAAAGACTATTCAGTGCCAGAGACAGGCTTTGCGCGCATTACATATTAATAAATCAAAAGGACTATCAAGTCACATCACAGTGCATATGAAGAGGGTGATGAGGGAAGCCCCGATATTGATGATGTTGAAGACATGAACCCATCCAGCATTAATGGTCTGAATGAAGAATAACTGAGTCAGTCACTTTGAAGACTTCTATTCTTCGAAGCACCCTAGAGAAGCCTGCACCGCCTCAGATAGACACTACCCCTGAAATAAACTGTTATGAAAGATGGTGCACACACCACAGATGTGTAGCAACGCAAAACAATGAGGACCAACTTTATCAGGATCAAACTAGCACGGAGTTTTACCTCCAACGAAAGGGGTTGCCTCAGTAGAAGACCACACCCGATTAAAATATTGACACTGAAAAGGTAATCGGTTAGAACCATGACAAAAATATTTTAAATTCAAGCATTTTTGGTTTTAAAACAGGATTCAGGAGGCACTTTCTAAGGTCACTAGAACAGAATTTTGGATCAGATTGGTGCACCATCTTAAAAAGAAGATTGTCCCCAAAAACAAGATAAGTGGTAAGGAGTACAAATATTCAACTCGCAGCCAATTGAAATATAAAGGTGTAGGTAAGGCAATGCAGAAAACATATTACTGTAGTCCAGGTGCTAGAAGGCAGACCCAGACTTCTTTATAACTAAAGAGAAAGAGAATGTTCACATTTGATAATGCAATTTCTTCTAAGATTTAGAGGATTTCTAATTCCAAGCATGACTTAAGAAAAGAGTTGATGTTAGAGAGATTGTAGGTTCTGTACAGCAGCCACACTTAGGGGCACATTACGATACCCGGCGTAAATAAATCCGCCAGGCATGGAAGCGGCAAAAATCCGCCCGCACACACCGCCTGAACACCGACCACGCCATTATGAGTACACAAACTGAAAACCGCCATCGGCGGAAAAATCATACAAAATACCGCCCGCCATCGTCCGAGTCGGAGTCAAACCGCCCGCCACGGACGGAAACACGCACGACAACACAAAACCGCCCGCCCACACGGCCGACACACCGCACGTGAAATTACGATCGCACCGCCATGAGCGCGGAAAACAACAAATATACCGCCCGCCAGCGCAAACAACGCCGATGAGAATCGACACGGCAGAAGCCATGGCGCCCACGTACCTGCACAGAAACCATCCGCACACAAAACCAATAGCACACAACATGGCCAACAAGTCCACACAGCAAGGCATGCACAAATACACAAGCACAGTACACATCCCGAAAACACCCCCGGACAAACAAAAAATACAAAGGCCAGAACCCCAGACACAACACACCTGAAAACAACAGACCATGAGGACACACCCACATAGGTGAGTACAAAAGCAGCACTCCCACAGACCACAACCCCTTGCTACATTGCAAACCAGAGAGGAGAGGAGAGGACACAGTGACACAGCAAGGACAGCAGCACACCACAGAAACGCACACATCACAACCACCACCACCACCACCACCACCACCAAACACCGGCACCACAAACCCCCTGCACATTACACAACACACACCGCACCAGCACCACAAACACCATGGCACCACAAAGGATGCCCAAGTTCACGCCCATGGAGCTGACGGTCATGGTCGACGAGATCATCAAGGTGTACCCACAAATCTATGGGAACATGGTCCAGCACACACCACTAGCCACCAGAAACAGAATGTGGACCCGGATCGTAGACCAGGTCAATGCAGTCGGGACCCTGCCCAGGAACAGAACCGAGATAAACAAACGTTGGAATGACGTAAAGAGCCTGGTCAAGAAGAAGGAGGGCAAAAACAGAGAGCTGGCTGCCGTCACTGGCGGAGGGAATCCCGCGCTCTTTAAGACCTTCAAAGCGTGGGAGGAGAAGGTGCGAGTCGTAATCCATCCGGAGATCCTCGCCGGATTAGCAGGGGGAGTGGAGGCTGGTAAGTACAAACTAATGTATACCAGCACACCGCTATGTACACACATGCGCAACCACCATGCCACAGCTCCCAGGGACAAACACCCCCATGTCCAGCACACAATACACAACACATCACACGCACATGCAACAGACACTACCACACACAGGCCAAACCGAACAACTGTAAGATGCGTGGGGACATGTGTACACTAAGCCAGCCACGTAACCACCAACAGGTCCCCAAATATGCCAGAAGCGCCACAACGAGCACCCACCACACCCATGTGTCCGCCACAGCTGCACTAACTGACAAGTAACAGGTAAGTGGCAGGAACACAAAGTGCAGTGGGTCGGAAGGGGGACAGCTGAAGTACAACACCCACCAGGCCCCCACTCCCACAGACCAGCAAGGTGGAGCACTCCCCACACCCATGTGTCAGGCACAGCTGCACCAACCGACAAGTAACAGGTAAGTGGCAGGAACACAAAGTGCAGTGGGTCGGAGGGGGACAGCTGAAGTACAACACCCACCAGGCCCCCACTCCCACAGACCAGCAAGGTGGAGCACTCCCCACACCCATGTGTCAGGCACAGCTGCACCAACCGACAAGTAACAGGTAAGTGGCAGGAACACAAAGTGCAGTGGGTCGGAGGGGAGACAGCTGAAGTACAACACCCACCAGGCCCCCACTCCCACAGACCAGCAAGGTGGAGCACTCCCCACACCCATGTGTCAGGCACAGCTGCACCAACCGACAAGTAACAGGTAAGTGGCAGGAACACAAAGTGCAGTGGGTGGGACGGTGGACAGCCCAAGTACAACACACACCAGTCCCCAGTCCCACAGCACAGCAAGGAGGAGCATCCCCCACACCCCACACCCACGTGTCAGCCACCGCAGTGCACAACGACAGCCGAAAGGCAGACATCACGGTCCACAGCAATCGGTGTCAGTGGGTGTACAGCCACCCCCACGACCCACTACACCCCCCCACCCCCACAGACCTGCAACATGGAGCACCCCCCGCTAAGAGCCATGTGGCATCCAGTACAGTGCACGCACGAACAACTTGCAGGTGGGAAACTGGACAGGGCTGGATTACTGGAGGCATGAGGACCATAACACCACCAACACATGGGACATGTCACGTAGCACACGAACACGCAGCACCGCCCACCGTCACGAACAAGTGAACAATGTGCACACGGACATGAACAGCAGACTCACACCCCACATGACCCATCACAGACATAGCAACACCCAAGGAGCCACGTCTGCATGCACAAGCCACACTGAATATAGTCCCACACGGCAGCCACTGTGCAACTCATCACACACAACCGAAACACCATTGAAGTCCTGTCCATGTAGCCCCTACTGCCTGTCAACCACACACCCCACAACTACGCCTATGTAAGACAAACAACACTAGACGCAACAGAGCGGAACAACAGAAATGCACACGAACACCACTGAACCCATCAAACACACAGACACACCATGCACATACAACATACCATCCATCCCATCCGTCAGCCCCAGTCTCATGAAAGGCATGTCATCCGCACAGCTGCCACACATACAGCAGTCACGCTAAGACACATGCCCATGACCAACCATGTGCCAGAAGTCAATTAAGCGCACAACACACTGTGAGCAACAACACACAACATGGGCCACACCCCCCGAGCACTGCAGTGATGCACATGGCACAGGGCAGCACGCACACCAAGGAGATGGGACAACTGCAATACGTTGGCTGGCACACAACTATCACTCACTCATAACGATGCGTCCAATGCCATGTCCAGTAACCACAACAGACAGCAAATATGCAGGGCATGTCAGGCATGCACACACCTCAGACCATGCACTGTCATGCTGCCACAACACATGTCACGTTCGGCACCCATGGCTCACAGCATGTACCCCAAAAGCATATACCCTCCCAAATGCGAATCTGGGGCATGGCCCCCATGTTGCCATATGCGTTCCTAAGCGTTCCATTTGAACCCCAAAAGCATATACCCTCCCAAATGCGAATCTGGGGCATGGCCCCCATGTTGCCATATGCGTTCCTAAGCGTTCCATTTGAACCCCAAAAGCATATTCCATCCCAAATGCGAATCTGGGGCATGGCCCCCATGTTGCCATATGCGTTCCTAAGCGTTCCATTTGAACCCCAAAAGCATATTCCATCCCAAATGCGAATCTGGGGCATGGCCCCCATGTTGCCATATGCGTTCCTAAGCGTTCCATTTGAACCCCAAAAGCATATTCCATCCCAAATGCGAATCTGGGGCATGGCCCCCATGTTGCCATATGCGTTCCTAAGCGTTCCATTTGAACCCCAAAAGCATATTCCATCCCAAATGCGAATCTGGGGCATGGCCCCCATGTTGCCATATGCGTTCCTAAGCGTTCCATTTGAACCCCAAAAGCATATTCCATCCCAAATGCGAATCTGGGGCATGGCCCCCATGTTGCCATATGCGTTCCTAAGCGTTCCATTTGAACCACAAAAGCATATTCCATCCCAAATGCGAATCTGGGGCATGGCCCCCATGTTGCCATATGCGTTCCTAAGCGTTCCATTTGAACTCCAAAAGCAAAGTACAAACCAGACCCAGGATGGGCCAGGAGCCCGCATACACCAGAGTCACAATGAGTAGGGGCAAAGCAACACACCCATCGGCATGGCCAATCCGTCCCATGCCACATGTGCACAGCACACAGTCCCATTGCCTAGCACACACAACTACAGATGCCACAGCCACACACTCGCCTCCGGGAAACCCATGTACGAGATTGCACGAACTGCCAATGTCAGACGACTAATACATACTTCGCCAGGTGCAACACAATAACAAATCTCATTCTCTCCACAGGTGACGAACTGCTGGACGCTGGGGATGGAGACAGCAGCCAGCACAGCCAGCCTACAAGCCCCCAACGAGGACACACGGATCTGGAGGATCTGTCCACCTCTTCGGACACGGACCACCAAGCTGGCCCATCTGGCGTGGCAGGGCCCAGCCGCTCCCCAGGACCCCTCCTACCCACCAACCCATCATCCAGGGATGCTGAACAGTCCCAGTCCCCTGCTGCCACTGTCGTTGCGGCCACACCCACGGTCATTGCGGCCACTACCACTGCCGCAACCGCCACCATCGCCGCACCGACCACCACCGCCTCCACCACCACCACGTCTTCGCTGGCACCAGCCCCAGCGCAGGTGGTGGCCCGGCCGACTGGATCCACCCTGGGAGCCACAGCGAGGACCGTGGTGAGCAATGTGGCTAGTGGGCAGGGCCGGTGGCAGCAGGACTGGTAGGAGGAGCAGGGTCAGGGAAACGCCAGCCTCCCCTGGGAGCCATGCCCTGCCTCAAATGGCCAGAGTCCTTGGGGCCTATGAAGAGGCCCAAGGACAATGGGCCAGGTCTGCTACTGACACGCGGGAGGTGCTGGGGGTGCTGAGGTCCATGGACGCCCATATGGGCCAATTCGTGTCCCGTATGGACCAACTCGTGGACCTCATGGGCCAGCTGGTGGTGGCGGTGGGGTCACAGGCAAGGCCAGCAACACCACCTCCGCCACCACCTGCTAGGGCGCAGGGTCGGCCAGCAGTGTCCACTTCCCCTGCGTCCACAGCCAGTGAGCACACCTCACCCACCACCAGCAGGTCGCCACCACACACCCCCTCCCAAACGTGGAAGGGGCCGTCCGAAGAGGAAACAGATCTCCCGGGAGGACTTCGCACGCTCCAGTCGCAAGTGAGGCAGCCAGCCAGCCTTCCGCCAGCCTTCCTTGACCAGCCACTGCATTGACTTGCTCTACGATCCCACTCCACACAGCCATCTGGATGGCATGTGTGTGTTGGACTATGGACATAGAACCAGTGGGTACACCCTGATCATCACGCAGCCATGACCGACAGCTCATTGTCACTGCACGCACCACTTTTGTCATCACCTTACACACAATCACATGTCACAGTTTGTAATAAATGCACCTTTTTCACTAACTGCTGTTTGTGCCCTGTGTCTTATTTGTACGGAATACAACGGCCACCTTGGGCGGAAAGGCACCTGATGCGTGGCATGGTATTTGAATCCGGAGGGCCTGTAGGGACCTAGGGGTGGGAGACAGAACAGGAGCACATTCAATGAGTGTGTCACACACCCATCACACAGTACATGTCAACAACTACAAGCAATGTACACACATCGCACAGAGCAATAGGGCACAATACCACAGCCACCAACAGTGGCATACTACCCTGGCCATGGAGCGTTGACACACTGCACGCAGTGAACATACGGCCACCCTGACACAGCACACACACACCTGCATAGATACAGACACATCATCCGTCGTACATGGACACTCACCGTCAAGTGAAGTAGCGGGCGATGAGCTGCTGGCGCACATTCCCAGCTTCCTCCTCTCCGCTGTCCACCTCACTCGAGCTGTCCTGGTCTGCGGGCTGGGGCCCTGGTTGATCTCCGTCATCCACAATGAGGGGGATCTGCTTCCGAATGGCCAGATTGTGCAGCATGCAGCACGCCACCACTATCTGGCACACCTTCTGTGGGGAGTACGCCAGTGCACTCCCGGTGCGGTCCAGGCACCTGAACCTGGACTTGAGGAGGCCAAAGGTACGCTCGACCACACGTCTGGTCCTCCCATGTGCCTCATTGTATCGATCGTCTGCTGGGGTGCGAGGATTCCTCAATGGACTGAGCAGCCATGCCCCATTCGGATACGCAGAGTCACCTGGGTGTGAGGGACACAGAGAACCATTGCTATTCCAACTGGACAGGGGACAGCATCGCACAACCAGCACGCTACACCACTCCACATACTCACCGACAATACAGCCACGATCCTGTTGCAGATTGGCCATCAGTCGTGGCAAGATGCTGTTGCGCATTATGTGTGCGTCATGGGCCGAGCCTGGAAACTTTGCACACACGTGGGTGATCACCATGTCCGCAAGGCACACCACTTGCACATTCAGGGAGTGCGTGTGCTTCCTGTTGCGGTACAGGTGCTCAGTGGCCTGTGGTGGAACAAGGCCAACATGAGTGCAGTCAATGGCTCCCACGACGTGTGGGATTCTGCCAAGGGCATAGAATGCACCCTTCACTGCCGCCAATTCACGAGCCCTGGGGAATCTGATGTACCTGTTCCGGTACAGCATCATGGCTGCCAGTACATCCCTCAGCACCTTGCTGAACATGGGCTGGGACATCCCTCCTCCACTGCCCACTGTGTGCTGGAATGACCCAGTGGCGAAGAAATGCATGGCGGCCATCACCTTAGCCGTGGGGGTGACAGCAGTCGGATACACCCTGCGGGGACGGAGATGGGGCTCTAACATGGCACACAGTCGATGCAGAGTTGGCCTGTCCAGCCGAAACTTCCTAATAACCTCTGTATCGTCCATGTCCGCCAGCAATTGGTATGGGCGGTCAATGTTCGGTCTCCGCCTGGGTTAAATGACAGAGGACACATGTCAAAGCAACACGGCACATAGCAATTTCGCATACACATCACTGACATGACTGAGCAAGCACATGAGCCACAGCCCAGCTGTCAAGCTGGGACGGCACGGCCACAATACACTTACACAGGTCTCCCAACAATGGCAATGGCAAGTGAGACATACCACTGCCATGTGCATGCACATGGGGATCTAGGCCCCAATGACTTGCGGGCGTGCTGATGGGGACTGACTGCATATTCGTCAAGCGGCAACGCCACGGCAACATGAGTGTCTGCTGAGCATGGTACTGCTTCCGAGGCTGGATGAGTATGGCACACGACGACGACGATGTGGGCACGGGCTGAGCGGCCAATACAAGTGGGACCTGTGGCACGAGGGGATATGAGACAGTAGTAGGTGTCAGCACTGCACCCTATGTACAGCACTGTACGGATCACAGCTCCCGAAACATTGACTGGTGTCCACATTGACAGCCCCATGCCAAGACGGCTGTGTGCTTGCAGTCACACGTCACAGGTGAGAGGTTACATTGCACGTGCCAGGTGGCAGTCGTACATAGTGGGAGCTGGCATGTGTGTGCATGTGTCTCCTGTTCAGGATCCACCAGATGGGCGCTGACTCTGTACTGACCATTGGACACAGCATGTTCCGTGGAAGGCTTGTGTGTGTGGGATGGTGGCACTGGATGTGCCTCCGTTGGGTGGGGGGCCATGCACAGGGCGGGTACGTCGATGATTGCGCATTGTTGGTCACGGTGGGTGCACCAGCTAAGATGTGTTGCCCTGTGTTCAATTCCTATGTCCGCATGATGATGGACTGTGGATGTGGGCAGACTACACATTGGTCGATGTGCTGTCTATATGCATGTGCCTTCACACCAGGCACAGCTGCCCCTGCACATGTGACCCCTGCTGGACTCGCTGCTGGGTCTGTGGAGCTGATGCACCTTCTGCGCGTGGGGCGGACAGCTCTCCTCACTTCCCTCATTGCGCATGTCATGTCTTTGCCGCAGGTGACATGGATCATGGAGGGCCCACATGTACGCGTGGGTAGGCTACACATGATTGTTCACTGGTCGCCACCCCCAGTCAGTGTTTCGAATGGGAAGGTTGTCGTGCTGGTGGTATGTTCGATGTGGCGGATGGGCGGGCCTAGGTGCGGGCTTACATTCCGGACATGGGGGTAGTTGGATTGGCGACTAGTTGCAGTACACACGGGACACGTCTCTTCCTTTCCACATCTGGGTCATCCCTTGTACTAACTGACAGTGATACAGTCATCTTCGCCCCAGCCCTCATGTCCTCCCCTCGCCCCCCAATATGCATGCTCACCTGCGAGGCTAGCGCTTGCACAGGCAGCCCCAAGCTCGCACCAGAGAGGGCAAGGAGTGTATGTGTGGGTCCAGTTGCACGAGTGGGCTGTCTCAGGGTATGATGTGTGGCGGGACACCGTCCACCTGCGTGGTGCCCCAAATGGAGACCCGGCCTGCATGGACTATGCATCACAGTCTTCGCCTTCCGGATCCGCCACCTGCGACACCCAGTGGCTGTGGCTGCCCTTGCGGCCATGCCGCGTCCGTCTGTGGCTGATGGCCCACACATTCACTCTTTGGCCTCTCTGGGGAGGGCTCAGGGGTGGTGGCGCACGCGCTTGCACTTAGTCGCAATGGCATGTGGCGTGGTTGGTATGATGGGCAATGGATGGGATGGTGCGAGCCACCTCCCGTGACGTCAGTGCTGCTCGTGCTGTGGTGCGTCCCCCCTACACTTCCATTTGACTTTTTGCCATGCTGGACGTTGAGGTTCTATTGCCTGCGTGATATGAGCAGGAGGAGCGCGAGGAGACCTCTCACACACCATGCTCCACTGCCATCCCGTGCCCTGTATCGCCTGTGCGGATTGACTATGTTGGGGTTACACCTGGTCGACTGGGGCTGTGTGTGCCTTGTCAAGGGGCATGGCGGGCGCACAACAGGATCCAGCTCGTCCACAGAGGGTGGGCTGAGGTGCGCCTGGTACCGCTTTGTACGTGTGCCCGGCTGCTGTGCACACACGTGTTCACTCCCCCGACAGGTGTCCTCTCACAATGCCCAGGGAAGCGGTGGTGTACTGTTCATGAGCCCTCCCAACACGGCGTGCTCCAACTTGGCATGTGCGCATCTACCCGTCGCACCCACCCACCTGAGCACTGCGTCCATACGACTTCACACGACACATGTGTGTCTTCCACAGTAGTGCTACTCATTTGCGTTGACATCCAATACCAGTGGACTACATGGTCATGTCACGACTGCCGTGTACTTCACATACTCTCATCCTCTCTCATTCGTACTTGTGAAATGAGTCAGCGGAGACAGTTCTGGTTTCAAACATTATATTGAGTCTTCTGTCCTCTGTGATGCAGTATAGTGGACACTACTGGCAGCGGAATACATATTGAGGATATACTGAGCATGATTACAAATGGGATAGGGTGTGGGGTTACATCTGCTTGGCCAAGGCTGTGCTAATGTACATTTACGTATAGCTGCGGAGCTGCGGACTTTGACACAGACGGTATACATGTAGCCTACCAGACCGCTCGGCATCATGGGCACAGTCCATCTCAGTTCCATGTGACAGGTTTGCTGCGGTTGTTCCTCATGCACGCGTGCATGTGAGATGACATCAGGGCATGTGCTTGCGTGCATGCAGCGGCGTGCCACTTGTTGTTGCACTGTGGTGGTTACTGGACATGTCACAGTCACTGGGGTCGTGTTGTTGTTGTATGCACTTGTCGTCCATGCAAAGGTCCTGGTATGGGATTCCCGGGGCGGGGGTGGGAGGGGTGCAGCACCCACAGACTCCAGGCGACCTATTCATGTCCACTGAGCGGTGTGTGTGTCCATGTGCGCTGGATCCATGTCGTGTCCTGGTTGTTCGTGCAGTTCCGTCCATGTGGGTGCGATGCACAGAGCCCATGCCACTGCCTCCCACGATGCATGCGGTGTTCCTGGATGTGATGGGGAACAGTGTGCATGTCCCGGTCATATCCGATGTCATGGCGATGTCGTTGATGGTGTGGTTACAGTTGCCGGTCGTTTGGTATGGCTGTTGTGGTGGTGACTGGCCAGTCCGTGCGGAAGCTGAGCATGGGTGCGGGGTTGGACTTCATAGGTCACTCGGGAACCTGCGTTGTGGTCCGACGTATTTACAGGTTGTCAGGTATGCGATGCCGCCCAGCAGGGCTTCCATGTCATTGGTGGTGTACATGTTTGCCAGCCAATGAAGCGGATGGTGGCTGTCAAGGTGTTGTTCGTAGGTTGTCCCTTGGAGGACCATGATGGGGCATGCTGGGTGACATTCGATGTAGCTGTTCTCGATGATCCGTCGTGTGGAGGCACAGTGGTTCCATTTCAGTGCGCGTGCGATGTTGGCCACATACGCCATGCCCCCATAGGCAGAGCAGGCCCTGTCGTGTGCGTCCAGAGGGAGGAGTAGTGGTAGCAGGTCCGCCTTCAGACATGCCGGGTTGGAGAGGCATATCTCGACGGGATGCTGGTAGGGACACCTCCGACAGTAGAAGACGGGCATGACGCAGCTGAACAATGTGATGCGGTAAGTCAGTCGGTAACTTACGTTCAGCAGGGACAGGAGATCGCATCCCAATGTATGTATCGTGCTGGTTTGGTACAGCTTGAGCTCTTCGGCGTAGTTGGGTAGGTGTGTTGCGGTTGCCATTTCGCAGCGGTGCGTTGTGGTGGCGTGCTCCGGCTGTGTGTGCAGTCTGCAATGTGCACGCTCCGAGGTTGCTGTGAGCTCTGTGTAGTCGTAGGGAGACAGGACTTGTGTTCTGTTGGCTTGTTTGGAGGACACGGGCCCTCTTCCCACATGCTTCTCAGACAGTTCAAGGTCAGTGCTGTGTGACTCCTTCCAATTAACTTGCATGTGGCCGACATGGGGGAGTGTTTTCTTCTTTCTTCCCCGTCCGTTGTGTGCTTCTGTGATATGCGCTATCTGCCGTGTGGTCGGTCTCCTCGGCATGCCTGTGTTGGTCTATTCTTGGACAATGGCTGTATTCACCGGCTTCTGTCGTAGGGCTGTGGTTTCGGAGTTGGAATGGAAGGTCATTCAGTGCTGTCTGCTCTCCCTTGTGTGGGCGGCAGGCTGCCTTTCCGCTCTGCGTTGGGCCTTGTGTGTGGATGTAATTCTTGGGCCACCTGTTGTCGGTCCCCGGGCTCTTTGGTGTTCCGTTTCATGTGTCTTGTTCATATGTGCAGGGTGGTATGGGTTTTTCAGTGTGGTACTGGCGTTCCTCTTCCCGAAGGGGCCCTGCTTCTCCTAGTTGGTGTTGCCGCCGCTGTGTGCTTCGCCATGTTTGTTACACTGGGGTGTGTCCTGCTGTTGCGTGACTTCACTGACATGTGTGCGTCGGTTGTGTGGCGTTGGGTGTTGTCCGTGAATTGGGCGTTGGGGACATGTCTGTGGCCGGCCTGTCACGTGTCATGTGCGTTCGGGGTGGGGCTGATGTGTGTGCTGCTTGGTTGTGTCCCTGTGTCTGTGTGCGACGCATACATGGCGCTGCGGTTGGCCTCTGCGTTGTGCGCATGTGTGGCGGCGTCATCGGCGCTTTGGGGCCGTGACGGGGTGGTTGGTTCCTAGTCCCAGGTGGTGTGTACACATGTGTTCCGCGATGTTAGGATTTGGCCTGTGTGTCATATGTGGATGCAATGGTGGATGTGTAGTGTGCACGCGCTGGTGGGGGTTGTCCGCTTTTCCGCCCTTGCACTGTGTGCGCTGTTTGCGTGCACTTGTTGTGTGTGTGCCTACCTGCGTCTCCGCGGTACGTTGCGTCCTTGGTGGTGCATCAGCAGAAGCATGGGAAGGGCCTGCAGTGCTGGATTCATGCCCGGGGTGCCGCTTCTTCGTTGTCCGTGCTCTGCGTCCGTGTTTCCGCCTCTCTTTCACGTGCGGTGTCTCTTTGCCGTGGGAGCCGTTTGTTTGCGGCATCGTAATTTATGCGCCGGGCGGGACGTGTTTCGTCGGACGGTGTGTGTCAGTTGTGCTGCGCCGCTACGTGTGCGGGCGCACTTTGATGGCGGACGGTGTTGCTGGCTTGCCGGCGGTGTTTGGCCTGCTTTTCGCATCGTAATTGGGTGGGCGTGTGGACTGCTGCGTGCCGGCGGTAACTGGTGGTTTTTGCCACCGACAGCACGGCGGTAGTGCTTCCGCCCGACATCCTAATGGGCCCCTTAGTTCACACACTCACAAATTCTAAACTGGAAGACTGACTAGGATTACACAGAAGGTGCTGGGCAGGACGACACTGCCAATAAATGCTGGATGGATCCTGCAACCAGGACCAATCAGAAGCTTATCTTGCCAAAGCCTCACCGCCAGATGAAAGGCTACCTTCTCATTCTGTGAGGTAGAGAGCTACCTTCTATCACAGGGTAAGTAGAGTAAGAGCATTTTGATTTCTTTTTCAAGACTTTATCACACACAGCAGTTATAAATCAATATCCTATTGTTTTAAAGAGGTTTCAGGAACTTTTAAAGTTCTAAACAGGAAATAATCGGTTCCTGGGTGCACTGTTAGAGATGGAACTGTTTTTCTTGTTGTGTAAAAACAATAAAATGTGTTCTAAAAAAATAAACAGAATGCCTTGCGAATTCAGTCTCTGTCAACTTGCTATGATCAGCATCAGTGGTAGGAAATGGAGAAAGTGTTACAACATGTTCCAGAACGACAATGTAAAAGGGGTCAGTGAATTATACAGGTAAATACTTTTCACATTAATATGCATGGCAGATGCTCTTTGAAGACAAATTAATCTATCCCTGTTGCTCCTCTACATGCAGGGTCTCTGGGTTTCAAACCCAAGTAAAACACAACCTAACAAGCGTGCCAGTTTGGTTGTGAGCAAAAATAAGGACAAATGCTGGAGATGATTAAGAAAGATACAAAACGGATAAATCTCAACAGCAGTGTCCCTATTGCTGAAGTTATCAAGCAATCTTTCCGGAAAACATATCAACTAATTAAATGCAGCAGCAGCTGAAACAAAACAGCTTCAACAATACCATGGAGGGCATTTAGAAGGCAACACCAGAGCAACCGATCCTGAAGGGAAGAGGACCTTGATTTCTGAAACAGTGAATCTGTTGAGGATTGCCCTGATCACACAACACCAGCCTTGGAAGACTGAGGTAATTTCTGCTGTATATAATGAGCGAAATAACTTCAGACCAATGGGTACTATCTACAATAGATGGGTACCACATCAAGATGGAGCAAGCATATTGCATCAAATTCCAAAGAGGTGACAACCAAACCTGTCCATCTAAAATTATTGTTCTGGGAGTCGGCAGCGCGCGCGAAACAAGATGGCCACCGCGCCTTGAGCTCCGATCTCACCTGCATTTCTGACGATTTCTTCACAACGATAGGGGCTTCGTTGTGACTTCGTTTTTGGCCCAGATGCTCCTTGAAGCTTGCGGAGGCGTTGGGCTGAATTTTGGAGGTCTGGTGTCTTCGTGTGAAGCGCGGTAGGCGTTTTGGATTTCTCCTCAGGGAGGGCTCTTGTTCCCTGCAGCATTCTCTGTGACACTTTGATATTTGTTGAGATAATATTTTGTGTTTACAGAATAATGTTTTGGAGGTGGCTCTCCTGAGGAAGGCAGGTTTCTGCCGAAACGTGCGTTGAGACATCTTGGAAACCACACTACAATTATATTAATTCATGTGATTTTTTTGTTCTGTTTTCAATCATTATTATATATTGTTTATGGTCAGACATGCAACCAATTCATTATGTGTGAAAAAATCGTACAGTGAGGTATGTTTGAATGGATGATTGATTGTAGTTAGCATGTTGTGTAAATAGCCATTTTTTCTGAAATGTATATGAAGCTTTACATTTTAATGAATTTATCTCATAATAAATAGTTTTGTATTTTTCTATTTCTAGTGTCACTATTATTATTTAAATAATTATGTATTAGTTTCATTATTGAAGTTGCCCTAGGAATTTCACAGTATGTATTTCCCTGCCTAGGTGAACTTCACATTAGTATCAGGGGGCCCCTTATCGTTACAGTCAAATATTGTCTCATCATCATGACACAGATGGTAGATTTGTTTATGCTCAAGTTCAAATTGACAAACTCATTTTAAATTTGGTCAATATATACGCTCCTACATCTGATGATCCTGCCTTCTGGTCTTATGTCTCTGCTGAAATACTCAAAATTGGTAATATGTCCCTTATAGTGGGTGGTGATTTTAATCTTATCAGGGATCCTTTGTTGGACTGGTCTTCTGCTTTTAGATTCCAGCCTAACAAAGCATTCTTTGCTTTGAAATCTTTCCTTTCTGTTACCAAATTGGTTGATTTTTGAAGATTGGAGCATCCTACGGACAAAGAATTTACTTTTTATTCTAATGCTCACTCTTCTTTTTCTAGAATCGATTACTTATTGACTTCACGTAATTTATGTCACATGATTAGTGAGTCGGTTATACACAGTATTACTGTTTCGGACCATGCTTTAATTTCCTTTCCTTTATGTATTTCTGACCCCCACACTCCTAATAAAAGATGGAGAATGAACTCTGAAATAGTTCTTAATCCAACCAATTCTAAAAAAATGGCCTTAGCCATTAGTGATTATTTTTTAATAATAATTCATGTGACACCTCCAGAATTATACATTGGGATGCTTTTAAAGCTTACATTCGTGGAGTTTCAATTTCTATTATGGCACATGAAAATAAATCTTTTTACTCCCACCTCACCAAATTAGAGAAACATATTGCATCTGTGGAAAGACTTTTTATTACATCTAGAGATCCACAATATAAATCCCAATTTCAGAAATACAGATATGGATATAATTGTATGCTTAGTAAAAGAGCAAGTGTACTTATTTCAAAAGAAAAATCAAATTTTCATTTTAATTCCAACAAATCTGGTCAACTATTAGCTAATTATATACGCCTCAAGCGAGACAGAATTCAAATTCCAGCCATCAAAACGAATAATGGTACATTGGTGACAGATGTTGAGGATATACTGAAAGAGTTCCTTTCCTTCTACTCTTCTTTATATCACGAACCTCTCGCCCCTCATAACAATGTTATCAGTGATTTCCTTAATTCTTGTCGATTGCTTCAGATTTCTGATACTGATAGATCAACCTTAGAAAACCCCATTGACGTTAAAGAAATTATTGCAGCAATTAATGCATTAAATTCCAAAACAACTCCTGGCCTAGATGGAATTCCGGCTGAATTCTATAAATGTTATCAGGACCAATTATCCCCTTTCTTACTTTCCCTTTTTACAGAATTTCAGCGTACTTCCATGATGGGGGGGATCTTTTAATGAAGCCACTATAATTGTTCTTCCCAAGCCTAATAAAGACCATACCTTAGTATCAAATTTTCATCCCATATCTCTAATTAATCAGGACTGTAAAATATATGCCAAACTTTTATCGAATAGATTATCACCCTTACTATCTAATATTATACAACCTGATCAAACTGGCTTTATGAAAGGTAGATTATCCGCTCATAATACCCGGTTGCTCTGTCATGTATTGTCCCTTGCTAAAGAATCTAGCTGTCCAATTGGTGTAAAGGCCTTAGATGCGGAAAAGGCATTTGATAAGGTTAATTGGCAATTTTTATTTAAAACTCTAGAAGTATTCCGTTTTGGTCCTATTTTTATTAATATGATTAAAGCATTGTATTCAGCCCCTCAGCCTCCATTTTTGTCAATGGTGTGTGCTCTTCCTCATTTCGTTTATATAGAGGCACTCGCCAAGGATGTCCTCTTTCTCCTTTACTTTTTCTTATTGCAATAAAGCCTCTCTTATGCTCTCTCCGTATTAGTGATATATATTCAGGTGTTGTTTTGAAAAATACTAACAATAAAATTTCTGCATACGCTGTTGATGTGTTATTATATGTTAATGATCCCCTTGCCTCCATACCTATTATTCTCAATATTATTCATAAGTATGCTGTTGTTTCTGGTTACTCCTGAATACTAATAAGACAGAATTTTTTCCATTAAATGTTTTTGTAATTCTACAATGTTGGCAAATACTGATATAGTATGGTCTCCCAAAAACTCAAATATTTGGGAATAACATTTACTGATTTGGTTAAAGATACAGTTGAAACCAATTGTTCCACAATTTTAGCTAATACCAAGGAGAAACTGGATAGATGGTCAAACCTTCA
Source organism: Calotriton arnoldi (assembly GCA_963921515.1). Taxonomy (NCBI): domain Eukaryota; kingdom Metazoa; phylum Chordata; class Amphibia; order Caudata; family Salamandridae; genus Calotriton; species Calotriton arnoldi. Next base: position 1,348,392 of record CAWUFW010000842.1, read on the forward strand.
TTTAAATTGGTGGGGACGTATTGAGGCAATTAAAATGTCTATAACTCCACAAATTCTTTACCTATTGTCCATGATACCCTTTTATTTCCCGTCCACTTTTTATGGTAAATTATATAAATTATTTACTATGTTCATCTGGAATAATAAACCTGCACGTATCAGTCTTAAGAATTTGCAATTGCCCAAATGTGAAGGTGGGGTTGGTCTTCCAGATTTAAAAAAATATCATTTTGCATTCCTTGTGGCACAATGTTCCTTATGGTTCCATGTTATTTCTCCTTCCAATGCACCTAAATGGCTTATCCTGGAGAAAAATATTTTGGCTCCATATCCATTACCTGCGTTCCTTACCATGGCAAATGGCTCCTTTGGTAAACGCTCCCCCATTATTGCAAACTCTAAACTTGCCCTTTTATCATTTGATAGTAGCTTTTCTATTACCATGGCTTCCACTAAAAAAGTTTCTCTTTGGTTCAATCCCAAACTCCAATATCATAAACATATTTCTTTCTGGAACTTATGGATTACTGCTGGTATTTTCTTTGTTGCTGACATATGTCAATATGACATGTTTTACACATTTGATGTTATTCAAGCTAAATACAACCTACCTTTGTCTGAGTTGTCCAAATATACATTACTATCTAATACTGTCCTTAATGCCTATCCGCAACTACTTTCTATGTCTCAGTCCTCTGCTATGGAGTTTTGTATTTCTGTGTTCAGTCGCTCCAGGACATATAGCCTCTAAAGTATATAAAAAACTTACCACTCCTAATTCCTCCTTCACACATCTTAATCAAAAATGGTCACCACACATAAATCTTCAATCCCCTAGCGTATCCTGGAAGGATATTTGGAAATCCAACACGGCTAATTATCTTCCGGCTACTCTCATACAAACTAATATTTATCTGCTTTACCAATGCTTTTGGTCTCCAGACAAATTATTTAAAGCTAAACTTCTAGATACTCCAAATTGTTGGCATTGTCAGTCTAAACTGGTGACTTACAACATTTATTTTTCAATTGTTCTGTTATTCATCAGTTTTTATCAGACATATGGAATATTATAACCCGGATCCTTAAGATCCAAACAACTCTATCTTTTCATATTCTAATCCTCAAATCTTCTCTTTTAAATCTACATTATCCCCTATGGATTGTAAATTGTTTGATTTCCTTATTTCTACTGCAATCAAATCTATTACTTGTAATTGGAAAACGCTACATTACTCTCAGTTAATGCATGGTGGGAATGGATTATTTTTCTTAGACGTGGGCAATGTTCTTTTCCATGTTCTCCTAATGATTCTTCTCCTTCTAGGTCTAACATTTGGTCCAGTCTCGATTCCTACATCATTGCATGTTCTTCAATTTAAAATGGTTATTTGAATCTTTATTAGTCAATCTATGTTCAATGTAGCCCTTTTTGTTTATATTATCATTTATATCTATTATGTATTTATTAATTTTGTTATAGGTATTCTATTTAGTTGTTAATAGATGTTTATATTCCTTATATTGCAATATGTTCCTATACCTTACTGTTCGGTATTATTCTAATATCTATGAAAAATTCATTTAATAAAACATTTTGAACACAATAAAATTATTGTTCTGATATATCACGTCCCTGTTACAAAAGGGGTAAACTGAGGATAGGATATGCCACTTGCAGAAAGTGGTATGGAGCCTACTTTATAATTCCTAAAATGTACTGCACAGTAAGACAACTCATAGATTTTCAACTATTCAGCAGGAATATTAAGCCAGTATATTTCAATATGGCAACAGTCCATGAAGTCATTCGACTGTTGCATGCAGGAGATTACACACAACATTGGAGCCAAAGTATGCAGGCTTTTATACCCCTCTGCCCCATGATCATTAAAAACACCAAAGCTTTGTCATAATTGGCAAACATTCTCATATGGGTATTAAATACTATATAAATGCAAACACAGTATAATGCAGTTCAAAGTACTTTCATTTGTGATAAAAATCAACCCTAGGGATTTTACGGAATGTCTGTCAGTGATGACTACAAATGCTGTCACAGCATTAATGTCTTACCAACTGAATGGCAAAGGGGTGACCAGTTTTGAAATGATTCAACCCCCACTCATCAAACCTTTATTTACAGCATGATTTGGGCTTTGCAGTCAATGAAAATAAATCCCACCTGCATCCGCAGCATTCTCAAAACGTCCCATCATCGACTCTAAGTTCAGCAGAAGCGAAGGCATTCTGAACAATCATTGGAAAGCTGGCCTTTCAAACATTACCAGATGCTGCATTGTCTGTCAGTGATGAAGGTGATACATTTGCTATGGATGATGCCATCTTGAATACCATTGGTCCTAAATGCAGGATTTCAGATGCATCCATTAGAGGAATAAAGGACAAACCAGTGGTCTCAAGTTACTGCTGCCTTGGATAATCTAGTATTTATCTATTTATTGTACGTGTAGAGCGCAACATTTAACCCGAGGGAGATCACGACGCTAAGAAAGCTAAAACCTGTTTTAAAGATGTTTAGTTACCAGAGGTATCAGCAATTGGTTCCTAAACAGCCATCTGCAAGGCGTCAGCAATTACGTCCTAAAAATAGCCACGTTTTCAGCTTCTTCCTAAACCTCATATGGTCGTCAAGTGAGACGAAGGTCTAAAGGAAGTTCATTCCAGTGAGCGGCCGCTCATATAACCAGACTTGTGGATCAAAACAAATGTATTACGGGGAAGATCATTTTCAGGCCTATGTCCCAATTAACCACAGCTGACTCGCTAATGGGGTAGAGTGCCCACATGTCAGGAAGGAATTGTCAAGGCAGCTGGTAATAGACGGACATTCCGCAGCATATTGGTATGTCGGTTCTGGAGATGCCAACAATACAGGCTATTCAAAAAGTGGGGCAGAAATGCAGACAACAGGACAACCACGTATTACATTCAGAAACAGGGAGACACCCACTTTAGTCAAATTCAAATTTCAAATTTCAAAGCTTTATTCGGTTTAAAAACAGAAACCATAAAAGCATACTACATAAACACATTTAAAAATTCATAAAATTCAGTTTAAAATTTCTGATCTAATTACAAACCCAAAAGTACCATCAACAGACCGTGCTATTTACATGATATATACAATTTTCTGATTTTTAGTACAGTACTATACAGGAGACTATATTTAAAATAACCAAACGGTTTTTTGCGTTTCCAAAAATCAATAACCATAAAAAGGGGATAAAATGCAAATGTGCAATAGCCACCATTTCCGGTGGGAATTTGACTCTGAAAGTGCACTGCAAAATTCAAAGAGCAAAGACGCAGAAACACAGGGTATATTCTTAAAACAACATCATTATGTGACCAGTTTGCTAATTATTTTCTCACGCAACATCAGTCTAAAAACATTTAATCAGATTCTCGTCTTTTTCTTTCCCTGAATCATTATATGTCATTTTGTGACCCAGAGTCCTCCTATAACAGGGCCTCCAAATGAGAGTTGTTACGTCTTATTTTAATTGCCTCCTGGATAAAAGCCACTACTGCACTCCAAACTTTTAGATTTGCTAATCCACATATGTATTCGAAGGCAGGTTTATATGAAAATAGCCTCTCACTTCGAAACAAGGGGCGTAAATATTTTTTCCTGATCCTTCTATAAAAATCACAAAAAAGGATAAAGTGCAACGTTGATTGGTTTGATATACCTACCATCACATGGGCACTTTGGCAGAATGCGATTCCACTTACCCATTTTTGGATAAGCTATTAAAAAATGGGCCAGTCCCATACGTAATCTTGTGAGATAAAATCTATGTGATAAGTTTGTGACTAGTATTAGGTAATTGTGTACCCCTGTCCCAAGGGTTCTATCACAATACTCCTTTGTCATTGGTTTCGTATTAGCATCAACTTCCCTCAACCATGTACGTGAGTCGGTCAAATTAGTCTTCAACGTTTTTTTATCATAGTCTTGTATTTGGGAGGGGTTATCTAGTTCAGTGTTTGTAGTACATTCATTTAAAAGACTTTTGATATATATCAGCCATGGGATTTTCTTACCATGTTCTAATGCAACGGAGTCTTTGATAACAACCTGTGTAAATTTCGTGCCCTCTTTACTCCATATCCCGTGCCAAGTGTTTATACTTGTAGTGCTTATAAAATCATATATGTACGCGGCCCCCAATTCTCTATGAACACTGTAGGTAGGGGTTGAGTTGGGTACCGCTAACAGCCTTCGAAGAAAAGCATTTTCTTGTGTTTGAAGGCTTGTACAATTTGCCGCCCCCCATAGTGCTGCACCATAACAGGTACCACTAATGCACTTACTCTTGTATAATGTCATAATTTCTCTGATTGGCTTGTTGCCCATCTTTTTGGAAAATCTAAAAAGTGCCTCAGTCGTTCTAGCAAATTTTTGTTTACATTGCTCGATGTGGGCTCTCCAGCATCCACTAGCTGTAAAGACTAGGCCTAGGTATACAAATGAGTTCGTTGGTTCAATAGGGACATTATTTACATGATGAGTCCTTGTTTTTGCTCTTCCTTGCCCACATACCATTGTGAATGTTTTTTTCAAATTTAACACCAGGGGGCCGCTTCCGATCTCGGCCGGTAGGGCTCCGAATCGGATTCGACATAACCGGATCCGATTCGGAGCCCTATTTCCCGACCGATTCGTACGCGCGTCCGGACGAGCGAGTACGATGCGAAATCGCCGACCGACTCGTTCGGGCGTCCCAACCGCTCCGACCGACTCGTTCCCGGGTCGAACCGCACCGACCGACTCGCTCGGACACGACTCGCACCGCGCAATGGAGACGTTCCCCGGCCGGGTAAGTACGATGCGCGCCGCGAGCAGATCCGACCGACGCGCCGTCCGGCTCGAAAGAGCAGTCGGAGCCGTACTCCGGGGTCCGTGTCGGACCCCCTGTACGCGTAGCCGCGCGAGTCGCACACAGGGGGACCCATGGGTCCCCCTACCTGTGCGTGTACGGCGCAAGTCGCTTCGCCGCGTACCCGCTGTTGGGGGTGCCCTTGTATGCCTCGCACCCATTGAGGCAATGGGAGCCCTCGTACGCGTTGTACGACCGGGTCCCATTGACTTCAATGGGAGTCCGACCGACTCGAGTACGATAGCATACGGACGCATCGTACTCGTTCGGTCGGGCTGCACGGGTCCGATTCGGTCAGAAATCTCTCCGGGTCCGACTCGGTCGGAGAGATTTCCGGCCCGAATCGGAATCGGCCCCTAAGTCTTTTTCAGACATAAAATCTGCAAATTTTTCTATGAGGAGCTGAAGCCTGTTTGCAGTTCTTGATAAAAGAACTGCGTCATCCGCATAGAGTAAAATTGGGACGTGGCGTTTACCAACTTTTGGTGCGTCGCCAATTAGTTGTTGTAACTCCTTATCAACCCCATTTATATAGAGTGAGAAAAGAAGAGGGGCAAGCACACAACCCTGTCTGATACCCCGGGTTACCCTAAAGCTTGTGGTGCACTCTCCGTCCAACCCATAGCGAACTCTGGCGCTCAAGCGACTATAGATTTGTGAGAGGTATACAATAATTTAATTTGGGGCACCCATGTGAATTAGTGTTTGCCACAGCTTAGAATGATTAACCAAATCAAAAGCGCTCGTAAGGTCAAGAAAGCAAAGATGTAGATGGCCCTTTTTTGCGATCGTGTATTTACCAATCATTACATGTAAATTTATACATTGTTCTACAGTCCCTATTTCCCTGCGGAATCCATATTGTGTCTCGGTAAGAATATTTTGTTCCTCTGCCCACAATTCCAGCCTTTAAAATAGGATCCTGCCCATTAGCTTAGAAGTTGTATCCAGGAGAGAAATTGGGCGATAACATTTGGCATCACTCCTGTTACCCTTCTTAAATATCGGGACGATAATACTTTCAGTCCATGTTCTCGGTATCAAGCCATCAGCAATAGTATTAAATATTTTTTGTAGTATGGGGGCCCAAAAACTTATCTTGAATTTAAAAAATATCTATAGGAACCCCGTCAACTCCGGGTGCTTTTCTATTTGCACTTTTTTCCAGGGAAAACGTAACTTCTTCAAGGGTAATAGGGTCCATATTTGGGGTATCAATAGTTATAAAATTCTCATTTATGTCTGTTAGATGGGAAATGTCATTTGCTAAATTATTTGATGTTAAAATGTAAGATTCCTTATCTGGATTAAAAACCTTTGTGAAATGACTTATCCAGTCTTGGGGTTGTACTAAACTTTCGATTTTAACAGCACCGCTATCTTTAAAATAGGGGTGATTTATTGTTTTCCAAAAGAGCGATGAATCCCTTGTATCTGCAGCCTGCATCAATTTTTCCCATGCCTCATTTTGAATCTCCCTTTTCTCTTATCAATGGTCTGTTTATATATCATCCTACGGTTTTTAACCTGTTCTCTATCTCTGGGTTTAATTTTCAGAGCATTTCTTAATTGCTGGTTTGCGTCCGTACATTCTGAGTCAAACCAGCTAACTGTTTTCTTTCTTATCTTTTTGCTCTTCTTTTTTAGTCCCTGGGAAATTACAGAGGTAATGTTACAGAAAGCCCTAATGATCTGTTTATTTGATGAATCCTCCCTGTTGCATATTTCTATATAATTTTTGCAGTCAATCAGCAATCTCTCCACAAATACTTTTGGATTTATACCAGACCATTTAATCGAGATACCATTCTCTCCCTGCGTTATTATAGTCGGTACTAGGCATGGCCCTGTCTGGGGTATTTCATATAATCTAATAATTAAAATCAATGGATGGTGGTCGCTTAGGCAACTCTTTTTTACCTCCATTTCCACTATTTGTTTTTGACCGTGTGCCGAAATTAGTATATGATCAATAATTGAGCATTGACCATGTCCCTCAAAGGTTGGTAGCTCTAAAGTGCCCTCTGATAGCGATTGATCCACCACTTCTAGATTGTATTTATTGATTGTCCTATTTAATTGCTTCTCCGTATGCGTTATGTGGGAAATGTGTATAACTTCCACCCTCCCTAGTCACATGTCCACATAGTTTTCCATCTACGTCACCACATCTCCTGATATTAAAATCTCCAGCCCAAATCAAAAAATAATCACTCTTAACCTGGTTCAAGAAAATGTCAAGCTCCTTCTCTAAAGATATAATTACTTGGTCTCTTGTGTTGTCAAAAACATTATTATAAAAATTAATTACCACAAACAACTGAGAATCTTTAGAGTATAGCAGCAACAATTGGAAATAGGGTGAGTTGGTATATACTTTCTTTAGGGTTAACGGACATGTAACCGAAAGTAGAACTGCTAAACCACCCTTTGCCCTTCCATTTCATGAAGGTGTTGCTTGCGTATCAATTATTGAGAAGCCGTCAATATAAAAAGGTTCAGTGTGCCAGGTTTCCTGTAAACAAATAATTTGTGAATTTTTTACAAATTTTGGCCATACATTAATATTTAATTTCGTATTTACGCCCGCTATATTCCAAGAAATAAAGGTCAAGTTATGTGGTGTCACTGGATTCGGTGGGTCAGGTTCAGGGCTAAGTCAATCACAGACATCTAGGGTTGTCAGGGGTGCAAAACGATTAACTAACTCAAAATCAGAACAGAAGGACAAAAGTGGATCCCGAGGACCATATCCACGATTATTCCAGGGCTTTATTTGTAGTGCCCGGTTTATAAGCGGGCCTAATGACATAACAGTATTTTCTGGGCCATTTACAGTATTTGCCAAAAGGTTATGCCTAATAGGGTGGGGTTTATAGAAAAAGCCTAGGGGTAGGGCCATAATCGACGGTTTGTTGGCATGGAGTGAGTTATCAGTGGTGGAAAACAAAATCCTTTCTGCAAAGTGTGGTTGGTTAAAATTAATGATGACACAATCACCATGAAAAGATTTACGAGAACTACCCACCCAATTAACCCTTCGCACCATATTTATGTATCTATCTGCCCTTTTACCAAGTGCCGTATTGTATGTTAACCAGTGTAGTAGCTTGTTTTTCAATTGGGTATAATCCTCCCTCCCACCCTGGGGGAGAGTTGGCACGTTCCCCAATACCACCACGTATGGTGTTGACTCTGGTGGTAAATGGATATTAGGCAAACTATGCATAGAGTTCTTCAGGACATCCTTTTTTTCTTGTGAATTTTGGTTCTCATTTATATTTCTCCCTTGTTGGTTTCGTGCGCCCAAGCTTTCATCTAGACCTGGGGATGTGAACCTGGACGAGGCCAGTCGAGAGTGTACTTTATTACACTCGGGCCTTGGTAGGGGGGGTGGATTACCCTTAGGGATTGTAGATAAGGTTCCTAAATTTGGACTATCCTGTGTCAAGGGAACCGTTTGGGGATTTATTTCCGCTTCCCTTGATATGCTATTTGTAAATTTAGAGATACTCTTTTCTGTCGAAGTCAACTGCTGGATAATTGGGCCTAACTTGATATCCATAATATCTTTAAGTGTGTTCTGCATGGATTCAAGGAATAACTTCATGTCTTCGCTGGTCAGCCCCTGGGTTACAGATGTATTCTTGGGAAGTGGTTCCACCCTTTACCGTTTTGCCTTCCCTCCAGGTAGCTGGCCTTTCCTTTTCACACCCGGCCCTTGGTTTACACACTCCACCCCTCCTGGCCTCCCGCGAGTAACTGGTCTATTGATAGATGGATTTAGTGAAGGACCAGTATTTTCACCCCCCACAGCACTGTTTGACGGAATTGCATTTACCCCCCCCCGGTGGTAATTGTTATAATGGTGGGACTGAGAGGTATCTGCTGTTGTTCGTGAAAATGGCTGGACGCACTATCTGGTAAATCTAAGTCCAGTAGTCCCAAGATCTCAGGTGAGTCAACATTATTTTCCACAGGACAAGTTGTAGCTGAGGGGTTAGAGAGATGGGAGGTTATGGGAGATCTTGATGAACGCCTATTCACTAGTTCTATCTCTTTGTCCAACACCGATACTGCCCGCTTTAAAAATGAATCCATGGTTACTGCGGAACCAGCAGTGCCAGCTGTCCTACGCCTCCCCATTCGTTAAAGTGGTTCTCTACACTACTCTATTACACTTCAGACCTACTGTGACCACAAAAACAATCAAATAAACATATAATCCAAAAAACCCCAGGGCTCCAATTTTACCCGGTATTGCACAAATGCTTTATACAGTACAAACTTTACTATCCCTCCAACAAGTGAAAGAGAAAACAAATACCATATACAATGTTTCTCAGCGAGAAGGGGGAATAGTTACATTCACGTGGACAGATACTGTCGAATTAGCAGGATGTTCGCCAAATAAATTTTATGGTAGGTCATCAAATCCTCCAAAAGTCTATATAAATGTATTTAACCGGTGTTTGTGGAGTGTGAAATGATTGTCCCGACCTGGACCGGTGTTAAGTCCAAAACCCCCTTTACCTTTCTGCCACAGATGGAAAGTTTACCCAGCGTAGAAGATCCACAGACCTCCAGGCGCGTTGCGGTGACGCGGCGAGTCCGCTTTGGTTCCTGGGACTCGTAGTTGCAGTCCTCCTTTGGCAGCAAACAGCAAAAGGCGGCAGGTCATTTACGGACTTACAATCCTTCTCCACTAATGCTGTAAAATTTGCCAAGAGTTCACCAGCAGATAACCAAGATAGACGTGTGACTCCACTTGGGGTATAGGGAAGATCTCCAGTAGCGGGCCAAGAGAGTATGCCCAGCCTCTTCCGGGCTAAGACGGGCGCGGATGGGCCCCCCCTGGGCCCAAGCTTTACCCTGGCGTGGCCCGCGCCGCGGGAGGCACCAAGCGCTTTTAATCACGTGTGGCGGCGCGGGCGTTGCAGCTGGGTCCTCTGTACTTCTGGGAGATTGAGTCCCAACAAGATGCGGCAAGCGGCAGTTCAATAAAGCGTCCCCACTTTAGTCACTTATCAAGTACAGGACAACTACTCTTATCGGTGGGTTCCACGTCACCAAATGCATCTGGCAGAAAACATGCACAGAGTGGATGATGGACTATGCAAAAATCTTTAGTAGAAATCATCGAGATTCATAAATGGGAAATCAATACAAGGGTTGTAGCAAGGGAGTTTCAAAAGTGGGGGACTCCACAGATAGACCTGTTAGCTGATAAGAAGAACATATTATGCTAAAGTTATACCTCCAAGTATTCACAACCCCACTGCTTGGGAATATTCTGTGGATAAATTGGTCATAAATATTTGCTGATGTTTTTCTGCTCCTTCCAATGTTCCTATTGTAATTCACAAGATGTGTCCAGCTTTGTTGAAAATGATCCTAATTGCTTCAACTTGAGGTACTCAGCCATGGTTCTCGCTCATGTTTAAGATGTCAGTCAATCCAGTCTGCGAGCTACCACATGAGGCAGATTTACTGAGTGAAAAACAAGAGCAACCAAGACCTTCCAATCCAATGTGCTGCTCAATCTACTGATTTGGCCCCTGGGATCCCAGAACGTGGTTATCTCCAACTTTCTCATGAGTATATGTCTTTAAGGGAACAACGTGGCCAACTACAATGGCTTGCAAAACGAAAACAAAGTTTGCACACTACTGTGTTTTAGTTCATCAGGGCAAAAGCATCGGTCAAGTCATCATTAAATATCTGTTTACCTTACTTGTCAGGTTTGGCTTACAGATCTATAATAGTATATTTAGAAGCTGTTGCTGCTTACTTGCAAAATAGACAACGTGCATGGGTTGTATGACAGAGGCATACATGGCTAAACCACGCGTGCATCTACTAGGCTGCCAAAACAACAAAGTCGTCTGAACTACGCATTCCTTTATCACGCATGCCTTTACCACACAATTTCGTGGTTAAGGCCCGATTGGTAAAGGGATGTTGGTAAAGATCCCGCCCTTAGCCCTAAAAACTACTGTGACCCTTCCCTTCCTCCCCCCAACCCCCAAAACTTCCCTGACACCCCCCCCCCGAGCCCTAAAAAGTACCCCAATCCCCCCTGAGCCCTAAAAACTACCCCGAGCCCTAAAAGCTACCCTGTGCCCAAAAAGCAAACCCGACCCCTAACCCTGAGCCCTAAGAAAACTACCCCACATCCCCAAAACCAGGCCCAGCCCCACTTACCAGTCCGCTTCCTCTCCTGATCCTTCCTCTTCCTGTGCCCAGCCATCTCAGCATCTAGACCGTGCACTGCCTAAACCACGCATATGTGTGGTTAAGGTATATGCGTGGTTAAGGCAAGCGTGGTTCCACTTGCGGGGAAACGGCACGCGTGGCTCAGCCCGCGTTGTTAAGCCCATTTCCCCGTGCATGAAATTGTAGAATATCAGTGAAAATAATGAATACTCCCAGGCTGCTTTCAGCACCTTCTTGGGCTTTACTATTGTTCTTACAAGATTGATGGCTATCCTTTTGAGCCACAGGATTTTTCAGTAGCCATAACTTACTTATGCATGGTCAGTAAATTACCGGCATAATCCACAGAGGTGTATTATTCATGGGTGTAAATCGCCGGGTGCTATCATACACCCATCCACAATTATTACCAACAGTGGTTTCTCCTTTTCAGGTCAAACTCTTGATTTGCCAAAATGTTTTTACTACTCCACAAAACGTGGCAGAGAAATCATTAAATAATTTGATATTAGAAGGGCCTTTATGAACTACATCGATCATACCAAATGAATAGGCAAGACTTAACCGTTTGCTGCTTCTCGCAATCGCATTGGGGCAAAGCCGTTTCTAAACCTGCCATTGCTAGGTATATTGCTGGATATATGCAGGTTTGTTTTGCAAAGGCAAAGTGAACATTTCAAGGGACACCAAAAGTGTTTGGTTGAGAGCATCTGTTTGTACATCTAGCCCAATATTCCCAACACAACACTAGATGTCAGGGGAGTGCACAGCATGGGATCTACAAGCAGCAGCAAACCGACCATTATAGGTAAAAAACGTTTTCCTTCTTAAGGGACTCTATAGCCTGTAGTGACTCTGAAGCGTCCTTGAATTATTACTTATATTTAATTACTAATTTTATTGCTGTAAATTGGCTTACGTATAATTGTTATGTTACTGATGTACTTAAGTCTGGGTCGTGAAAGTATGTTTTCGGTTAAAGTTGTTTTTTGCTTCTCTTTTGAAACATTGGTCTTATTCGTACTATTTATTTTAGGGTTTAGAATAGAAAAGTTTAGTCTTTTTAACTAATCTTTGTATGGGTCTTTGAGTTATTTTTTTCATAACTGTAACAACACATTACTCAGGGTGTACTACCAAGATGAATCCAAGTTAGACCCATTAAACCTTGTTTACCTTAGTGGATTGATCTATTGGCCATACCCACATCTACCTGTAATAAAAGGGTGAACAACTAAACTTTGTCGTCATCAAAATCAAGCCAATTAGATAATTGTATGGAGACAAAATCAAAACAGAAGTTTCGAGCAAGTATTACGTGAAGGTTTGGCAAAACAGGATAGTTTATGGTGCTGTCCTCTTCCCCATGTAGGAGGATCTGTAAGAGCTCCAGAGAGGGGTCCCTGCTGTCTCCCTTATTTTCAGCTTTTTAACAAAAAGTATTCTGAGCTTTTCGCATAGCAAATAACTGATGAAAGACTGCAAGAATCTCACTTTAAACATTGCACTGCAAAAATAGGCCTGTTTGTTGATACATTGATTATTATATAAATATATGATTACGAACACAAATGCCCGTTTCTCCTACCATGAACTGTTCTGTAAACGGTCGGTAAGTTTCAGAGAAGGTGTGCTAGCACTTAATCTAGCTCTTCATAATTATTTATCTATGCCGTGGCTCGGGCATACGATTTCTGGAGTTCTTTTTTTGCAGGATTACTGCTAGGTTGCATGAAAATCTCTTGGGGCCTGATTCACAGAACTAACTTACGTCAAAAACGTAAAGTTAGTACTTTTTGGTATTCACAGAATACACTTACTCATTTTGGTATTCACAGAATGAACTTACTCATTTCGGTATTCACAGAAGTTAGTAGTCCTAACTTTAGGACTCCTAAATGCCTTCTGTGAATACCGAAAGTCTTAAAGTTAGGATTTTCTCGGTATTCACAGAAGGCATTTAGGAGTCCTAAAGTTAGGACTACTAACTTCTGTGAATACCGAAATGAGTAAGTTCATTCTGTGAATACCAAAATGAGTAAGTGTATTCTGTGAATACCAAAAAGTACTAACTTTACGTTTTTGACGTAAGTTAGTTCTGTGAATCAGGCCCTTGGAGTTTCACTCATCATCGTGGCTGCCAACAACTTTTTTTTTTTTAAATAAACTGAATGTTATTGATTTTGAAGCAAACAACAACTGACATGTCCACAGGCCCGAAATAGACAATAACTTAAGAGCACCAAGTGTAGATCTTCACATCCCATCCAAACTTATCCTTCAAAACAATCCACAGTACTCCAACCATTTCCCCCATACCTTTGCATGCTTTTTGGGGCATCCCCTGGTCTCGTATACGGCCTTTTCTTGCGTTGCACACCAATCCATTGCCTGCTTCCAGGGAGCCAGTGGAGGAGGAGAGGACAGCCGCCACCATTTAGCAATATCTCTCTTTGTCAGTGCCACTCCAATCCCCACTAGGGTCTTATCCCCACTAGTATCGCACACCCCTCCAGGACTCCCAATAGAAGAGTCAGCAGAGAGTTGTCAATGGGCCTTCCTAGCACCCTAGACAGGAATTTAATGACCCTGACCCAGTATTATGCAATCACAGGACATTCCCACACCATATGATATAAGTGAGCAGGTGTCCCCGAGCTGGGCCAGTACGTCAGTGCCAAAGCCACACAGGTGTTTTATAGGTCATATGCAGGTAATTGAGCAATATAAGCCGGAGCTGTGAGGAGCACTCTAGGTGCCATGCCAGCATTCCTCCAATCAGAATCCTCGAGGTGCCCCACCCATTGTTCCCATCTGATCTTGAGGGGGACAAGCAAGTCTGGGGAGTGTCCTATAAGGGATTTGTAAATGTGTGAAATCCAATTCTCTGCAATAGGTCCCATAAGGATCTGGGATTCCAGGGAGCTACATTCAGGAACTTTCCCCAAAGAACTGCAATGTTGTTCCAGGGAATGGCACAACTGCAGGTATCTTAAAAATTGAGACCTATGCAGGCCAAACTCTTCTTGCAGCACATGATAGGACTTAAGGTGTTCTCCCTGCCAGACGTCTCCCACCCTGTAGATCCCAATCCTGTCCCACCCATCAAACCCTTTTAAGGAGGAGGTCTGACCTACTACCACTGGCCTATCCAGAGGGAGGCTGCAAGTATAATCCTTCATCCCCATCCAGTCCACGGTAGTGCTATGCGGCAGATCTCAAGAAACACCCTCATGGGCTCAGAGAGAGAAGATGGAATAGGAGTGCCATATAACTACCCTTTGATCCTGTCCAGACCCATCCCAGCCACTTCTAGCCAAAATGCTGGGTCCCCCGATTAGCCACTCATTGACCACCACCAGCTGTGCCGCCCAGTAGTAAAGGCACACATCCGCTATCCCCAGACCCCCATCCCATGTAGATTGAGTGCATTTTCCATACGCTATGCAGGAAGGTTGGTTAAGCCAAAAGAAGGCCCGAATTTTGGCCTGCAGTTGGCGTCTGCAAAACTGCAGCAGTTGTAAGGGATAGTTTTGTAATATGTAAAGCAAGCGGGGTAAGGGCGATCATCTTAAACAGAGCAGTGCGGCCCAAGACATTTAGAGGGAACTTAGCCCAACGGGTGGGGTCTGTCGTTAAGCGGGACAACAAGGAACGGATATTTAGGCTCTAAGTAAGACCTGGCTCCAAAGCCACATACATTCCTGAGTATCAATAAGCTGCACAGACCATTCCGCCTCAATCTGCGGCCCCATCAGAGGGACCAAGACCAATTTGGGTCAGTTAATGATAAGCCCTGATGCATCCCCATATAGACCAAGGATCTTCATAACCCGAAGAATCGTAAGTAACGGACACAACATATATAGACGCACATCATCTACATAGAGTGCTATGCGGTAATCCATCGCCAACCCCCTGTCAAATCCCCACACCTGAGCATCGCAGCGAAACCACGCCACCAGTGGCTCGATTGCCAGCGCAAACAAAAATGGCGACAGAGGGCAGCCCCAGCGGGTGCTCCGACAAATCATAAATGAGGCAGATAAGGTACCATTGACAGGCACCTGGGCCTTAAGATTAGAATAAAGCACACGCATGAAAGCTTGGAAGCAGACCCACTTTGATCAGCACTTCCTTCAGAAAAGTCCATCTAACAGAATCAAAAGTCCTCTCAAAATACAAGAGAAGAGGTTTGAGCCCCCAGCAGAGAAAGACGAGCAAGTGCCATGTGGACCCTGCAAAGGCAGTGCCTGGTACTCCTATGGGGCATAAACCCACATTGATTAGGATTTACCAGCTGTGGGAGGACCGGGAGTAACCGGTTCACCAACACTTTCGCAAAGATTTTCACCTCAGGGTTAATGAGCAAAATTGGGCGATATGACGCACACCAGTCTACAGGTTGGCCAGGTTTAGGTAGGACCACAATGGTTGCCTAGTCTAGCTCTGGAGGAAACTGTGTCTTGGTAACTGCCTCCTGATAGAGGCCAAGAAGGTGAGGCGTCAAGTGGGCCTGAAGGTATTTATAGTATTCCACGGGAAACGTGCCCGGGCCTGGAGTTTTCCCTGAGTTCAAATCCCGGAGGGCCAGAGCAATCTCCTCTGGTTCAAGGGGGTGGTGCAAATCCACCCATTTCACTCGCAGACACCGTGGGCATCGGAATGTTGAATACCAAGGTGTGGGCCACCTCCCTTTGAGACCTTGCCCTGGGGGCGTATAATGCTTAGCAATACGCTGCAAATGCAGACGCTATATCCTCAGCTGTTTCCGCCAATACCCCCCTCCAGATTGAATAGATGGAACAACCTGGGCGGTCAGTTCTCGTGTTGCCAACCAATACAGAAGCTTACCTGACTTGTACCCCCACTCATAGATCCTACGTGCAGAGGCCAGTCAGCATTGGCAGGCATCCCCAAGCACCAGCTGCTGGAGTGACTTCCGCTTCAGAGCTAGTCTGTGTAAATCCCTGCCATCCATATTCGTTCCAACTCCTGGATACTGGATTCTAGTTCGGTGATCTGTTGCTTCTAAGCCCGCTCCTGCCTCCTCAGACATGACCTAGCCACTCCCCTCAAAACAGCCTTACCAGCCATCCACAGGCTTCCCAGAGAGTCCACGGTGCCTCGGTATTGGTCGAATTACCCCCTCACCTCTTGGGTGACATCTTGAAAGTCCCGATGCTGCAGAAACCAAGCATTAAGGGGTCGATTCCGATCCCGGCCGGAAGCGCACCTAACACTATTCGTCCGGAAAAAATACCAGCCGAACGCGTGTTTCCCGACCGATTCGAACAGTCGTCCGAACGAGCAAGTACGATGCGCATAACTGCTCAGATTCCGAGCGAGCCGTACTTACCCATTCCAGCTCCAGTTCCCCGCCCGAGCCGGATCCGTAAACGCCGAATCGAGTCGCACGGAAGCAAATACACAGCACCTTCCAGCCGGACTAGTATGATGCGCCTTCCGTACGCGCCGAACCCGTCGCTACGTCCGGCACGTCAGAGCATCCGGGAGAGCTGCACATAAGCTCCGATTCGCGCCACAAGACGATCCACAGCTACGAGACGAACAAGCCAGCGACGAGTACGAGTCGAAGCAACGAGAAACCCGAACGAGACGAACCAACCATGAATCCCATCGCGCAGGTCCTACCAATACTCTACATCTATTACCGGAACAGGTACGGACGCGTACGGCGCAGACGGTAAGTCAAACACCCACTACACAAACAAACGACACGTACCCGACATATGTCACACACACATAGGGATGCAGAAATGACTCACACCAGCAACAGCAGAACCATAGGGGCGGGATGGCTAACACCAATGCCATACACACCCATAGGGGCCTGGATGCCTACCACTACCACCACCCCTACTCAGGGGGGGCTGGATGCCTACCACTACCACCACCCCTACTCAGGGGGGCTAGATGCCTACCACTACCACCACCCCTACTCAGGGGGGGCTGGATGCCTGTCACTACTACCATCCCCACACATAGGGGGCTGGATGCCTACCACTACCACCACTCCTACTCAGGGGGGGATGGATGCCTACCACTACCACCACCCCTACTCAGGGGGGGCTGGATGCCTACCACTTCCACCTCCCCTACTCAGGGGGGCTGGATGCCTGTCACTACTACCATCCCCACACATAGGGGGATGGATGCCTACCACTACCACCACCCCTACTCAGGGGGGGCTGGATGCCTACCACTACCACCACCCCTACTCAGGGGGGGCTGGATGCCTGTCTCTACCACCACCCCTACTCAGGGGGGGCTGGATGCCTACCACCACCCCTACTCAGGGGGGGCTGGATGCCTGTCACTACTACCATCCCCACACATAGGGGGATGGATGGCTACCACTACCACCACCCCTACTCAGGGGGGGCTGGATGCCTGTCACTAGTACCATCCCCACACATAGGGGGATGGATGCCTACCACTACCACCACCCCTACTCAGGGGGGGCTGGATGCCTACCACCCCTACTCAGGGGGGGCTGGATGCCTGTCACTACTACCATCCCCACACATAGGGGGATGGATGCCTACCACTACCACCACCCCTACTCAGGGGGCTGGATGCCTACCACTACCACCACCCCTACTCAGGGGGCTGGATGCCTGTCACTACTACCATCCCCACACATAGGGGGATGGATGCCTACCACTACCACCACCCCTACTCAGGGGGGCTGGATGCCTACCACTACCACCACCCCTACTCAGGGGGGGCTGGATGCCTACCACTACCACCACCCCGTAGGGGGCTGGATGCCTACCACTACCACCACCCCTACTCAGGGGGCTGGATGCCTACCACTACCACCACCCCTACTCAGGGGGGCAGGATGCCTGTCACTACCACCACCCTACTCAGGGGGGGCTGGATGCCTGTCACTACCACCACCCCTACTCAGGGGGGGCTGGATGCCTGTCACTACCACCACCCCTACTCAGGGGGGCTGGATGCCTACCACCACCCCTACTCAGGGGGGGCTGGATGCCTGTCACTACCACCACCCCTACTCAGGGGGGGATGGATGCCTGTCACTACTACCATCCCCACACATAGGGGGCTGGATGCCTACCACTACCACCACCCCTACTCAGGGGGGGCTGGATGCCTACCACTACCACCACCCCTACTCAGGGGGGCCTGGATGCCTGTCACTACTACCATCCCCACTCATAGGGGGATGGATGCCTACCACCAACACCACCCCTACTCATAGGACGGGTAATGCATGACACAACCAGCACACTCCAACATAAGGAATGTCAGAAAAACGGGAAGCAAGATGGCGGCCGAGTGAGTTGAGTCGGCCGTAGGTGTCTCCCGATGTGATGGTGGAAGCTGACTAGGAGACATACGATGAGAGGCTAAAAAAAAAAAAAACGAATGTTGAACCCCCAAGCAGGAAGCTTAAGAGTAAGCGGCTGTGCCGAAACCGGCCGAACTTTACCTGACTTGCAGCGCTGGGTTGCGGTGCTGGTGGAGGTCGCGGAGCAGCTGATCGCCGGCTGTAGAGGCTTCGAGCGGGAACTGACCCAAATCCCGACGTGGTGCAGGGGATCCTCAACTTGTTCAGGAAGCATGGGTCCAAAAGCGGGCGTAAAGGCAGAGGTGCAGCGCTTCATATCGGCCCCCAGGAATCCCCCAAAGAAGCGCGGTGGAAACCGAGCTGGTTCCCGTCACAGCCCAGGGACGCAGACAGAGGATCAGAGAGGAGAATCCCTCTGACAGGAAGGGGAGGGGTGCCGGCGCGCAGCCCCAGCCGCATTGCACCGCCGTCTCAGTCATCGAGTTGCTCAGAGGAGCAGGGAGCTGCTCCATAGCTCAAGGAGTGGAACAGGGGAGTGAGCAGACTGAGACTATCGGTGAAGTAAGTGAGCAGGTCCCAACGCCGGCCGGTAAGGATCCAGGGGATGTCGGGGAGGGGTCTGTGGAGGCGGAGACACTGGATAACCATATCCAAGGGCGGATGGAAGCTGGAAGTGGGAATTCGAACAATGAGCATCGTCAGCAGGTGGAAGGGACGGGCCGGGATCAGGCAGTAGGGGTGGTAGTGCAGATTGAAGATCCTCCCGGCAATACAGATATTGAGGGAAATGGCCAAGACACAGGGGTCCCCTTGACAGGCCCGGAGGGAATAGGCCAGCTGGCGGTTCGGTCAAGAGAAGAAAATCCTACCAAGAAACCTAAGACCTTTGGGGGAAAAAAGGGGCTCAAAATGGGCCTGACAGATCCAGTGGCGTAACGAAACTTGAGGGGGCCCCCCTGCAAGGTACATGGAGGGGGCCCCTCCAACCACACTCAGGAGCTCTCAGGCCACGGCAATGTGCTGAGGAGAACCCCTGGAGCTCGGCGGCCCCCCACACCATGGGGACTGCTGGGGCCTTTGTTACGCTACTGCTTCCCTTCACAGCCACAATTAATGATATCATGAAACTTTAGAAATACTACCTGTAAATATAAGCTAAATGAAACACAGCTATTGTTTATATAAACCACCCACTTCCAAAGCTAATGAGAAGAAACCGGGGTCTGTATGTTATAGTGGAGAGGTTCATTGATCGCAATCCCTTCTATGCTCTGTTCGCTCATTACTTTCAGTTGCTAATATTCAAGGCCACTGGAATTATGTAGCAGGGATAGATCAAATTATGTGGCAGGGTTGACTATATTATGCTGCAAGAAAAGGCAAAGTATGCTGTATAATGCGGCACAATGTTGGGATAGCATTGCCTCATTATTTTTACTCACGTTATAAATGTTTGGGCAAATGTTTCATCCCATTAATACAAGTTTTGCACCCAAACACATAAATAAGCAACTGAAACGTGACCTGCCAACTTTTGTGAAGGGCCTTCTACTGCACAGCAACACATTTTTTGAGTGTTTAGAGACTTGATCTGTTTGAGCTAGAAACATTTTTTGTTAAAATTTGCAATTTATGCAGCCGGTGACGGATTCTGTGGCAAATGCGGCATAATTATGCAGAAAACGTTGCAACTGCAGAAGCCATAATGCCAGTGGCCTTGCTAATATTCAAGTCCACTGCACAGCTGACTAGCATTTGCACTCTGAAGCCCCACTGTGGTACATCCCTGAATTACAGTTGTACATCTGGCCAAAACCACCAACGCTGTTTCTGATCTTTCCATGGTCTGCTATAATTAGGAAAAGCTTTAATGAAAACACGTCCCCGTTATGAAACCCCAACACCTCCTGTAAACACTTTGCTGCCCAATGAGTCTGGTTCTTTCTATTGATAAAATAAATAAATAAAACACTTCACCTCACTATCACCACCTTTTAAAAAAGTAAATCTGAGCTCACAGAGAGGAGATTTTCTGCCATCTAGGTGGGTCATGATCTGGTACTGGGTGTTACCATTATGTCATACTAAAGTCTTCTTCAGCCAGTGGCATGCAGTGGGGTATTGTGGTGCCATCAGCATAGCCCTCCTTTTGCAAAAAAATATTCAAAAGAGGTGAGATTTGTGTGCAGCCTGGAATGGTGAAACTTTGAAAAAAAGTTGTTGGTTTGTCATAGAGGTCAGAGTTTTCATGAGGTTGTATATTCTCGTTTTGTTAACGACCCTGAATTCTGTGGAAGGTAAGTGATTGGTGGCCCTATTTACAATTTCTGACCACATGGGACTGTTCTGTCTCATCTAGAGAAGCTTATACCTATCTCCCCTAAATGCAGCCATCGACTAACACCTATGCCATCTGTTTTCATAAATGACACCAGCTCAGAACAGGAAGCTGGACGGCTTGTGGGGTCATCATTCTAACCCCAAGCCACCTAGCAGCTGGTATAAACCATTGAGTTCAGAGTCCTCACACACACAAACCCATGTCCACAGTCTAATAATGTCTGTCCACAGTCTAATAATGTCACACTGCAGTCTCCCTTTCTGTGGCAGGAACTGTCCTAACAATAGAAGGGTTGCTCTCTTCAATCCTTTAACCCACATCCTTCTTGAAACTGAATCCTCAGGTCCTGGGCTAAACTCAGATTTTTCTAAATGCCAAACTTTGCCCCTCGCTGCAGTGATATACATCATAAACAGCTACAAATAAACAGCCACTACAATTTGTCAAAGTACAGACAAGCTTTAAAACGTTAGGAGTCAGATTGGGTCAACCAATGGGGCTGCAAAGCAGTCAACTGGGATTGCAAGCAACAAGAGTGGTAGCAATTGCTGTCACACCTTCTTTTCTTGCACTACCAACACTTATCTCCTCAAGTCTTGAAAGAAATTTAAATAAGATTCCAGGAAGTGGGCATAGAGAAATATTCGTTTTTTTCTAATTCCTAGCTAGGTTTTCTCCTTTAAGGTATTATTAAACAATAAAATACATAGTTTTGCTATTGGGTGTGGACAGGGTATGTTATGTGTTTATCCCTTTCTACGCAAGTTTAAAATAAGCATAGCCTACTGTAGAGTGTGGATATAGACAAAGACACATTACATAGACTGGCTTTTCAGTCCCAACATGCAAAGCACTGTTGTCGAAAAATCCAGGACTGTATTACCGTACTTCTGATGACATGAGGCAAGTTGGTAATTCAGGCTCAGCAAGCACTGAAGCCCGACTGGGACATGTAGCCCCTTCAAAACAAGCCGCAGAATATGATCTGCTGGCCAAGTTAATCAGCACCCTTCTCTTTAAAACATCCTCTCCTCTTTCACAGTTTCATGTTGACATTTCTTGTGGGCAAGAAGTTAAGTGTCTAAGAGTTGGATAGATCGGAGGAGAGGGGCAGAAGCGAGGGTTAAACACCTCAGCTGTTAAGACTTGTCACCCCGGTCGGATAACTTGGATTCCCTCCTTGGGTTTCTAGTAACTTCAAAGGTGTCCCACAGGCATGTTCTTTTTGACAGAGTGCAAGGTCAAGGGGATAGACCTGTGGTGATATGAAAAGACACATCTGCGGTCGTAAACACTACATACAAAAAACGATTTAAGAGATGAAGGGGAATCACTAGGGAGAGAAATAATGAGAACTTGGAGGAGAAAAGAAGAACCAGATAAAGGGATCTTGAAGAGGGGCTGTGAATGAACTGAAATGATGGAGAGCCTAGAAGATGAAAAGGAGGAAAGGGGTGAGAAGGTAACAGCAATGACACAAGTGAGCAGTGCAGGTAGTGGGGAGAAAGAAGATGGTGATGAGCGACAGTAAGGTTGGGGTATAATAGGAAGACCTAATGAGGAAAGAAAAGGAAAACAGTGAGGAGATGTTATCTCATTTATAATGAAGAGCCTCTCTGAGGCCCGGCCAGAGCCAGGGCCCGGGCGTGCGCACCATTTAATTAATGAAGAGGCGTGCTGCTGGCTCACAGAGAGGGGTCCCCGCACACCCCCCCCCTGCAACACGGGGGCCTGTGTTACTCCCTGGGCCTACACTATGTTTTACTTTTATTCCCGGCCGGGCTCCACCATGATGCCCTCCTTTTTACTGATATCCAAGCGGGTGTTTTCTTTTTTTCCTCCTCCGCCCTCTCCCTGGCTCTCTGCCCCGATTGTTCCATCTCCATCCACTTTACTCAACCTCTCCCTGATTCACTTTCTACCTGTCCCCGCCTCGCCGCACCGCTTCCCCCCCCCCCCATCTCACCTCCCCTCCTGTCCTCCCACTTTGCCTGCTCTGCACGTTCTACACTACATCACTTTCTACCTCTGGGTCTGCTCTGCCACCCACCCCATCAAGTGCGTCTGTGCACGTCCCATTATCTTGCCCCTCTCCCATCTGTCCCGAATCACAATCTTCGCTTCTCAGTCCCATTTGGTCTCACCATCTCCGTCTGCACCCCCCCCCCCTCTTTTTAATCACCCTCTCGTCCGACCTACTAGTTCGACCCCTCACTTTCCACTTCTGAAGTCTGACCGTCTCTCTCCCACCCATCAACCTTCCAGTCCCCCCACTGTCAGCTCGCCCATAGCACGACTGTCAAACCCCCACTTATTTCTTCTCTCACCATAACCTTCTACCCGCTTCCCTCATGGTTGTATGCATGCACAGCGCTTACTACCCCTAACAAGACCCTAAAGCGAACCGCAGCCCCTCGCCTCCTTGTGCAGCCCTCCCACCTTGCGGGTGCCACCCTCATCTGCGTCGCCAGGTCATTAACCTTTTAAGTCCCGACCTTATCCTGTTTATAATGATTGTCATGATGCGCTGTAGTCCATTTGGTGCCATTAAAGAAACAATCACTACAGCTCCCAGAACCCACCGGGCTGTCAAATCAAATCCCAGGACTACTGCAGTCTAGTCTCGTTTTGTGCGCCATCTCGCCCTCATGGGGCGATTCTCGTCTCCAGCTGTGCCTGTACTCCCCCCCATGTTGTACCTCCTCTTGCCATCTGCCTCCTCTCCCCCTCACTTCCCACTTCCTCGTCTCCCACTTCGCCGCAGCTCTCCTGGAATTTGCTTGCATCATGCATGCTCGTGTATTTATCTTTTATCTGCTACAGCCTCCTTTCTTCCCTGGTCTACACTACAGCAATTCCCAAAACAACCCCTCCCAGCCTCAAACTTCACGTCACAATACGTCATTGCCCTAAAGCCTTATAATCGCTCGCATCCGGACCGCCCCCGCCCCGTGGAGTTGATCTTCAGAGAAGACCACGTGCAGCGAAGGCTAAATGAGGGAGAGAGGCAGTGCAGTCATTTAGTGGGTGTTGGGGGGCCTGTGTAATCCGGGGAGGGGGGATGTACCCGAGAAATCTGCAGTGTGGGAGGCGGGAGCCGTGCTGTAATCAGAGAAATGCAATTGCCAAAGGTGGAGTGAACTTCAGGGAGCGAAAGCGGGCTCCGACAGAAGTCATGCAGTACCGGGGGATTTTCAAAAATGGAATACATGTTAAAATAAAAAAGTGGGGGTTAAGCAGTGCAACGAGGAAACGAAAGCAACTCTAGAAAGGTGCGCAATGCCTAGAAGGCTCAGCATCCTGTGATTCTGGTGTGAGGGGGCCCCGTGCATACCAAAAATGAATGTGTCCTCATGTACGTAATTGGCGCTCGTGTAAAGCGCCCTAATACATTCAGGTCGAGTTTGCGCTATAAAAATCTGACAAGGAAAAAAGAGGGTGCCATGCTAGAGGACTCTGAGAGCTGCCCATCCCTGATTCCAAATTATCTCATCCGATTACCACTCTGCCACCCACTGAGACTCCGTCCTAGCCACCATCCACCACGGACCGCTCTGCTTCGGACAAACTCACCTGACCTGAGGGTTGGCCTGGCCTGCAGCTTCAGAGGCAGGCGCGAGGCGAGCGGGCAGCAGAAGGCAGGCAAGGCTAGCCAGGGGTTAGTAACAATTTAAATTAAGGCCGGTGACGGACGGTCTTTCTCAGTCTCTGGCGTGGCTGGGTCCTGGGATGCCTCACCTCACAAGTCTCACGCGCACTTTTAATTGCGCGCGCTGCGCAATGCGCATGACCAATTCAATGGCATTGGCAGGTCACCAGCCCCACCCTGAAGAATGCGCAGACGCGGAGAGTGACAACTGCGCGCCGCGCGCACCCACCCACCATTTAATTAATGGCCTGCGCACCATTTAATTTATTAATAAATGAAATGGTGCGCACGCACGCCTGGGCCCCGGCCGGGCCTCAGAGGCTCTTCATGAATTAAATGGTGCGCACGCCCGGCCTCTTAATAAGAGGCCGAGCGTGCGCACGATTTAATTCATGATGAAGAGGCTTGCTGAGTGAGGGGGCCCCTGGAGCGCGGGGGCCCCCCCGCAACGCGGGGGCTGCGGGGGCCTTTGTTACGCCCCTGGACAGATCTATCGGGGACAGCTGAACGGAACCCCCCCTTACAAGTGCCTAGGGGGAAGTTAAAACCTGAGAGTCTCTCTAGGATCCATAGAACCCCGCAGGATCGTAGGGAAAGAGATATCGACTCAGAGGCGTACGACTATTGCTCATTATCGGATGCCACATGGTCAGGCTTGGGGTCAGATTCTGGGTCTAACACAGAATCAAGTGAGGAGAGCGGCGCACCTGGCATGGGCACAGGAGGCAAGGGCACTATCGCAACGACACGGAAGACGCACTCCAGAGTGGGTAGAATCGATAACCAAAGGCAGAAGGATCTGAGATGGGATTACTCCCTTGGAGATCAATTGATGGGGGATAGCAATAAATCTCCCAGTGAAGAACTTTCTGTGGCACCCCCAACTCTGGAATCCATTCTGCAGTGTGTAGTAGCACACCATGACGAATCTCGTTTGGAGAGTAAAAGATCTCAGAATGCTTCCCGTAAACTACAAGGGGCGATAAGGAAGGTCGCAAGAACATGTAAGGATATAAGCGACCGGATGACTGAGATAGAGCCAAGAACGGCCTCTTTGGAGACAGAGGTAGCAGGATCAAAGGGACAAGTAGAAGCCCATGAAGCACAACTCGTGGACATCCAGTGGAAGCTGGAAGAGAGCGAAAATCGTCAAAGGAGGAATAATTTGCGTTTTTTGGGTATTCCGGAGGGAAAGGAGGGGTCGGATGCACGGTCATACATGGTCCAGATGCTGCAGAAATCCTTTCCAGAATTGGAAGGCTGGAACTGGCAGCAGGAAATACAAAGGGCGCATCGAGTACCGTTTACTATCCGACTGCCAGTTCGCCGAGATGCTAAACCAAGGGCATTTCTGGTTTATTTTGGAAATTATTTATTGAGGCAAAATGTGTTTGAAAAGGCAAGACCAGAAGCACAACGTACTGTGGATGGGTTCTCATTCTTCACCAGACCAGACTTTTGCCATATTACCGTGGAACGACGCTGGCGTCTGCGTCAGATGATTAAGTATTTTCAGGACAAAGGTGCACAGGCCTTCCTTCTAAACCCGGCTCGACTAAAAATAATCTGGAATAATCAAACTAGATTCTTCACATCGGAGATCAAGGCGAAGGAGTTTTTAGACGCAGGGGGGAGATGACTTTTCTTTCTGATGGGGCCTTCTTTCTCTTCCCTCTTTCCAGTCAAGGGTGTCTAAGGCATACAAAATTACCCAAAGGGGTTCAAGAGGATCCCAGATTAGATTAGATAGGGCTCTAAGTATATAGCAATAAGTAGCTGTTTTTCTTTGTTGGTTTTTACATTTTGGGTGTCCTTTTTTTTGTATCTTTTCCCTTTCTTTTGAGTGAGGCGACATCAAGGGCTGAGGGGGTTTATAAGGGCATACATATGCATCACACACACTTCTTACACACACGTCACCATCGGGAGGGTATCACCGATCATCAACCACAGACCTAGGTAGGTCTGTTGCTTCACAAAGCAGGGAGGGAGGGCGGGGGGTGAGAGGGAGGGGGAGGAGGGGGAGGAGAAGAAGGGGGAGGAGGAGGGGGCAAAAAATTCAGAAAAAGCAGAGGTAAGCTGTAGCTGGATTGACACTAAGATGAAGGAATGGTTTAAGGGGCAACCCAGGTATCAAACAAACTATAGAGATGGGTAGGCTGAGTATCTGTTCATTAAATATTGGGGGCTTGAATGACAGGGGTAAGAGAGATAGGTCAGCAGAGGTGTTACGAACATTGGGTGCTGATATTATATGTCAACAAGAAACCCATATTCCATGGCAAAAGAGAGGGCTTAATGCTATCCCAGGGTATACCCAGGTAATTAGTTCATTACAGACTACCACGACTAGAGGAGTCGCAATACATATCTCTAATCGGATACTACCAGTTGAGCAAACTCTATCAGATAAGTGGGGAAGGTGGGCGATTGTATCATTATCTAGTGGAATAACATTATGTACGATCTATGGGTCGAATTTTGATGACCCAGACTTGCTGTCAGAGCTAGAGCTAGAGCTTGAACTAGCTTCTTGGCCATCCCCGCTTATAATTTGTGGTGATTTTAATATCCATTTAGAAACACACGACACCCCATGGGGAGGGTATCAGGGGAGGAAGCCACAAGTTTTTAAAGCTTTAAAAGCTCTAGTGGACAGTCATGGATTAGTGGATATGTGGGCTTATAAAAAAACTGGGGACACAGGGTATACCTATTTTTCATGCCCACATAGGAAGTATGTCAGGCTTGACTATTTTTTGGCTCCGCCTCTCTTAAAGAGGGAGCTAATATAAGGAAATGACCTAAGGTCCTGTTGGATCACAACCCACTGATGTTGGAAATTGAGGTTCAGGGGCACGAGAGATCTTTCACAAAATGGTCTTTTGATAGAAAACTTTTGGTCACTGAGGGATTTATAGAACACATTAGGGGTGGACTAGGCAATTTTATGATATGAACAGATTCAGCACATCGAGAGAAATTGTTTGGGACGCGTTCAAAGCTGGGCTTAGGGGGAGATCATTAGCTACGGGGGCATCATAGGAAGGAACAGAGAGAGGTAATACAGCAACTTACGGTGGAGCTTTCTAAATATGAGGAAGAGCATATGGCAGCTATTGGTAGAAGGCAGGAGGAATTACAAAATCAATTAGAACTAAAAGTTATAAGTACTAAGGCTAAAATTAACGGAATTTACAACAAAAAAATTGCTGAAATATTTCAAACTCGGGCCAGGGATAATTATGAATATGGGGAGATGACAGGGAAACATTTGGCACTCCGATTGAAACAGAGCCCGGCAGTAAACAATATTTCAAGATTAAAGAGGAAGGATGGTAAAATCATGACAGAGCCCCAAGATATTGTAAAAACATTAGCTGAATTTTACGAGGACTTGTATAGCTCCAGGGACAACTTGTTAACAACAGTAGGTATGGGAACAAATATCATGCCCCCAATTATCCAAGAATTGGAAGAAGACATCTCATTGAATGAGGTTATTGAGGCACTCCAGGCAACGGCGTATGGTAAGGCAGCCGGCCAAGATGGGATCCCAATGGAGATCTATAAAGCTCTACAGATGGAGCTGGCTCCCCTGTTGCTGGACCTGTTCCTGGCGGTGCAGGAGAAGGGGAGTCCGCCCCAATCCTGGCAGGAGACTAACATTGTCGTCTTTCTGAAAAAGGGAAAACCTGCTGAGGATCCAGCCTCGTATAGACCTATCTCCCTGATAAATGCTGACGAGAAACTTTATTCCAAAATTATAGCGCTGAGATTAGCAAAAATAATCGCTTCTTTGGTTAGTCCATGGCAGCATGGTTTTATTCCCGGCAGAGGAACGACGGACCATGTCCGACGTGTTATATCATTATTCGACATTGTGGAAGCTACAGGGGAGCAGATGTCCTTAATATTACTGGATGCACAAAAAGGTTTTGATCAGGTCGAGTGGGCATACCTGTGGCATAATCTAAGATCAAATGGTTTTGGCCCTCGCATATTGACTGCTCTAAGGGCAATGTATGTACAACCTTACGCCAAAATACAGTTGATGGGGAGGGAATCGGAAAGGATCAATATTGCACGTGGCACAAGACAGGGCTGCCCCTGCTCCCCCATCCTTTTTGCGCTCTATATTGACCCTCTAATTAGATCAATGCTAAACGATGAGGCTATTAAACCGGTAGTGGTCAGGGGATTTAACACCAAAGTGTTAGCCTACGCTGACGATATTGCAGTCGTCACCCCCGACCCACTGGAAGCCTTAGGAAGGATCGAAGTCCTGGCGTCTGAATTTGGGCGGCAGTCGGGGTATGGTTTAAACGCTAATAAAACCAAGATCGTCTGTTCCAAATCCACTCCGTATCAAGATCCACGGAGGACGGAGGTAGCTACATACTTAGGGATAAACATAGCTGCGGAGGTTGGGACTATCTGGGATATTAATTCGGTGCCTCTTATAAAGAAGATAGGTGATGACCTAAAAAGAATGGACAACTTACACCTTTCCATTATAGGAAGAGGAAATGTCCTAAAGATGACAATGTTCCCCAATTTTTTTTTATCTATTTAGATGTATACCGCTGGAACCATCAAACGTGTTTTTTTTAAAAATAGAAGGGATTTTCTCACAATTTATTTGGGGTATAAAAAGATTAGGAGATCATTGAAGTTGATGACTTTACCACATAATCGAGGGGGATTGGCTGTCCCGCACATGCTATATTACTATTGGGCTATAACATTGCAGCAAATGACCAGTCTTTTTAAACCTAAAATATGGTCCGAATCAACGTTGGGAGATCAAGATAGGGAGACTCCCCCCTCTATATACGAGCTTGCCATAGGGGATGCAGCTCCAGGAATTTTACTGAGGCAGTTGGAGGGGAGTTATTACAAGAAAACGCGCTTCAAATCCCTAAGAGCAGCCTGGAACGTATAGAGAAAAGCTAGTAAGTTTATGAAAATCCCAAAGGTCCAGAGATATTTACTGTTATGGCGGTCGTCAATCTTCCCGTCTTCACTTAACGATATAATAGGTAGAATCTGGGAACAGGCTGGAATAAATAATTTAGGAGACATTTTTAATCAGAATGGGGTAATGTCATTCGGAGAACTCCAGGAATAATTTGGGGTAGACACTAGGACATTTTTTAAGTATATACAAATCAGGGAGACAATTAAACCAGTTGTGTTGCAGCTCACTAGTTTGGCTAGAATTCCACTGTTGGAATGTTTAGTGTATAGGCAGCCCCGTGTCAAAGATCTGTATTCTATATTGATGAATGCTAATCAAGATGATATAGCCAGGTTAGAAAGCTCATGGGCCGTGAAGCTTGGGAATCAGGATGTGGATATGTGTAGATCTTTGAACTTGTCTAAAAGGATATTTCTATCTGCTAACCTCAAAGCCCAACATTTTAAAACAGTATTTAGACTATATTTTACGCCGGCAAAACTGTTCGCTTGGGGGAAAAGGGAAACCAACTGCTGTCCAAGATGCGGACAAGGTCCGGCTGATATGGTTCACATGTTTTCCGGTTGCAGCAAACTGATTGTTTTGAAACAGGGGATAGAAACCTTCTTGAATCAATTTACAGGGCGGCCAGTCCCATTAACTTCAACAATGGTGCTACTTGGCTTTGATGAAAGCTTGCAGCTGGAACTGACCCAAGTATATTTCTGTTTTATGGTAACGGCCATTCTTCGTATAATGATCACAACAAAATGGAAAGATGTAGATCCGCCGACATTCCAGGAGTGGTATGCTAGACTTTCTCATGTGTACAATCTGGAGAAGGCATTGTATAAATGTAAAGGGAGGAGAGCGAAGAAAAGGGGTCGCCAAGTATGGGGGCTTCTGATGGAGTAAGATGGGAATTAGGAAAATAAAACTAATAAGCTTAGCTGAAAGGTGTTTTCGTTTTTTAGTTAGCCTTGTGTATATCTCTGTATTTAAACATTCATTTCTTTCCCTTTTTTTCTTTTTTTTTTTTCTTGTTGTTTTCTTTCCTTGCCTCCCTTCCCTGTGTATAATAGGTAGGATAAACTGACAGGAAGCAAATTATGGCTGAATAATTATATATGAGTGTATTGTATAGATGGATAACCGATGAATTGTACCTGGTCATTATGTGTTGAGTTTTGGATTAATTGAACTTACTGCTTTTCTGAATTGAAAAATAAAAAACATTAAATTAAAAAAAAAGGAATGTCAGAAAAACACATCCCCCCAACACCATGACAAGCGTGTGTAGTCTGTGTCAAATGCCTACAACACTGAACATGACATTGAACATACAATGTGACCCCCTATCACATGTGTCACACATAAATGTGTGTGGCCTCCACAATGCAAGCAGACCATGACCACTGTGGCAATGGGGTCTAACACCCCATCATCCCAGTGACCAAAAGGTAAGTGTGGGCTCCATAGCTGAAGCACATTTTGAACATTGTGGCAATGGGGTCCAAACCCCCATCATCACAGTGACCAAAAGGTAAGTGTGGGGTCCATAGCTGAAGCACATTTTGAACATTGTGGCAATGGGGTCCAAACCCCCATCATCACAGTGACCAAAAGGTAAGTGTGGGGTCCATAGCTGAAACACATTTTGAACATAGTGGCAATGGGGTCTAAACCCCCATCATCACAGTGACCAAAATGTAAGTGTGGGGTCCATAGCTGAAGCACATTTTGAACATTGTGGCAATGGGGTCTAAACCCCCATCATCACAGTGACCAAAAGGTAAGTGTGGGGTCCATAGCTGAAGCACATTTTGAACATTGTGGCAATGGGGTCCAAACCCCCATCATCATAGTGACCAAAATGTAAGTGTTGTCATGGAAAAAGCTGCAAATGCCAAACAGCATGGATGATTCCTGGTCACACAACAACAAACACATCAGTGGCATAGTAGTGCTTGTGTCCCATAGCAACATAGATTGGGTGAGGCAAACAGTGCAGTGCAACTAAGACATACTTTTGGCCATGTGCAGACAAACATCACCCATGGGGGCTGACATTGTCAACATTCATCAATAACACAATGACAGAAGTGACCATCATAATGCAAACCCACATATCTGCACCAATGGACACACAAATGTAGATACCCTGTGGAGACTGTAGATGTGAGGTGAACAAATACCATACCATGGCAGCAATGGGACATACAAACCATGATTATTGTGCTGACTGATGACCTAGGCGTCCCAGGGACAGCAGGGGAAACCCACCAAACAACATACAGCCAATGGCACACTAAAGATATGCCAATGCAGTGGTGCAGATGCACAAACACAAACAGGCAGCCTCACACTGCATATCAAACACAACAGGTGATGGGGGGTGTGCAAGTGTCCCCAGGCAACCACACAACACATGAGGAGGCCTGAATCCCAATTACACAGATGTGTATACAGTACCACACAAAAGTAACTCATGGATCGGATTCCCCTATGTGGGCAATCAGGCATTGTTAGATGAGAGGGAGCCCAAATTACACATGTCACACAAGCTTGTAGGAACAGCAACAAACACAGCAAGAGACAGACCCACCACAGCACTACCCCCAGGGACCCCACATTGTGGTGACACTGGCCTGCATGATAATCTCACTGTGATGACAAAGCTAGATGTCGTTCACACTGTGAACCACAGTCATGTGTCCTGAGCAACAAACTACCATCACACCTACACAAGCACAAATCAACCAGCACGGCCTGTCAGCCAAGGCCAATATGGAGGTAGGGGTCTAGCCGTGCAACAACTCTCATTTGCACACACTCAACACCACACTCCTTGATCTCCACCAATGTGCAGCAGTGAAGCTCACATGGACTGGTGACATTGCACATGCACCCATGACAATCCCAGGGGTGGTGGTGGGAACTAAGGTGCAGAAACCCATCACACATGGCCAGTCAACAAGACTCGTGAATGTCTGACACACTGCACAGTACGCTGTACATGGGCATGACGTCAAATCCACACCAACCAATGGGATCCCGGCCACAGTCACACACCAATGAAGAAGCCAAGGTCACCCACAAAGAACACACATAGACAACTTCCAACATAGCTGCTCTGACCCTGAGGAGTGCCAGCAGTCACACACACAACGTGTCACAATCACTGAAAGCTACCACAAACTGTAAATTACATGACTTGTGTAACCAACAAGTGCCAAGGGGAATCCTGACTGTGTCTCATCTGCGTTTGCCCACAAACTCAGCCCTGACAGCAAACACACCTATGGATGACACCCTGATGACCAGTAATGTGCCATGCACCCACATCCCAGAGAACCCAGGCCGAAGATTTTGGGGGAACATAAGTCAACTCAGCAAGCATCACAAACAGGAACATCACTAGGGATCCCAGCCTGCGTAGCAAAATGGAAGTGAACACACACAGACATGCTCACACAACACACACCTTGGGCTCAGGCAATGTCACGGAATTACACACTGCCATGAGGGGACTCCACTCCTGTGTAAGGAAAGCTGTGCCATACGTTGTCTCTGCAGGGCTCTATCATGTCAGCAGAACACTTGGTCACTCAGTCAACAATTAGCACAAAATGAAGGCTCTCGTCACCTCAGCCTGATGATGGGAGTGTCACCGAAATCATCTGCACAGATCCAACACACATATATAGCAAGTTGCACTGATAACACAGATGAGTCCTTCCCCATTTATGCCCAAACTTGCATGTCCAGTGGAGATGGTCACACGGTCAGGGGAATAGACAAATTGAACAATGGCAAGCACAACAGATGTGCAGGGGTGTAAGCCACATATGTGATATTGCAAATAAAAGTAGGAAATCCCATTGGCAAATATTGAAAACATGACACCCTCATATTGCTGCAAAGGATGACATGGATACACACCAGGATAGGACACATTCCCCCTGGACCACATGGGGTCCTGCACAGTAACACTTCATTTTCCTGATATCAAAAATCACCATCACTGCAGCAAGGGCATGGTTAGCATCATCAACATCATGTACATGTGAAGCAAAACCACTAGAGAACATAAAGTAGCTTTATTCAGCATATGTGGGTGTAAAATTGAAAGTCCTGAAATAACACAAAGGCCAATGGCCAGTCCATCAGTAAAGTACGAACAGGGTGACAGTGGCAGATGTCACCCTTTGCTTGCCTGCACTGCAACAGACCTGGGACATTCCCCTCGGAGGGGCATACGGGGGGGCAGGCCAGGCACCGCAGGGACAGGATCAGGGCTCACCAGAAGGAGGCAGGGAAGGGGTGGTGGGTGCTGGAGAGTCACTGACAACTGCAGTGGAGGTGTCTGACATGGTGTGTGCCGGCACAACGGGGGGGCATGAGTCAGATGGTGTGGGTGCCGGCACGACTGCAGTGGGCTGGCCAGATGGAGTGGACATGTTCCCCACTGTAGTGCCCAAGTCAGACGGGGTGGTAGTGGACTCCACTGCAGTGCCTATCTCCAGGGGAGTAGAATGGGGTTCAGGTAAGGTGGGCAGGACAGAGGGGGAGGACACGGTCTCCACACCAGTGGCACAAACATGCGCAGCGGGGGGTGTGGGGCTGGAAGAGCAAGTGGTAGGGGGAGAAGGCCGGATCATTTTGGGGATGGTGTATCTGTGGGTGGGGGAACCTGGGGCAGGGTGTAGTGGGGGAACCTGTGTTGTGGGGGCCTGAGGGATGGAGGAAGGAGACTGTGTGGTTGAGCTGCAGGGCGGTGGCGGGGTCTTGCTCTTCCGGGTCTGGGGGGACTTGCGGGTGGGGGCCTCAGTTTGTCTGCGCCTGGGGGAGGGTGTCCGGGGGTGAGGGGCACTCCCCTCAGTGTGGGTGGACTTCCTCTTCCCCCTGTATGCTGGATCGGAGGGGAAGAGGCCGAGGTCACAGAGGAAGAGCTGCTTTGTAGGTGGGGTTGCAGGTGAGGCAAGGGAAGGGGTCTTGGAGGGAGAGGCATCGGAGGACTGCGGAGTGACTGTGGATGCCTATGTGTGTGTCTGTTCCCCATCCCCTGTGGGTGTGGTATCAGTCCCCTGAGGATGCTTGCGTGCACGTTGTGACTTTGTTTTGGGTGTTTCTGTGCTGCTCGTGTCTATGTGTTTGGGTGATTGTGCAGGTGTGCATGTGCTTGGGACAGGTAGGGTGCCAGGAAGTGTGGATGGGGCAGAGGTAGGAGGGGTGAGGGACTGTTGGAGGAGGGACACTGCTGCCGTCAGGGAGGAGGCCATGGACTTATTGCTCCTCTGTAGGGCATACATGCCCGATGAGATGCCCTCCATGAACGACACCAGCTGTGTCAACAGAGTGGTGTGTGCATGGAGGACACTCAGCAGTGATGTCTGCCCTACATGGAGCTGGCGAAGTAAGTACACAGACTCCTCACTCAGGGCAGCAGGGGACACAGGGGCAGGGGTGCGGTGCCTGGCACGAAGGAGACACGCTCCCGAACACGGGAGCCTCCACGGACCTCTGGAATGGGAGCCGATGGGAGGGCGGTGGTGGTGGTGGTGGTGGCGGGGCCAGCCATACTAGCTGGGGTGTGGTGGCTGCTGACACCCGCCTCCACAAGGGAGTCATCCTCCGAGCTGCTGTGGTCCTCAGCTGAGGTGGATGGTGCTGAGGACTCCTCGGTGTGGCTCCCCTCGCCCTCCGTGCCACTGGGTCCCTCCGACCACTCATCGGCTGCTGACCCAGTCTGGCTCTGCAGCTCCTCCTGGTCCGTGGAGCTGTCCCCTCCTGTGGCCGTGGATGTATCTGCAAACAATTAGGGAAACAGACAAACATCAGTCACCTGCACCGACCGCACACACCACAGTAAGTACAGCACATTACAGAGCAAGCCCTGGCATCCTTAGTTGAACATTGCCAAAAGTGCTCACACAGATTAGGAGAAGCCAATTGTCAGTCTGATGGTCAACCATGGCACTCACATCCCTCCTGGCCTTGCACCCATCTGTCTGGTGCCTGTCGGATGGTAATACCCCAGTGTGGACACATGCACCACCTACACAGTTGTTGGACATTGCAGAGAACACGGTGAAGTATGTGAACATGCACACATCACATCTCTTGCCACTGAGTCAGTACAGGTGTCCGGATAAAGGGATGGCCAGAGTCTAATTTGAAATGCATGTGATGCATACCAGCACCAGACACCATGATGCACCCATGTCCTGATAGTCAATGCCACAATGGGGTGCATGTAGCACATGTCACTCACCTGCAGGATCACTCTTAGGGAGTTTAATGCCATGGCACAGGCATGCCTCCAAAGTCATACATCACTGTCTCCAGTCACATGGGCAGGGCAGCCAGCCAACAACAGTCTGCACTGTGTCACAATCCTAGGTCATGGGGAATGCAAGTTCTGTAGCTGACAAGTGCACATGTCCATCCCCCACAAACCACATCATCTGAACTCTTATTTGTCCACGTCATACCAATTGGACATATGGGAGACATGAAACACAA
Source organism: Calotriton arnoldi (assembly GCA_963921515.1). Taxonomy (NCBI): domain Eukaryota; kingdom Metazoa; phylum Chordata; class Amphibia; order Caudata; family Salamandridae; genus Calotriton; species Calotriton arnoldi. The sequence continues at coordinate 1,384,332 of CAWUFW010000842.1, forward strand.
CTCTCTGAACCTGAGCACCTCACAGTCTGCTGTGAATGAGAAACAGCTGCCTGAACTTCACAGTCGCATACACCAGTCTGCACAGTCAAGTGATCAAACACCTATATGTCACACAAGTATCGTCTCCTATGGTCACATCTCAGGTGGCATGCTGAGCCCTAACCGATAAACACCCCAGTAGTCCTGACAACGAAGCCACAGCACAATGACACAGAGGCAGACACCTGAGGGAACATTCCACTGAGCACAACGTGTCAGCTGATACACGGGAGTGGGAGTACAGAGTGTATTGTATGCCCTGGAGTAGGCATGACTGTCCTGCTCCACGTGAAAGAGGGATGAGCCCTGGACAGTAGGCAGGTGGCTAAGCATGTGTGACACACTTGATATACATACTCCTGAGGCCCAAACATTGTTCCCACCCGCAGCATGGGGGTGTGCCAAATACCCCAGGCACATGTGGTGAGTCAGATCAGCAATTGGACCACATATCAAAGTTACACGCAGATTACATGTCAGAACTCAGACATTGTGTAAACAATTGACCCACCCATGATGCCCACCACAAAGTTACGGGAACAAATGCTGTCCCCCACCTTGAGCTAAGCAAAATGCAAGGACACAGTACCCAAGTGACACAATTTCCTGACTGTAAGGGCCACACCTGGGTATCAGATGAGGAGTGGGCATGTCACAATTGAGGGACATGGGTCCTGGACCACAAGACTGATGTACTGTGGAAGTTTAACCAGGCCAGAGGAGGGCACATAGCATGTCAGACAAAGTTCACAGTGCAGTCATGGACTCACCCCCTCCTTGCTGCTGTCTGGCCTTCAGTTGCCCATCCAGGTCAGGAAAGACCACCACCAGGATCCTGAGTATGTGGGGGTCAGGGTCCGGTGTCCGCCCCTCCTGCGAGGAGGCGACAGCTTCAGCTGGACCCTTGCGATCCTCCAGGTCCAGCCCCGAAGGTCCTGCCACCTCTTCTGGCAGTTGCGGATCCGGCGCTTGTAGACCCCCACGGATCTTACTGCCCAGGCGATGGTCAGCCAGATTTCCTGCTTCTGGTGGGCATCAACCTGTGAGGATGACAAAGTGAAAAGGCCATTACTACACATGCAACATATCCGTGCATCACACATTTGGATATACTTGTCTCAATCACAGGGGCACATGATGTACACAGGCAGTGCAACAATGGCTATGAACAGTTTGCCAGCAGTTACTACATGGTATCATTGCCTGGGAAGTAAAACCGTGTTGGAATGCACTGTTATTGCACTATACCTGTTCAGTGCATGTAACTACACACTTTGGGGGTGACAACTACTCAGTGAGCATGCTAGCCAGTGGCGTGCACACTGTAAGTCTTGCTAGTCAGACAACATGCACATTTAGTAAGGCAGTGGACAGCACACTCACCTGCTCCTTTGGTTTCCCATACAGCTTGCTGTACTGTGGAAGGAGGCTGTCCAGCAGGGCCTGGTTTTCCTCAGTGCTGAAGGCTGGGGCTCTCTCCACAGTACGTGCCATTGCAGTAGCCAGAGGATGCAGAGACAGCAGCAGTGTTGGTGGCAGATGTCGTCCTGGAGCATGTAGTGCAGGCAAGTGAGCTCTCAGGGGAACAGCCAGCATTATATGTGTGCTGCAGAGGCAGATACTGTCCCATGTGTCCAAAGTGATAGGTCCAAGTCGTTTGCATCTTCTGAATCTGGCCAATCCATGGAATTGCACCACTTATACACGCCCACAGCATCCTTCAAAAGTTCAACTTCATGACACCCATGAATTTGCAACATTGGTGTGGGTGGCCAACTGAATTCACTGCATCAGACTCGTTAAAGCTTCGAAAACGCGTCCGTTGCCATGCCAGGCCATAGCCAATGCGTGCGCACCGATCGGTCCATTGCTGTACAACGCGTATTTCGAAAAACAACGCGTACCCGTTCACATCATATGCAATGTCCAATGCGTGCGCACCGATCGGTCCATTGCTGTACAACCCGTATTTTGAAAAACAACGCGTACCCGTTCACATCATATGCAATGTCCAATGCGTGCGCACCGATCGGTCCATTGCTGTACAACGCGTACCCGTTCACATCATATGCAAAGGCCAATGCGTGCGCACCGATCGGTCCATTGCTGTACAACGCGTATTTCGAAAAACAATGCGTACCCGTTCACATCATATGCAATGTCCAATGCGTGCACACCGATCGGTCCATTGCTGTACAACGCGTACCCGTTCACATCATATGCAATGGCCAATGCGTGCGCACCGATCGGTCCATTGCTGTACAACGCGTATTTCGAAAAACAATGCGTACCCGTTCACATCATATGCAATGTCCAATGCGTGCGCACCGATCGATCCATTGCTGTACAACGCGTACCCGTTCACATCATATGCAATGGCCAATGCGTGCGCACCGATCGGTCTATTGCTGTACAACGCGTATTTCGAAAAACAACGCGTACCCGTTCACATCATATGCAATGTCCAATGCGTGCGCACCGATCGGTCCATTGCTGTACAACGCGTACCCGTTCACATCATATGCAATGGCCAATGCGTGCGCACCGATCGGTCCATTGCTGTACAACGCGTATTTCGAAAAACAACGCGTACCCATTCACATCATATGCAATGTCCAATGCGTGCGCACCGATCGGTCCATTGCTGTACAACGCGTACCCGTTCACATCATATGCAATGGCCAATGCGTGCGCACTGATCGGTCCATTGCTGTACAACGCGTATTTCGAAAAACAACGCGTACCCGTTCACATCAAATGCAATGTCCAATGCGTGCGCACCGATCGGTCCATTGCTGTACAACGCGTACCCGTTCACATCATATGCAATGGCTAATGCGTGCGCACCGATCGGTCCATTGCTGTACAACGCGTATTTCGAAAAACAACGCGTACCCGTTCACATCATATGCAATGGCCAATGCGTGCGCACCGATTGGTCCATTGCTGTACAACGCGTACCCGTTCACATCATATGCAATGGCCAATGCGTGCGCACCGATCGGTCCATTGCTGTACAACGCGTACCCGTTCACATCATATGTAATGGCCAATGCATGCGCACCGATCGGTCCATTGCTGTACAACGCGTATTTCGAAAAACAACGCGTACCCGTTCACATCATATGCAATGTCCAATGCGTGCGCACCGATCAGTCCATTGCTGTACAACGCGTACCCGTTCACATCATATGCAATGGCCAATGCGTGCGCACCGATCGGTCCATTGCTGTACAACGCGTATTTCAAAAAACAACGCGTACCCGTTCACATCATATGCAATGTCCAATGCGTGCGCACAGATCGGTCCATTGCTGTACAATGCGTACCCGTTCACATCATATGCAATTGCCAATGCGTGCGCACCGATCGGTCCATTGCTGTACAACGCGTATTTCGAAAAACAACGCGTACCCGTTCACATCATATGCAATGTCCAATGCGTGCGCACCGATCGGTCCATTGCTGTACAACGCGTACCCGTTCACATCATATGCAATGGCCAATGCGTGCGCACCGATCGGTCCATTGCTGTACAACGCGTACCTGTTCACATCATATGCAATGGCCAATGCGTGCGCACCGATCGGTCCATTGCTGTACAACGCGTACCCGTTCACATCATATGCAATGGCCAATGCGTGCACAGGGATCGGTCCATTGCTGTGCGACGCGTTCCTGTACAAGTCACTCGCATATGTCACCATGGTTGTCACTGGTGAACGTATGCCAGCCACATTTACTTGCCAGGGACTCAGGGGCACATCTACAACACCACAGCCTGTCCACACTGTATCCTAAGGCATGTAAGGCTGCATTACCTTTTCTGTGTATGGGGGGAAACATGTGGTTTTTTGGGTGGCACTTTGGGGCAGCCACTCCCAGGCTGTGCACGTGTTCATGGGGACAGAATCCTTTGTGTGTTGTGCACATGACCACTGTGGTGTGCAACTGTTCATTTCAGAGCATGTGGCATGGTCAGATTTCCAGGTTGTGTATGTGTATGTCATGTCACATACCCCCTGTGGCAATGTACGTCACAGGGTGACCCATTGCCACAATAGTGATGGCCCTCCACAGTCTGTGTGCATGTTGTGTTTCCGATGTCTCTGATTCCATGTGCACAATGGGAGACAGTCTCCACATCCACGTTGTTTGTGCATGGACTTTGATGTTGTGCGTGTGTGTGTCACAGACGTCCATGTCTGTCCTGCGGAGGCAACAGGGGCCACTACCTGTGGGAGTCATAGTTGTTTTGCTGACGTGTACATGATACGCCATGTCATGCCAGTGTCCATGTGGCAATACAGGGTCCCTGGGAATCAACCTGTCAATGAGCTGTAATGCCTGGGGCACATCTGTCCTCACATGTCACTGTGGTGTGTGTTTGGAACGTGACAGCAGTACATGGGTACTGTGACACAGCCTAATGATATCCCATAGCACAACCTTGAACTTGTTGTCAACACATGTTGAACTGTGATGTTAGATGTTGGCCATGTAGGTGCCATACATGTCCTTACAGAACGGCACACACATCAGGTACTTGTGTCTCGTATTGATATATCATGTGATATTGAGTATGGTCTATGCCACATTTGTGGGGTGACTGACCATCTTTCTTTCTTCACCTATGCACTGCAGGGCACCAGCTGTCCATAGATCATTCCCTGACCTTGCAACGATGGTTGAACGTGACTGCATCCGACGGTACCGCTTCAACAGGCCGCTGATTGAGGAATTGGCGGTGCGGTTGGCCCCACATTTGGAACCTGGCCGGCCATACCCTGCAGCGCTGACCCCCAAGGTGAAGGTGATGGCATCCCTACACTTCTTTGCCACCGGTACCTTTCAACACACTGTGGCGTCTGCTGGTGGGATGTCACAGACCATGTTCAGCCGTGTGCTACCTGATGTTTTGGAGGTAATGTTGAGATACCTGAACCAGTACATCTATTTCCCTAAACTTCAACAACTCACTGACGTCAAGAGTGACTTCTATGCCCTGGGGAGGATGCCACATGTCATTGGCTCCATTGATGGGACACATGTGGCTTTGGTACCACCACAGGCACATGAGCAGGCATACAGGAACAGGAAACATTACCATTCGATCAATGCTCTGGTGGTACGTCTTGCAGATATGAGCATCTCACACGTGTGTGCCCGTTTCCCCGGTTCTGCACACGATGCCTACGTGATGAGGAGTAGTCGCATCCCGAGGATGCTGTCACAGATGCAGAACCAGCGTGCCTGGCTTGTCGGTGTGTACTGACTTTGTACCATTGTGTGTGTTCTGCAATGTAGTATTCCGCCCTCTTTTCCAACTTAGCTAATGTGCAATTGTCTGTATGTAGGTGACTCCGGATACCCCAACATGCCCTGGTTGCTGACACCCCTCAGGAACCCTGTGACACCAGCCCAGATGCGCTACAATGAGGCACATGGTCGGACCAGGATAGTGATCGAGCGGACATTTGGTCTCCTGAAGAGCCGCTTTCGCTGCCTAGACAAGACAGGAGGGGCCCTCCCATATGCCCCAGCAAAGGTGTGCAAGATTGTCATCGTCTGCTGCATGCTACACAACCTGGCAGTGCGGAAGGAGTTGCCTCTCATCCTGGATGACGATGACCAACATCCGCCACCTGTGGAGGATCCTGGCCTGGGCCACGATGCCAGTAGATGATGATGATGAGGGTGATGTCCGCACACAGCTCATCACCAACTTCTTCAGCTGAATGTGAGTATCCAGAGATGTCATGTCAATGATGTGAGTTTGCATGATATGTGTTGGTGGTGCTCTGGTGCTGTTTGAGTGTGGCCATGTGCTACTTGACTGGATGCGTGCAGCGATGTGTCCTTACAGGTGGTCTGTACTCCCCAACAGTGTTGACATGCTAACTTGGTTTTGTGTGGGTATCTTGTGACATGTATTGGCCATGAGTATTGCAGTTCTGTCCTGTTCCTCAGTGCTTTTGACTGTGTGTCATGTCTGTCCTTCACAGGGTACTTTCAGAGTGGTTTGGTCTAGTCGGATCCCCCGACACCATGATTCAGCTTCCAGGGTGGAAGCAGTCGTTTCCCTACAGGTGATGTGCCACACACCCCTGGACTTTAGTTCTTCTACACTTGTTGACTGTGTGGCCACTGCCACGTGGGATTACCTTGAATTTGTAGTGGAAACAACATGTTGCAAATGTGTAATAAACCTGTGCTTCACTTTGGGATGTGCGTTGTCTGTGGTCACACATCTGACTGACATTTGCTTACTGCACCTGTGGGATAGTTAACACAGACTCTGAATAGGTGTGGTGTCTGTGCATTCCACTGTATTTCCTGGCAACATCAGTGTAGGCGATGAGTCAGATGGCCCTGGTGTCTATGTGTTGTGTAGCCCTAGTGGTGTGTCTCTCTCATATGTGTCACGTCGCCATGACTCACATGACGGTGTTGAACTTGCTGTAGCAGTTAGCATGCACAGTGTCATTTAGCAGATCATCATCTCCATGACAAAAACCACGCTGGAATCACAACAGACGCAAGTATGGTGTATTAGTGAGTTTATTTACATACATGTGTGAGGATGGTGCACAGGATGGTGGGTGCTGTACATTGGGATTGGAATCCAAAGTTCCCAGATGAGTTGGAAGTGTTGGTAGCAGAAATGTCCTGAGTAAAGTCCACAGTCATATGATACATTGGTCCAACTTAAACTCCCCATGTCATGTGGGAGAGCTGTGTTGCATTCGACAGGGTGAACAGTTTGCACACAAAGGAGAATTTCCAGAACAGGTGTTGGGTTCCTGGGGGATGTACATGGCCATCGGCCTCTCAGTTTTCCTTCCTCGGACGACCCCTGTTCTTTCGGGGGGGACCCTCACATGCAGGCTGCTGCGGTGCAGAGGACTCTCCGCCAGAGTCATCCTCCCTCCCTGTGGCAGTTGCAGTTGTTGCAGCACCAGATGTTGTGGGCACACAGGGAGGTGTGGCCATGTTGGTGCTAATCTGGCGGAGGCATGTCAATATGTCCCTATGCACCGCTGTCAGTTCTTGCAATGTGTCCCACTTGGACTCCATGCCAGACATGTGTGTCTCCACACGGGACATGTGTGTCTCCACACGGGACATGTGTGAGTCCAAGCGGGCATGATGGGCAGCCTGCTGCTGTTGAATGTCCTTGAGGATCCCCACTACCTGGCTGACATCTCCAATGCTATTCTGGTACGCATCAGCAATACGTACCAGTTGTGGGTCATCATGTAGTCCAGACCCCTCTGCAAACAGCGACCTCTGCCTACTACCCCTCCCACCACCCCTGGCCACACGTGCGGGACCTGCGGTGGCACGCACAGGTGACCCTAGGCCCCCTTGGGGGTTGGTACTGGGGTTGTTGTCCGTTGCTCCACGGTGGGCCGGGGTCCCTGTGCTGTTGTCATTGGTGGTCCTTGGTCTGTCCGTGTCGGCGGGGGTGGTCTGTGTGTTGGCAGTTGTTGGAGGGGTGGGTGCAGGGGGTGCAGATGTTGGTCCTGCTGGTGCTGCATGATGACTCACACCGGAGGTGCCAGGTAGGTCTTCGCCATCCGAGGAGGGCAGAGGCTGTTCCACACCAGTGAGCTCAGTGTCCCCCGGAGCCTGGGATAGGGACTCCTCATCGTCTGCTGCTGTGTCCCCATCTTCACCTGTTTTTGGAAGAGACACACAATGTATGTTATGTTTCTACAGGCATCAATGGTTCAAACACCTGACAGTTGTGACTGTACCTCTGGATGCGGGCCTGTACATTGCATTGTCCTAAGTTGTCAGAGCTTGATATTAGTGTAGCACATTGTCCTGCCAACCTGAAGCATTTCAATGTGAATGTTGATGTGTGTGCATGGCCAGCATTGGTGGTATTTGGTGGACATCCGGCCCTCCTTCTCCCCCAGCCCAATTATCCCACCATGAAGCATGCCACCCTTGCAGTGGGTGCAGGTTAACTCCCAGGATGTCAGTTAGTGGTGTCCTGCTGTTGGTTGGTGCCCAGTTCCCAGCAGGGCCTTGTGCTCCCCACAACAGAGCACCATTGTCAGACATCTTTGAAGTGGCTTTTCACTCCCTGTGAGGTGTGCATGCTTCAGTGTGAGCTTGCTGGGCCATGTGGGTGGGGGATGTTGAGCTGTGACTACCACTCCCATCATGCTATTGCCTACACCCCCTTCCCAGCATGCCCATACTTCCTTCCTTTTGACTCTGCTTCCCTATGGGGTAGTGTGCCTGTGCTGACAGGATGGCTGACAGTGTTGTCCTGGCGTTTGTTTGGCTACAAGTCCCAAAAGTGTCCCTGTGCTTCACACAGCATAACCCAGTGTGGTTGTTCTTTGTGGGATATTTAATTAGAGTGTGAGGCATTGCATTCTCCCAGGTGAGTTGTGTGGAGTTTGTGTTAAGGGGGTGTGTGAGAAAATCTGCTGGTGACTATGGTCAGAGCTGTCAGTCCTCCTTCCCACCCAGCCAGATATCCCACCACGGAACGTGCTTCCATTGCAGGGAGTGCAAGTTGGCTTTCAGGATGTCAGGCAATGGTGTCCTGCTGTTGGTTGGTGCACAGTTCCCAGCAAGGCCTTGTGCTCCCCACAGCAGTACCCAGTGTCAGCCATCTTGTCAGTTGTTTTCCACTCCCTGTGATGTGAGCATGGTTCAGAGTGGTGTTGATGGGCCAATTGTGAGGGTGACCAATATCTGTGTCTACCACTCCCATCATGCTATTGCCTACACCCCCCTTCCCAGCATGCCCATACTTCCTTCCTTTTGAGTGGACTTCACTGTGTGTGAGTGTGACAGCAATGGCAAGATGGCTGACAGTGTGGTCCTGTTGTTTGTTGGTGCACAGTTCCCAGCAGGGCCTTGTGCTCCCCACAGCAGTACCCAGTGTCAGCCATCTTGTCAGTTGTTTTCCACTCCCTGTGATGTGAGCATGGTTCAGAGTGGTGTTGATGGGCCAATTGTGAGGGTGACCAATATCTGTGATTACCACTCCCACCATGCTATTGCCTACACCCCCCTTCCCAGCATGCCCATACTTCCTTCCTTTTGAGTGGACTTCACTGTGTGTGAGTGTGACAGCAATGGCAAGATGGCTGACAGTGTGGTCCTGTTGTTTGTTGGTGCACAGTTCCCAGCAGGGCCTTGTGCTCCCCACAGCAGTACCCAGTGTCAGCCATCTTGTCAGTTGTTTTCCACTCCCTGTGATGTGAGCATGGTTCAGAGTGGTGTTGATGGGCCAATTGTGAGGGTGACCAATATCTGTGACTACCACTCCCACCATGCTATTGCCTACACCCCCTTCCCAGCATGCCCATACTTCCTTCCTTTTGAGTGGACTTCACTGTGTGTGAGTGTGACAGCAATGGCAAGATGGCTGACAGTGTGGTCCTGTTGTTTGTTGGTGCACAGTTCCCAGCAGGGCCTTGTGCTCCCACAGCAGTACCCAGTGTCAGCCATCTTGTCAGTTGTTTTCCACTCCTTGTGATGTGAGCATGGTTCAGAGTGGTGTTGATGGGCCAATTGTGAGGGTGACCAATATCTGTGACTACCACTCCCACCATGCTATTGCCTACACCCCCCTTCCCAGCATGCCCATACTTCCTTCCTTTTGAGTGGACTTCACTGTGTATGAGTGTGACAGCAATGGCAAGATGGCTGACAGTGTGGTCCTGTTGTTTGTTGGTGCACAGTTCCCAGCAGGGCCTTGTGCTCCCCACAGCAGTACCCAGTGTCAACCATCTTGTCAGTTGTTTTCCACTCCCTGTGATGTGAGCATGGTTCAGAGTGGTGTTGATGGGCCAATTGTGAGGGTGACCAATATCTGTGACTACAACTCCCATCATGCTATTGGCTACACTGACTTCACCAGCATACACAGAATTCCTTCCTTTCAGTGAGCTTCCCTGTGAGGTGGTGTTCTAGTGGTGGCAAAATATCTGACTGTGTTTGTTGGTTAGATTTGTGCCACTGCCTAGCTCTATTTGTTGTTCGGTTTGTACATGTCATGACACAGTTACATATCACTATGAGATGGCATGTATTGTGTTTATCTAACTAACATACACATCTTGGGATGATTATCTTTTGGTTGCTGTGGATTTGCTAAGGGTGCATGGTTTGACTATCCCCTTGACAGTGATGTGTGTGTATTGTCACACAATATTGTGTATATTTGTTGTGTACTCACCAGGCTCTGGGATGTTTGATAGTCCATATACGCTCACTGGTGGTAGGATGGCCCGCACTTTCTCCTCCCAGGGCCTGAGGTATACTGGTTTGGCAGGAGGGCCACTGCCGGTGCGCTGACTCAAGATGTAATCCTTCTTTAGTAGGTCCTTGACCCTCCTGCGCACATCATACCACCTGTTCTGGATGTCTTCCTTTGTGCGCAAACATGGTGATTGTGCGTTCACCCTGTCGACGATCCTCTCCCACCTCATGGTTTTCTGCGACATGGGGTCTGTTGGACCAATGTACCAAACAACTGTGGCTCTACCCTGAGGATCTCATCTACCAGGACTTCCAATTCACTGTCTAGGAACTTTGGATTCTTCTTTGGGGGCATGGTGATGGGTGGTGGTGGGGATTGATGTGTGTGTGAGTGTGCAAGTGAGGGTGGGTGAGTGTATTTTTTGCTGGGTGTATGTGAGGGTGCTATTTGTGAGGTGCTAATGGTGTGTGGCTTGTGTGATGGATGATTTGTGAGTGTGTCTGTGGTTGCTGTCTGATGGTGTTCTGTGCTGGCAGGTCAGTTGAATTTTCAAAGGATCATGGTAGGGATTTGTGGCCTTTATATGGGTGGAGTTGGGGGTGTGTCTTTGTTCCATGTTTTTTCCCCACAGTATTTATTGGCTTTGTCATTGCTTGTTTGGCCCTTTTTTTTGTATTTTTTGGGCATGTAGGAGACGTTCTTCTGATCGAGTAGGACGCTGCAGTTGTCTCGTGCGAGCTTCTCCGAGTTGTTCACGCTGTGTTTCTGCTAGGTTTCATGTGCGGCGAACGCGTCGGTCGCGTAGTATTGGGTTGCTTCGGCTGGGTTTTGTATGCGTGTCGGTCGTACGGCTTGGGCTCCGTGCGACTCGGTCTGGTTTTCTACGCATTGCATCGTACTGCGCGGGTCGGAGATCGCGGGTACGTTTCGTTCGGGTTCATTCCGGGTGCGTGTCGGTCGGTTCGATTCGCGTAGTTTCCCGGCCGGATAGCTTGTTTCCGTGCAGTTCGGTCGTTCGGCTTGTGTTCCGTACGAGTCGGTCGTGAACCACATGCATTTCATCGTACTACGCAGGTCGGGCAGCGCAGGTACGTGTCGGTCGGACTATATTCCCGTACCGAGTCGGTCGGTATGTTTTCCGGCCCGAATCGGAATCGGCCCCTAAGTGTCCACATCATAGTGTCCATAGGTTGTTTGGCAAATGAGAGTCACCGGGGCATGGTCCGAGATCCCTTGAGGCGAAATATGAGAGCCCGAGGTTCTGGGAAGATCTGACGCCGGAAGAAGGATAAGTTCAATACAAGATAAAGAATTCTGAGCCGCGGAGTGGTGGGTATATGCTGAGGTTCATGGGTTCCATACTCTCCAAGCGTATGCGAATGATGGTGGGAGGCCCTGCATGACCTTGAGGAAGCAAAGGGCCTTTCTCTGCAGAGAAAGGCCCTTATCTTCCTCAAGGTCGTGCAGGGCCTCCCACCAACAGTCACATACCAGGCCTCAGTGCCCTCTGCTCATGTGTGCTGGGCCTCAGAGGGCCGGCACCAATCCACTGTCCACTGAGCTTGGGGGGGGGGGGGGGGGTGGTCAGAGGTAGAAGGGGAAAGCATGTCCACCCCTGCAGCCCCACAGGCCGTTCTTGCCTCCCTGGGTGGTTTCGGGTGTCTGGGCCTTCCTTCAACTAGCTCGCCCCAGCTCCTCGTCTGCTGGGTCTCCACGCTGCCTTCAAAGAGGCCAGCCGTCCCAGTCCCAGAGCCCGCAAGGCCCATCGTCACGGAGCAGCAGAAGGGGGAGGGAAGAGGAGCCTCGACACCAGGATGTTCGCGGATTCAGTGAGGTTGGCGGGAGCTCTAACCGAGAGAGATCGCCATCTAGGCCCGTCAGGCCACGCCCCCTGCCAGCACATTTTAAGCCTTGGAAACATGTTAAAAGTCGTTACCTGTAGGAGAGTAAATAACAGAAGTCCACAGCCAGCAGAATATGAAGATTAAGAGAGTTTATTCCAAAAGAACAACCCACGACTCGGGACGCGTCCGGAGGCAACGAGGAACCCAGCAGACTGCTGAAGTTCCAAGAACCATCCAGCTCGTTCTAAAGAATGTGGAACTTAGACCAAATGAATACACCATGCCGTAAACACAGAACACAGTAATGCAAGGTTCAATGAAGTAAAAGAAAAGGTTAAAATCACATACTACATTACCATTTGCAACTTCAGTTCCCCATTCCGCAGGCTTGCCGTACATGGCAGAGCATCACCAGGTGTGTATACTTTAACTATGTATCTTTGTAGGCGCCATAAGTCTAAATGTGCTCTCATGCTGTCTGTCAAAACAAGTCGTTCTAGACCAGTGCTTTAAATGGAAAAAAATAAGTGCAGGTACTCACCAAGTTAGGCTGTGTGCTAGGGGGCGGGCCAGGGGGTGTGGCTTGGGGGTGGAGCTAAAGGCAAACATTTGATAGGGTCCAGATTTTCTTAGTGCGCATAATAGAGACATTTTTGTTATCTTTAGAGTATGCTTGTTGCTCTTGCATGTACCAAAGGATACCTTTACTATTTAACATTTGTGCAGATTGCCTCTGACCAAATCGTACAAAGAAAATGTAGATACTATATACAATTATGACTAATGTGGTCAGTTTGACTTTTTTAATGAATAATTAAAATTGAAAATATTTCAATTCTGAAATTGTGAGACTGAAATAGACATTAGTAAGGTCTGGAAGGGGTAGTAGTCTTTGGAATGTCAATCAAACCCACCATGCCCTTTTTACAAGTAGACACTTGCACCCTTTTTTCTTTCTGAAATCTTCACAGTATCTCTGTCTTCTCAAATGTCTTTACACTGAACTCTGCATCCTTTTCTTCACCTCCCCTTCACTGTGCTCATTCACACCCACAAACATGCGCAGTCTCTCTCTACTCACCTGTAAACACACCATTATCCTTGTCAATATTTTATCAGCTGCCTACCTCCTTTGCACACTTTATAATCATAATTAAAATTGGCAAATATGGAACTATTGATCTGTGCACTCAGCTGAGAGGCCAAGGATTGGATGTGCACCTTTTTATCCCACTGGCAGGCACAATGAGAAGATCACACTGCCTTTATCCTAAAGTCCAGAGCTATAAAATGTTCCCCGACCATGAACATTAATGCATACCCTCAAACCACCCAGTTCACAAAACCTCATTTGTAAGGCTGGATATATTACACTACCTACTGATGCAGACAGACCCGAGGCCAAGAAGTAATTAGAGGCAACTCAGAGATGTCTCAAAAGAACCAAAAAACGAAAGTGATGGAAATGGGTGGGGACAGTCCAATAGGGAATTCACATAAATAGGACATGTACAACTTAATAAACAATGCTTCAAAAAATGTGCATGTTACAGAGGGAGTATTTTTCAAAGACAGAGAGGTCTCCTGGCTACTTTTTATTATAAAGCCCAGAATTACCATGAAAAGTCACCATTCAGGAGATACAGCAGACATTACTACGTTGGTGGGGGTTAAATGGGTTATTGGGAGTGAGCACTTTATCATATGTGCCCCTTCTTGGCATCCCTCAGACACCTTAGGTCTTCTGTTCTAAAGAGAGTGGTGCCACAGAACACCCACACTTTATCCAAAGTATTCCAACCTCCCCACTGCACAACATGGCACACTCCTGCTCAAGAATCTATTGCCAATCAAGTTGGTAAGGCTGACACTTCTTAATTTAGAGTCCACAAGTATATTTTAATGCCAAGTAATAACAAATGATTCACCATTTAAGCAGTTTAGAGTCTTCTCAGAAAGGAAAGAATGCAAATAAAATCACACACAAACGTGGGTCTACAGAGCAGGGCCGACTTAAGGTATTGGCAAACTGGAGCCAGGCCCAGAGTGGCTTACTTCAGATGGGTGCACTGGGCTTCCCTATCAAATTGATTTTTTTAAGTACTGTGCCACACATGATTTCCACAAACACACAGTACATGCTCGCCACTGTGAGAATGCAAATCTGAGATCAGAGTCCCCAGTCCCTTTCACTTTTTCTGACTGGTTTCGACCCAAAGGCAGTGCTCTTTACTATTCTTAATGTATAAGATTTACACCCATCTAGATGAGTTACCTTTACATTTCTTTTTAGAACGTGGAGGTCCAGCAAGTATTGCAGGTTCAGCAGATTCTAGCAATATGTGTGCTGTGCCATGTAAAACAGATAACTGAGGGGTTACCCTAAACCTGCACAGAGTCCACTCTCCCTGAGTTTTCCATGGGATTCAGCGTCAGCTCTCTGCTTAACCAACAGCACCTGTTTTTGTGTTACTCTGTGGGCCTGTGACAAAGGAATGACCTTTCCATTCGCTAAAACAAAATGAGTTATTTTATACTGCTTTCACTAAACTCTTTACATAAAACAGTATTACATAAAATTCTTAGCACTGATTCAAAATGTATATCTAGTCTATCGACCTTGGAAGGATTAACTGCTGAAACATCTTCACCAGGATTCCAATGTGAGATCTGCACATCACACACTGATCACGGCAGAAACTGCTGACTTTCCTAAGGTGAGCGTCCTGTTGCACCAGGCAGAATAGGACCAGTCTCTTCATTTCACTATACAAGGAAGAGAAAAAAACCAGTCACCTGATCTCACTGCAACAGGGAGAATCAGTGCCAGTCTCCTGATCTCACCAGGAGTATTGGAGCCACTCCTAATTTCACTCTACAAGAAAGACAGGAGCCAATCCCATGTGCCAGCGCCAAGGCTGCCACCTGGACGTTTTTTGCTCCATTTTTAGATGCAGGCCTGTAAAAATATTGGGAAAACTAAAGAAACCCGATATTTTTTCCTGCTGAGACATAAACCTAAGCCTGCAACTAGATGAAGAAATCAGTTACAAACGCCTTTGAGGGCTGTCTAAAATGTTTCAGAATGATCCACAAAACAAACTGAGAGAAAATTGTCATGTAATAAAACAGTCTCGAAATTTTACAAGAATTGTTTTTCACCTCCAAGCTCTTGGCTGTTCCAGAATTAGAAGAGGTAAAGACAAACATGGCCAGTGTTTTCTGACTAAAAAAGGTGGCGGCTGTAGTCTGCTCCTGTTCCCTTCATTAAGTTTTTTACATTTTCCCTTTATACACCCGCACCTCACTGCTAGTTTGAGGCAAAGGCTGGCACTACCGAGCGGCGGCCACCAGAGAACATGACGGCCTCCTCGACAGTTCTATTCAGTATTCTTCCCTGGGTCCCGACTGTAAATTACCGGTCCTCTCTTTTCTGGGAACATGAGCGCTAAGCTAACAGGTTCAGTTGGCAAAGAAGGAAGGGAAAGTCATAAAGAACAACTCCCTTTACAGGAATTCCATTAGTTTCTGCCACATTGCAGCATCGCAGGTGACGCCACGCGTCACATTTAAAGCAGTGGCTGCTCAGTGAAAAAGAGTGAGGGTGCACACTCATGTGACCGTTCTGCCAAAGCCGGATTGGCCAAAGTGAGTACCGGTACTCTCCTCAGGCCTGGAGAAGTTCTGGTACTCACAAGGCAAAAAATTTAAAGTGCCGGTACTCAGTACCGGTGAGTACCGGCCCATTTAAAGCACTGTTCTAGACTTTATACTATAACTTTAATTGGAGACCAATCTAGGCTTATATCTTAGGTGCTTGGCAGATATATTTCTTGGCACATTGTGAGGTGAATGTGTCTGTGCTCGCCAGAGGTCACCCTGAGCTGCAATGGGAAATATGGATTGGGATAAACTGTCAGGGAGAGAGGCTATAGATGTGACACATTTGAGCTCGGCTCCAAAAACATCCTAAGTTATGTAGTTTTACAGTTAAAGGCAAGTCAAAGGTTTTTTTTTTTTGTAGAACGCTTGGCTCGCCCTAAGGTGGTGCAGGTTGAGCTAAATATGTTACTTGGGGCTACAGGAATCACAATCACATCATAATATACTTAAGAAATAAAGAACTAGAGCATGCATGAAAATAGTATATATTTATTATCTAAGCGCAACAAAATATTATGAAGAAACATTAATAAACGTAGACTTGGGAGTCTTCAAAATGACTAGGTGTCTTAGTTCTAATAAAAATCAATGGAGAGCCGTGAAAGCCTATTAGAAATAAAAATGAATCTATAAATACTGAAAGTTTCCCTCTGAGTATTTTTAGAGACACAGTAATGGAGGACTGGCAGGTCTATAAGTGGAGCAGGCTGATCTAAGGTGATCTAAGGTGGGAGTTTGGACCTGGAGTCAAAGGTTATCTTCCGACTTAGTAGCATGTATGGAGAAAAAAACTCCCAAACTAGAGCTAGTAACTTGTGATGGCCGAGGATGGCTCTACAGTCTAGAATCGTTTGTTCGGAGCAATTGGTCAAGATCACTTGTTGCCAAAGGTTGCTGAATTCACAATGAGGTTTCTACTGGTCAAAGTGTGTAGAGCCTGTGGACTGCAGCACTCATCAGCGGATGACTGCCCCAACCAGTGTATGGTAATTGATCCACATTGTCAGATCAGCTGCACAGGAATTTACAATGAGACTTTTCAGACTTAAAAAAACCTTTGAGTGAATAGTGGTGAACCATGAATCATTGCAGCGATCTAGCTGGGTAATTTCCTGTAATATTAGATTCTCACAGAATTTCTTGAGGAGTATTCTTGCAAACTGGGTTTTTTGCTAATTTTGAAACCCCAAGATCGTGGTACAAAAGAGTGAGGTCTTGCGCACTTACAAAATTCTCTGGACTTTTTGTCAAGCGACAAAGCCCCCGGCTGGATGTATATAGTTTGCATCTACAGATGTTGTGCAAGTTTTCACTTGTTTTTAGTCTGTTTTGCTCTTTGAAAAATCACTTCTGGATTTTGTTAGACTTGACATCCTTGACATGGTTTCCCCTGACTTTTTGCCTCTACCTCCTGTATTTTTGACGGTATGTTGGATTTCCTTTTTGCTGGCTTAGATGCTTTGGGAGCTTTGCCACTGCTGATCATAATATAGCTAATAATAAGCAGTTCACTCAGAATGCCGATCGGTGACGGCCCCATGGACTTCTAGAATCGCGAGCGTTGTCTCACATATAATTCAAAGGTGATTATTCCGCCAAGACAGACTAAAGTATCACTTCATTAACAACAATACTGGAAAATATTTTATTTATCTCATCCAGATTGAACTGAGTCTCCCACTTTGGGCCAATTTCCTATGAGTCCATAATTGCTCTTACCCTAAGGGTCTTCAGTCTACATATGAATTTCCGGTCCTGAAGATGGTCTTCCTGATATTTTACAAGATAAGACCGAAACGTCGACAACTATAATCCATTTTCACTATCATTGTTATATAGGAGTTGATCCTTATAAGCTTAATGACAATTTCTACAAATATATAAAATGGGTTTTTACAAAAATGATTATGAGATAAGATCACTGTAAAGGCTATTTATTCGCAGTCATTTTAGTTTATGTGAACTGTGTTGTTTTTTTCTGACCCAGTCCCTTGTTATTTTCTTAATTAAGTTCAACAATTTATTTGGTTGAGGCCACTGCTTTGGGCCCTCACATTTGGTTTGTTAAAAATTAAATAGAACTGTATGGAAAAGAAATCCCTTGTAGGCACCTTTACCTGACACTTTTAGAAAGTAGGCATTTTCTTGTTTAACCATTCTGTGTGCCTCTGCTGTTTGTGTATTGACTGTCTGGTTATGGAGTGACAGGAGCTGGAGATGTGCATTCATTGTAGACAGCCACAAGGGGGGTTGAGATGTGTCCTTCCTTTCCTGGATGACTCATAGCTGGGCTGAATAGACCTTGGCTGCATTTAGGGAGGTGGGAGGAGTTTCACTTGCACCTGAATAGGCTGTGTCTCCTTTGCACAATGCTTTCTCCACCTCCTGTGGTCATGCTGCACCAGAGAGGACAGAACTGGTTTGGACTGAGCTCAGAGACCCTTGCCACAAATAGAACAAAGAGAAAATAAGTATAGGTATTGGACCTTAAATCCCAGAGAATTAGATTACTTCTGGACTCAAGAGGAGCCTCCTACAAGGAGAAGTGCTGGAGAGCTGTAAGGAGGAGTACTGCCCCTTTGCTATGTGTTCTTTGCTGGGTTGGCCTGCAGTTGCTTCTTCTGCCAAGGAGAGGACAAAGACTGGAACTTTGCTGTGAACCAGCTTGAAGAAGAATGTCCAAGGGCCTGTGTGTGTTGGACTCCTGTTCTGAAGTCTCAGGGCCACAAAGACTTCACCTGCAACCCACTGACCAGCACCTGGACTCCTCTGTGGACTCTTGCATTCAAAAGGGCACCAATTACAGTTCCTGGGCCCTGAGAATTGTGTGATTGGTGCTGCAAGGCAAGAAAAACAACTCCGACACCATCAGCAACGCCGCCAGTGATGCCGCGACCTACACGCTCGTGAAGTGCACGACACACCGCCCCACCAGCACTTCAGCTCCGACGCCCTTCAATGCCTACCAATGCCTGCAGTTATCGCCCGTCCCGACGCCAGTGCTCACAACTATGCTGTCATCACCAGTGCCCTGTTATCGCGGAGCCGATAACCAACAAGGGTGACTTCACGAACGCTTCGACGGCCCATCACCTCACCGGAACCGACACCTCACCGCCGACGCCACTTAACTTCCCCGTCCTGTACTCGACGTCTCGCCTCCTCACAGACTTGACGCCTTGCCTCCCCCGTGGTAACCTGGACCTGGCTTCACCTCGGCACCGACGTCTCACCTCCACGATGCCGTGCAGCTCTTGTTTACTTTGTCTTCCAAGGTACTGTTGTTTGGGGGTCCGTGTGACTTCGTGCCCGACCCATGCAATCCACGGTCGGTTCCGTACTTTGGATTTATGCCTGTCACGACACCGTAATAGCCCCAGGTGGAACTATTTGTTTCTAGAAGTGCTATTTTTGAAGTAACTGTTCTAAAAGTCATATTCTTGATACATGTATGTTGGACTTTTGGTCTTGTTTGGTTTAGATAAAGATACTTTATTTCTCTAAACTGGTGTGGTGTCCATTTGTGGTGTTTTCACTGTGTTACTGTGTGTTTGGGTGCAAATACTTTACACATTGCCTTTCGGATAAGCCTGTCTGCTCGTGCCAAACTACCAAGGGGGTGAACAAGGGTTATTTAGAGTGTGTAACTCCCTTACCCTGACTTGAAGGAAGGGTCCCTACTTGGACAAAGGTGCGTACCTCTGCCTATTAGAGACCTCCGTTTCTAACAGATTTCTAGTGATTATTCGTCTGGTTTCGACAAGCATCCAGATGGTAGCTCATTCTGTTCTTGCTGTGTGGAACCGAACACAGTGCAGCCAGGTTTTATCACCAAGCTCCCATTCACTTGGATACCAAAACAAACGAGCAGTCTAAGATCACCAACAAATATCAGTCTTCCACTGAGCTGAAGCATGAGTGATAGAGCTCTCACTCTCTCAAATCTACTAAACACTCCATAGTCTAGTACGGACACAGTATATAAGAATAGTTTAGAAAAACAGTTCTTCAAACATTATATTCTTTAGCAGCATCACACTGGTAGCATTGTAGGAAGATGTAGCTCTCTGATTGGTAGAAGTTCACACCTGTTGGGATGAGAACGTTCTCTGCATGGCGACCAGGTCATGTATCCTTCCCCTCTGTGTCCGAATGGATGTGAAATTCGTATCCCAACTGCTTTTTTTGGCCTGGTGTCACTCTAATATAGCGTTTTCACATTGGCCCCAGAGGGGAGGACCAAGTGTGCCCTCACTTGTGGGCATAGGTCTACTGTTAATGCGCTGCGTAAGTCGCGTAAAGAAGTGGGGACAGCTTACTGAGGTTTTTTGTTTGTGAATCAGTAGTGTTACTAGACCTTTTTCTCTGTGTCTGAGTGCCGTCTACTGACCCCAGTGTAAAGTTCCACTGTTAAGTGAGCACTAGATGCCTGCACTGACAGTCTGTGTAAATGTTGAGTACGTGCTTGTGCAGTGAGTATGTGGCACATTTAAGGTAGTAGGACTCTGTGTGTTGAGAGTCTGAGTGCTGGGACCAGTGTGGTCCATTTTGAATGACCTTTAGTTCAATATGACCCAGGATGGAGGTTGGATGCACCTTCCTCAGACAGTGGAAATATATTGACTGCATTCCTGTGACTGGCGGGTAAATCCAGACACTGAAGTTGCGGATGGAGACAGGGCTCCTCTTAGAAACTCATTAATATCCTTATTAGCAAAGACTGCTGATTAATTCTTCCTGAGCACTGCCATGTGGCAGATGGTAGGGAAGTGGGGTGGGCTGCAGTATCTGCTGTGCAAGGTAAGGAAATGTCTAGGCAGAAACTAATGTTTAGTCTGTACCTGATAACTGCTTCAGGAAGGTTGAGGAGAGACAGGTGGAGAAATCTCACAATTCATTGCATCCTTGCTTTGGATACTCCTGTTGATGCCATCATCAGTGCTATATGTAGTGAGAGCCATCACCTTGTACAAAGGCTGTGTCTGAGGAACAGCCAGAAAATGACATTTGAAAGAACAAATTCAAACCATTCCTGAAACCTGAGACAATGGATTAACATCACCTGTTTAGAACATTGGTATAAAAGTGGGATCCAATCCACCCCATGTTTGTCCATTTCCAAGTTCTTCATGATCGAGGAAGGGAGTGCTGCTCAAAGTATTTGAAGGACTGCTGTGTGATCAGGGCTGGTGCCTGCATGACAACTAGTCTTGTAGATTTGAGGGAACATCACCTGAAGTCTGCCCTTTCAGAGGTACGAGCCCTAATGGGCCCTGATGCAGCAAATGGCAGCAACTACCAAAAACATCCATCAGATCGTGATAGGCCTTGACTAACGTCTCCCAGTGCCCCATCTGCATCTGGCTTATGGAGACCACTGCTGCTGAAGACTTATGATGCCATGTGAATGGCAGCAAGGAACTCTCCCAGCTGTCATGGAAGGGAGGATGCAGTGGCACCCTTCCCACACATTAAGAGCCACTGCCACAGTATAGGAACTGCGGCACACGTCTATACACAAAACCAGAACTGTAGCAACAAAACGCAGGTAACCACTAGGCATAAGACTAGATGAAACGAGAGACTGAGAAAGCAAACAGAGTTCTGCTATCTGAATTAAGGCTTCTTCCAAGTAAATTAGAGGTGAAATCGAACTGAACTGTTGTGCACATCTACGCCTAGGGGATTGTTTTGAGTGAACTTATCCTGTGCCTAATCAGTGCCTTGTCCAGTGTTGCAAACCCCAGATTGCAGATGTTGGAGAACTCTGTTAATAGTGGGAGGATAGAGAAGACTGCAAGTAGGATTATAACCCAATGTCTGAATCGCCAAATTAGGCAGTGTAGTATTATGTTATGCCCTGTGATTAAAATATTTGCTTTCAACCCAAACCTCGAACAAAGGGCTGGACTATACATTATTGCACCTGGCTGACTATTCATTTCTCAGATCTTGCTCCCTCAGTGCACTACCTCCCTGAGAGGCATTTGACTGCTCACCCTCGCTACCTTGAGAGTCAATTGGGAAAGTGGTATACTTGGCACAGTTTGCTTAGCCCCAGGCCTTCAGTGGCAAATGGCCTCAAGCACCACGGTTGGGCCCAGTAGTCCCTGTCTGCTCTGGTCCCATCCGCCCCCAAATAGGGTCTGATAATCCCTCTCTTTCCACCCACCTTTGACAATGGAATTAGCACTATCAACACATTTGCAAGTTTACTGGTGACCATTAGGGGCCGGTTCATAAATATCTGAAGGAGTGGGCAGTATGCATGAAAAAGTATGTGTACACTAGCAGGAGTACAACTTTCTTATAGGAGGAATTCCAATGAGACTTTGTATTTACTTCAGTAGTCTACCTACCCTGGAAGTAAATGCAAGAGTTTCCAATGAGGATGTCCAAATGCAAGCATTGTCAAAGCAAACATCACTTGCTTATAATGGAAAGTGCCTTGCTTTTTTCATTCATACATTGACTCGTGCATCCGTTCAAGCACTCAATTACTCCTCATCCATGCACTCAGTCACTCATTCTTGCAGTGCTGCATCTATTCATCCTCCCATTGTCTGATTCTCATATTCAACCTGGAGCCCATCCAGAATATGACACACACAACTTCAACAATCAATGAAAAGGCCCTTTGAGTTATAAGGTAAAACTATGGCTGTTGGTGCTAATTTACAGTACTGAGTTTCTGTGAGGAGTCTGAGCACAGTCAGCAGTGTCATACTAGTGCCCTGTGAGAGGTTTGAGTGATGCCAGTGTGTAATTAGTCTGTGAGGAAGTGGACTGCTACTCCAATGGGTGTGGGAGTACTATTGGTAGTGAGAGACTTCTAGTATGGGAGTGGTGTAAGAATACGTCCGTATTGTCTGACAGGTACATTGTGAGGGTGCTATTTCCAGTAGTTTGTAAGTAACTGCTAGTCTGTGAGAAGTGTGAGTGCTGTTTGTATTTAAGATGTTCTGCATTTTCACCATAAGGGCGTTTGCCCCTTGGGTGCTAAGGACGTGCTGGACACATCCTCAGCACAGCCTCTCAAGTGCTAAGGAAGTTTCCAGCATGTCCTAGCATCTACCCTCGGGCGAAGCACTCTCCCCGCTGACCCCTGACCACCGGGGATGGCAGTGGAAGATATTTTGCTTCCAGCAGGTCTGAGAGCAGGATAAGTCCATTCACTGGGGGATGGCATCGGGCTGGAACAGACACAATGGGGGAAAGTAGAGTTTCTCCTTTCCCCCAGTGTATCTCTTTTGTGCATTCTTGGTGCGGGATCAAGGGTGGGACTGTAATCACGAAGTAGCAATACACAATTAGGTCTCTAAGGATTGCTGTTGCTGGGCGTAGTGGCCCCCCACAGGTACACATTTATTCCCTTTGTTTTCTGCCTCCCCCTTGGGACAGATCGGCTGTTTTTTAGGCTGGTTTGCCCAGGGACGGGGATAGAGGAAACCCACGAGACTTCAGAGATATCAAAAATGTGTGTGTGAGCCATCCCATGGGCGAGGGTCGCTCACCCTAGGAGATATATTCTTCTTTGGTTTCTGGCCCACAGCGGCAGATCGGCCATTTTGAGGGCCATCTGCCCTTGGATTGGGGGGATGCGGGGGGCAGAAACCCACTAGACACCAGGGATAGCATATATATGTGGCAGGAGTGTCCCATGTGCAAAGATCGCAACCCCAAAGCAGGAATATTTTTCCCTTTGTTTTCTGCTCCACCAGGGGCTGATCAGCTGTTGCTGTTTTTTGGGCTGATGTGCCACTCACTGGGTGGTGGAAAACCACTAGGCTCCAAGGATATTGTGTTTTGTGTATGGGGGAGCACCCCCCCCATTCCCGGCTGAGGGTCGCTCTACCTGGGGAATTTTTGTAATCTTTAGTTTCCACTCCCCTGGGGACAGATCGGCTGTTATTTTAGGCCAATCAACCCTCGGAGGCGGAAAAAACACTAGAATCCAGGGATGATGTATATGTACGTTGAGGGGGAGTGGCCCCCTGGGCAAGGGTTGTTCCCTAAGTGGGGGGAATTGTTTTCAGTCCCCCTGAAGGGGGCAGACTGGCTGTTTTTTTAGGCTGATTGACCCCATGAGGTGGAAAACCAGTAGAATCCAGGGAATACGTTTCTGTACATGGGAGGAGAGCAGCCCTTTGAGTAAGGGTTGGTCGCCTCCAAGGGCCATGTGTTTGCCTTTAATTTCAACCCATCTCTGGGATAGTCGTCCATTTTTTATGCCAATGTGCCCCTCAGGTGGGGCACAAATCCACTAGACACAAGGTACTTAGGTGTGTGTTTGGTGACCAGCTGCACTGGCCAAGGGTGGCTGCCCTCATAGGGGGCAACTATTTATTTTTGGTTTTTTCCCCCAAGGGGAAGATCAACCGTTGTTTGAGGCCAATCTGCTCCCGGGGCACTGGAAAAACCCAGTGGAGAGGGGGAGCAGTGTTTGACACAGGATTTCTCCCATGCAAACCACATTTAGAGAGATGGTTTTCAGGGGAAAACACACCACTAGATCATCAGAAAGGGCGGACTTATGTTAGTAATTGACTAGGGATT
Organism: Calotriton arnoldi; assembly: GCA_963921515.1. Lineage (NCBI taxonomy): Eukaryota > Metazoa > Chordata > Amphibia > Caudata > Salamandridae > Calotriton > Calotriton arnoldi. The sequence continues at coordinate 1,408,668 of CAWUFW010000842.1, forward strand.
GTGCTATACAGTGTGTTTTCGTAGCTTGTTGCTTCGAGCGTGATGTATTTAACTGTTTGCATGTTTTTGAAATGTAGTAGTTTTGACTGGGAACCCTGGACTGCAATTCCCAGAATGCAAAGGGTACAATGTAGAGTAGGTGGGGCACCTCTGACCATGGACAAAGGCCGAAAGCAGGAAATGGGTAGCTGGAGCTTAGCCAATCAGATATACACTGTTGTTTTTCAAAAAGTGGGAGGAAGTGTTTATTGTACTTGCAGCCTCCCGGTTAATTTTCGACTGGCTTTCAGTTGTGAGAGGTATTTTCTGTCTCTCTTCTTTCTCTGATTAGTTGTATGGGGCAATTTGTTTTCTTTGTTTAGTATTATGAGCTTTACTTTATTGGGATTGTGTCATAGTAGAGTTAATGTTTTGTGAGTTTGTTTTTTTCTCTGATGTTTTTGAGGAGATGGGTAACGTAGTTAAGCGGATAACATTTAGGGAGATGGTTTCCAGGGTGGAATGTACCACTAGATGACCACAAATCGGTAAATAATGTTAATAATTCACTAGGGATTGTTATGTGCAGTGTTTCCGTAGCCTGTTTCTTAATGCTTAATTTATTTTATTGTTTGCATGTTTTTAAAATGTAGTCGTTTTTTACTGACAGCCAAGGAATACAATTCCCAGAATGCAAAAGGGAACAATTTGGAGTAGGTGGGACACCTTTGACCAGAGAAAGAGGCAGGAAATGTGTAACCCGAGCTAAACCAATCAGAGCTGCATTGTTGTTTTTCAGGATTTGGGAGGAAGTGTTTAGCATACTTGCAGCCTCCTGATTCATTTTCAACTGGCTTTCGGTTGTGAGAGGTATTTCTTTCTCTGATTAGTTGTGTGGAAAAAATGCTTTTCTTCATAACGAGCCAGTATAGTCAAATGTGCTTTGCTTTTATTTAATTGTGCTACAGTAATGTTGATATTTTGTCAGCTTGTTTCTCCCCACCCTCTGCTTTCTTAGTGGAGTTGGGTAATGAGGTGAAACAGGCCTTTGTATTTTGCTTGCCTGCTCCTGTTTGTTTTTCTGTAAATTTGTGGAGAAACCTTTAGGGTTCATTTTATTTTGAAACACGTTTTTGTTTGTATTACGATGGCTTACTAAAATGCTTTCAGTGTTTGTAATGGGGTAGACATGACATTATAAATTCATTATATGTATCTCCTCTTTCATGTTTGATGTTTTTATTTTTACCCATGTTTCTCTTTCATTGGTTTGTGGTGGTAACTTCACAATGAATTTCTTTTGCTCTGGGCACTGCTGTGTGGTGAATGGTTGATTTGTGTTGTGGCACTTTGTGCGTTTGTTTACCATGTGAATGCACTGTCCATCAATGTTTCCTTGTTGAAAGATGTAAGTGGCTGCTATTTTGAATTTTGCTTCTCATATGTGGCTGTGGGGAGAAAGAGGGCATGTCATGGTGTTCAGCGTGCTTGTGCTATTCATGTGTTTTTATGTTAGCAATTTGTATCGTGTTACTTTGCTTTTTCTTTTTTCTCTTGCGCTGTGAAATGTTTAGTTACATGGGACTGTTTTATAATGTTAACTGTTTTATTTGCTCTCATCATTTGCAATTGTGAACGTAATGTTTTTTCCTGTTTTATTGTAGTGCAAAAATTCTGTGTTCCTTTGTCGCAAATTCTGCTTGCAATTTCAGTATTGGTAGATTTGCAGATAATATAGTTGCATGAGTTTGGTAAGGAAACATTTTTGTAATGTTTACTTCAAATGAGTGTCATTGCCCTGCTCGATTGTGTGTGTTTGTGTGTTTTTTTTTTGTAAACTGTGGTAATACTTTCCGCATATTTAGCTTATGTTTTATTGTTTCAAATTCATGTCTGTATTTTGCAAGACCTACAATATATTGTCTTGTGTGTGATTTGTTTTCTTTTGTTCCTTTACAGTGGGATATCTTTGGTGGTTGCTGTCTGTGCAGAGTAGGTGCAGTTAATCATCTGTCTAGCTGTTCATGGCAAGTGAGAGCTATCTAGGTATCTTTTTGCAGTAGAAAGTTCATTGTGTGGTATGTATTGATAGTTTCTTTTCCGATCTTTATATTTCAACTGTCTTATTCAGTCTTTGGCACAGCCACAGGTGGTTAAGTTCTATTTTGACGCAGAAGTTGGCCTGATATATGCTGTCCACTAATTAAAGTGGGCACCCTTATGGTGATTTAAGAGGTCCAAGATAACCTTAGAAGCTATTCAAGTGGAAGCTGTGGAGAGCAGCCTTCAGGCTTAGTCTTGAAGGAATGTTAAGCAGCTTGTTTTACCAGAATGCAACCTTATTGTATTGGTTAAATGAAAGGAGAACCACACAGTAGTTATAAAAATATGTATTTATTATTTTATCATCCATATTACAGCCACCATTTCCCTTGTATCTTCTAGTGTTTCTTGGGCATCTTTGGGCCCTGTATTGTGGCTCCTCCAACTTTGTGGAGTGGTCCATACCCGCCCCACCCTTCAACATCGGGGCAATTGGTGACTTGCAGCATCTAACCATGTCCCTTCTCGCTAGTACTGTACCCAGCCCCACTAACGTGCAGTCTCCTTTAGGGCCCCCCAGGTCATCTATCACGCCCAACAAAACGACCTTGGGGGATTCCTCGAGGTTCTGGCCCAGCACCTCAGACAGTTGCAAAAACACCCAGTATTTGTGGATAATGGGCCAATTCCAGACCATGTGGTAGAAGTCTCCCGAATCCCTCCCACATCTAGTGCAGGCAGGGTCAGGGAGCCTTTGACCTTTTCACAGGCGCTTGGGCGTGTAGTAGATGCAATGGAGAAATTTCAACTAGATGAGGCATAACCAGGCCAAAATGGGCAGGGTACAGGATGCCATACATGCTTCCCTCCATCGGGCCCAGCCACAGTGCGCCATAGAGCACACCCATAAGATTATCAAACCCAATCAGGGAGACCTCTAGTCTTAAAGATGGGTCCATCCAACCTCCTTTCATCCAGTCGTTCACTACAATGGTATGTGCTACCCAATAGTAGAGGCAGATGTTGGCCATTGCCATGTCACCTTTATATGTAGAATGGATACATTTGTTGAAGGAGATCCTGGGCGGTTTATTGTCCCAACGGAATTTCTGTGCTCGGGAGGTCATTGCAGCAAACCACTGGCTGGGGAAAGGGAAATTCTGGAGGACATAAAGGAGGTGTGGGAGGACCATAATTCTATACAAAGCCACTCTCCCAAGCACATTGGGCAGAAGTTTTGTCCATTTGTCGAGGTCCGCTTGGATGGCCCGGGTAAGGGGGCTAAGGTTGAGGCTCCAGGAAAGGCCCAGTTCCCACGTCTTGTAAATCCCTCAACTCTGTCCCCTTAAGAGGGATCTGCAGGGACTTGGGCAAGTTCACTGTGAGCCCTGATGCGTCCCAGAAGGTGTAAAATATAGAAAGAAGGCGGGGTCCTATATCTGCCAGATGTGCCATAAATAGAAAAACCTCATCGGCATATAGGGCTATTCTGTTCTCCAGTGCCACCCCCAGTCAAACTCCTAAACCTGGCCGTGGCATTGTATCAATGAGGCCACAGGTTCCACAGTGAGGGCGACTGGGGGCATCCCTGTCTGGTGCCTCTGCAGAGAGGAAATTTGGGAGAGAGTATGTTGTTTACCTGTGGCTCAGCATACAGGGCACAGACATAGGCTCGAAACCTGGGCCATAGCCTCATTTTGGCCGGCACTTCCTAGAGAAATTTCCAGTCCAGGGAATCGAACGCTTTCTAGAAATTCAGGAGCATCCGTGCCGTAGCACAGTGTAGGTACTGGAATCTGGTCAGGGCAAGGTGGACCCTACTGATGGCAGTGTCTAGTGCTGCAGCGGTAGATAAATCCGCATGGTCTGGGTGGAACATGCGGCCCAATACTTTGGTCAGGCGCAGAGTCAGCAGCTTAGCACTGATAAGAGAGATGGGCTGGTACTAGGCACACTGGTCTGGGGACTTACCCGGCTTCAACAGGACCACGATAGTAGCTAAGTTGATGTCCGACGGGAGATAGCCCCGCTCAATCGCCTCAAGGAGAATATCTAAGAGAGGGGGCTAAAGAAGGGTACGTAACGTGCAGTAGTATTCCATAGGGAACCCATCCGTGCCCGAAGGTTTGCCTGGATTAAGGTATGTGAGGGCGTCACCGAGTTCCTCCACTATCAGGGGTTGGTCAAGGGCCTCTCTCTAGGCTGGGTTCAGACACAGTAGGGGGATTTCTGCAATAAGTGGATTCGCCTCCATGCATGGGGGAAGCGATCTTGTGGCAGAGAGGGATCTATAGTAATTCACAAACACGACGCTCACCTCCGGCCCGACGTGGCCCATAGACCTTCCGAACCTGTGATAATGGATACTTCCCTTGATTTCTCCTCCCTCGTGGCCAGCCAATGCAGAGGTTGTCCAACCCCATTGATATACCCTATTGGCAGAGGCCTACCAGCTTCTGTGTGCTTCGTCCAGGCAAAGCTGACGCAGGCCAGCCCAGGAGTTCCAGCTAGGCCCTCCCGACCTGGGACTCAAGTTTCAGGATCGAGGCATACAATTCTGTATAGCACAATTGGATCTCTGTGGCAAGGCCCCTGTGTCGGGCGCAAGTGTTTCCAATCATAGTGGCCTTGCAGCCCTCTCATAGGATTCCTGGGGATTCCACCAACCCTTGGTTGGTGTTGAGAAAGATTTCTAGGTCTGCTTCCAGGGCTTGGACTAACTGCTGATCGGTTAGGAACCAGGCATTAAGTATCAACATTCACCATTCTCCCACCCTGTCACCCCATCCGCAGGGAAACTAGTGCATGAACCCAGAGTCCGCAGTCAGGGATGCGGGAACCATGTCTGTACAGTAGGTCATTGGCCGGCAGCAGAAAGAGGTCTGTGTGGCAGATGGATCCATGGGCAGCTGATGCCTGGGTGTATGAGTGTGCCCGCTGCCCAGCTGGCAGGGCCCCTCCCTTTCCAGGGGAATGTCCTGGGGCCCTGAAAGGAATCTATGGGACCCATTGTTTCATTAAAGTAACCCCCATGATTAGCTTGCCGGTTGGAGGGAAAGCACTGAGTTCCTTAGAGGTGACAATGGGCAAGTGGCAAGTAGTGTGGGGGAATATATAGGCTAAGAAGATTATAGTGAGTTCCATCTACAGAGCTCTGCACCAGCACAAATCACCTCGGGGTATCACATGAAATGTGGGACACTGCCATCGGCAAAGAGTTATAGAGGAGGATCTCTATACCCCTAGAGCCACGGCTGTAGCCCATATGGTTGACTCTGGAACCCCTGTATCAAGCGAGGAGGGGACAATGTGTACCCAAAAGATGTTTCTTGCAGCATCACTACTTGGGTGTTACGCCTGTGGAGAAATCGTAGACCACGCCCCGTTTAACACTATCAAACAGGCTGTTAACGTTCTACGTCCGGACTGTGAAGGCCTTCACAGTGGGAGTAATGATGTCATGAGTGAAGCCCAGTGGAGAGATGAATGGTTGTCCATAGTCTCAATGACCACGAGGAGGCCTCGCTGAGTGGGTAGTAGTGGGCCCCAGGATAGACCAAGTTGTGGTGTGTTGACCATGTGCAGTGCCTGACAAAAATAACTGTAACCCAAACAACAAAATCCAATAACCAAAACCACTCCCCCCCCTCCCTCCTCCTTCCCCCCCCACCACAACTGTTCCCACCTCAAGGTGGGGGAGGAGGAAACTGAGCCAGAAGTTTCCACACTGAGGCTCCTGGCCTCTGTGGCCAGTAAAGATGAATATGGTGCTGGCGTGCCTTAATACAATGATAAGTGAGAAAATGAAGGCCTCGATCTTGTCCTGCACCATAGACTCGGGTATTGTTAGCCGCCACCTGGAGCGGGGCCCTCCCAGCAGCAACCGCCCTGTCACGGGTAGGTTCAGTGGTCTTTCGTAGTCTGTGTCTGATGTGGCCGAGGCATCCCGACCTTTGTGGCGGCCCTTGCAGAAGGGCTTCCTGCACCTGGTGCCACTGAGCTTGGAAACCAGATCCTCATGAGTTGCGCAGCAGGGACAGCTCTCCGGTGAGGTGACGGGCTTGGCCGCAAGGGCTGTTGTTCCGTCATCCACGTCCAGGCCTCATCTGGGGTATCAAAAAAATGGGTTTTAGCCACGACAACCCACAAGCATGCCAGGAAAAGGAGAGTGTATTGTAGTGCCATAGCCCTGAGTCTCTGCTTGACCTGGTTGTATGATTTGCGTTGGGCCTGAAGTTGTCTAGTGACGCCATCACCCATCCTGCCTGGTACATAAGTTGGCCTTTGATCCTCGCCTCCCGCAAAATCGTATCCCTGTCCTGATAGTTCAGGATCTTGGCAATCATAGGTCAAGGTGGGCCCCCCAGAGGGTGGACTTTTGGGCCAGGGATCTATGAGCCTGTTGAATGATGAAACATGGTGAAAGTCGGGTAGGGTCGATCAAGGATGTAATCCATTGCTCTAAAAACACTACAGGAGTAGACCCCTTGACCATCCCTCCCCCCCCCCCCCTCACCTTTTCAGGATATTCGACAAAGCAAATGTTATTTTTCCAGCTCCTATTTTCAGCGTCCTCAGCCCTGGCTGTGAGGGTCTTGGAGGTTGTCATTTGGGATATTTCAGTTTTCAGCTCCTGGACCACGTCCTCTAATCGGAGATGTGCCCATCTGCTTCAGAAATCCAAGCAGTGTTGTGGAGATCCAGCGAAGAAGGACCACTGCTACTCGCACCTATCTTAGATCTGAGTGCTGTGCAGGAGTCTTGAATCACCTGAAGGATGACTGTGGGGTGTCTCCCTCCTGGCACCTGAAAAGCCTGGGTGTCCCCTCCTTGGCCCCCTTTGTGACTGCTGGTGGGGGCTGTAAACTTGTCAATTTTGAATTGTACAGAGGTTGCTGGGGGTTTGTCACGGCCCATGATGCATAACGGGCTAGAGGCAGTCTGCGGGTGGGCCTGTTCTGGCCCTGGGGGCGCCCCTCTATGTCCAAGGCATGCCTACTCCGGCCCTTCTACCCCACCCCAGTCGAGGTACGCGTGGCACGAGCAGCCAGAGCCAGAAGGGGCCGGGCCCCATAGCACGGGTTAGGGCTGATTGTCCACGTCCTTGCCACCACTACCTAGCACTCTCACCTCCCAGAGGTCCGGATGGCTTCCCCTGCCACAGCGAATCTTCGGTGGTCAATCAACCCTTTCTCAGCTCCTGGCAACACCCCACACCTCCTGTGCGGTCCCAAGACTTGCCGCAGGCCCGGTTTGTACCTGAGGGCTGTGTGGGCCCCAGCGATGGCACCTTAGGCGGTCCCGTATGGTGGTGCCACGTGTATAGAGCTCTAGGCCCTCACCACCGTTTCCCTCATGTTCACTGATTGCTGAGCAGTCTGCAGGTGTGTCTGTGTCAACCCCGGGGAGTACCTATGTTTCCAAAATGTGTAAACTCCAGCCCACCTGCCCCCATTCAAGGTATGAGTAGCCCGAGCCGGTGGCTGCCGGGCCCCGAAGCACAGGCTAGGGCCAATTGCCCCCTGTCCACCACCGATGAGCACCCCTACCTTCCTTGGGTCTGGATTGCTTCCCTCATCTTAGCAAATCTTTATTGGGTGCTTTGTTCCTCCTCAGCACCAGTCAGGGCCCCACACCACCTCTGTGGTCCCAAAGCTTACCAGGGGCTCAGTGTACTGGAATGTACCTCAGATCTGATGGGCCCCAGCTATATCACCTCAGGCGGTCCCCTATAGGGGCAGGCCCCGCCTTGTGTATGGAGCTGCAGGACCACACCGCTGTTTCCTGCATGGCTGCCGGTGCCCTTGGGGCCCACGTCGTTGCTCTGGAGCAGCCGGGCTAACACCTCCTCCAGGCCCGTTGGCTCAGGGATCTAGGCGGCGCCCTGTTCGGGGGCGGTCCCTGCTCTCGCTAGCACCCCACGGCACAGAGCCGAGGCCTCAAGTCTAACTGGGCACTGGGCTTGTGTGCCTGCTGCGCACACTGCGGTCACCTGCAGCCTCGCCTCAGCATATCCAAGTCTCCGGAGGGTCCAGGTTGCTCAAGGCCTGCAATAGCATTGTTTGATTAGGCATGTGGGCGATTCTCACAACTGGTTGTCTTCTGATCAAACACCACGCTTCCTGTTCACTATCACAAAATAACTTCACCAAAGTCACTGCACAAATCTGGTAAAAACTCTGTACACTATATCTTGAAATAGGATATGCATGCTGTATCATGTACACAGACTGCTCATCCGTTACCTAGTCTCACCCATGGATCATACATTGTTATCCAAGGTTGAAGAGGTACATACACACACAACTGGTGATATTTGGTTGTTAATAGACTGCATGGCATGATTTGTGTGTCACACCCACTCTTCTTGGTGTACCCTTATCTATCACCTAATTGATTACGATGTGGTCACCATTAAACTTTGGCTAAATATTCTAAGCATTTGAGCTTGAGAATCTTTTATATGCATCACAATTGTAACTTTTTTGATATTGCAGCCTTGAAAAAGCTTATAGGATGAGACGCGTGTCGGCTGCTGGATGTGTTGTCTCATATGCCTTCTAGCCATGATTGACCAACTCGCTGGTGGATCCCATTAAAAAATCCAGAAAGAACCACAAATTAATGGACTACTTTGATACTGAAAAACTCACCATTTATATTGCTTACCTTAAGTGCTCCATTACCTGTTATTTTAGTCACTTGATGACTACTGCTATTTTTCCAGGAACCAGAGATCGGTATTTGCTTCTGAAGCGGATGCTGCATTTTGTGGACAATGCTACAGAATTGCCATGAGATCACCCTGATTGTGACCAGCTCTTCAAGATTCGGCCTGTCCTTTACTATTTAATAGGTTGTTTCTCAGAGATCTATGTTCCATGTCAAGCTGTATCTGTGGATGAGTCTCTGGTCCTGATCAAATGCGGTTTGGTTTTCAGACACTGCATATCCAGCAAGAAAGCACATTCTGGTATTAAGCTGTATACGTTCTCTGAAAGTTCCACAAAATTTGCATATATTTTCAGGGTGTATACTGGTGGGGATTCTTCAATGGACCTCTCCCAGTTGTCATTACACTTTTGGAGTCTGTGAAAAAAAATGCATGGGACCTTATCAGAACATTTTTTCTCGCAAAGGACGCCACTTATACATTGGCAATTTCTACACAGGATTGTGAATATTTAAAGACTTGTTCAAAATGGCCACTGTCTGTTCTAACTGTAAAGGTTATCCTAAAGGACGTTTGTGTAAGAATCTTCAAAGGAGGCAGAGCAGTACCTTGAGTAGCAATGAACTACTTGCTTTGAAATTCCCCAGACTGAAGAGCTGTTCACATGCTCACAACTGTTTGCAATGAAAGCACCTCACCCATGAGCATTTGGGGGTCAGGTAGCAGAAGTGCACAAACCAGTGTGCATTCTAAACTACAACAAGCACATGGGAAGTGTAGATGGAACAGATCAAAGGTTGGTGTCTTACAATGCTGCTGGAAAGTCATACATTTGGTAAAAGAAGTGGGCTGTGCCTCTGTTCATTTGGCATCCTTCAATGCTTGCATTGTTTTCAAAGATAGTTCTCCAGACACCAAGATGATTTTTGTACAATTTTTGCTGTAGAGCAAACAAGTGTTCCAAGAATCAATGTTTGAAGATGTGCCTAAATTGAAAGATTGCCACTTTATTGAATACGTTCCTCCAACACCCAAAAGAGACTTTCCTTCTTGTTGAGCCTGTGTCCAAAAAGTATGAAAGGAGAGCTATATGTACAGCCCCAAGTGTCCTAATCCTGGTCTGTCTGCCCACATGCTTTAAACTGTACCATATGCAAGTGAAGTATTGGGAGCAACTGTGTGAGTAAAATGCAACTGACAATATGGTCTGTATTTCCATAATTTTTTATGTTTTGATACCAGTTAGCCAATTGCTTGACTGGTTAGTAACACTTGTTATGCATGCAAACTTAGTTGGGTTTTCATCTTCTACGAATATGTGGGTTATTTTGAATTTGAAAAACGAAATGAACATAATGTCCTGTCTTTAGCTGGATATTTTTTTTTTATGTATGTGATTTGTGTGTGTAATCCTGTTCATTTTGGGAGTGTTATGTGAATTGAAGGTGGTCTAGAGCTTGATGGTGATGTCTGTGTGGTGGTTGCCTGGCAGCATGTATAGTGTGTTTGTGTGTAGTGGCGGGTGGCTGACAGTATGTGTACTGGTGATTTTGTTGGTGTTTGTAAGTTGGCTGATGTCTGGGTGATTAGTGGTGCGATTAGTGTGGGAGTCCTGTGGGGTATGAAATTGAAGGTCCCTTGAATGGCATAGTTTGTTGATGTGAGTGTACTATGTTGGGTCCGCAGGCTGGTGGTGGGAATAGTTTTCAGTGTTAACAGACAAAATGTTCCTGGAGAAATGATTTAAGTATACTTTTCAATTAACTGGTCTCTCAATCCAACAGTATAATTAATATACAGAAAACATAGTCAAATCATAACCAAAACATTTGACTTTAGGAGTACTGGTCTAACAAGACTGTTCTCATTTACATCTTGCAGTTTTATACAGATCATACAAAAACATAATCTTCAGGGATGACAGTACAATTTCGAAACAATTGATGCAACAACACTCTCACCCCACATGATCAAATCAATCAGAAGATCACTGGGGAGCGATAAATCCACCTAACCACATGTTTATAAATACTGAGTTCAGTTTCTTCTTCACTCCAAAAATCATGAGGACTGATAAAATAATACTGGTAAAGAGGATGACCCGACGTTGTTTCTTTCTCTTATGGCTAAGAGGTCCACAAGACCATGATCAGGACACAGTGTAGATCTGCCCAAACTGGGACAATCCCCTGAATGGTCTGACAAAACAAAAGAATCAACACAAATGATCAGTACGCAAAAAAAAAAAACATGTCCACCATTGGTCCACAATGTATCACCTCTAGAAGTGTCTATCACCTAAAACAAAAAGTGCCACCTATTTTAAAACCAAAAAAGTGCCCAAATCAAACAAGGCAAATCTATATAAAACCACACCAACAGTGACTCAATTCATTGAAAATATGCTATCTTTAAAAACACTAAATGGTGGTGCAGGGTTCAGATCACACCATGTGCATCTGAATTCCCACGTCAAAACATATGTCCACTGTGTCAAGTACACATTTCACATTCTACCACATTGGTGTGTCAAAAAGAGTAATCTATCCTGCAGGGTAAAGTAATCTGTAGATACAAACCACAATCTATGTAGACCTAAATTACCACAAAGTCACTATATGTAAAAATCCCTATGCTCACAAAGGTTGCAGCACTTACTTTCCACTTGCACACGTCCGTGTATCTCGCGTCTGGATGATTTCCAAAAGTCACAATCAACATCACCAACTGAAAATGCTATAAATGCATGTGGGGAGGACACTCCCAGCAAAGGTCACGTGGGACGCTTCAACAGGAAAGTGCCATCTTTTAATGGCACAGGCCATCACTGTCACTGATTAAAGAAGAACCTACCTAAAACATTACTGTCAGAATAGGGCACACGCTCTAAGTAGAAGACCAATGTTAAGTGCTAATACAAAGAGCATGGCCACCATCACAAGTAAATAAAAGAAAGTGCTGCCATATATAAATGAATTCATTCAGAGTGCAGCCACCTGCTTGGCGCTGTATGTTTTAAAGACTCACTAGGCTCACAGAGGAAAGTGTTCATCTGTAATTATACAGCACACCCAGAGAGTGTGTCAAAAGCAGTGAATAGGTTAAGAAGGATGTAGTCTGCATTGTCTTCCTTGTCCATGATCAGCCGGTTGTCATCTGTGGTAACAATGAGGGCAATCTTGGTACTGTGATTAGACCTGAAACATAGTTGGGTGGAGTCAAGTAGGTGGTTGTTGTTTAGGTGGACAACTAATTTTTTTGTTTTTCTCCATGACTTTGGCAAGCTAAGGCAGCAAGGGGATTGGTCGGTAGTTCACCAGCATCTCGGGTCTGATGAGGATTTCTTCAGAAGGGGGAGTATTGTGATGTGTTTCTAGGTGTCTGAGAAGGTGGCTGTGTTGATGGAGTTGTTGTGTAAGTGCTCTGCTGATAGGATCCAATCCATTGGAGAAGATATAGTATGGGTATGATGCTACAGCTGAGTGAATGGGGTACATGATTGCCGTTGTTTACACCGTGGTGATAGTGGACCAGGTGGTCAAGATGGGGTTCTCAGGGCTCGCCTTGATGTGCAGGAGGACTGAAAGGGTGGATGGATGAGATTGGGGGTTGAAGTTGTAGATGATGCTGATCTTGTTGCTGAAGTAGTAGAAGAGCTGGGGGTATAGTTCCTGCAAAGGGGTGACGGTTGTGGAGCTGGCAGTCCTTCACGATGGCAAAGATTTTGTTGTTTTTGATCCATTCTGTCAGTGCTGACTTCTTGGTGGATCTGATGTGCACTGTAATTTTGTGCACATAAATCTGAATCGGACTCTTGGTGTGGAAATTAATGGATCAGCATTGTGAAGGGCCAAAAGGAGGACATGGATCTGAGCTATTTGAGCAGTTGAAACCACTGTTTTAGTCCTGGTCACAGGCAGAAGTCTTGCAACACTATTCCTCCTCGCACTGTCTGACTTGCTCTCCTTCTACTCCATTTCCAGACATCAAATGGGATCTAGAGTTTGTCTTTGAAGTTTATGTTGGGGGTCTGCATCTTTTTGAAGTACCTACTCCTCTGTCCTCACTTCTCTTGAGAGCAGTCTGTCACAGCAGAAGGGACTTCAAAGTTGATATACCCACAACACAGGCCATGAAAGTGACTAGAGTTCGCTCGTTGGGACTGCTGCTGTACTGGAGAGGAGGTGTTGAGCCCCAGAGACATCAGAGAGAGGGACTTTGAGTCCCACAGACCACCACACGCAGGAGGTGCCACATTAGAGATAAGGGGGCAGGGCTGCCCAACATGTGCTACAATGCGCCAACACTGCTCTTGCTGTGCGGGAAGCGCTTTGGGACTGCTGATGCTGGAGAGGGGATATTGAGCCCCAGAGACATCAGTGAGGGGGATTTCGAGTCCCACAGACCACCACGTGCAGAAGACACCACATTGTAGGAAAGGGGGAGGGGCTTCCCTACATGCACTGCAAAGCGACAACACTGCTGCAGCTGCGCAGGATGCATGCAGGCTATTCCCAGACAGGCCCATCTGCACCATGGCCGGAAGAGGCTGGGCTGTCTACCTGTCCCTAGCCCTATCAGCATAGTGTGTATGTTCGCTGATAAACCTGTTTAGTGGTGTGTAATTTTGTGCCCTGGAGGAGGCTTGGAAGGATGTCTAAGTGGAAACTGGAACTCAAAATGGGGGTGGAATCGGCTAAAAGAAAGGCCAGTACTCTTGATGGTCATATTGAAACTGTAGTGGGTGGAATCAACAAAGAAATTTTGAATGTTGAGAGAAGTCTCGCTTGCCCCTATTGTTGATGTTGGTGCCACACCTGAACCTCATCCTGCTCCCATAAGCCAGCCAGAATAGGATGTTTACGTGGCCGAAAATATCCAGGGGCCACAGACTCAAGACCAGGCCCAAGCGAACAAAGTCTTGCTCACTCAAAGCGCCCCCACTTCAACCAAGCCAGCAAAGCCCCCAGGATCCAAACATAAGAGGTACCACCTGGAAACCAGGTAACAACAGATCCCAATTGAACTCTTTGGGGGACGAGCCTGTAAACAGTGGTGGCCCCTTCATGGACAGCACTGAGGGCAAGTGGGGCCTCCTGGACAAAATGATTGAAGCGATTTTGGATGCCAGACTAAAAGGACTGCTCGTATGGAGTCCATCGAGGTGAAAATAACTAACCTTACCCAAAAGCAGGACTCTGGGAGCACCAGACCGGCTTGTTTGAATGTTGGCAACTTTATGTCCAACATGCAGCGAGATACCTACCCACTGGAGGCTGGGAGACCGAACGAGATTCCAGGCCCTAGGGATGGCACCACCGATGTTGAGCCACCTGCACCACGTGTAACACCAGCTCGTCAGGTGCAGGAGAGTCATGATGGGGCCTTTATTGCTTGCAGCAATACTGCCACAACTAGTAGGCACCTGTGTCGGGCTACTGGCTCCCCTTCTAGGTATGACCTCCCACCTGCAGCCTGCCCCTTTGTTATTGTGCTTGCTGATGTGCCAATTTTACGACCTAGTTCAGTGGTGTCTACTGAGGAGTTGATTCATAAATCTGTCCACTGGATTCATGGCAATGTCTGGTGCAAAGACAAGTTATTCAATGAAGTGTTTATGGCCAGAAGGGTTGGCTGAGTGGGGAAGGTGCACAAGGAGTTTTTGGGTGATTGTGCCATTGTCACCTTCCCGAAACCCGAGAGTAGCAGGGAACGTGATTGGGGCTTTTACCCAAGGTCGATATAAGGCCAGTAATTGTCAGGCTTGCTCCGCGCCCGATCATGTGTGCAGATGGGTCGTAGGAAGTAAGAAATAAACACGGCTGGCAGGAAAGGAAGAGCGCTTCGCGTTGTAGTGTACGCGTGCGTGTCTTCTGTCCCTGCCCTCTGACTCACCTATTTGCTTCCGGGTCACCTCTGCATCCGAAGTCCGCGTTCAGTGTCTTGCTGCAGTACGGCAGCTTTCCTCTTCTCCAAGATACCGTTTCATCGTTCCTTACCACAATATCGAGTTTTAAATATCGATGTCAAAAATATCAACATCCTATATTTATAATGGCAAGTACAAAAATATCAACAAAAAATATCGATGTCAAAAATATAGTTGTACAAAATACCGTTTTTTAATATAAATAAAATAAATATTAAATAAAATTAATGACAAATTGGATTTAATATACATTTTAACAAATATAACAAACGTAATTAAAAAAAGTTACACATATATAATATATATATTTACTTTAAAATCATTAATAAACTAATAATTTTAAATTACTTTATAATTTTTAAATTATATAAAAATGTAATATATATATATATCTCTATCTCTATATCAATAACATCTATTAAAAAACATTCTATTATAAATTAAAACATTAAACTATTTAAAAATTGTTGAACTTAAATTTTCCACTCCAGTCAGTGCAACAGTAGGGAAAGTGTTGGATAGCGGAGGGGTAAAAATGACTATTCCCACTCCAATGAGTGCAACAGTAGGGAAAGTGTTGAATTGCTGAGGGGTAAAAATTAGTATTTCCACTCCAGTCAGTTCAAAATTAAAAACAAACAAAATATCAACAACAAAAATATATTTAAAAAATAAAATAAATAATACAAATATATAAATGTTAAAAATTACAATACAAATCTATTTAATACTAAAAATAAAATTATAATGTTAACACATATGACAAATACCTACAAATATTATATTAAATAGAACATACTTTTCAAACAAATGTTTTTAGTTAGAAATTATTTAGAAACAAAAACATAATTATTACATAAATTTAGTTTATTTACTTCCTACTCTATAACACCACACAATTCACAACCCACATCTAAATATACTTCCATAATTAACATAATCAATTAAAGAAATATTATAAAAAAAATAATTAAAACACACAAAAATTAACTTACCACTCTTTACCACTATAATCCCCACAGCTAAAATTAAACTGTAAAAAATTTAATTACACAATTAAAATTTTCAATCAAAAAATTAATAGTATTTAACAACTAATTATAAAGTAAGTAAAATTAATTTACTCCCCACCCTTTACCCCTATATAACCAAACCCCACACACAAAAATTAAACAATTGCCCTAATTATCAATTAAAATTAATGATCAACTAATTAATTAAACATAAATTACTTCCTACCCTTTACCCTATAAACCCCACAACCCACACCTAAAATTAATTACACAATTTCCATATTTAATTTTCAATTAATATTAACTAATTATTAATTAATTAAACATAAATTACTTCCCACCCTTTACCCCTTTAAACCCCACAACCTGCACCTTAAAATAATTACTATAATTACCAATTAATTAATAATTAACCAATTAATAATTAATTAAAAATAAATTGCTTCCCTCAATTAACACTATAAAATCTCAAATATTAATAAATAAAAAATTATTTATTATAATTAAATTACTTCCCACCCTATCCCCCTATAAACCCGCTACAGAACTAAAAAACACAAAATTTAATTAAAAGAAAACTGATAACTGCTAAAAATTTAACACATATATTAAAAAATATAAACAATACTTATGCAAATAAACTACAGCACATACATTTAAAATGTATACTAAAATACATAACACTAATTAAAAAATCGATATTTTAAACAACTTTATTTTTGCAAACGATATTAATGACTTTTATATTTTTAAAAACGATATTTCTTACCTTAAAATCGATATTCTTGACCACGATATTCATGCTGTCGATATTTCTGTGTCATGATATTTACAACTCGATATTTGTGTAAGTCGACCTTTCTAACTTAACATTTGGTCTAAATACTGGTGAATACGTGACTAATTCTGCAAAGGGAAAAAGTAGAAGCAACCTCTAAAGAATCCATGTACCACTTCTAAGTTGGTAAGCGCGCTGCGCATTATATACAAAGTATGATACTTATCTAATGTGTTCTCCACGGCGTTTGGAGATTCCAGTTCCTTTTGTGCACTACTGTATGCTGTGGGAGAAACCAAATCTATAGTTAGTCATTCTTGAAGTCAAGGGACTAATTATTAATTAATTTCAGCCCTCCATATGTTTGTGTATCCTCCTGTTTTCTTTTTTGCATGTCCAGATGGGAAATACGTTTTTTGGGTTTTTTCCGTTTGGAATGAATATCTGTTTGGGGCTTTTTACTGATTCCATGTTCTCTCATTATTAGAGATAGAAGGTGCTTGATCCTGTTTCTGCTACCTAAAGAACTTAAATGGAAGAGGAGAAATTCACAGGTAGTTGTTTACTGAGGGCGAATAAATTAATAACTAAGGAGGGGAGCATGGTGTTACATCTCTAGTGTGGGTATATTTAGTTACACAAATACTTTGTCTTCCATGCAGGAATCACAAAGAGATCCCAACGATCCCTATTCCTCCCTGAGCACTTCGGGGACATGTCTTTTCTCTTCCCTTGTTTTCCCCTCATCCCCTCCCATCTCACCATTTCTGGCTTTGACATTGTTGGGCTTATATGGTGGGTGAGGGAAGTTGAGACCTTGCCTCAGAACTTGCATCTCGCTTCTGCAGGAAACCACAGGTGAGAGTTACAGTAATGTTATGATTTTACCCCTCATTTGTTATTAACCCACCCAAATAAGCCCACTTGGCGAGCGCACAGGTTGTTAGGCTAGCCCAGCCACGTTGTTATAATATCCTGAGTCACAATCACTTTGGGCTTCTGGAGAGCCTGACTGATGTGGATTGACTTGGGTATTGCCAGAAAAAGATTGTGTGTGTCCATCAGGAAGCGGACTATGGCCCCGGCCGGCACCCTGAAGGGCATGGCATGGAAGAGGGTCACGCAAGTTTACTTTCACCCTACCCCCTTCTGAAAATGGCGGTACTGTTTCGATTAGCCCTGTTGACACCTCCCACCAAGTACTCTCCTGGAATGTTGCTGGGATCGCCAATAAAAAGGATGACGACAACTGGGTCACTCTTTTTCCAAATTAAGACATTATATTCCTATGAGAGACTTGGACCAGGTAAGTTGCCAGTTTGGATGTTTTTATTTGCCTACATGGTTCCTGAACCCCTTCCTCTTCTGGCAGAGCAAAGGAAGGCCTAATGGCCTATTTCTGAGTTACCCTGGAGTGCAAAATTAGTTTGATATGCACTGGGAATACTACAGTCCAAGCATTCCTCTTGACCTGGCCCAATGGTTTAAATATTGTTTTTATCAATTTTTATAATGGACACTTTGGAACTGATGCTCGTACTAATAACGTACTGTTAAATTTTATTTTAGGCCTTGACTGTGAACTAGCCTACTTTCACACAGGGTTTCAAACCGTGGTTGGGGTGACTTTAATATTAAATGTGGTCATATGCCATAGGCTAATGAGGTAATCATCCTGGATCGGGTTAGCACAGGAGGAGCATCCCAACATCGGGACCAGAAAGCCAAGGTTCTCTTAACCCTTATCAATATGCTTGATCTTATTAACACCTGCGAAGCAGTGGATTCTACCTATTCCACGAATTCTACCTATGTCAGGGGGGAATATGGGTCAATTTTCGACTATTTTAGTGTCCAGAGCACTAATGGAGAGGGTGCAAAGAGGTGGCACTATTGTAAAAGCACTGAGTGACCACAACCCCTTTTGTTTGGGTCTAAGTATCTGTAAGGGGGAATGTAGGGCCAAGCCCATCCGATCGGCATCCCTAACTGTCAAGTCTCAAGGGCGCTTGGCGTGGAGAAAAGCTGATCTGTGGGCTTTGATGAAAAATCTGTGCGTTATCCATCTTGACATGCTGAATGATTGCCTGTCCCCCTTGGATGATCAGTGGGTTGTGGCCAATTGTGTTGCCCAACTGGGGTTTGCTATCTGTAAATTCCTCATGAGGCCAACTAGACCCGACACCCATGGGGCTAAATGGTATGGCTCATCTTGTAGGAAGGCATCAGCAAACTTACATAGGGTTCTGAAGGAGAAATCCAGAGATAGTTCGAAGATCCAATTTTCGATGATTGGTAACAGCCGACACGTGTTTCGTCACACAACACGTGTCAGCTGTTACCAATCAGTGAAAATTGGCTGTTACCAATCATCGAAAATTGTACGGACTGTAACTGTTCATAACTATTTTGTGCTCAAAAACTAGATTGGAGCCGCACCACAACTTGTCAAAAAAAAGGGTCCATAAAGAAATATACATAAATATTGAAGAATCCTAATTCAATGAAATGAGTTGCTGCTAAGGCAAGATATATGATGTTTTTCTTCTTTATTACTCCATTCGGACAAAACCATCAGCCAACGCGTTTCGTCCTTTTTACATAGGACTTCTTCAGGGCTGGAAGTTAAAAAGATATATACAAGACATTTACAAAAAACACACTGTACAAAATCCAACAACATTTATATACAAACAACATATATATTACATAGATAAGGCGTACATGTAATAGATAAATCACTAATAAACCATACCCAAGTTGGCACATACCAACCACGACATAAACAATTTATTAAAATCACAAATAATATTGACATGCATATGTCAACTAACAGAAGAAGGAGAAGGAAAATGGAAATTGAAAAATAGAGTGAAATGAGTCTGAGATTAAAAGACCACTATGACCTTAACGTAAGAAATAAGACAACAGAAATACACGCCACCTAACCATGAGACTGCCCCTAGAAAGACATGAAAGAGAAATCAATCCATAAACACGACTGTGGCTCCGAAACCAAGTGCACCCCATTCCATGTATATCAGTGAAACTTAAACCTCAATGTAAGATACCCCATGTGTAAGAACAAATGAGGACCTACCAATATCAATCTAGGGCATCAAATCCTCCAGTATGTTGTTACCCGGTTGCAAGAATTGTCTTGAGCAAAAATAACAGTATGGTATCTGAAAAAACAAGCCACAAAGACAAATCTTATGTGATCAGTAGCGTATCCACCATTGTATGTGGATGGACAATAGTGTGCGTTATGTTATTGTGCTGCCTACCGGTTCAAAATTTCAAACGAATAATCCAAATGGAGCTGGTACAATTTTGTAACGTAATCCAATGTCCAAATGTATAAGGTTTCAAGTAGCGCGTGGTATGATAGCCATAGGACAATATTGGGCTTGCAAGTTCAATTAAGAACTAGCACATAGCGATAGAGAATATCCACCCTGACCTGTAGACCAAGGAATGTAATATTTATCTTCAATGCATTATGTAAACGGATCACTGGAAGTGACAAGCAATGTTGAAATTCCTAATGCACTGAAAAATTTAAACAGTGTTTTCCAATGAACGATCCCGGTCAAGAGATTTGACCCCGAATTATATCCTGCACCGCTAGTCAGACAGAAGTTTGTTATATGTACACAATCGATAATGGAAACCGTTGAGAAATGAAAACAATTGATAAAATTATGTATCACCAAAAATGCGGACGTATATCCACTGTGCAAGACAACCCGCATTCACCAAACGGCTTATGAGATATAAGGAACAAGTGCCCTGCCAATTAGGTATAGAGACACACATATCCACCTGTCTGGGGAAGTTAATTAGAACCCCCATCCCAGAACATGACAATAAGTTTAGAGTGGGAGACATAGCAATTGTCAAAATGTTACCCATCACTCGGACCCCGGTAGTTATGCACCCAAAAACCAAATTTGCTTCAGCCATGCGGTAGCCAAAAAACACTTGGGCAAGGACCAAAGTGATATGTACTAGGGACCTAGATACCCCGACAAAGAACTTGTAAGCCACGTGCCTCGGGGCACAAACGGTGGCTAATCCGACTCGCGCATTCCAGAGGTGACAAAACTTACTTCAATCGAAGTGCAGCCTGGCGTACTACCGCCTTCCAAGCGACTGCAAAGAAGCTGGACCGTGTTGTAGTCCGTCTTTTATGACGCCGGACAAAGCAACGTGATCGCGTGGCACGCTCACCAACGTGAAGGAACCAAGTGCCTGCCTCTAAATCAATGGTTCTCCATATTGAACTAACATGAACGGTGGAATACATAATGTAAAAACCCCGGAAGCATACTCAATAAATGTAGGAATTCTAAAAACGGAAACCCCCGGTTTATGTAATCCCGAACCGGATCAAATATAAAACCGTTGTGAGTAAACAAATTGCCAAAATGCATGCCTAAAACAACCATAGTGAAATATCACTAGGTGGAAAGATTGTATTATCCAAAAGGCGCACGAGCAGAACCGCATAGAATTACTATGTATAAGTATCAAAAAATGACATGAAGTCCGTTGCCTAATATATTCACTCCAACTTACAAAATCCTGTTACCGTCGGACACGGAAGCCTAATACAAAGTATAGTGCCACGATAGATGGGACTGATGTTTATTGCCATCGTCCTTCAGCTGGTAATTATGTGTATTCCTAAGCGGGCCATAAAGGGACACCGCAAAGTAGCGGGAGTGCAAGGATATAGGTAGTACGCACAGCGTATTGCTAAAACAAAGCAATGCAACACGTGGCGTATTGCTAGGACAAAGCAGTGTAACAAGTGACCAGAGACAGACAGTAAGAATAGAAATAATAAAAAAATGGTCCATGTGCACATTGTATCCTATAGCTATGTTACAATCAAAAACCTTTGGTGATAGCCATAAGAGAAATATGTTTACCCATCGTACAAAAATCAATTCATTTAATCTTATCTATATAGAAAGAACACCCATCTGACAATGGGGAAGGACAACAGGGAGAATAAAGGAATGAGTAGTGTAAATTACACCAAAATAAAGGATCAAGCCAAAAATTCATAATTTGACCAAACTGTTGTCACATCATTACAGCATATTAAAATACTGTAAAAGGAACAAGCCCCTTGACATTTGGACTCCGAAAGAGAGGTCGTTGATATACATTGGCACAGCATTAATACAGTTCAACAGTATGGACAAATAAAAATAAATATAAATGCTCGACTTAGTCTGACGCGTTCATGGGTGACAGTACATTTCTTCATTAATATACAGAGAAGTAATCAAACAGATATGGAACCATGACACAATCTGACTGATTATAAATGGTAATGCATTTCATCTTCCGTATTGTGTAACATTTCGGTACATCTTAAACAGCAAATCCAAATGGCTTCCCTGCGGCGTAGGGCCAATTCCCTGTTGCCACCACGAGGATGCGCCGGGATGTGATCGATACCATGAAACCACACCCTGCACTCCCTACCATGATGTTCTCACATGTGGTAAGTCATTGTATATTTTAGGTCATTATTCTTAATTGCACATAAATGCTCTTGTATCCGTTGCTTGAGTGGTCTCACAGTACTTCCAATGTATATCCTTTCGCATTCACAACCCAATGCGTATACCACGTATTTGGTCTTACAGTTTATTAAGTGTCTTATCTCATACTCCTTCTTAGGGGCCGATTCAGGCCGGAAATCTCCCCGACCGGACCCGGAGAGATTTCCGACTGAATCGGACCCTAGCAGTCCGACCGAACGAGTACGATGCGCACGTATGCTATCGGACTCGATTCGGTCGGACTCCCATTGAAGTCAATGGGAGCCAGTCGTACGACGCGTACACGGGCTCCCATTGACTCAATGGGCACGACGCGAACAAGGGCGCCCCCTACAGCGTGTTCGCGTTGATGCGGGTCGCACCGTACATGCATGTGTAGGGGGGACCCATGGGTCCCTCCTGTGTGCGACTCGCACGCCTATGCTTCCAGGGGGGTCCGACACGGACCCCCAAAGTGCGGCTCCGACAGCTCCTTGGAGCCGGGCTGCGCGAGTCGGTCGGAGCGGTCGAGGTGCGCATCGTACTTACCCGGCCGGGGAACGTCTCCATTGCGAGGTGCGCGTCGGCCCCGTGCGAGTCGGTCGGAGCGGTCGGGTCCTGCGAACGAGTCAGTCGGAGATTTCGCGAGCGCACGCATCGTACTCGCTCGCCCGGACGCACGTACGACTCGGTCGGGAAATAGGGCTCCGAATCGGATCCGGTTAAGCCGAATCCGATTCGGTGCCCTACCGGCCGAGATCGGAATCGGCCCCTTAGTATTGTATCTGAATTTTTTGATCTTATGTTTGCCGAATGGGCAAACATTACAGCTCTGGCATGTAAAAAATCCATTGGGAGCTGGGGGGAGCCAAGTTCTGTTGGTAACACTCCTGTGTAACTGGGACAAAGCATATTTCTAAGAGTTTTGCTCCTACGGAAAGTGACCTTTGGTGTAGACGTGACGTGTTCCCTCAAACTTGCCTATCATACAATAAACCCCAGTGTTTCTTCAGGATTGTAAACAGCCTATTGCTGTTGTCAGTATATTGGGTGACAAAGGCCAGATGTGAATTAAACACCCTGTTGATGCCCCTGTCTGGTTTATTCACTAGTGTACTGGTTCTAGTTACTTTCTGAATTCTTTGGTCTGCCTTTTTGAGAATCTCTTCACTGTAACCCCGGATTTTAAACCTGTTTTTGACATCCAGAATATTCTCCCTGAATGTCGTTTCGGAGCTACAGTTCCGGCGAACACGTACCATTTCACCGAATGGGATGTTCCTGATCACAGACTTCGGATGGGCGCTTGTTGCATGCAAGGTGCTATTGCATGCTGTCGGTTTGCGAAAAATAGTACTTTGTATGGTGTTACTCTCGATGTAGAATAAAACATCCAGAAATTCAATACTCGTGTGGCTGCACTTGATTGTCAAATGCACATTATGGGGATTGCTGTTGAGAAATGAGTGAAACTCAATTAGTTGATCAGATGAGCCCTTCCACAGTAAGATGATATCATCAATATACCTCCCCCAGAAGACAATCATGTCCATCCAGGGGGAGGCATATTTGCCCCAGGCATGCTCCCTCTCCCACCAGCCCATGAAAAGGCCAGCGTACGAGGGAGCAAACCTGGAGCCCATGGCGGTCCCCTGTATTTGATGGTACCAGGATCCGTCGTGTAGGAAGAAATTTTTTGATAAGATGATATCAATCATCTCAATCAGCATCTCATTGTGCTCCATATGATCCGCTGTTCGTGTTCTCAAAAAGGATTGTACTGCCATCATGCCAAAGTGCTTCTGTATGCATGTATACAGTCCAGTAACATCCATGGTAACGAACATCAAATCGTCCGACCATGTGAGACCTTCGAACGTTTGAAGGATGTCCCTGGTATCCTGAATATATGCAGGAAGATTGATCACAAAAGGTTGGAGAAATGTATCGACATATTGGGAAAGTCGTTCGGTCGGCGAGTCAATGCCCGAAATAATTGGGCATCCAGGCGGGAAGGTACCCTCCTTATGAATCTTAGGGAGGATGTATATACAGGGGCCTAATGGGTTGCTGATAAAGAGATAACCATATTCTTCGTCAGAGAGTAAACCACTCTCCCGCCAGTCATGGAGTCTCGTGTTGATATAGGTCACAAGGGAGGCAATGGGGTTGGTGGCTACTGACTCATAGTAATTCGGATCACCAAGTTGTCTATTAATTTCGTTCATATAGTCACTGGTGTTCATCACCACCACATTGCCTCCCTTGTCTGCCTCTCTGATGATAATAGAAACGTCCCTGCTAAGATTGTCCAAAGCTATTCTTTCCACTTTGGTTAGATTCTGGCTTTGACTCTCCAGCCATCTTGGCCCATCAATCAAGGCATGGTTGTCCTTAGTAACTTTATCCTTGAAGCAATTGATGTTAATGTGTGTATTGCTAGGCATGAATTTAGAACTGGGCTTGAGCCCACTATTAATCTGCATGTCTTCCATAATATCGAGATCCTCTCTAAGACGTTGTATGGTGATGTGTTCGTCTTCTGGTATGGACAGAACCATTTGTAAATCATATAAATCAGAAATGGTGTGTGTCACAGTCTGTACAGGTGTTGTAATGGAGCATACATTAGCGGGATTTGCGTAGAAAAAATATTTTAATTTCAACAGATGGGTGAATTTATACAAATCAATCAATAGATCAACAGGGTCACCCCGTTGGGAAGGACAAAAGCCCAAACCTCTACGCAAAACATTGCACTCCACATTAGACAAATCTCGACATGACAAATTAACAATAGTCAATACATTTGATGTGCCCCTTTCATCCACACCCCTCTCTAAACAGTTTTGGACCGTGTTGTCATCCCTGATGTTGTATCTTTCTTTTTTCTTGCCACCTTTTTCCTCCCCTCCTTGTCTTTGGCCTCTTTTTGCTATTTTATTGCCCAACCTCATCCTTTCCATTTCCACTAAAAAATTGGACCGCCCCGGGGAAGTTGCTGCACCAGCACCACCATCACGTGATGTGCTACTGTCAATAGAGAAAAGGGAGCTGCTACTTATCGATATTGCGTCCACAGTATCCTCCCTAATTCTTTTTCCCTCGCCAGTGGGCCTGATATCATCAAATTTTCTGGCGAAGGTATAGATCCTTCCATCCTTATAATCATTGTCATCGCGTTTAATCTTTTTGAGTTTTTTGTCCCTCAGATAAATTTGATGATTCTCGATGACCTTGTCATAGATCTCATAATTTTTTGTGACCACATCTTTTAGATCAGAACATTCAATCTCCCTTTCCAAATTTACTATGTCCTCCCTAAGTTTGGTCACCTTTTTATCCGCATGCCTGATTAGGATGCGCATCATAGTATTAGATGCGTTTGGCAAATTATCTTCCCAATCCTTGAGTGAATCCTCATCAAGGGCCTCAAAGGTTGGGAATATCAATATCCTCAGGCCTCTCGGTATTTTGTCATTGTCAAGATATTTCTGTAAGGCAGGGGTCTTCAAAGTGTGGGGCGCGACCCCCAGGGGGGCCGTGGAGTGATGGAAAGGGGGTCGCGCATTCCCGGTCACACTTCTGCCCAGGCCCATAGGACTTCAAGGGATTCAGCCCCCTCCTCCCCCATAGTGTGTCTCAGCTCGAGCTGCTGTGGCCTCCGCTGGGCTGTGTCTGCAGTCTTATCTCCAGCACAGCACGGCACGCCTGAGTTTTTCACAGGTCTTTAAAGACCATTTGCATGTTTACATACCTTTTGTAAACTGGTTACTGAGGCTTAGTTTCTTTTTTCTAGTTCCAGTACCCCCTGGGCCCCCACTCTGCCTATTCCTTACATTTGTATTTTACATTTACTGCAGTAGTGTGAGAATGCATTTCACGAAAAGAGATATAAAGTAGGGTTGCCAAAAGAAAAATACCAGCCATTTGATGTTTAAAGAGCCTGCAAAGGCCTCCTCTTGACACTAAATAGGATTGTAAATAAAATCATATGCATTCATTCGTAATGTGACTTTTCTGTCTTTGTTCCCTTTAATTATCAGTCATGGATCATTGAGGCAGCCCTAGAACACAATTAAAAGTGCTTTCTATTTATATTTGCTGTTCCAAGTACACACAGATGAGTGCTGAAATATACAGCTTTAGGTGACTGCTTATTTTTGTACCGTCTGGGACATCAAAATAATGAGCAGGCAACCCTAATCATAAAACTGGAAGTGTGTTGCAGGATTAGCATATCATTTATTTCCTCCACCCTCGATCCCTGATTAATGCCATAATAGCAATAGTTTAACTTATATCTTAAACCCTACGCTGCCATCAATAATATGCTGAGTCACTTCAAGTGTATGGGAATGCACCCTGCATTCAGACAACTCGCTCCTCATTCTCGCATTTCACTTTCACGCTCATCCTGCACTCACAGCGATCACAATACACTCACACTGATCACCATGCACTCACATCATTCACCCTCTCACCCTGTACTCACAGTGATCACTCTGCACTCACAATGCACTTGCGCTGTTCACCCTGTACCTCACCCTGCAGTCACACTACTCATCTGCACTCATCCTGCACTCATGTGACACCTCATTCACCTGCCCCCTCACTGCTCAATTTGCAACTCTCCCAAACAAGCCCATAATTAACCATGCATTCATTCGTCCCACTCTGCACTTACATCCGCACCCAAATTCATATGGTCACCTCACTCACCCTGCAGTCACTCCTCTTTCCCTACTCTCACACTGTTGCATCGCTCACCGTGCACTCACATGGGCACTCTTGTCACCCACACAGTGCATAGGGTTAATGTGCCTGCTACAAAGAACATGTACTATGCAGATCACACACCTGAGTGTGAGTAAACTATGAGTAGCGCTATAAAAAAAAAAAAATGTTTGTCAGAAAGGTGCTACAGAGAGATGAGGTGCATTGTTGGTGAGTGGTAGTGAGGGAATTTATGGAGAAGGAGGAAACTGGGGAGGGGGCACCAAAAAGACTGTTGCACCGTGTGTGCCCAGTGCTAGGGCCAGCCCTGCCTGGGAGTGTAGGCCCCGCGAAGTTTGGGTCTAGTGGCTCCCCTGCTTCTGCCTATTACTATTATTTACATTTGTAGCGCGCTACTGTTACCAAAAGGTGTCCTGGGGCTAATAGCCATCTGCTGCCTGAAGGCAAATGAGAAACACACAGAAGTGGAAGGAGAACCAGCCAAATGGGGAAACCTACAGAGCATAGAGCCAGGTTTTTATATCTTCCTAAAGAATAATAGATTCTTGGTGGAGCGAAGCAAAGCAAAGAGGGTGCACGTTCCATAACTGTGCGGCCTGCACCAAAACAGCTAGACAGACAATTCGTGCCTTTCTGAATTAGGGAACAATAAGCAGAGTGGCACAGGCCAAGAGGAGCATACGGGTCCAACCTGTGTGCTCGGTGAGGAGAGATGAGATGAGAGGATGAGAAAGGGCAGCAAGGGAGTGAGAGAATTCGATTGAAGAGGTCAGGGATGAGGAGAAATGTGAAGTGCCGAAGGGAAGTGCAGACACGCAAGAAGTGAGTGTGAGGGAAAGTTGAGGGCACAGAGGAGGGCTACTGTTAAACTGTGAGAGAAGATAGCTGAGAGATGATCTGTGACCTAAAAAGTAATTTGATGCGACATGGGTGAGGGACAGCAGCGATAGGGGAAGAGAGGGAGTACTGGGGTGGGTGCTGAGCAGATTAATTTGTAATAAAACATGTGCCAGGGACCTCACCAATAGGCCACTGCAACTTTAACCACCCACCCCTTGCCTTGCCTGTGCGGCCAATGACAATACCTATGCAACTACCAACCATAACACTTGTACAAGTGTGACTGTTCAGACTATTTCAAGCCCCCAAAGCTATAAGAATGGCATGGATGTCAGGAGTTTATAGTTTTTAATGTATATTGAATTAATAAACAGCTGTTCTGCTCGTCTCTAAATTACACAGACAGAGCCACCATGTGGCAGACGGTCATAGTGCCAGTGTGCACAATTAGGTGCCAGTGCGGAGCACCAGAAACCACCTGCTCAAATTAAGCACTGGTGCTGAGGTAACTGGGTAGAGGGACATTGGTTCAAGAAGGTGTGGAAGAACAAAGGGGAGATGTGAAAGATGAATGGGGGACTGGAGAGGTGTAAGATACAAATAGACAACAATTTGAATGGAGAGACTTGAGGTGAATGAGAAGTGCAGATGGGCACGGGAGGTGACGGGGCCAGAGAGGCCATGAGATAAATGCGAGCGACTGTTAGAGATGAGTGCAGTGAAAAGACAGAATGGCAAGAGGTGATTAAGGGTGAAGTGAGAAGTTGAATGGGGAGAGTTCAGAAGTTGTAAAAAGGGGTGAAAGAAAATGGCCTGCAAAGTGAGAGAGGGATCTGGGATTGGGAGAGGAGAGGAGAGAGGGATGGAAGGGAGGGGTGAGAGGAAAGCGGCATGGGTAAATTGCTTAACTCTGCACAAGACCGCCAGGGTTTTAAGGGACCCCGGCTGCTCCCAGCCAGGGCCAGGTGAGCTTCTAATGTGGCAGCACGTATTCCTGCAGAGTGGAAGGCCCATCACAGAGGTTGACTAGACATCTTTCTGATGTTAATTGCTGTATTTTGGTTATATACTGGTACTGATGGGGTGAAATCTTTCCTCAGTGTTACTGTGTGCAAAAAATGTCAAAATAATGAAGCAATTCTATCCCAAAATAACGCGGCATCACATAACATTATTTAAATTTTCTTCCCATACAATTTAGTCAAGCCTGTCGTGTAATTTGGTCCTCACCTGCCTCATAATTCCAGTAGCCCTGCCAACAGGTTTAGAAATGTTGACAGGGGGGGTCTCGGCACCCAAAAGTTTGAAGACCTCTGCTGTAAGGTTATGCCATACCACCAGCGGGACATTTGTTGTTTTTTCAACCTTTCTAGTTTCTGAAATTTCGTTTTCAAACCTTCTCCTGATTGTCTTACAGTCAAATTCGAATCTCTTATTTGCATATTAGAAAAAAGGCCAAGGGCCATGTCCTCTCTCGTCATTAAATTTAGACATTTCTTAAAAAGGGTATGGAGAAAAAAGATATAAACGGTTAAATCAAATTTAAGTCAATTAATCTAGGCTCGGACTGTGCTACTGGGGCCCAATAATTTGAAACTCGAGAAGTGGACAGTGGACCATAAGAAAAGTGCAGCATCCGTACCGTAAATTACCAATAAAATTTAGATGCAAGACAATTTTGTGTGCAGATTACCAAATGTGCCCCCTGTGCAGAAGCACCTCCCTCTCCAGGGCATACAGAACAAAAAAACTAGATTGGAGCCGCACCCCAACTTGTCAAAAACAAGCATTTGCAATGCAATCGGTCTCGCCTTTGGGGCCTTATAAGTAATTGGCCATGCAGCACATTGTCTGCAGGTGGGTGCCAGAAGCAGCTCCATCGGGATGCGGGGAAGGGAAACAGTGCTCCAAAATGGCCATGCTGTTCTTGTTAAATAGTCAAACAAAAAAAAGGACAAAACCAGGTTCAATTATTTAGGCCTATGGGTGTAGAACGCTGGCTGAAAGCCCCTTTAATAAGTATACTGTACATATGTTTTTTATTATTATTAAAAAGTATTTCTAACGCTAGAACTAATGAACACCGTGGATAACAAAAACACTGACAATAGATTGTGACATTCTCTCCATCTTAACGACACACCACACAGGTCACTCTACCGTCACTATGTAAATTTGTCAGACACTGGCCTCTGCAGATTTGAGGATAATCGACATGCTTTCGGTGGATATTATCCACAGTTTTACTTCGACATAGGAATTTGTGCCTGAAGCTTAATAAAGATCTTATTTAATGGGCACAGAAATCCCCAAGGGATATGAAAATGAGAGATATCATGTCAATTGTTTTGGGAAAACATATTTTGGTGTAATATAAATATAAAATTAAAATTGCAATTAAAGATAATTAAAAGCAGGAATCCGCCCTCCCTGTCCCACTTTAAAGTGTTGTCCAGGGCATTCCTTAGTTTCCCAAATGTTTTGTTTGTTGGGCTTTACCAGGTTTTAATCTGTGTGTGCAGAAATCAGGAATTGTGGTGCAAGGACATATCAAGTGAACAATCAATGGCCAGGCTCCAAGACAAGGAGGTAGAATGTCCAAAGAAGAGACATTTCCTCCTTCCCTTTTAAATTAAAGGCTGCAGATCAGCAGCGGACCCTGACTTCCTTGCCCTCATTAAGCCTTCAGTGTGGGGACAAGTTAATAGCAAGCTGCAGTTGTGATCTTCCAGCCGGCTCCAGGGACAACTAGGGAAGCGGAGCATGTGTGCCAAGACTTGGAGTGCCTCTTTATTCCAGCTGGAAGGCAGCAGAGCCCTGCACACTGTACACACGTGGGCCTGAGGGTGAGGGGACGGTGACATGACCTATTCAAAATTTTGCACTGTGGCCCACATTTAAGAAAAAGTTTCAGAGGCGCTTATGCAATGCAAAAGAAAGCATGAATTTATTTAACATTTATAGGCCCGCATGTGCATTGCTAAAATGCCTGTGTGTGCAAGGGCACGTTTGATTTAGATGGGGCGAGTGCATGAGTCAATTCACCAGAAGAGACATTTCACAATTCAGAGTGGGAGTATCTGCACAGCAAACCAAGGTTTTATGAATGTTTTATTCGAATCTGTTTCACATTACACTATAGGCCAGGTGGATGGCAACGCTGTGCCTTGCAAAGTCTATGGCCAGACGAGAGCCCCGCGCTCACTGTGCCACAGGAATCAAGCAGGCCCCTGTGCCAAGGCCTCCTGACTAGGCCGAACCGGTCCTTACTGATCTTCCTGTCTGGAAGGGACTCGGTCTGGATGCTGGTTCGGTATGTCCTTACCGGACTATTGCATGTGCCTGGTCTCTCCCTAGAGTGGCACACAGGGTGAATGAGGTCCGAGAAATCCCCAGTGGATGAAAGAGAAATGAAATGAAAGAGACATTTATATAGCGCATGGCTACCCGGAAGCATCCCAGCGCTAGGCTAGACACGAGGGAGGCAGAAAGAACTAGGGGAACAGAAGTGTCTTCAGTTGTTTTCGAAGGACAAGATGATTGGGTACCTCGCGAAGACACAGTGGCAAGGAGTTCCAGAGCTTGGCCGAGTTAAAAGAGAAAAGCCGTCCACCACTTCTGGCCTTCTTAATCCTGGGGACTTCAGCCAGATGTAACTTGTCTGACTGAAGTTTCCTATTAGCCTTGTAGGGACGGATCATGGCCGAGTTAATAGGAGGATGCATGGATTTATGCACTAGGCACAAAGCCTTGAAGCTAATTCGTTCCTGCACTGGGAGCCAGTGAAGGGAGTGGAGTGCCGGTTTCGCCGATTGTCTATTGGAAACTCCAGTCAATAGTCTGGCTGCACTGTTTTGAACAGTCTGGAGTTTAGCGACTACTGTAGTGGGGGCACCCAGATATAGGGCATTTCCATAGTCCAGTCTGGAAAGTATAAGTGATTGGACCAGTATTTTTTTAGCTTGGAAAGGGAGGAGAGGGAGGACTTTGCGGGCCATTCTAAGCAGACCGAAGCAGATAGCTGCCGTCTTCCTGGCCTGCACCCTAAAGTTCAAATCCTGGTCCAGCCAGATGCCCAGGCTCTTGATTTCGGACTTAGGGACCGGAGTGGGACCCATACAGGCTGGCCACATGGTACTGGGTTTAAAGCTAAGGGGGTTGCCCAATATCATGAGCTCGGTTTTCCCACCATTAAGCTTAAGATGAGACGCATCCATCCAGTTCGATACGTCCTCAAGACAAGAATAAAGGCCATTAGTCTTTTGATCTGCTTGATTTAACGCTACCACCAATTGAGTGTCATCAGCGTAGGTCACCATACGGATCCCAGAGGGGGCTACAATAGCTGCCAGAGGGGCCATATACACATTAAAAAGGGTCGGACTAAGCGATGAGCCCTGAGGGACTCCACACAGTAAGGGAGTGGGTTTAGACGCGATGTCCTCGAATACCTGGAAAAATCTTCCCTCCAGAAAGGAACACAGCCATTGAAGCACCATGCCTGTTACTCCTATATTCCTGAGACGGTGAACCAGGATAGCCATCAATCCATGCATTCCATCAATCGCTTTGTTGCTTGTTTGTTCCAGTGCTTTACAAAGGACCGTGTCAGGAATATTGGGTACTATTCTGACAATCCATGATGGCGCATCCTTTTTGTGACCCCGCTGTGACTCTCATCTCTGCACACGCGGCTCACATTCATAACCCCCTCGTTCCCATCCGCTGCTACAGCGTCGAAATGCAACATTAAGGTACCTTTTCATGCTTCTGGTCACTGTAGAGTGATGTATCCAACTGGGGGGTGGGGTGGGGTGGGGGGGTGTGTGTGTGTGTGTGTGTGTGTGTGTGTGTGTTTTTTTTTTTTTTTAGGGGGCGCGGGGCAATATGTGGGCACTTCACGGCCTGTTTCAGCAGCATAGCCCGCACTCCTGAGGTCAATACACCCAGAGGCAATGGAAAATCGCACACGCGCCATATCAGCCATTTAACTGGCTTCGGCGTTCCCCGAATCATTGTTTGATTCACGTCTGGTGATGCAGGGGGACCCCAACTGGACAGGTGCAGAACAGGCGGCGCCCTCCAGGTCACGACAGAGCTATTTGCCAGAATACACATTTTGACTGACAAGTGACAAAAATACATTCTGCACCAACTGCTTGACCCGGATTTCGATGAAAATATCAGAAACAACACTGTACAGGTACCACACTGCAGGTGCAACAGGTGCAGCGGCACCGGGGCACTCTGGACCGCAATTATGGATG
Organism: Calotriton arnoldi; assembly: GCA_963921515.1. NCBI lineage: Eukaryota > Metazoa > Chordata > Amphibia > Caudata > Salamandridae > Calotriton > Calotriton arnoldi. The sequence continues at coordinate 1,441,488 of CAWUFW010000842.1, forward strand.
CATTTTGCTACCAAACTGTGGAGATGAGGGCCCATTTCCCTTCCTTGGATGAGGGCCCAAGTCACCCTGCTACGCCACAACTGCCAGCGCATTGCATTTAATTCTGCAGTCGACGGAAACAATGGAAAAGCAGACATTGAGAGAGTAAGAGAACAAGCCACTGAAAGCATAATCGCATACGTTTACAGCTTCATGCTCATTAACGTATTTGTTAGCACTCTCTTTGGCAGATAAAGCCACCAAGGCTAATTGAAGCAGAGTGATTTCATCTCGCTATGGTTACCGCATCCGTGTCTTGTAGGGGTGGTGGGGGCCGGCAAGTAGTGTGTGGGAGGGATAGGAGACGGGGAGAGAGAGGGCACAGCCAATCAGTCAGCCCTTTTCCACTGTGACCTCCCTGCAAGCTGGGGATCCGTGTTCGAGCTTCAGTGTCGGCTCAAAAATGCAGTAATGTAATTAAAAAAAACAGCGATCGCAACTGTAGATGTACAAATGTAATTACAAAAAAACACAAGCTGATCCTCGGGCAGAGATAGCTTATCAATACAGCTGCCCCCGAGCGTCGCATTGGTGTGAACTGCAATGAACAGGAAGTAAATAGTGCTCATAATCGAATGTGAGTTCCTCTCGTTCCTCTCTAACACCTCGCAGATTCAGCAAACTGAAAACAGTGCTGTGCGCCCGCGAGCAGAGGGCTAAGAAAAGAAACTGCGAGGGGTGGGAGGAGTTGTGGGAGGCACGGGGAGAAAATAGTGCTAGTGCTCACAATTTAAACAAGCATTTCAATGCAATAGGACTCGCATTTACGCGAGATTTATTGCATTGGAAACAGGAGTGCGGGGGCGAGACGGCACGAACGCGAGTGGGGGGACGCGGGGGGGCAGAGAAGCCACGGACTGTGGGAGGGGGCAGGGGGGGAGACAGGGAAGAAAATAGAGTTGTAGTAAAGGGGCCAATAGCCGTGGAAGGATACAAATGACGACATGGCTGTCAGGAGGAGGGACTAACAAGCCTAAAACCAATCAAAAGGCAGCATTTAGGATCTAAGCCAATCAAAAAGATGGGCGGAGAGTGGGCGGAGCTTCCACAAAGCTTCCACGCTACAGTGTATACTGCATGTCTCAACGAGACAGCGCAAGCGCTGCCTAGGCGGGACCTAAAAAGGGTCCATAAAGAAATATACATAAATATTGAAGAATCCTAATTCAATGAAATGAGTCGCTGCTAATGCAAGATATATGGTGTTTTTCTTCTTTATTATTCCATTCATATAAACCATCAGCCAACGCGTTTCGTCCTTTTTACATAGGACTTCTTCAGGGCTGGAAGTTAAAAAGATATATACAAGACATTTACAAAAAAGACACTGTACAAAACCCAACAACATTTATATACAAACAACATATATATTACATAGATAAGGCGTACATGTAATAGATAAATCACTAATAAACCATACCCAAGTTGGCACATACCAACCACGACATAAACAATTTATTAAAATCACAAATAATATTGACATGCATATGTCAACTAACAGAAGAAAGAGAAGGAGAAGGAAAATGAAATTGAAAAATAGAGTGAAATGAGAGTCTGAGATTAAAAGACAACTATGACCTTAACGTAAGAAATAAGACGGGTCAGGGTCAGGGAGACTTACACTCTGTCGGAGGAGCAGTATGGTTACTGGAGGGGCTAGGCATGGTGGATCAATGCCTGAACTTATATTTGCTCGTTAGTAAGTACACCAACGCAAGGCAGGGCTCCATCTGCCTGGCCTTCATGGATTTGTCTAGCACCTTTGACAGCATGGTAAGATCTAAACTGTGGGCCATTTCGACTAACCTGGGGGTGGACCTGGGGCTTGTCCAATTCTTGAGGACTTTGCTCTAAAATCTCTCGGCGTCCGTGAGGTTTGGCCCGGCTGGAGAGCACACCTTCATCTTTACGCTGGGGAAGGGTGTACCCCAGGGCTGTGTATTGGCCCCAATCCTATTCTTATTGTATATCTTGAGGCTTCCCTTTCTGTCTGTGCTAAGGATGTCCCCCTAGTGGGTAAAAAAAATGTTCCTGCATTACTTTACGCGGATGATGCCGTTTTACTAGGGAAAACTCTCAAGGGTCTAAACATCCTGTTCAAGGAGTTTGTTAGCTTCATTGGGTCCCTGTGTCTTGCCACCAATCGTTCCAAAACTTATCCCAGAGGCCATGGGCCATTTGTACCTAGGTGTAGTCTTCGCCGCTAGGGGGAATTCGGGACCTTGTAAGCTTATAGCCTCCCAAAGGTTGGTTTGTGCTGCTGGTTACATTTACACCTTAGCCTCACGCATTGGTAGAAAGCCTATGACCCCTCTGTTGGAGGTCTTTAGGAGCAAATGCCTCCCTACCCTCACCTATGGGGATGGCATCTGGGGATACTCTAACACCACCTCCCTGCAGATGGAAGAGAATGGTGTCCTGCGGTGCCTTTTGGGAGTCCCTCCTGCTTGTGCAAACCATATTGTTCCACAGGAGCTCGGGGATTAGTATGTAGAAGATAGCATTAAACTGGCCCCTCTGATGCTATGGTGTGCAGTCTTGGTGAACCAGCAAGCAGGCCTTAACAGGGAAGTGATCACTGACTGTCTTGCTTGTGATAGAGGCTTGGCTATACCTTGATTGTAGTACATCAAGCATGAAATATCTAACCTGGGGAGACAGGAACTTTTTTCTACCCCCTGTGTTATGTATAAGGTTGACCTAGCCTGGATTAAAATGCATTTAAAATTAGGAAATGTCGGCTTGGAGAGGAAGGTAAGCTTGTTAAGATTTCTGTAAGGGAGTACGTGACTCTTCAAACCACCCCTATCATGGAGCCGTACCTGGTATGGGTTGATGCTGCCTGCGATAGTCCTCTTAACTAGATTTATGCTCGGCCATATGAGGTGGCACCTGGGTTGCCCTCTGGCCCAATTTGATCCCAGCAATGTCCTAATCTGCCCTTGTGATGAGTCTTCGCCCCCGAGCCTGCTCCATTTCACCTCCTTCTGCAAGTATTCCCTGGCATATTCTAAAAGGTTTCTAGTTCCACTAATTAGAGTATGTGGCATCAGAACATGTGCTGATGCCTTGTTGTACCTGCAACAGCTAAACTCCCCCACTCATTGCAGTAGCATTTGTTCCTTTTTAAAGTGTGCAATTGCCAAAATAAAACAAATTGTATTTTAATCAACAAATATCTCAAGTCACACCTTGGCACTTGATTAAACTCTAACATAGGGGCATTTGTCTGATGGGCCTACCTTGGCTTTGACTTCAACTGTATGAGTATTTAACCCTGACCATTTGGCTGCAGATTTTTTTTATCCATTCAATGTTTTTTATGGTCTATTTTTATTATGGTCTATTTGTATTATGTAATCAACTACCTGTTTGTTAATTCTGCGTCCAGACGAGGCCATGACTATGTTTTAATGATGTTTTAATGTTTTGTATTGTGTTTTTATGGCGATTTCTTGCCGCCGAAATAAAGAATTATCTATCAGAATAGAGTTCACACGTGGATGTCAGCCACAGTGATAGGTGTATGAAAAGGTTAACCCAGGGCCTCAGATCTACTATTTATGATTCTCTTATCAGCCCCATTTCCTTCCTGCGATATGCCCAGGCCCCTTCCTTAGTGAACTCTCTCTGAATAAAAGAGCACCCTTGAAGTATACAGCGAAAGCATGGCTCTCCCTTCGACCAGTGTGTCTCACCCACCTTGCAGAAATGCTACAATAGACAATATGTCTGGGGGAATGCCTCTACCATGTCGTGTTTCACCATTTAGGCCTGGGTATCCCAAAATGAAACCCATAGTCTGCCATTTGTGCCACTTCGAGTGCACAGCACTACATCCTCCATGCATTGTACCACTTGTAGGCACACATACACCCAGCAGATGCATCTACCATGCAGGCATTGCACAGTACTGCATTCTCCCTGTATTGTATCCTTCCTAAGCACACATTCAAACAGTGTACATACACCGCTCCTGCGCAACACTTCACAACAACCGGAAGCAGGCCAGGGGGTGAGTTAGGCACACAACAGCGGAACTTTAAATGAGTGAACCTGTAGGCCTCACTACAGTGAAACAGGTTGATAAGGATCTGTTCACTCCTATTGATCACAACACGGTATGCTGCCACCAACGCACTCATGCTGCTTACCTCCTGGTAAAGGCAGTAGCCTTTCACCACTATGAGGGTAGCAGATTTGCTGCCCCTCGCAGTCCAACAAGACCGCAATCCGTGAGATAGGCCTATGTAATGGCACACACGTATTATTCATGCTTGTCTAGGACAAAAAAATCAGCATTAGGCATCCAGACATCAGTACAGTTGGGGCACTCAGGGCAGGGGTGCACGTCCATTACCATGCGGAGGACTTGTCCGTCCCAGCAGTCCCAGAGACTGTCACAAATTCATTTATATTTCCAGTGGGTTGCTGATACTCTTTTTTGCCCCCCCCCCCCCCAAGATTCTCTCATTCACACACAAGAAAGCTACACTATTTTAAAAGCCTTTATTAAAATAGTAAAACAGAGTTTTAGTGCAGAGGATTTTTCCAAGCGTAATTACAGATATAAAAATTATGGGGGGGCGTGGTCTCACTGCAGATGGAGTGAGACGCACGCCGCTGGAGCTCCGGGCCGCCGGCGGTGAAATCAACGTTTCTAAGCAGCACAACAGCCCCGGGGGTGCCCTGCCTGGGGGCGACTGGCTGGCGGAGGGGCCCTGGCTGCGGTTCGGGGGCCTGGCGACCCCCCAGAGGGGCTGGTAGCGGTGTGAGAAGAGGCAGAGGGCTAGCGCTCTGGCCCTCAGGAGCGCACCCGCCATCTTGTGGAGCCTGGCCAGATGCGCTCCTGAGATGGCGATTCCCGTCGTGGGCCTGCGACCACGGATGGGAGTTAATCAGAGGAGAGGCGCCTGGGCCCCTGGAGGTGGTGCGGGGGCCGGGACAAGCCGGTGCTGTGGCTCCCCTGCTTCAATTGGCAGCGCCGTGGAGTGAGGCGGACTACACCGACTGGCGGGAATGAGACCGCCATTTTGCAGATTCCGGCCTGCGGCGCCCCTGAGTATAACCCGGCTCTGATCGGCGACCTCTGACCGGGGATTGCAGGCGACAGTAGGACCACTTGAGCAGCCAAGGTAAGGGGGCTGGGGAGCGCCGGCATCAATAATCGGGGAGTGCCTTGCCAGACTGTGATCTGCCTGACTGCCATCTTAGGCCTCCATAGTCCAGATACCTCACGGGGCTTGGCTGGAGTTGCTTACTCGCCAGCGGATCCGCCCCCTGTCCAGCGGGACCCCCAGACCCCCCGAGCTGCCCTGGTTGGAGGAGATAATCTGCAGGCTGGGAGGGTTCTACAAGTGGCCCACTACACCCGGGCTTGGCTCGCCCGCCATCTCCTGACTTTCATCGCCCTCCCGCCCTAGCCCCATGTGGGCCCGGACACACAATCTATCCGCCCTGGTGAGGCCTTTCTAACTGTGGTTTGGTTCTGGGGCACCCCTGCTGACACTATCGGGGACATCAGGTACTGCACAGCGGGGCGCTAGGACATTGCTGGACTGCGCCTCAGCTGGGGCGTGGCGTTGGACGTTGTTGCCCTGGGTGGACCCCCCCGGACACGGCTGCATCCTTGGGACACCCCCGCTGGCCCTGCTGAGGATCCGGGCCTCTTCGCGGCAGGGCGCGGGATGCCACCAGTCTGCGGCCGGACCGGAGGCGAGGTACTGGTCACCTGGGGTCCCCCTGAGCTCGGGGGGTGGGGGGTGCCTAGTAGATTTTGTTCTCCCTAAACGGCTCACACACGGCGCTGGGGTGCTCCTTATCGCACTGACAACCTGGATCGTTGTCCCGAGGACAGAGGCGCCGCTACGCAACCTCACCAGAGTCGCATGCCTGCGCAGCTCTCGCTGCAGCCTTGGCCACTGGTTACTAGACTGCGGAGCCTGAAACCCTGCCCCGATCTTCTGCTGTGGTAAAGTGACCCTGTCAGCCTGCCCTGGTGAGTTCACGCTGTATATGGCTGCCTATCTGCACCGTGGGTGAAGGAGACGCCTCGCCACACGGCGCCACGAGCACCCCTCTTGAACTTGGCCGACCTCCTGGGATACCACTGAATATCAGCATCACTGCGGAAACTACTACCTGGTCAGAGTGGGTGACCCTCCTGCTGTGCCCTGTTGGAGGGGGGGCGATATTGATGCCTGCCTTGCCTGGCCTCTGCCATTTCCTCGGTTCAGTTCTCTTAGTGCTTTGCACCTTCTCAACGGCCTAGTGGAACACTTGGGGGGGACCCTGAGGGACTGGCCTTCGTCTGTCTTCGGATCTCACTGCCTACGCCGGACCCCGCTTCAACGCCCTCCAGTTTCTGTGGCCGGGTTTGACCTCAGCTGGACCGGACAACTGCCAGTGCCTGAGTGGCATCTACTCACCTGGGCTCTCCTGCGCGTGGCACCACTTCTGGGGAGACATGACTCGTTCGCGGACCGGAAAGGAACCTCCCGCAACCCCTAAAGATAATCCAGTCACCGCTATGTGGAACAAACCAGGATCCGCCACAGCAGCAGACATGGCATCAGCAGCCGGGGGACCCTCGGACCCTGTCACGCAATCCTTTATGGCCACCTTCATGGACGAACTCCACTCTAAAATCGGTTCTCTTCGATCAGAGGTCCAGGCCTGTGTCAATGAACTCCGGAGAGACGTGGTGGAGCTAGGAGGGAGAGTGGACGACCTCGAAAAGACACTTGATGCCCGTTCGGAGGATCAGCGCCTGACCACCCTGGAGGAACAGCACATTGAGTTGCAGATGAAGCAGGAGGACTTGGAAAATAGGGGACGCCGAAACAACCTGCGCTTGCGAGGAGTTCCGGTTGGGGCAGAAGGATCCGACATTATGCCTTTTGTGGCAGAACTGTTTCAGGACATCAGGGGAGACGAGGATGCATCTCCGCCAGCCTTGGACTGGGCACATCGAGTGTCTGGCCCCCCTGGACGGCCGGGCCTCATCCCTGACATCTTGGCCCGGATCCATTTTTTTACAGAGAAGGAGGCCATCCTCAAAGCAGCTCGAGACAAACCTGAGCTCACCTTCAAGGGTACCCCCATCCAACTGTTCCAGGACCTTGCCCCCACAACACTCCGCCGCCGCAGGGATTTCCGGCCTATAACAGATAAGCTCCGGGAACTGGGCGTCCGCTATCAATGGGGACACCCGTTTGCACTCATCTTCCAGTGGGAATCCAAGCGCCGGGTGCTATGGTCCTTCCGAGAAGCTGCCCAACTACTCTAGATCCCGACACACCACCCACGAGCCCCTCGCGCATACCTCCCAGGGCCCGCGAACCGGCAAAACCCCAATGGACTAAGGTACATCGCGCCAGACGTCCTTCCTCCCGGGGAGTCTACACTTCATCCCAAGAGAAACAGGACATTATACAGCATATCCGCTCTTTGGAGGGTGGTCATTCGCCCCCAGGATCTCAGCCATCTGACAAATAGTTGGACGCTCCACCCGCTGACTGCCTGATTGATTTTCTCTACTCCCTGAGTAGGTCCCTTGCGGAAATGGGTTCAACGCTCCACTCCCTCATGGACACTCTATGGACATCGCTATCCTGTGCCTGAATCGTGTTCCGGCGGCGGCCCCAGACTCCGCTCCTAGAGGGCGATATCGATTTCCGATGACCCGCCTCCGCTTCTATTCCTTGGAGAGTGACATCTCCGGGATGGCCTGTGCCCCTGTCCCTGGCCCGTCCCCGGACTGGAATAGACTTTGTTGGCCATGTTGGCCGTTGTTTTGCTCGAAATGTTATGCTATCTTTTTCTTCTCTCTCTCTCTTCTCCTCTCCTACTCTAACCCCTGGCGGGGGGGCACCCCTGAGAATATGGGAGACTCTCTTTGGACAGGTTGCCCTTCTTCCATCCAGCACTCTACAGCGAATACTACGGCCTTGGGGCTCACCAGCCCTCCGTGGGGGGGAAGCTGCCCTACACACCACTCCAACCCTTCTGCCTGGGTTAGCGCGCGCTTCTGACCCTCCGAGATCCTGACCTCTGTACCCTGCCTGAAACTCCTCTCCCTGAATGTGAAGGGTTTCAACTCCCCAAATAAACGTCGCCAGATATGGCGATATCTTCTATTGCAAAATCCAGATATCATCTTTCTGCAAGAAACCCACCTAAGAGACGACGTCTCTCGCATGGCACATCCTCGATACCCTCTTCAATTTTGGGCCTCTGCGACCACCAGGTCGGCGGGAGTAGCAATCCTCTGTCGGGCGGGTATCCACCAGGGGGATTCTAGAGTAGTTCGTAGCAAAGATGGCAGATTTCTCAAGGTGATGGTCAAGATTGGGCACCACACTCTCACCTTATGCAACATTTACGCACCGAACCAGGCTCGGGACCCATTCTTGCGGGGGTTGCTGCGAGAGCACATAACACACGATGACTCCGATCTCATTCTGGGGGCGATTTCAATTTGGTATGGGAGGCGGGACTCGACCGCAGCGAGGGCTCATTTCACGGGACGGGGGCCATGTCAGCGGCCTTAAAGAGACCGCTAACTGCACTAGGTCTTATAGATATCTGGCGCTACCATTCCCCGGACATACGCGACTACTCCTATTACTCCCATGTCCACCGCTCCTATTCGCGCATTGACTACCTCTTCGTCTTACACTCCCTCATCAAGGACACCCTCTCGGCATCTATGTCTGATATCTCAGTCTCTGACCACGCTCATGTGGAACTCATTATCCACAACCGTTTCTCTCGCCCCAAGTGTCCCTCCCGGTGGCGTTTCCCCCCTCATATCCTCAGAGACCCAGTGGATGCAGCGGAACTTCGAACCGCCATCACGTCTTACTTTGAGACCAACGACCTCCCAGAGACTCCACTCCCTGTACTCTGGGATGCGTTCAAGGCTACGATTCGCGGTAGCATCACATCCATCGCTATTGCTCGGGCTCGGGAAGCTCGCTTGTTTGAAGACAAACGTTCACACGACATAAAGGCACTGGAGAGGTTAGACCAGGAGCGTCCTTTGGCGATACATAAGAGGCGCCTAGCCATGCTCAGAGGCCAGCTCCGGGTGCATAGAACCAACAAGGCCGAACATGCCCTACTCGCCCTGCGACAGCGGTATTATGATGGGGGAGACAAGGTGGGCACAGTCCTGGCACGCCGCCTTCTAACGCGGCCAGCCAAAGCGCACATTACTAAACTTAAACTGGGAGACGGGAATTGGGCCACTACCGAGGCTGCCAAGCTCCAAGCATTCCAGAATTATTACTCCTCTCTCTATGCCCAGGAGTCGCCTGACCAGGTATTGGCCACCTTGGAGGCCTGTGAGTGGTCCCCGATTAGCAAGTATCACTCTCAGCTGCTAGAGGAGCCTATCACTCCGGAGGAGTTCGTCGGCGCTCTAAAGGATCTCCCTCTTGGCAAAACCCCGGGCTCGGACGTATTACCTGTCTCGTTCTACCGCGCCTTTCTACCACAGCTTCAATCTCATATGCTTCGCCTCTTTAATTCTTTTTCAGATGAAGTAGGACCCTCCACGGATATGGCTATGGCCGAAATCGCCCTAATTCCCAAGCCGGGGAAAGACCTTACGCTCTGTTCCTCCTTTCGCCCCATCGCACTCTTAAACATAGATCTCAAAATTTACACTAAAATCTTAGCAAAACGTCTCAGCACGCACCCCCCAGGCCTTATTGAGCCAGATCAGGTGGGCTTTATTCACCAACGCCAAGGGGCAGACAACGTACGCCGCATTGCACACTTAGTTGGGAAGGCACACCATTGGAAGATACCCTCCTGCTTGTTATCGCTCGATGCTGAGAAAGCATTTGACCGAGTAGATTGGGTATTTCTCCGAGCTGTCTTGCAGAAAATAGGGTTAGGTCCGCAGATGATTGCTCGAATTATGGCCCCATATATCTCCCTGCTTGCCCGGGTGCGGGTCAACGGCCAGCTCACGCAACCCATCTCCATTCTCAGGGGCACCAGACAGGGGTGCCCCTTATCCCCTCTTTTATTTGCTCTCGTCGTGGAGCCCCTGGCCATCATGATCCGCCAATCTCCTGACATTCATGGCATCAAACTTGGGGGCCTGGAACACAAAATAGCTCTGTTCGAGGACGACCTCCTTCTCACACTGTCAAGCCCACGTTCCTCTCTGCCTGCCCTTCAGAAGTTTCTCTAATCGTTTGAACAGGTCTCGGGGCTCAAAATTAACCATGCAAAATCATGGGCTCTCAATCTCACAATCCCTGTGGACGAGATTGCCGTGCTACAATCTCTCATTCCCTATCAATGGGCATCTCGCTCCATTCGATACCTGGGGCTCAATCTAACCCCTAATCTGGCGACATGGTCCCAAGCCAATTGGCAGGAGTGTACAACTGCCGTAATAGCTGACTTAAGAGCGTGGAAGTCCCTACCACTTTCCTGCCTGGGGCGCTTGAACAGTTAAAATGTCGATCCTTCCAAAGATACTCTACTTTTTCCAGACACTGCCCACGCCCATCCCGGAACATCAAATTCAGGGTCTCCAGCGTGAGCTAATCGCGTTTATATGGGGAGGGAATAGGCCGCGTTTCTCTAGTAAAATACTCATGCTCTCACGTGACAGGGGAGGGTTGGCCTGCCCCAACCTGTTGGAATATTATTGGGCATCGTACCTCCGCTTCATCTCGGAGTGGATGGCGTGGGAGAGTGAGAAAGTATGGTTTCATATGGACAGGGCAGTGACCTGTCGCCCCATCTGGGACCTCGCGTGGCTCTCTCGTGATGCACGCTCTCGAAGCGCTTATATTGCGGTCCCTACTAAGACTGTGCTCGAGATATGGGACAAATTGGCAATACGCAAAGGCCTCACATCCTTCCCGTCTCCCCACACTCCCATCGCCCGCAACTCACACTTCCCGCCGGCCCTCCACCCGCCTTATTTCTCAGAGTGGACGGAAGGGGGATGTAGGACAATTCGTGATCTCTTCGCGGGGGATACTCTCGAACCTTTCGAACAATGCAAGCGGGATTTCCGGTTATCGGAGGGGGCGAGGTTTCAATATATTCAACCTCGACACTAGGTACAGGCGTCTTCTCAGACGCAAGCGGCCACTCGACCTTTCACCTCGTTCGAACGGCTGGTACGTGCATTCGATAACTCTAGGTGACTAATATCTCGTGCATATCAAGTTCTCCAACATTCACAACGAACCGATCCACACCCCTATCAGCTGCGGTGGCAGTCAGCCCCCGACACTGATATCGTGCCCACCCAATGGGAACACTTGTGGCGCGACATCCCGAAGGTCTCCGTAGCATACCCCAACAGGAATCTGCCTATAAGGTAATGACACAATGGTACTATACCCCTCAAAGGTTACATAAAATGTTCCCCACCTCTTCGCCTCTATGTTGGCGTTGCACTAGCGCCCCGGGGGATTTCATACACATTTGGTGGGCGTGCCCACTCTTGACTATCTATTGGAAGGAAGTTCTCAGCCATATTCGACTGGTATTAGGCTACCCATTACCTGAAAACCCGCTTACGATTGTCTTGGGCCTCCGGCTGGTGAACCTGCGTGCCATGACCCGCCGTGATCGGCACCTCAGCCTCCACATGCTCGGTGCTGCTAAACAAACCATTGCTCTTTATTGGAAAAAAGCTGAAACGCCTCCGATTAACGTGTGGTTCACCCGCCTCTGGCATACAGTGGCAATGGAGCTACTCACAGCACGCTTGCAACTCCAGGACACTAAATTTACTAAACTATGGAGACCACTGGTGGATTATTTGGGCCGACTGGAACATGCTCGACTGCAACCACCGAGGTTGCGGGCCCTACACCTCTTTGAGGATGCAGCATGCCCCCCAGATCCAGATAGTCTTTGGAAACCCACAAATGGACCAATTCAAACTGCACCCCCAGATGGCCCTTCCACTCCAGAGCCCGGGACCCCCGACACTCCTGTCGCCATAGTTGGCCTTGATCCTTCCTCACATCCCATTAGAGACATCTCACGGAGCTGAGGTAGCACCTGCACCCTTGCGAATCGCCTTCCTAGTAGCTTTAGACTCCCCCCCGCCCCCGTCATATCTCTCACTCTCTTTTCCTTCCTATCTGCTCCTTCTTTACCTCCTCTTTTCTTACTTTATTGTTTTTATTATAGATATACTGTTCTCAGCTGCAATTGTGATGCCCACGAACAGATCTGAAATATGTGCCTCTAGGACTGAGTCTCGATGGGATGGAATCCAGTGTCGTACACTGGTGGCTTGGTAAAACTCTAGACTGTCCACACGAGAGGTCTGACCGTGAGGTAATGTTCTTCCCTACAATCGCTATCCGTTGCCACACGAACGGCTCCTGATACTACTTTTGTTGAACTGTGCAGATGACAACAATGGGTACTGAACAATGGTCACAGATTTCAGTTCGGACATAAATGGTATAACACTGTGAAATGTGGTTAATTGTAGTATTGAGAACTGCATTATGAAATTCTCTTAAATGCTAATAAAAACAAGGTTTAAAAAAAAATCTAAAAAATAATAATAATAAAAAAAGTATGTAAAATTAAAAGTATGTACAATGTTACCAAAGGGTGGTAGCAAGTGTCACAGGTTCCTGATATTTTTGCTGCGATATTGTCAAAGCTCTTACTACAGTGGATGCAGTGGGGGAGGATGTATGGCAGGCATATATGCATTGGTAGGTAGACCGGTATATAGTAAACAGCCAGCTGATTGAGGAGTTAAATGCATTCATATATTGGTTTTAGGAAATTTTATTTGCTAGCGATACTTTAGTTCTATAATAAACAAAAAGAGGTTGGTATTCTTAAAAAAAAAAAAAAAATTATGGGGATTAATATAAGGCACAACATCTGAATAATATGAAAATTGACAGCATATTATGTGACCATCTTAGCTGAAGCCACTTCTCTCCTATTTCGACCGAATGTATAAATTAGCGCCAAAATCTTGCCTTAAATAAGAGATTCGCAGGTGGCACACATGAATACCTGTTCACTACTTGTAGTTTCCTGCCCTTGGGCAGGCTGGTTCTCCTTTGTGATATGTCCCTGTTCTCAAACGAATGATATAGAAAGCACAACCTCAATGCAGAGTGATTGTCCTAGATGCTCTTTCTGGATTGTCTGAAGCCACTGTCTCCTCTAAAGGTTTGTGAACGTGCTTTACATAATATTTTTCAACCTTATTTTGGAAATATTAACCCTGTGACATAAGGTGAGATAAAATAAGGTGACAATATAGGGCTGTGAATTCCCTTGAATAAGCATCGAAAGCCATAGTACTTGACCTCAAATGTCACAATTAATGAATATATAACATATGAGCACAAAACCCTATTAAAGAATAATAAAATTGTCAAACTGTAATTGCAAATTAATGGAATCCCACTTATACATTATAAAATGTGTGTTAAGCCTTAGGCAAGGGTGAGATTAACAAGTAAATATGTTATGAGGGAGGCTCAGAAGTAGAAAAAAGGCAAAACAAATGCAAACAATACCCCTGCAATTCAAAAGTTACTTTCCATGGTTAATTGCAAATATTACTCATCATATCAAGGCAAGAAAAGGACACGGGACATCAGAGCAAGACAGGACACACAGGCTGTGAATTGCGCTTTCAACGAAACGGTATTTGTTAGGTGCGCAGCTGCTTCAAACAGAAGCGTCCTGATGCTCAAAACAGAGAACCAACCACATTATCTTAATAACTAGGCTGCATCAAAAACCAAGCTTTGAGTGTTCATTTTAAAGATGCGCAGCGACTCAGACCAGCGCAGTTTAGGTTGTATTCACATATAGGGGTTTGCACAAATGATCCCACAATACCTGGGCAAGGAACAATCTAGACTAGCGAAAATTGTATTTTAGGGAATTAATTATTACAAATGTAATTTCCACCGTGTAACATTTAATTAGTCACTGGTGATATATTTGATTATACAAAACATTATTTATTCAGAATTTTGAACACGTATAGTAATCTTCACTCCAGGTAGAGGTACCTGAAGTGTGCATTGTAAAACTCTTTTGACATGCGGTTATACATATATTACACTAAACGAAGAAACAAAAAGAACAAACGATAATTATACTGTGATGTACAAATTTTGAATTTACAATTTGCGTGGCAACTAGAAACTTTCTTTAGTCTTCCAGTTTTTTGTACATACTGTGGCTGTGCTTCTTAATTTTTGCACAGTCCATACAGGAGGTACTCTGTAATGGAAACACCCACGGAGGACAAATTTGCCCTCTGTTTCCTAGTGTGTGTCCACAAAATTATATTTTGAGAGGTTAGCAGATTGAAAAAAAAGAGACTTCTCCAACTGGTTGTGTCAACGCGTTTTGGCGCTTTATGATTCCGACCCTCTTCAGGACAGTGGAATAATGAACAACCTTTTAAAGAATAATGCATACTTCAACATAATGCAAGTAACAAACAAGGGTTTGGCCCTTAATCAGTAAGGCCGGACCAATATACAAGTGAAAAACCTCAAAAATTGCCAGTACTGATGCTCATTCATTCATCTCTACATATCAAGATCAAACAGACCGAATCAATCTGATCTATAAAAGTTTTATTTAATTGTTTTCCTTTTGAAATAATTTCGATCTTTTTCATCTTATTTTCTGGAAATAGATTCTCTTTTTTTAAATTGCTAAACATACAGAAATGTACAAAAAATTGGACATACACTGAAGACACAACAACATCAGACTTTGTATGACACAAAAGTGTTGTCATTAAAAAAGGATCATATCATATTACAAACATAAACAATACATATTTCACTCTGGTTCTGTCTAATATTTCACGACAAAATTTAACACGCAGCAATGCCTCTGAATATTTTCTATAATGATAGTCTTTTCAAATTATTTCAAAGGCCTAGACCAAATGGTGTCCCTACTCTGCTCACTGCATATTCATAACAGTTGAAGACCACAGTATTTTTGGTGAGCAGGAATGGTGTCCTATTTACATGAGCACCTATTTGGTCAAAAGGATAAACCAGTCGACGTGTTTCGAACTCACTGAGGTTAGTTATCGGGTTCTCCTCCGGACACAGAACACAAAGAGAGCTAAAAGTAAAAAAACTGAAAAATTTAATATGGTTTCAAATTAAAAAAAAAATCACATTCAAAAAATCAACCACTAAAAACTCCATTCAGCCCAAATCGATTACCTCAGTATCTTTAAGGGAAGTTTCAATCTCCTTTTTTCACCATCCGGTGACGCTTGCCATCCAAGCCAACACTATAAAGCAATGTCAAAATGCAACTATTTAGAACTGTCATGTTATGTCAAAAAAAAAGCAAAGAAAGGAACTAAATATAGAAAATGACCTAAATGCTTTCTTACTTTTGAATTGGAATGGTGACCTAAGTCTCGCGTTATCTTGTGCCAATTTCACCACTTTGCTTCTGTTGGAAAAGCCAAAAACAGACCAAACGGTCAAACTAAACTAATCATCCATTACACTACACTGGGCTAATTACTAGTAGACCAGTCTATATTAGCAGAAAACGGAAAGATATTGCTGCAGCGTGGTTGTGTAACTGACAAATGCGCGCTCAAAAACGCTCCTTTAGGAAGACCAACGCTTATCCGAATTGCTTCGTGCATATGATCGCCTTGCGGAGTCGACAATTATATGGTCCCCGACCTCTACAATCAATGGTTAAATAAGAATGCGCTTAAAACCCTCGTTTAGAAAGACCAACGCTTCATGCATGTGATTGCCTTACCGGGTAACCAGATCTTTGGTACCCAACCTCTACATGCAGTGATTGAATAGAAATGCTAATAGACTAAAAGACAGGTTTAACGGTGAATCCTGTGACCCAATGTCAATTGCAATATAGTACTCGCAATAGAGCAGCAACGAATTTGTGCAGCCAACTTACTTCTATTGACTTTGTTTTCGCACGGCGATGTAAGTCAAGGCAATTCGAATCAGTTCGAGGTCGCGAGTGAATGCCGGTCACTCGGTAGCTTTTTTTAAAATACTTCCGGGTTGCACATTTTTTAAAAATTCAAACGAGGAACAACTTTATTAGTGTCGTCACCTCCTTGTAGTGCAAATGTGTGGTGATCTGAGGAAAATATTGCGAATACCAAAGTACGGTCTGCTTCATAATTAGGGCTCCCAGTTTTAAGACATTTATTTTTTTGACATTTCCGTCTGTATTTATCCATATTTATTTTTTGATAATTTTATCTGTATTTATCCATATTTATTTTGGGTTTTGTGGAAAAATTAAGCTGAAATTAGTATCTTCCATATTTATTTAACCAGTAAATATGCACTCATGCTTGAAGGTCTGCCAGGTTTCAGTGCTGTGAATACCTGCAGAAGATAAATCAATGCACTTTTAAGAAAATATGCAGATTTCAGTATTAACCTTGTTCATATCTACTGCTGTTAAAGCCTCTTTACTAAAATTCCTTTCTTTTTTAGCCCCCTTACCTATCAATCCACACAGCCATTGGCCTGAGAGTCATGGCAGACAGTATTTAGAATTACTCAAAAGCAAATCAATTTCCGTTTTTATCCACATTTAAAAATAAATACAGACAAGAAAATAAATATTTTCTGTCTGTATTTATCTGTAAAAATCAGTAAAAACAGAAAACAGGGAGCCTTATTCATAATTAATATCACTGCCCAATAAATCTGGACGCAGTTTATAAAAGCTGATGAGAGCGATGAATATTAGAAACTTATCTTCAGCTTACTAATTTACTCAAAAATTCAAGGACTCTGGGGACGAGTCCATCAGAAAGAATTCAAAAAATTGCCAATAATTCTTTTGGTTCGTACGTATGTACAAAGAATTCAGACCTTCATTCTACTTTTATGTAAATGAATTGGGGAAGAAACAAAAAATCTCGGGGTGGTCTCGAAATGGTCAGTGGTATTTGACTTAGCTTATATTTGTTGGTAGAGTATCTATTAGCTGAGAAAATTAAAGGCATTAATGCCTTAGGGTCCCATAAATGGCACATATAAAAAAAGGGTTGCTAAATAAATACACAAAGTTGCTCATAGGAATGTCATCCAGTAGAGATGAAGGCAGCTCACAGATTCTGTAACTCTGTCATTTCATTAAGGCCATTTTGTACAGAATTGAATTTGACATTAAGAAATGCCTCTCGCTGGCTTAACTTACTATCCAAATCACCTCCTCTGTCGTTTGGTTCAATAGATGAAATAACTGTCCATTTCAGATCAGTTTCTGTTTGTTTGTTTTCCAACCAATGTGTTACCAAAGGTGCTGTAATTATGCATTTACGGATCCGCGATTTATGTTGACAAATTCGCTGACGTACTTCTTGATTAGTTTTCCCAATGTAAAGTTTGTTGCATGGGCAAATTATTTCGTACACAACATTTTTGGTTTTACAATTCGTAAATGTATTGTGTTTCCAGTTGTATACATCATGAGAGAACAGGTTACCTTCAATTGTCTGGTTGCAGCAGACACATGTCCCACATTTATGATGGCCTTGTACCGGGAGTAAGTTGAGGTAATGTCGCATATCCAATTTAGGTGGAGGTTTAGGTAAGCCAGAGCGGACTAGTTGATTTCTGAGGCTTTTCTCTTTTTTGAAAGCGAATAATGGTTTCTTAAAAGAGTTGTTCCAGTTCGAAATTAAATGCCAGTTTTGATTGATAATTCTTTTAAATTCGTTTGACTTTGTGCAGAACGTGGATACGCATACCAATTGGTCCAATTGTGGTTTGCTTTTTTTTGTTAGTAGTTCTTCCCTTGGTGTCCACCAAGCTCTTACCATTGATCTTTTTAAAAGTCGCTTGGGGTAGCCACGATCTTTAAGTTTGGAAATCAAATTGTTAGCGTGGAGTTGGAACTCCTCCTTCTCTGTACAATTACGACGAATCCTTAAAAATTGGCCATACGGCAAATTATCTCTTAGGCTCCGGGGATGATGGCTCGTATAATGTAAAGCCTTATTTCTATCCATTGGCTTTGTGTAAAGTGTTGTCTTTAGATATCCCCCTGATGCGTATACCTCAACGTCCAAGAATGTGATGTGCTTCTCATTATGGTTGACACTAAATTTAGTGTCTGGTGTCCGATCGTTAAGCCACTTGTAAAATTGTAACTGTGTCTCTTCTGTGCCAGTCCATATGAAGAATATATCATCAATGTATCTTACCCACCCTGTTATTTGAGATAGGAATAGGTTATTGTTAAAGACTAATCTTTCTTCATATTTTGCCATGTACAATACAGCAAATTCTGGACCGAATGGACAACCCATTGCGGTTCCTTTCACTTGGCAATAGAAATCGTCACCGACCTTAAAATAGTTCTGCTTTAAACAGATCTTTGCCAGTTCAATAATAAAATCAGTTGGTGCTTGTTCTGGTTTAGATCTCAAATCCAGGAAAGATTCCATTGCCTCGAAGCCATCTTCTTGGGGAATTTCCGTGTACAGAGACACAACATCGAATGTAACCAATCTTTGTGTTGTCTCCGTGAACTCAATATCCCGAATTGCATTAAAAAAATGCATAGTGTCTCTCAAACACGAAGGGACTTGTTCTAAGAGCGGCTTCAAGAAAAAATCAACGTATTTCGCGATCGGTTCAAGAACCGAATCGCATCCCGAAAATATTGGGCGGCCTGGTGGCTGTTTCTCATCCTTGTGAACTTTAGGTAACCAATATAGCACCGGAATGCGAGGGTATTCTTTAATAAGGAATTTAGATTCTTTAGGACCCACATATCCTAATTCAACTCCGAGTTTGATAAGTGTATTTATTTCACCCTGAATTTCTCTTGTTGGATCACATGAGAGTCTTCCGTATTGGTCCGTATTTTGAACCTGTTTTAGGGCCTCTTTTTGATACTCCAATAAAGACCAGATGACAATCTCTCCGCCTTTATCAGCAGGCTTTATTATTATTGAGGGGTCATTTTTTAGATCTCTTATGGCATCACTCTCCTCCTTGGACAAATTGTATTTAACAAACGTATTTCTCCGTTCTATGTCGCTAATAGCTGACAGAACCGTTTGCTCAAAGCAAAGGATTTCCTTCGGTATTTTGTTGGCAGGGGGGCAGAAATCAGATTTAATTCTTAGTCCAGTTGTTTCACGACTCATAGGATATTCATTTCGAGAAAAAAATGGTTTGAGTTTGCGACAAAATTCCAATGTCTCAGTTTTTATTCTGACAAAATCAGTGGTTCTGGTTGGCACAAATGACAACCCTTTCTTTAGAACTTGGTTTTCAGTTTCAGATAGTTGTCTATTCGACAAATTGAAAATGAGGGAGGCGTCTAGGTTTTGTAATATTGACATTGCATCCTCATTTCCCATGGCTGATTGATGAATCGCATGTGTGCTCTGGTCCGCTGTTGGCCTCTTCCTAAAAAAGGCTGTTTTTGGTTGCGTCCCTGTCTGTTTTGATTCCCACTGGGTTCACCAGGATCTGAATCTCCTGTTGAGGAGGATGATGTATCCGAAAAAGAAATAAAATTCCGTCGTGACCTTGCAGAATAGTCAGGTAAAAATCTTCTTGATTCAGGGCGAGAATAGAAATCCGGTTGCAGATACGGATATGTGCTTTCTAAGGAAAAATTATTTTTGTCTTTTTCGAATTTGAAACTTTTTTGGTTGATCGTAAAATCTTTAAATTCCAAAATTTCTTTTTCAATTTTAGCCAGTGGGGTCTTTGCATCTGATAAAGATTGATTGCCTTTTATTTCTTGTTCCAAAGCCGCTATTTCTCGCAATTGGTCCTGTGATAACCGTTGTGCAGTTTCTATAGTAAGCACCATCAAATCTCTACTGCATTTAGTGCCTATGCAGCTGTATCCTTTCTAATAAGGAGCATCTTCGGTAACAATAACTGGAATATTGCGTATCTGTAATCCAGCAGGGATTGTGCCTGCCTTTAGATGTTCTAAAAGGAAATGGCCATGCAGTTCGGTCCTTATTTGTTTCTTTTTGAGCCTAATGAGTTTATCTGATTCATTCAGTTGTTTTGCATTGGTGCTTAAAGAGACCGAGGAGAAAAGGGCTGGGGTATTTATTAATTTTTGAATGTGATCCTCAGTGTATGAAAAAGCGTCCTGTTCCGTCATCCCTCACACAGTTGTAACAACTAGGACTCCACTCTGTCCAATACTTTAGTCACCAACAGCACACCACCTCCTTCGGTGTGTAACCTACACAACCTCGCAAGTAAACACCCGCTCTTATCTGCAAGTAACAAACAAGGGTTTGGCCCTTAATCAGTAAGGCCGGACCAATATACAAGTGAAAATCCTCAAAAATTGCCAGTACTGATGCTCATTCATTCAGCTCTACATATCAAGACCAAACAGACCCAATCAATCTGATCTATAAAAGTTTTATTTAATTTTTTTCCTTTTGAAATAATTTCGATCTTTTTCATCTTATTTTCTGAAAATAGATTCTCTCTTTTTTAAATTGTTAAACATACAGAAATGTACAAAAAATTAGACATACACTGAAGACACAACATCAGACTTTGTATGACATAAAAGTGTTGCCATTAAAAAAGATCATATTACAAACATAAACAATAGATATTTCACTCTGGTTCTGTCTAATATTTCACGACAAAATTTAACCCACAGCAATGCCTCTGAATATTTTCTATAATGATAGTCTTTTCAAATTATTTCAGAGGCCTAGACCAAATGGTGTCCCTACTCTGCTCACTGCATATTCATAACAGTTGAAGACCGCAGTATTTTTGGTGAGCAGGAATGGTGTCCTATTTACATGAGCACCTATTTGGTCAAAAGGATAAACCAGTTGACGCGTTTCGAACCCACTGAGGTTAGTTATCGGGTTCTCCTCAGGACACAGAACACAAAGAGAGCTAAAAGTAAACAAACAGAAAAATGTAATATAGTTTCAAATTAAAAAAAAATCACATTCAAAACATCAACCACTCAAACTCCATTCAGCCCAAATCGATTACCTCAGTCTCTTTAAGGGAAGTTTCAATCTCCTTTTTTCACTATCCGGTGACGCCGCCATCCAAGGCAACACTATAAAGCAATGTCAAAATGCAACTATTTAGAACTGTCATGTTATGTCAAAAAAAGAAAAGAAAGGAACTAAATATAGAAAATGACCTAAATGCTTTCTTACTTTTGAATTGGAATGGTGACCTAAGTCTCGCCTTATCTTGTGCCAATTTCACCACTTTGCTTCTGTTGGAAATGCCAAAAACAGACTAAACTGTCAAACTAAACTAATCATCCATTACACTACTCTGGGCTAATTACTAGTAGACCAGTCTATATTAGCAGAAAACGGAAAGATATTGCTGCAGCGTGGTTGTGTAACTGACAAATGCATGCTCAAAAACGCTTTGTCATAGGGTTTCTGCACATACAGAGCTATGCACAGGATTATAGGACCTCGGAATATAGTGGTGAGCCAACCATATGCCTTAGCACCCAAAACCCCAACCCAACTAGCCTTAGCGTCCCATCAGCACCAATGTGCTAATGCTTAGACAACCCAGAACACGGTATCTCTCTCAGGACTCGCAGAGGCAAGAACACTCTTTCGTCACACTCGTACCTGTCCACAATGTGCGTAAGAAGAGACACTGTATAGGTCAAAATGTTTATTCCAACTTACGTGCTCTAAGATACAGTACACGTGTCAGTGCTATTAGCATAATGCATAGAAATAACATAATCAGCATGGTTACAACTCCATAGAATACAAACGGGGAAAGCATCTCATAAAGCAGTGGATATATGTCTATCTAACATTACCACCCTCCCCGTGTTGGAAGCTAGTTTATTATAAAATATAGAAGACCTCTGGGCTTTGACTAGCGAACCCCCATACCTCAGTCTCTAGATGCAAAACTACATCAGCAGACAATCACAGCTCTTCTCTCTGGAAAGGTTCTCTCCATCTGTCCACCAGTTTGTATTAACTGGAATATTAAAAGCAGCTGTACATAATGTTATGTCTAGGTGCGAGGGACTGACCATATCAGCAATAACAAGAAGACGCTGTTATTCGACCTTGTACATGTTGTGCAGTCTGAGCCCATATCGAACAAGAGAAAAGGTGAGAGACAGAATATGCAGACAGCACTAAAATAACTTGGCAAGAGCAGAGGTCGATAGAACAACGGCTCAGAGTAACGTGCGCAAAGAAAAGCAGCATGGCAGCCAGGCCTAAGAAAAGCAGCAAGGCAGGCCAGGAGGCCACAAACCACAAGACACCCTCCCCTGGACAGTCCGTCGGTCAAGACCAAAAGCGAAGACAGTGTTCCAAGCACCTGAGCAGAACAGAGGCAGTCCACGAACAGTGAACGTCAAATCAATGTAAAAAAGTGTAAGCGCTGAAAAATGCAATATTGTCCAAGAGGACATCATTGGAATCGTCAAAAAATGTAGATGCCATCCAGTTTAACAGTTCAAAGCTGCAGGAATGTTCCTCAGAGGATGGAGCATCCAAAAGCAATGCGGGACAGCTTGCGTGATACTCAATGTAGCTGTGTTGTAGGAGATTCTGAGCGGCCGCCCAGATATCCCATTGTGCCAAAATCCCCAGTGCAGCCGCACGCATCATAATGCCAGCAACGGAACAGTCCCGTTCATGGGCCTCTAAGGGACCCACCAACCGAACAAAATCCGGAACAGACAATGACGAATTGGAGAGGCAATAATCCATGGTCCATGTGAAAGGACAGCGGATGCAAGACATCACGGGTTGCACGCAAGTGAAATACGCAAAGCGAAAAGAAAGGGTGTATGACACGCTGATAGTCGCCAAGGGCAGAACATCGAAGCCCACCAGAAGGCGCTCACGTAGCAGCTGGAGGCGTTCGGGATCTAGAAGGGCCCAGCGGGGAGCAGCCATTGCGCAGAAAACAAATCAACAGCAAGACACCAGCCGCTAAGGCGAGGATTAATGGGAAACGACCAAAGACGCTAGAAAAAATAGAATGAATGAATGCCGGTATCACACCGAAAATAGTTTGGAAGGTGGACACCAGACCAGACCCCACAATCTTAAAAAAATGCACTAAACCCTCAGTGTTTGATGCGTTAAAAATACGATGAATCAACTCCCCAAAATGTTGTGGGAGGTTGGTGTTCAAAAGGGCCTGTATTTCACTGTGGGTACTTGCCACCTGGAGTACAAATGTCTCCCGGGCGGAAGTGAGAGTAACTTAACAATAAGGCCTTTATTCTGCTCAACTTATTGAAATCTGCCTCCATGGTAGGAATGGAAGGCCAAATAGAGTTATCAACGACGCCGTGAGGGGGAGGAAAAAGCACATTCTTGCAGCAGACAACTCTGTGAGAAACCGTAACAATATACGGAATGCCGGCCTGTAGGCCACAACAGTTTTCGTTATTGAGAAGCAGATAGCTACCATTAGTAAGCAAGGTAAAAGTAGGAGAAATAGCGGGAGCAGGAATACCCTTTAACACACATGCAAGATTCGGAACTGAAACACTACAAGCCCCGTGCAATTTAATGTGTTTACAAATAAGTGAATGGCCCACAGTTGAATCACAAGACTCCCCCGTGAGAAACACTTCCTTGCCGTCTCTAAGGCATTTATACATGAAAGGCAAGGACCAGAGTTCATGCAGGAAAGCACTACCCAAAGGCTGGAAACGGCCGACAGGATAATGTTTCATGCACGAGCTAAATTCAAACAAGGAAAAAGGCAAGGCGATAACCCCATGAACTAGCCACACCGCAGAATCTAGTTCCGCTACAGAGAATGGTACAGGATCCACTTTCTCGATATGTAACAAAGTGTATGATGCATCTTTCATGGACATGAACTGCTGCTTGTCAGTCAAATTAAAAGGCTTAAAAAGGGCGGTTGTGTTCAATAAATTCCAAGGAACTTTACCTAACTTAAGGGTTTGCAACGTCCATGCAAACTGCATTACTGAACGCAATTGATTCTGCCCATGATACAACATAGAAACATCATCTTGTACAATATCAACAACAGAGGACACAATATTATCTAAAGTGTAAATGCGGGAAGACAGGGTATTTATACTATTGTCAACAACAGCAAGCACCTTTTCCAAATTTGCTTGGTCTATTTCCCGAAGACGGGAAGCAGCTTCCATTTGTGACAGCTTCCAGAGCTCATTATACGCTTCATAAATGAACCTCTTCGGTCGGGGACCACGGGGTCCCAGGATAAAGTCGGACAGATCAATAGTGCCTGATAGAAGGGACAAATGTTGTTTAACAGAGTCTAAGGACGACTGTTGTAGCCATTGTTTACATAATTTACCAACTGAATATGTTGTGACAGTGCGTGACTCAGCAAACCTTGGATCAGGCTGGTCCTGTCTATAACCAGGAACTGTGTCATGGAAACGTAGTTGGCATGCATTGGAAGATACGGGCCACGACAACCAGGGTGACTGTACTATTGCAGAAACGTTAAAAGAGTTGTTTTGAAACAGAGACTGCAACGTCACAAGGGACATATTAAAACGCAAGCTATCATTAGGAGAGCTCGACAATGATGGGAAACCTGGTGAATTTAATTGTTTAGTGGTAGCTAACTCCCAACACGTAGTTTGATAAATGGAAGAATTCAGAAACACGATTTGGGCTGGGATAAGGCAGGCGCGGTGTAAAGCCTCGGTGCCCTGCACCTGCCATGGGCTCGAACCCCATATTGATTTTAAATCGACTGTATCTTTCCAGTACTCATAACCACCCACCGCCAAGGCGCTCAAAAAGGAACCCGAATAAAGTAATTTGGTGTGGGTCAACATTATTTTTTGAGTCAATGGGGCACCCAATTTAAAATAATAGGACCCAGGGTTTGATCGATTAAAATCAGTGAAATAGGTGAATTTATTTCGAAGAGTCTGGGAGCTACCTGGTAAGGGGTTTGGAAAATGTTCCCATTGGGTGTAGGTAACAGGGGTGCGCAATGCGGTAGGTTTGTGGAGAAAATGGTTGCCCCAATGCTGGTAACAATACAAATCGGCATAATTCGCAGAATTCATATACAAATCCTCAGCATTAAAAGAAGCATAATATTTTAAATCAGCAAACAATGCTTCAACTGCATGCACATCCCAATCGTCAGAATGAATATTACTTTTTACTACATCACCCATCGAAACTCGAAGGACATTTGGTACATTAATAATTTCTGTCGGGCCATGGATTTGAAAGTTTACCGCACCCCATACGATGCCATCAGCGACTGGATACGCCGAAATGTTCACAAATGTGTGGTCACGCTTCATGATGTGGGAAGAGGAATGTGGAGCCAAAGTTCCAGCAACACTGTTCACAGCAGAGCGTTCAGGTAAATAGTGACCATTGATGAGTAGAAAAAATACTGTGACAAAGCCAATGGACATGAACAAAAAAATCAAGAAAAGTACCAACCAGATATATGTCCAGGGTGGAACCAAAAAATTATCTCGAAACCAGGAGACAAAAAGACTGAACTTGGACGGGGCAGTTGATGAGGCGGAATCTGAATCAAAGGAATAACGTGTCGGGTTCAGTGGCGTTGTTGGTTGGTGTGCCACCGACTCTGTTGCAGGATAGGTATACTCGTCCTCGTCGATACAGGGGGATACAGTGGGTTCGAATATATGACTATTTTCAGGCAAATCAACCATCTCAATTGTAACATCAGTGACCGTTCGGTCAGGTGGACCACGAACACTTGTCCGGTAAATTGCAGGACAAGAGACCGCTGGTGTTACACTATTCAGGATCGGCCAGATGTTGTAGCTTGACATTTTCCACTGAGATGTATCTGTTCTCCTTGCGACCAGGAAGCGGTGGTAAGATGACTGTACGTGTTCCCTTCAAGCCCAGGACTGGAACCGGTGCACGATAAGAGGGGCCGAATTCTTTTTTGTTCTCCACCTTCTCTCGAACCAAGTCACCAATCTTCGGAAGCCAGCCGGCAACCGGTATCTGCAAAGCAGGGTCTGTGGTTGAAGGTAAATGTGCAATTGCAAGTTTGTCGCAGGCTTCTTGTAAGTCCTGTAACATAGTAGAATGGTTATCTACATCAAACTTGGCGGATTGCGCCGCCATGTCTAGACCATCAAGGTCAGGCACAAACATTCGTATGCCAAAGAGCATTTCGTAAGGGGTCCGCCCACCCAGAGGTCTTCTAGGGAGATTATTAAGTGCACGCTGAACGGTATACAAGTGGGCCAGCCAGTTCCTGCCAGTACCTATAACTCTAGCTGTCAAGGATTGCTTTAAGTCACGGTTCATTCGTTCAACGATAGAGTTGCCCTCAGGCCTATACGGAGACGAAAATTTCACCCGCACCCCCAAGGAACCCATTGCGTCCTTGTAAGCCTTAGAGGCAAACGCCGGACCTTGATCCGAATGGAAGGTGCCGCATGCAAAAATTCCCACAAAGACACGCAAATCCCTGATGACAGTTCGAGCGTCAGCACTCCGTTGTGGCCAGACCCAGATGAACCGTGTGCACGAGTCCACTGCCACTAAGATATATTTATAGGCAGTGTCTGAAGAAAATGGACCGCAGTGATCCAAGTAAACACACCCAAAGGGTCTGTTTGAAATGCCTAGCGAGGTCTGTGGTGGTCATGTAACCGTAGAAGGCTTGATCTGTTGACAAACGTCACAGGAAAGCACATAAGAACGGGTATCTTTATATAAACCACGCCACCAGTAACGATGCTGCAAGATGGAAACAGTCGCAAACACACCCGCATGTGCCGAAGCCATGCCTTCGTGCGCGGCCGTTATCAAGGAAAGTCTGCGGTCCGCGTTGGGGATCAGCCTATCACCAACGTCAGGTATTTTTACATAAGGAGCCTGATCGGGACCTAACTGGTAAGAATATTTGGAGGGGAAACCCCTAGGGTAGTTCGCTCCTTCCTTTGTTGCAGCAATAGCTGCCATGATATCAGTGTCTATTTTAGACATGGATCTAGTAACTGCTGCTACTGAACACGTGACTACTGCTGATTTGGCAGCTTCATCTGCCAAACCGTTACCAACAGCGTGTGCGCCCACCCGCTGATGGCCTAGGGTGTGAACCACCTGTGTGAGCGGCAGACGTTGCTGTAATTCTGCCACTCGAACCCAAAGCGTTTTATGCTTGATTGTGTTGCCTTTTGCGTCTCTATAGTCGTTTTGCGACCAAAAGAACAGATTGTCATTGTAAGATTGGACACAGTAGTAAGAATCGCAAACAATGAGAGTGGTCACATCGGGATTAACGAACTCCAGCGCAAGCACCAATGCACGCAGTTCGGCCAATTGCGCAGTACTGTCCCCGAGTGCCTGAGTGTGCACCACTGTGGATTTGAACTTTCCGTTCACAAAAGTACCTGCAACAATGGCACATGCGGCTGAATAAGCATGCTTGGATCCCGTGGCCGGTTGTGCCGAACCATCGGTATAGATCACACAGTCGTAATCCTCAAGCGGCAATAAGGACAGAGGAGGAGGATGAACGAATTCATACTGTAAGTACTCCTGAGTCTGGAGTGAAGAATCAAAAATGAATGAGACATCCGAGGATGTGAAAGAGGTAGCCCATTGTATCCAACGGGGGTGCAAAGCTTTAGAGTTCGGTACACTCGCTTTTGTTACTGCCTCTAGGGCAGGATAGGGTGTTACCACCAGAATACGCTTTCCCTGGGCCAGTGCGCGCTCTTTTAAGATCGCCATTTGTACTGCTGTTAAAACTTTTTCCACAGCTGAAAAGCGCATTTCGGCGGAGGTGTACAGATGTGACTTGTATGCGATGGGTACTGTGTCACCTTCGTTAAAGGTTAAGTACGTGAAACCCACTGCACCTGGAATTATTCTAATCACCAGGTTTGTGTGGTTATCGCGAGTCAAAAGATATTTAGACTCTAGAAGGTCTGTCTGTAAAGACTGCAGAATTGAGGTATGCTCCGGCAGCCAGCAAGACCTCGAATAGGTAGGTTGTATCAAAGCATACAGAGGCTTGATATGCTGGGCGTATTCGGGAATGTAAGTACGCCCAAAGTTCAGGAAACCCAGCAAAGACTGAAGCTTCTTCAGAGTATTAGGAGTGCTCAAAAGGGCACATTTTTCTAAGAAGTGGGGAGCTAGGCCCTTACCTTCATTGTTGAGCTCGTAGCCCAAGAACAAAACGGTGTATTCAGCAATATGGGATTTTGCAAAGTTAAATTTGTAACCTTGCACCGCAAATTCAAGAATAATGCGGTCGACTCGGGACAGATGCGGAAATAATTCGTCGTCCGTCAGATAAATGTCATCGACGTACGAACACGCATCTGGATCTATGCTGTCTAACAAAGAGACAACACGAGCGGCAAATACTCCCGGACTATTTTGTAGCCCATGGGGAGACGCCTGAATTGAAATAATTTGCCACTGGATGTAAAAGCGCTCCATTGAGCACTCTCCGGGGCTAAGTTGTGCGTGTAGAATCCATTTGAAAGGTCAAGTGTCGTTTTATATTTTTTACGAACAAGACTGTCTACTAGCGCAGAACTGTGTGTATTTTGCACCGCAAAGGTCCGACAATGAGAGTTCAAATGCCGGTAATCCAAAACTAAGCGGTACGATCCATCGGGTTTAGAAACCGCGAAAAGGGGATTGTTCATAGGTGATACACAGGGTTCAATTACACCCTGATATTCTAACTGAGTCAGAATTTCAGACACGGGGCCTTTGGCCTCACGTTTTATGGGATATTGGGGTTGTGGCTGCGGTAGTGACCGCAAAGGTATTTCATGGGGGGGAGATTCCTCATCCCAACCCACGTGGTTGCGGTATAACGCAGAAGCCAGGGACACTGCCCATTCGGCTGCGAGAGCCTCCGCTTTGTCCTTTGGGACATGTCGAGAAAAGCTTGGAAGAATTACCTCCTCCCCTTTGCGCGCCGCAAGAACGAATGGGGGTGGCCAATCCACCTCCGCTAACAAAATGTCATATGAAGAGGTTAGATTTTCCCAAAAAATCCCTTTAATCATGCGTTGTATATCACCTTCGATTTGAATGACAATATCATAAAGTCGGTCAGGGGGAGCCACTCTAGTGTCAGCTGTCTCGACAGTAATGAATATTTCAGTTGCTGTCGCCTCCATATGAGGACGTAGCGCCTCCCGCACTATGGTAACTTCCGCGGCGCTGTCTAGGAGGGTTACTGCCCACGTCCAATTCAGGAGCCTCGCTCTCACCGTCTGTGGCATATTTCGCTGTTACAGCGGCAACCTTCTTCTTCTGAAATTGCGGACGAGAATGTTGAAAGTCTTCTGCTTTCCCTCTGACTTGTTGGCGAGGCTGGTCTCGTCCCTGGGGAGCCTCGCGGCCCCTTCCTCTATCTTGTCGTTCTCCTCCACCGGCTTGTGACGACGTCTGTGCCTGTGAAGAACGAGGAGAACGCGTGTCAGGGATCTGAAACCTATCGGGTGATTTAATTCTCGTCCTATCGCGTAAATCATAAGTGCGTTCAGAAGAAACCGAAACCAAGGATGCACCTCTCGACCCCGGCTTCGTTTTTTGTTGCTTACCCTGTTTTTTCAGCCTCCAGCTCTTTTTAGTGAAGACTGGTCTCTCATCTTTCTCAGATTGAGGTTTAGATTGTTGTTGTTGTGGTTGCGATTGTGTTTGCTGTTTTGCAAAAGGCTTGTTACCCAGGCTATTTCTACCAATAGTTTTGTAAGCCTGAGTTATAATCTTCGGTAATTCGCGAGGCCTGTCCAATTCTGGGACCAGAGCCAAAGCGTTCGCTACTTGAAAGTTCACTGCATCGCCCTTGACATTCGCAAGGATCAGCTCAGCTACTACATTAAACACTCCCACCAGTCTCATCCCTAATTCCACAGCCGCTTCAGGGCCATGTTCATCCTGCACTTTTTTAATTACCGAGGGGAGAACTGTCATGGAAGGAGTACCAAAGCATTTAGAATATACTGCTGCGAATACCTTACCCCAGTTTTCACATGCTGTCAACTCGGGTATCAAGTCTTTTGGCAAACTAATCGTAAGAATGCGGTGTTTATCCACCGGGGTTGTGTGTGGAAAAACAGCCTCCAACTGGTCAAATTTTTCTGCAAGCCAATAAGGAAAATCATCCTTATGTTGTGGACGTTTGCCCATCACTGAGTTCACCATGACAGGACTTATGGTCACTCCGCCTGCAGCAGCTGGTTGGCCGGCAACTCCAGGGGCGGCTCCATGGAGACTGCCTGTAACATATCGCACTAAGGCTCGGTGCACGTGTACTAAGGCCGCATACATAGTGCGCAGTTCCGCGACTGGTATAGTCATATAACGCGGATGCGGGGTGTACCCGGCCAAAACAGGCCAAGTGGCCCCCTCAATAGATAAGGGGCCTAAACGAACCGTGGTTGTCGGTTGTGGGAGGGCGCCATTAAACCAAACACGGTGCTGCCAAGCCGTGAGCGGTACTTCGAGAGTAGTATAAGGTCGATAGACAGCAGGAACATCAGTAGGTTCATATTCATGAAATAGATTATCAGTCGCATCCACTGCTGGAAAAGTGATCCAAGAGTAAAACACTTCAAAGTGGAAAGCCGGGTCGGCTTGAACCACAAAGACTAGTTCAACTCCCGCGTCTGGCACTCCATACACCCGTAAGTGATCCCGGAGCGCTGTGCGGCTATGCGCCGCTATGTCTATACCCGCCATTATGAACGGGATAGAACGACAACCTAACACGAGGCAACACAAAAGGGTTTTGATTAAGAAACCTTTTGTAACAACTTCAAGCTTGAAAGAACCTACAAAAACTTCAATATAGGAGGTATCGCCGTCACACACGCTTCCGGAAGCGTACGTGAGGGTTCTGTGGACAAGCACAAGTACTACTCAAGCGTCTCGCAGATAAGCAGCCCCACACGTTGGTCGCGCCATGTCATAGGGTTTCTGCACATACAGAGCTATGCACAGGATTATAGGACCTCGGAATATAGTGGTGAGCCAACCATATGCCTTAGCACCCAAAACCCCAACCCAACTAGCCTTAGCGTCCCATCAGCACCAATGTGCTAATGCTTAGACAACCCAGAACACGGTATCTCTCTCAGGACTCGCAGAGGCAAGAACACTCTTTCGTCACACTCGTACCTGTCCACAATGTGCGTAAGAAGAGACACTGTATAGGTCAAAATGTTTATTCCAACTTACGTGCTCTAAGATACAGTACACGTGTCAGTGCTATTAGCATAATGCATAGAAATAACATAATCAGCATGGTTACAACTCCATAGAATACAAACGGGGAAAGCATCTCATAAAGCAGTGGATATAAGTCTATCTAACATTACCACCCTCCCCGTGTTGGAAGCTAGTTTATTATAAAATATAGAAGACCTCTGGGCTTTGACTAGCGAACCCCCATACCTCAGTCTCTAGATGCAAAACTACATCAGCAGACAATCACAGCTCTTCTCTCTGGAAAGGTTCTCTCCATCTGTCCACCAGTTTGCATTAACTGGAATATTAAAAGCAGCTGTACATAATGTTATGTCTAGGTGCGAGGGACTGACCATATCAGCAATAACAAGAAGACGCTGTTATTCGACCTTGTACATGTTGTGCAGTCTGAGCCCATATCGAACAAGAGAAAAGGTGAGAGACAGAATATGCAGACAGCACTAAAATAACTTGGCAAGAGCAGAGGTCGATAGAACAACGGCTCAGAGTAACGTGCGCAAAGAAAAGCAGCATGGCAGCCAGGCCTAAGAAAAGCAGCAAGGCAGGCCAGGAGGCCACAAACCACAAGACAGCTTGTTTAGGAAGACCAACGCTTATCCGAACTGCTTCGTGCATATGATTGCCTTGCCGAGACGACAATTATGTGGTCCCCGACCTCTACAATCAATGGTTAAATGAGAATGCGCTTAAAACCCTCGTTTAGAAAGACCAACGCTTCGGGCATGTGATTGCCTTACCGGGTAACCAGAACTTTGGTCCCCAACCTCTACATGCAGTGATTGAATAGAAATGCTAATAGACTAAAAAACGGGTTTAACGGTGAATCCCGTGACCCAATGTCAATTGCAATATAGTACTCGCGATAGAGCGCCAACGAATTTGTGCAGCCAACTTACTTCTATTGACTTTATTTTCGCACGGCGATGTAGGTCCAGGCAATTCGATTCAGTTCGAGGTCGCAAGTGAATGCAGGTCCCGCGGAAGCTTTTTTTAAAATACTTCCGGGTTGCACGTTTTTTTAAAAATTCAAACGAGGAACAACTTTATTAGTGTCCTCACCTCCTTTTAGTGCAAATGTGCGGTGATCTGAGAAAAATATTGCGTGGAAAGATTTTTCTGGATTCAAAACAAAAATAACTTTACTTGTGTCCGTAGAGTTTTTCGATGCATAATACTTCAAATTCTATTAATGGGCAAAATCAATTTCAGGTATATATCTGCACTAATCGTTACACGCGATCAAATTCGGCTCGTGTTTGACTCTGAATTACATCGCCAATACCAAAGTACGGTCTGCTTCATAATTAATATCACTGCCCAATAAATATGGACGCAGTTTATAAAAGCTGATGAGCGCGATGAATATAAGAAACTTATCTTCAGCTTACTTATTTACTCAAAAATTGAAGGACTCGGGGACGGGTCCATCAGAAAGAATTTTAAAAATTGCCAATAATTTTTTTGCTCCGTACGTTTGTACAAAGAATTCAGACCTTCATTCTACTATTATGTAAATGAATTGGAGAAGAAACAAAAAATCTCGGGTGGTCTTGAAATGGTCAGTGGTATTTGACTTAGCTTATATTTGTTGGTAGAGTCTCTATTAGCTGAGAAAATTAAAGGCATTAATGCCTTAGGGTCCCATAAATGGCACATATAAAAAAAAAAAGGGTTGCTAAATAAATACACAAAGTTGCTCATAGGAATGTCATCCAGTAGAGATGAAGGCAGCTCACAGATTCTGTAACTCTGTCATTTCATTAAGGCCATTTTGTACAGAATTGAATTTGACAATAAGAAACGCCTCTCGCTGGCTTAACTTACGATCCAAATGACCTCCTCTGTCGTTTGGTTCAATAGATTAAATAACTGTCCATTTCAGATCAGTTTCTGTATGTTTGTTTTCCAACCAATGTGTTACCAAAGGTGCTGTAATTAAGTGTTTACGGATCCGCGATTTATGTTGACAAATTCGCTGACGTACTTCTTGATTAGTTTTCCCAATGTAAATTTTGTTGCATGGGCAAATTATTCCGTACACAACATTTTTGGTTTTACAATTCGTAAATGTATTGTGTTTCCAGTTGTATACATCATGAGAGAACAGGTTACCTTCAATTGTCTGGTTGCAGCAGACACATGTCCCACATTTATGATGGCCTTGTACCGGGAGTAAGTTGAGGTAATGTCGCATATCCAATTTAGGTGGAGGTTTAAGTAAGCCAGAGCGGACTAGTTGATTTCTGAGGCTTTTCTCTTTTTTTGAAAGCGAATAATGGATAAGCGTTGGTCTTCCGAAACGAGTGTTTTTGAGCACGCATTTGTCAGTTACACAACCACGCTGCAGCAATATCTTTCCGTTTTCTGCTAATATAGACTGGTCTACTAGTAATTAGCCCAGTGTAGTGTAATGGATGATTAGTTTAGTTTGACCGTTTGGTCTGTTTTTGGCTTTTCCAACAGAAGCAAAGTGGTGAAATTGGCACAAGATAAGGCGAGACTTAGGTCACCATTCCAATTCAAAAGTAAGAAAGCATTTAGGTCATTTTCTATATTTAGTTCCTTTCTTTTCTTTTTTTGACATAACATGACAGTTCTAAATAGTTGCATTTTGACATTGCTTTGGAGTGTTGTCTTAGACGACAAGCGTCATGGGATGGTGAAAAAAGGAGATTGAAACTTCCCTTAAAGAGACTGAGGTAATCGATTTGGGCTGGATGGCGTTTGAGTGGTTGATGTTTTGAATGTGATTTTTTTTTTAAATTTATTTGAAACCATATTAAATTTTTCTGTTTGTTTACTTTTAGCTCTCTTTGTGTTCTGTGTCCTGAGGAGAATCCGATTACTAACCTCAGTGGGTTCGAAACGCGTCGACTGGTTTATCCTTTTGACCAAATAGGTGCTCATGTAAATAGGACCCCATTCCTGCTCACCAAAAATACTGTTGTCTTCAACTGTTATGAATATGCAGTGAGCAGAGTAGGGACACCATTTGGTCTAAGCATCTGAATAATTTGAAAAGACTATCATTATAGAAAATATTCAGAGGCATTGCTGTGTGTTAAATTTTGTCGTGAAATATTAGACAGAACGAGAGTGAAATATGTATTGATTATGTTTGTAATATGATCTGATCCTTTTTTAATGACAACACTTTTGTGTCATACAAAGTCTGATGTTGTTGTGTCTTCAGTGTATGTCCAATTTTTTGTACATTTCTGTATGTTTAGCAATTTAAAAAGAGACAATCTATTTTCAGAAAATAAGATGAAAAAGATCGAAATTATTTCAAAAGGAAAAAAATTAAATAAAACTTTTATAGATCAGATTGATTGGGTCTGTTTGATCTGTGATATGTAGAGATGAATGAATGAGCATCAGTACTGGCAATTTTTGAGGTTTTTCATTTTTACTTCAACATAATATTAGGTGCACAATACATTAGAAGTGCACCACAAAAGACAAAAGCAGGTCCTGTTAATAAGAGATAGAGATATGGATAAAGAGCATGTGGAGCTTTAAAACCATATGTACATGAAAGTAACCACTGTCCGCCCGTGAAATGCACCATGCGCTCCATCGTGCCATGCATACTTTTGTGTAACTGACGTAATGCTTGTGCCTAGTTAAGAAATGACACCTCTTTCCTGCAGCATGCTAGAGGGTAGCTTGTGCATGCGGCAAAAAGATTAAAGCAAGACTGTAGTCGACGGTAATATGAAAGAAGAGGCACCTCGTGAGCAACGCATACAGAGTTGATATTTCTGGCAGAAGGAGTCTGTATTGGGGGGAGAAGGGGGGCGGAGGATTAAGTTTATCAGGCCACCAGAGGTCGGATGGTGGCAGCCCTTCTTGACTGAAAACCAAAACCTTTTATCAGAATTTAGTTTCAGACAATTAGATTCTATCCAAGCCGCAACTCCTTTAAGGCACACTTTGAAGTTGAGAGAGGCTGCCTCTGAGCCATCTAAAAAGAAATTAGTAATTCGGTGTTGTCTGCATAAGACACTACCTTTACACCCCAAGTTTCGATAAGATCAGCCGGGGGGGGGGGGGGAGGGGGCGAGGTAGAGGTTTAACAGAAGTGGGCTAGGGGCTGATCCCTGTGCGATCCCACAAACCAGCGGTTTAGATGCTGAGAAAAAAAGGGTGTAAGTACACACATTAGGACTAGCTGTCCAGGAAGGATTTGAGCCACGAGAGGGCCTTGCCCTGAATTCCTAGAAGATTGAATCTGTTCACCAGGATGGGATGGAACACCATGTCAAATGCTGTCGACGGGTCAAGAAGCAACACCATGACAGGTGCTATTATCAAGATTCTCCCTAACTAACTCTCCCACCGCCAAGACAGCCGTCTCCGGAGAAGTGATATGGATCTATAATTACTCAAGACATGAGTTCTGTTTCCAAAATGCAGGGAAAACACCAGACATCAAAGAGGAATTCCAGCTTTTATTAAGGTTAGGGTTGAGATACTGGGTTATCATCCTATAAATGTGCGGAGGACAGGAGTCATCAAGAGAGCCTGACTTAGACTTTTCTAAGCTCATTTAAGGAGACCTCTTCAGATATAGGGCCGAATTCCAAAAAGGACAGCCTGAGACCGAGCGGTGTGATGGAGGATGTACCCCCCTTGTGAGATAGAATGGAACCCTTGTCCCTTTTAGATGCAGCTGGGAAGTGGCATAAAGATTCTGAATTTTCTCATCAAAGAAAACCGAGAATTTATCACAGAGTTCGGCAGAAGGGATGATGGCAGTTTAGCTGCCTCAGGGGAGATGAAAATTTCACAGTTTTGGACACTACCCTATAAGAATTAGCAGCATCTCAATACGAAGCGCAAAGTACTCTGTCATCGTGTTACGTGTTTTCTTGCAGAAGCTCCTTAGTAGCGCTTTAAAGAGAATCTTAGCATTGGGGTCATACAATTTCCACCACTTATGCTCCAATTTCTAGCAGAGGCTTTTCTCCGCCCTTAGGGCAGGGGAAAACCAAGGGACTGAAGGCCTAGATCTTTTTGCCACATGCTTTTTCAAAGGAGCTAAAGTTATAAGGAGTTGGTGATCCATTCATTAAACAGAGTGATATCTGAGTCAACTGTCCCTACAAGGATCGACGAGGAAGAGCTGAGTGACTGAGCAAAGAATTCTTCCCAAAGATTTTGACATTTTCTTTTCATCTCCGGGGGCTGGTGGAGGGGAGAGGTGGGTATCCAATTTGAAGGGCGTGTTCCCTGAAATGGGAACGAGATACTATAGTGACCAGACCAGATGCTCTGGGAAGTTCACCTGCATACTGTGAATATTAGAAAAATCAAATCCAGCATATGTCCGGCTCTATTAGTAGAGGCATGGACATGTTAGATAAGATTCAAACCAGCCTGCGTTTGAATAAGCTGGGTTGCTTGGGCACTGTTGGGGTCATCTGCATGAACATTAAAATCTCCCAAAATGGTAGGATTCATTTATTGCAGGGAAGATTGTGCAATGCTGACAAATAATGCAGCATAGCAGTTGCTGGGGTCAGTTTAATGTTGAAGATAAGACCCTCAAAATGTCCACACTGGCTTAAAGGTGAGGTGAATGCTTCAAATGTATCCCTGAAAACAATCGCCCACCCACCTTGTCCCCACACGGCCAGGTACAGATTAGAACTATCGTTCAACCTCGTTTCAGTTAAGAATACAAAATCCCACGTGTCACGAGGAGGAACATTTCCAACATATGTTTGGATAGCAACCTACAGTTAATGAGGCATTCCTTAAAATCCACTGGGGCTTGCGATTCATCCGTAACCGTGCTCGGAGGCAGTGAGGGGGTGCCAACCTTACGGGTATTCTGCTCCAACTTGGCAGTTCCATTAATGTTTAAACTTATGCTGAAGACCTCACAAGAGTAAATTCTGAGCCTCACAAATTGGCGATAGCACATTGAGGGCAGCAAGCATTGACATTTAAGGCACAGAGAGAATCTCTAGACACGCTGACCCGAAGTGTGGAAGATTGGGCAGCATGGCTGGTGCTGGCCGCGTTCCGGATGCAGAACGGCAGAGAGGGGCTTGCCTTTGGCATGCCCGCTGCACGTGTCTGTTGTGCCTCCACCGGCATGATGTTTCTTGTATGGAGAGAAAGGATCCTAACTAGCCCAGCCCCTAGAGCGCTCATTCAATATGGTGCCTCTACGTGACACGAGAGAGGGAGTCAACATGGCACTCCTCTCTCTATAAACTGTAGTGTGATTCACAATTTCATCCAGGCATATCCAAGTTCTCTATTGTGGGTTGCTGTCTTGGAGGAATACACGGTCTAACTGCAAACTACACCTAGTCAACTTTTTAAAAGTGGCATTTTCAAAATTGTAACCAAAAATCCGACTTCCCCATAGAAGAGGATTTTTCGTTACAATTCCAAAGACCCCAACCATGACCTGTTTACCTGTTTCCATTGGGAAGCTACAGCTTATTAAATGTAATAAGGGAACTCCAATGTTATCCAATGGGAGAAGCAGGCCTTGAAGTAGTGACTTTTTTTTTTAGTTTTCCACAACCAAGACATGTAAAACTTTTAATTACATGTCCTACTTTTTAAGTACACTGTACCCTCCCATGTGGGCTGCTTAGGGGTGACGTGTATGTATTAAAAAAAGAGGTTTGGACCTGGCAGAAGGTTTATTTTGCCAAGTCGAAATGACAGTTTAAAGCTGCACACACATGCTACAACGGCAGGCCTGAGGCATGTTTAAAGGGCTACTTAAGTAGGTGGCACAATAAGTGCAGCAGGCCCACTAGTGGCATTTAATTTACAGACCCTGGGTACATGTAGTATCATTTTACTAGGGACTTATGGTAATATTGGCTTATCCTCAATTGGCATGTTTAATTTACTTATGTTTCAAGGAGTGAACACTTGCACTTTACCACTTCTAACCAGTGCTAAAGTGCACAGAGTCCTAAGGCCCGCAAAAATGGAGGAAGACAAAACTTTGGGGAAGACCACCCTTTTGGCTGACAGATCTAACAAACAGCCAGCATTACATTGTTTTTGCCTTTCTATAAGATTTGTCATACCTGTTATTTACATTTTTTTAAGTTTCAATTATGATTGGTATTTTATAAATGCATTACATTGTGGAATACGATGCTGTCCAACTTCCATAATTAGCTGAAGTGAGACACTGGTCATTAACCCCTATAAACCCAGTGAGGGTCCCACTTCGTTGGAAAATGTCAATCACTTGGAATTAGAAACACTGGAAATCGCTCTGTGTAGCATGCAAACCCATCGTTCTGGATTGTTCCCATGAGGAGCAGTATCAAGACTGATTTGCATATGGGTGAGTCTAAACTGAGGTGACATGGTGAGCAAAAGAATTATGAGGTGCATGCTACCCTGAGCGATTGCTGGTGGTAAGACAAATTGCAAGCATTCCTCTCATCACCTTTTGTGCGTTTCAATCACTTGGGATTCAGCTCAATTTATTTTTATAGCACCCAGCTGAGTGAAACTAACAACCCCTTCCTATATGCGGAGATGTAAGTGGAACATATGGTCATCATACGATTGTGTATGCTTCATATTATCTCAAATAAATCAGCCCAGTCTTCAAAATTGATGTATGTAAAACCATCTCCCAAAAGTGTAATGGGTTTATCTTCCTTTATGACCCACTAGGGCTGTTCAGCAACATTATGCAACTGTTCATTATATGACCAATGATCCTGCTTGTGTTCTAAATACCATCACAGTGTCTCTCGGTAGGAATACCAAGCTTAGCACTTATTCTCTCTATTAATTACTATCTATTTGATTACAATACTCATGCAAGAACCACCAGTCATTATAATTGTCATTTAAATATAGGCTCTTGATTGCAATAATAGTTCCTTCAGCTTTTGCACGTGATCATGCCCATCAGGATAAAATTTACAAAGGTTGTAGCATACACCTTTAGTCGGTTAGGCTTTTTAAAACCCATATTACTTCGCACTTTGTTTGGACATTCGTGACCCTGCACTTTAATAAATTGCCACCTTTTGATCTCCATTTAAATCTACTAGATTTTTATATAAAATATACATCCTCATCATTGAATACTTGCACTGCAATTTTTGTTGTTGGTATGTATTCTAGGGCAGTGCCCAACAAACTCAGATTTTTTCCAGTTGGTCAATAAGACATACTATATGTGAATTAAATGGAACTTGGGATTTATCATCAGAGTGAAGGCCAGGTGTACTAATGCTTTTTGTGGTCCCAAATGGTCCACTTCACAAAATTGATGCACATTTTAATTATTTACAAAATGCTTTATTAAAAATACCATGTGCAGAATTTACATTTAAAAATGAAATGTGTTAAATGTAACAATTGTAGTAGGCAACCATACTTAAAACTATAGGCCTATAACATAGAAATGAAGTATGGAACATGGTTACAAGATGATTGAACTCTGGTGAGAAGATGGGGAGTAAACCTGTTCCCAGGTCAGTGCTGAAATCTTATTCGTCAATAGAATGAGAAAAAATATTGATGTTGCAACATAGAAAATGTGCATTTATATTAGTGCGATCTCCTAGCTGGTTACTGCAGTAGGTGTGTGTCCCCTGTCACAGACTCTCTAAAGAAGACTCTTTACTTGGTTCTTAGACATCTCTTCATGAGCTTATTTCTTTATCTGCTTTTATTCGAACTGAGAATACTTTCCAGCATTTTATGCTAAAGCTTCATGCTTATGCTTGATTCTCTCATCGGGACTAGGGGTGGGCGACACTCGTGGAGTTTTGCTCAACGGAATTCCACAGAGTTACATGAAAACTCTGCAAGATTTCGTGGAGCTCTGCGAGCAGGCGGGCGGAATTGGCATGTCACACTGATTTTTGGTGCCAGGAGCTTGTTCCGTGCAGCAAAATCAGCACAAATGGCACCACACGGTGCACCAGAGGGCACTGCTTCTTTACTGCCGCTCCAGTAGATTTTCTTCTCTAGCTGCAGCTTTCTCACTGCGAACGTTCGTGACCGCCTGCGTTGAGAAAATCTTGCTGGGTGCCATCCTAGCACCCGAAAATCACGCTAGGGAACTCCAATTCTCGCTCTCCAACTTAACGTTGGTGAACTGCATGTGTGAAAAAACTTAGCCATGCAGTGGTTGGTGGAGTTTTGCCAGAACTCCGCGTTACAAGCATCATGCAGAGTGGGCAAAACTCCAAGAACTCAGCCGGTGGAGCAGAATTTATCAACCATCCCTAATCGGGACCGTTCATGGGTATCTGAACTGACACCTTTAATCCTTCTCACATCTAAGTTGATTTATTTAGAATAGGGAAGCTTCTTTATGGAACACACTTGTTGCATTATTATTGTATCGCTTGCATTATTGATTCACATTTTGATCTACCTTATTATAAAATATCGATTGATTACTTTAACCTTTGATGATGAGACTTGGATAAAATACTTAATAATAGAATGAATAAAGATTTGCAAATAATACCCTTTAACTCACACTTAACTCTCTTTATTGACTGAACTTAATGAAATAATTGATAACATTTTATACTGATTGATTTGTAACAGACTTAAATCTGGATCCCCGGCGGATCCCCTCAAACCCGACCAATTTCTGACTTTTCTACCGCAGCTATTGCCCTTGTTTTGCG
The DNA here is from genome assembly GCA_963921515.1 of Calotriton arnoldi. NCBI lineage: Eukaryota > Metazoa > Chordata > Amphibia > Caudata > Salamandridae > Calotriton > Calotriton arnoldi. The sequence continues at coordinate 1,482,456 of CAWUFW010000842.1, forward strand.
ACCTCATATATTTGTCTCTATCCTCTGCTGTGGTGCCTGCCGCCTGGAAACACGCTAAGGTGATCCCTCTCCTCAAAAAACCTTCATTAGATGACTCCAAGCCAGAAAAGTTCCGTCCCATCTCCCTCCTTCCTCTGACAGCTAAGATTACCAAAGCCCACATTCATTCAATTCTCACCAACTTTATCGACACTAATAACCTATTGGACCCTTCTCAGAACGGTTTCCGCCCACGGCACAGCACGGAATCTGCCCTTTTGGCGGTCACAGAACACCTGCGGCTCTCAATGGATCCAAGCCAGAAAAGTTCCGTTCCATCTCCCTCCTTCCTCTGACAGCTAAGATTACCAAAGCCCACATTAATTCAATTCTCACCAACTTTATCGACACTAATAACCTATTGGACCCTTCTCAGAACGGTTTCCGCCCACGGCACAGCACGGAATCTGCCCTTTTGGCGGTCACAGAACACCTGCGGCTCTCAATGGATTCGGGAGGAAACTCTGCCTTGATCCTATTGGACCTAAGCGCTGCATTTGACACGGTATCTCACCGTATTCTTCTGCAGCGCTTAGAGGACATCGGTATCTGTGGCCCAGCCTTAGGGTGGCTTTCCTCGTTCCTCTTGGAGAGCTCCTTCCAAGTGATTGCCCCTCCCTTCTGCTCTCAGACGCACAGTGTGCGCCAAGGGGTCCCGCACGGCTCTGCTTTGAGCCCAACCCTATTTAATATCTACATTCGACCCCTGGCAGCAGTGGCAAAGGATGGAGGCCTGACTGTGGTCTCCTATGCGGATGATACGCAGTTAGTGATCGCGTTATCCGATAACCCCGCACGGGATGCACCAATATTTAAAGAGAATTTAACAGCGATTGCAGACTGGATGACATCCAACTGCCTCCAACTTAACGCCAGCAAATCGGAAATTCTGCTTGTGGGAAAAAGCACTCATTTGTAGAGTGATCTTTGGTGGCCCTCCATCCTAGGCCCCCCGCCCACACCCAAACAGACGGTCAAAAACCTGGGCGTATGGATGGATACGGCACTAACCTTCCAGCCCCAAACTAAGGCGGTTGCAGGAGTCTGTTTTGGGCTCCTCCTCGGTCTTAAACCCTTGTTAGGTTTCTTTGATGCTAATACCCGTCAGGTTATTACCCAGGCCACCATATTATCTAGGCTGGATTACGCTAGCTCACTGTATCTAGGGGCTAACAGAGCAGAGATACAGCGCCTCCAAAGGATACAGAACGCGGCCGCCCAGCTGCTCTTTGGTCTTCCAGGACCTATCACACTTCGGAGTTTATCAACAGACTTCATTGGCTCCCAGTGGAGAAACAAATCCTTTTAAAAACTTTGTGTATTTCCCATAGAATTGTAAATGCCCAATCCCCTGATATCCCAGCGGATATGCTCATACCCTACACCCCCACTCGTCTTTTACGTTTGTTAAATCAACACCTGGCGTCTGTACCTCAGGTCAAGAGAGCCAGGGCGGGAGGTCGCTCTTTCCGAGCTCTGGCCCCCAAACTCTGGAACTCCCTTCCGGCGAATATCAGAAGCATTCAAAATCATGCTGCATTCCGTAAGGCCATAAAAACCCATCTTTTCCCTAAATAATCTTCTGCTGCGCCTTTCTGGCCCTGTCACTTTTTTCTGTCTAAGATTAGCGCTGGGACGCCCCTTGGCTGGGGCAGCCATGCGCTCTATAAATACTATAACATAACATAACTTCAGTTCTTTACCATTGCTCTCTACTTTTCCGGAATCCTCCAACCATAGCCTGTTGTACTTTGCAAATTTTCCCTCCCCAACTTTCTTGCCTACTCGCCCTAGTTTGCTATCTATCCCTCAAGTTACCAGTGCTTTACAACTCCAGTTTGAAATCGTTAGTAATGCTGTTTCTAGGGCTTCTAGTACTCTAGTTGCCAATATCTTCAGCACACCAGTTTGCAGCAACTTTAGTACTCTCATGCGCAGCACGTTTGGAACTCCAGTTCACAGTGCCTTTCCTATGCTTGTTAAGTAACTTCAGTTCTCATGTTTGCAGTGCATTTAGTAACCCAGCTCCCAATGCCTATAACCTCCTATTTTTCTGTCCTCTTTACTTTATTCTTCTGTACTTTAGTCCATTAAACTCTTGATCTGAGCCAAAGTCTCTCTGGTGCAGTCGCCTTCAGTATGTGTACTGTTGTCTGTCCATCTATCATTTTTTTGCCTCATTTTATTTCTTGATCCAGCAATCAAGCTTTGTCTTTGCTGGCCTTGGGATTTCCTATGCTATACTTGTTCTGGTGCTACTTGCAACTCAATTTGTTAAGAGATTGGCTGCTGGGTTTTCCATCAAGAGGCCTCTATCTCTTTCCTTCATCTATTCCCTCTATGATGTCTCTTGTATTGCTTTTATAAACAGTATCCTAGTTGCTGTGTTCAGAAAGCTGTCTCTTTTTTGGTCCAATACAGACTGTCTCATTTGCATTTATTCCCTATTTGTGCTTAGTGTCAGGATACAGAGGGAGGTACCTATGACTGCTTTCCATAAGCTACCAGAGTTAACTCAGGACGACATAGAATTTCCCCTCACTTTTTGGAAAACTCTGAAAATCCTCCATGTGCACCCCTTAGTGGGAGTCTAGTGTGCCTGTAATAGTACTGTTTTCTATTTATTCACTTGGTTGCTTCTTCTCTGTAGTTCATTCCCACCTTCCTGTATTTGCAGGGCTTCTTCTCTGTTTATTTTATCTTAAGTTTTGAAACTCTTGTGCCCCCACACCCACCCTTTACCATTCAATCAGACCAAAAGGACCACATTGTACTATTTCAATTCTCAAGACCCTATGTATATCATTTTAGGGCACTGATGTGTTCATGCTGGCTGTGCTTAATCTTTTAACTGTATTTGACATCATTCACCTTCCGGTTCTGCTGGATCATCTGCCTAGATGTGGAATATCAGCAAGAGCTACCAACTGCCCTGTCAGATTCCCACCAGCCATCCCCCTATGATAAATCTGAAAGGGCACACTGTTCTCCCCCTAAGCTTTCAATAGCTACATTCACATCCTAATATACAATCCTGGGTTACTTGTACACTGAGGCACAGGTCCTACTTTGTATGGATAGGACATGTAGAATGCTATGTTGTAGTGTAGGCCATGTATGCAGGCAGTGAGTTAATTGAAAGGCACCCAAATTGGGTGTGTATGTATGTATGTATATATATGTATATATATATGTATATATCCTGTCAATTAACAGCACTGGGCTTCGGAATATCTTCTTGCGCTGTTAATTGACAGGCTGCTCCGTGCCTGTTGTCGCCAGAGGCCGCCTGGCAGGGTTGGGGGCTCCCGTTGCTCAGGGGGTTTCTTTTGGATTTGAAAGGGGGAGCATGACCCGCTTGCCTTGAGGCCTGCCAAAGGATTTACCCGGTTACTTAAGGCTGAGGTGAGCAAGGGATATGAGAGGAGGTTAACCTTTCTCCTCTTGACTTTTCTAGGACACACAGCAACATCCAGAAATTATTTCAACAACGTGCTCAGACAAGAATAACTGACTGTACCAAGTAAAGTGGAAAATGCATGTGATTCGGTTTCTGTAAGAACTTTATTTTCACAAATTGCACAGAAAATACAATCATGTTTTATTTGAAAAATACATTGCAGTTGACAAAGAAGGGATTTACATCCTCTGTGCATTGTGGGACATGTATGCTTGAAGTACAAGAGTCACGTGGGGGCATGGTTTTTAAAGAAGCACGTAGTCACTTTATTGACAAAGCTGCCTCACCTGTGAACAAGGCTCATTGAGGAGCTGAAACATATAAGGATAACACCATGAGAGCATGCTGTTTTCTGAATAAATGCATTTGTGATTCCTGGAACTGGGCTTCGGCATATCTTCTTGTGTTGTTAATTGACAGGCTGCTCTGTGCCTGTTGTTGCCAGAGGCCTCCCTGCAGGGTTGGGGGCTCTCTTTGCTCAGAGGTTTCTTTTGGATATATATATAGAGGCAGCTATTATGAAACTGGTTCCTGCTAAAGCTCCAGGACCAGATGGACTTCCAGGAGATTTATACCTATCTGATCCTAGAGGGTGGTCGCATTACCTCCAGCGATTGTTTAACGCCATTGCCGCTGGATGTCCTGTCCCTAAATCTTGGAAAGGTGCTGTTGTGGTCCCTATTTATAAAAAAGGAGACAAGGAAGATCCGGCTAACTACAGGCCTATAAGCCTGATCGATGTTATGCAAAATATTCTAGGTAGGTTTCTCCTGCAGAGAATCCAATCATGGTCCAAAGAGGAGGATATCCTCTCCTAATACCAGGCAGGGTTCAGGGCCAGCACTGGGACAATCGATCAGGCATTCAGGCTACTGCTCATTTTTTGGAAGGTGGTGCTTATTGGAAAGGGAAGTCTCTAACTGGCATTCATTGATCTTAAGACAGCATTCGATCTGGTTCCTAGGACCAGATTGTGGCAGACCCTCGGAGATATGGGCATTCCACCCCTAATTCTCAATCTACTGATTCGTCTCCATGAGAACACCTATGCCCAGGTGAGATGGGGAGCCCAAGGTCAGCTGACAGAGCAGATTCCAGTTGGCAAGGGAGTCTGCCAGGGTTGCGTGATGGCCCCCACCCTGTTCTCTTTATATGTGAACGGGTTGGTGAGGTTTCTCCAGGAAGACCCAGCTGATGCCCCAATCCTGGCGGGCGACAAAGTGCTGACGCTCCTGTTCGCTGACGACACCTTATTGGTGTCAAAGACTCCAGCTGGGCTACAAAAATTAATGAACAATTACCAATCCTTCTGTGAATCGCGAGGTCATTAACACCACTAAAACGAAGCTCATGGCCTTTAACCCCCATAAATCCTTCAGGAATAATCTTACCTTGAATGGCACCCCCTTGGAGAGAGTTAGAACTTTTGAGTACCTTGGTATTCGTCTCTCTGATAAAATGCAATGGGGGCCTCACCTTGCAAAAATGCTTTTGAACCATAAACGGGTAACCGGGGCAATAGCCAAAGAACATCGCTCCTCGTACAGCAGGCCGGTTGCCCCGGCTCTCGTAGTTTATGATGCTAAGGCAGTTAGCTCGGCCCTTTATGGAGCCGAGCTATGGGGGTTCGAAAATATTGAAGAACTAGGTAAGTCTGAGCATAAGTTCCTGAGGGATCTGGTATCGGTCCCATGTAACACCCCATTAACACCTTTAAAGTATGACATGGGCAGACGGTCGATTAAGGACATCGCCAAGCTCCGCCCACTGCTCTTCTGGGCTCGCCTGAGGCGTACCTCTGAACTTGCCAACTACGCTGCAGCCCTAACGGAGGTATTGAACTTAGATGTAGGCCACAGGGTCAAGTGGATATCATACGTAAAGAAAACTATGATACTACTTGGCCTTAAAGAGTCCTGGGACACCCAAATCCCCCGAGTAAGGAGGATCTTAAGCGCCATTATTGGGATTGGGTTGACCAACAGGAGCATAGCAACCCAAATAGGGGGAGATTAACAGACGATTTCCTCATGGCCAAGCACACCAGAGGACTAGAGCCTTACTTGGACGTGATTCAGATCCCACGGGGTTGGGCTCTGTATATTCAGTTTAGGTATGGCTCCCTCCCTATTAATGCTGTAACATCAAAGTGGCACTCAGCTAACAACAGAACAGAAAGTTGCCCTTGCTGCGGAGCCTTGCTGGAGAGTGTTGCCCATGTCATGTTCGCCTGCCCAGCCTATAAGATTGCTAGAACCAATTGGCTGAGACCTATTTGCAGCGGCATGGGCACACGTGATCATCGGGTTGCCCTCCGCATTTTAAAATCTGAACCTAGTGTCCTCTTTTCTTGTGGGGTGGCCAAGTTTTTGAGTCATGCTTGGCGACTTAGGCACAAAGCTCTGCGAGGGACGACCCTATCCTAGGCCTTGCTCCACCTATGTGGCAATAAAGTTTTTATGTGATGTCCTATTAAATAATTTTGTAGATTAGTTTGTATGCCATTTTTTCTAGAACATCTCTCATGATGGACATAACACCAGCCCTTTATACAAATTGGCCGTGTCGAATTGCGTCACACATTATTTTTATCTTCGCCATTTCTCACATATTTAGCTCGGGTATTTGTTAGGGTACGAATTCGTTTTAATCTGTACATACATTTTTATGACATGATGTTTTTAGCGTTATTTGCTTTATCTTTAGATTTTTAAACTTTGTTAAAATATTGTGTAATCACATCCTTAGTGAGCTTGTTGTATTTAAAGGTTTGTTAATATGTATTCATGTTTTTATCTTTTGTATAAATGCCAAACAATGCTTTTATGACACAATCTGTTGAAATAAAGCTATTGATGATGATGATATATATATATATATATTTATATATATATATATATATGTGTGTGTGTGTATATATATAGATATATACATAAACACCTAATTTGGGTGCCTTTCAATTAACTCACTGCCTTCATACATGGCCTACGCTACAACACAGCATTCTACATGTCCTATCCATACAAAGTAGGACCAGTGCGTCAGTGTACAAGTAACCCAGGATTGCATATTAGGATGTGAATGTTGCTATTGAAAGCAGGGAGAACAGTGTGCTTTTTCAGATTTCTCTTAGGAGGATGGCTGGTGGGAATCTGACAGGGCACTTCAACCAGGAAGCTTTACTGAGCCCCCTCCCCCACAAAAAAGTGAAAATAAAGAAAAGGGGTCAGGGTAGCAATACGCTGATCCCCCAAGCCATGGTCTTGGGATCCCCCTGGGACTCCGCCACAGCATAAAGGCAAAAAAAAAAAAAAAATTGCAGTGAAATTGTGATATTTCAGGTCCCAGGGGCATATTCTAATTATCGGTTGAATACGCACCGGGCCCCCCTCCTAGGGCTTATCGAAGCCCCGGGGACTGCCACCTCCGAGGGCTAATTTAAACAATATGGGGGGGCCTCGTGGATCCCTCCTGCCCTGGGGACCACCACCTCCCCAGGGCTGAAATAAATAATGATGCGGGGGGTACTCCGCCCCCATATGCAGCCCCGGGAACCGCCACCCCGATGCACAAATACACTAATGAAGGGGGTCCATTGTAGACCCCCGGGGACCACCACCTCCCCGGGGCAAGCTTGAAGAAGGGAGGGGGGGCCGCACGGCCCCCCTCCAGGAGTCCTAGATTGCCCTGGGAGCCACCACCTCCCAGGGTCGGCTCCAGCAATGTCCCAGGTGCCCACCTCCGGGACATTGCAGTTTGCTATGGAATGCCATAGCAAACAGTGTGCTCCGCTTTGAGCAAGCGAGAGCATTTTGCTCTCGCTTGCTCAAAGCTGAGGACACTTTGCTTATAGATACAGGGAGCTGCATGTCAGCAGCTCCCTCTGTGTAAAAGCAACGCCGGCTCCCGCAGAAGGGGAGTGGACAGGGACCGTGGGGGCCTTCAGGATCCTCAACGGTCCCCGACGAGGTGGCCATCCCCAGTCAATAGGGTCCCCAGGACCAAAATCTGCCTGTGGAGGGGACAATGAGCCCCCCCTTTTAAAAACAAAAAAAAAAAAATATATATATATATATATATATATATCCATAAAGGCCTGGCCCCGGGGATGGGGTCCCCGGGGATGAAAACGGCCCAGGAAGTGGGCCGTTCAGAATAGAAAAGGCCTGGCCCCGGTGGATGGGGTCACTTTGGCCGAATTTGGCCCAGGGAAGGGGCCACGCGGCTCCCCTTCCTAAAAAAAAATAGAAAAATAAAAAAGCCGGCAACTCATCGCTGGCCCCGCACCCTTTCTCCACTTCTCTGCGAATGCGCCTGCTGGCACGCAGCAGGTTGGGGGTGAAGTCCCCTTGGTTGCTGAGGGTCCTTAGGGGCCAACTAGCCCTCCTATTACCTGCAGTAAGGGCCACACAGCTGGATTGCTGAGAGGTGGTCAAAGGCCATGCCCCCTTTCTCCACCACTCTGCAAATGCACCTCTCGGAGCACTGCTGGTGGGGGTATGACATCCCCTTGCCTCCTGAGGGCCTCAGGACTAAAGAGGACTTCTTCCCCCAAGCAGCAGTGCGCCAAGAGGTGCGTTTGCAGAGTGGTGGAGAAAATCTTTTCTGTAGAAGAGAAACGCATCTCAGCTGGAGTATACAAATGCAATTTATAAGCAATGGGGACCGTGTCCCCTTCATTGAACGTCAAGTAAGTAAAACCTAATGCCCCTGGTACAATCCTTATGACCAAATTTGTAGAATTGTCTCGTGGTAACAAGAAGTTGGTTGCAAGCAGGTCAGACTGCAGAGACCGAAGAATTGTGGTATGTTCTGGAAAACGAAAAAGAAGGTATCAATGAATAAAGGGATTTGATATACTGGGCATAATCAGGACTGTGTATCCTCCCGAAATTAAAAAAACCCAGCAAAGATTGCAATTTTTTAAGCGTAGATGGAGGCTGCAATTGTGCACACTTCTCCAGAAAGTGGGGGGCCAACCCCCTACCTTCATTATTGAGTTTGTAACCAAGAAAAAGGACTGCCAAGAAGGCGATATGAGATTTAGCAAAATTGAATTTCTAACCAAAGTTTGCAAAATGTGTGTTAATGCGGTCCACTCGCAAGAGATGCGGCTGTAATTCATCATCCGTCAAGTATATCTCATCGACGTACGAGAAGGCATCGGGGTCTATCACATGCAAAAGGGACACTATGCACGCCGCAAACACACCAGGGCTATTCTTATATCCCATAGGCAATCTCGCATATCGGCGCTGATTGCCCAACGCACTGAATGCGGTCAAATCACAGCTCTCAGGAGCCAAAGAGTGGCTGTAGAAGCCGTTGGAAATATCGCAAGTGGTTTTGAACTTTTTTCGAACTATGTTGTTCACTAAAGCAGAGCTATGTGTGTTCTGAACTGCAAAGGTACGAACATGACTGTTCAAATGTCTGTAATCTAAAACTATACGATATGAACCTTCCGGTTTCAATATCGGAAAAAGAGGATTATTCATCGATGAAACACAGGGTTCATCGATAATACACCCTAATGTTCCAATTGGGTCAAAATGTCACTTATGGACGCTTTAGCATCATGTTTGATGGGATATTGTGGTTGGGGCTGAGGTGTAGAATGCAAAGGAATCACATGAACCAGGGAATCCTCGTCCCAACCTGCCTGATTGCGATATAATGCCGGGGCTAAGAATAAAGCCCATTTTGTGGCATAAGCCATTTTATCGCCATCAGGTACGTATTGTGAAAAACTGGGTAGAATAACAGCTTCCCCTCTTGAGGAAGCTAGGGCAAAAGGGGGAGGCCAATCAACCTCCGCCAATAAAATATCATATGATGAAGTGAGTTTTTCCCAAAAGACTGCTGTCATTGGGCGTTTAATATCACCTTCAATTTGGAAGCTTACTTCATAAAGCCTATCCAGAGGAGCAACTCGTGTATCAGCTGTCTCTACTGTATTAAAAGTGTCAGTTGCTTTCGCCTCCAGATGCTGGTGGAGTGTCTGCCGCACTATGGTAACTTCCGCTGCGCTGTCAAGGAGGGTAACCACACCACTCCTGTCGAGGAGTAGGGTTCTCACTGTCTGAGGCATACTTTGCAGTTAAAGCAGCAACTTTTTTCTTCACTAATGGGGCACGGTATTGAGGTGGTTCCTCCTGCTTGACTTTTAGATCAAACTGGCGCTGCGGGTCACGTCTAGCTTGTGCAGACTCGCCTAGTCTGCGATCCCAACGCCCTCCTCCGCCTAACTGTTGATCCGACGATTCCTGAAAGGAATGAGGAGAATGAGGATCAGGAATCTGGAACCTCTCAGGTGTCTTAATTTTAGAGCGGTCATGCAAATCGTATCTATGCTCAGAAGCGTCAGGTGGAGGCAAACCTGCACGTGAATCAGGCTTCTGTTGTTGCTGCCGCTGCATCTTATTCCAAGCCTTTTTAGGAAAGACTGGACAACCCTCCTTCTCAGGAGGGGGTGTACATTGTGCATGTGCAAATGGTTGAATCCCCAAGCTATTGCGACCTAAGGAGGTATACACTTCTGCAATAATAATCGGCAACTGTCGCTGCTGAACCACTTACGCCACCGCCACTAGGCGTTAATGTAATTGTAAGCAAACCGCTTCCCTTTTAATGTTGGCCAGAATCATATCGGAGACAATAGGGATCATTCCCACTAACTTCATCCCCAAATCCAGGGCTGGACCAGCCCCGTGTTCATCTTGTACCTTTTTCGGAATGTTCGGAAGAACGCTCATGGAGGGGGTGCCAAAGCACAGTGTATACACTGAAGCAAACACCGTCCCCCAGGTGGTGCAGTCATCTAAAGCGGGAATCAGCCACTCGGCAAACTCATTGTAAGGATCCTGTGTTTTTCAACAGGAGTTGTGTGTGGAAAAACAGCTTCAAGTTGCTCAAGTTTTTGTGCAAGCCAAAATGGCAAGTCATCACGGTTTTGTGGACGTTTGCCCATCACCGAATTAATCATGATGGGACTAATCACCAGTCCGCCACCATGTCCCGGTGGTGGAGGAATAGCTCCAGCCGGAGCTACTTGAAGTGCACGTGACATGTACTGTATGACACTTCTATGAATATGAAGCAACTGTCTATATAACAGACGTAGCTCTCCGACAGTTACATTGAGATAATTGGGATGCGGAGTAAAACCAGCCAAAACCGGCCAAGTGGACCCATAAACTGATAAGGGGCCCATGCGTACAATAGAGAGCGGATGAGGAAGGGCACCATTAAACCAAATAGTATGCTCCCAGGCTGTCAACTGAACTTCAAGCAATGCATAAGGACGATAAGCCGCTGGAGCAGCTGGCTTCGTATATTCATTTTTTTGTAAAATATGTTTATTGATTTCCATCATATATCAATCAAAAGCAATTCAAACATGAGCTTCCGCTCGCATATAACTTCCCCAATACACATGTCTCCCTATACGGGCTCTCCGTTAATCCACGGATACAATTGGGAGTGCTCAATACCATACTGGAGAACAGTTCGGTGTTCCAATAACAAGGCCCACCTTCGCATTTCAATAGCAAGGCACAACGTGATAAAGGGCAATAACAGGTATTATATCCAGAAGCTCTGGAGCATAGGAAAGAAAATGAGCACGAAATCATAAACCCTATAACACGCAACAATCCCTCCTCCCTCCCACCAACCCCCTCCCACAACTCCCCCGGCATGACGTGATAGCTTGAGACATAACAGGGCATTCAGCTCAGTGTCCACAGCACAATAATCCTGCAACTGAATGGTACACAGCAAACTTTCATAACGTAGGACAGTTGGTAGGCTAATAGAGGTATCACCCATTCTCCAACACCGTTCTAAACAGTTAGTGAGGAGGGCAGGTCGTGCGAGTCACTAAGCAAAGAGTCCACATCAGTATCGGAGTCTGTGGGTTTTAGCAGCTCCGTTAAGGCTCCCAAGGCACGGGCAGAGTCCATTGCTTTGTCGCTATGAGCTCGACCAGCCGCTTGCAGTCGGAGAACCGTCTCGCACTCTGCCCACCGAATAAATTCAGCCTTCCACCTCTGCAACCTCGGCCCCTGCTGAGCCTTCCAATGAGCAGTAATTTCCCTTTTGGCCAGGACCAGCCCCAGGTCTATAAATTTACTAGTTATTGTTGTCTTAGAAGTATGGGGGAACCAATGTAATAAACATGGACCTATACCAAATTCAATATCCCTCCCCGTAACATCACAAAGTATTGTCAACACTTCCCGCCAATAAAGCCCAATCCGGGGGCAGTCCCACATCATATGGCGGAAATCCGCTCCCTCTCCGTTGCAGCGGGGGCAGGGTGCTGCGAGCGTTTTAAAATATTGTTTAATTTTGACTGGGGTGAGATAAGCTTTGTGCAAAATAAAAAATTGAATCTGTTGAAATCGGGCGTTCCTGGAACATTTCCATGGGCGCTCAAGCAATTCAGCCAAGACTTTGTCAGGAATTTCCCCTTCCATGTCCTCCTCCCATTTTTGCTTCAACCCCAGTAGGGAGGGCAACTTTTCATAGGTCATCCGACGATATAAACAAGTAACAGCTTTAATGGTACCAGCCGCCAACACCACGTACTGGCAAGCTATTGATGTCTTAGGTTCAGACAGCCCCCCTTTCCATCGCCGCTGAATAGCCGACACCAAGGCTGCATGCAGCAGATAATCTCCACGAGGGAGATCAAAGCGCTCACGAATGGCCTCAAAAGGCATCAGAACGTTATCTTCATACAAATCTCCCACCGCTGTCAATCCCAAAGCACACCACCCCGTTAGCGCCGACCAATTGCCCCCATGAGGCAATTGCTGGCACATCAACAACGGGATCTCTGGAGCGTACGGGCAGTCGATCCGCGCCCTTTGTTGGCTCCTATTCCAACACAACCGAAAAGTCTGCACGTCCCCAGGGAGATCCCTAAGGCGAAGCGGCTGTTGTAAAATAATCCTAGATAGCAAGTAGGCAGGAATCCGTCCCCCCGCAGCATCTCCCACTTCCCGGAACTCCCGAGCCACCGCTTGAGTAAGCCATTGCAGCTGGGCCGCCAAGTAATAAGACTCGAAGTCCGGAACTGCTAGACCTCCCTCCCCCCGTGGACGTAGCAGAGTGTGCAAAGCTACACGTCGCCTGCCAGAAAGCCAGAGAAACCCCGTTACCATCTGCCTCTTAAAAATCGACGCAGAGAGCCAAACAGGAAGCGTCCGAAAATAATATAGCAGCCTGGGGAGTGCCACCCGCCCTATCAGGGACAGCGGCAACGTCTGCTAAAAGTCCATACTGCCTTGGAGACCCCGTATAGCCCTGTCAATATTACCCTCCACCAAATCTTTCTGCTCATGGTAGATACGTGTCCCCAGATACGTTATACAGGTATACTCCCATTTTACAGCCTCCGTAGACCGAGGACCCTCAGCTGTGTTGGAGGTGGGGAACAGGCACGATTTTGTCCAGTTCACTCCCAGACCTGCCATTTCTTCAATATGTTGAAGCAGGCGCTTCGCTCCCAGCAAAGCCTCCTGGGTGTCGGCTAGGAACAGTAGGAGGTCGTCCGCGTAAAGCGCAATATAATGGGTATCGTCATGCACCTGGAGCCCCCTGAACCACTTCCCTGTTTGGGCCTGGGCCGCCAGTGGCTCTATGGCCAGTGCAAATAATAGCGGGGATAGAGGACACCCTTGACGAGTCCCTCTACGCACCGCACAGGGAGCCGATATCAGACCGCCAGACTTAGCTCTAGCCGTGGAGTCCCTATATAGCAAAGCCGTCCAGGTCACAAACCTCTCCCCCAATCCAAAGGCACGCAGTACCTGAAATAAATAAGGCCACTCCAGGCTGTCAAAGGCCTTTTCGATATCAACCGAGAATATGGCAGCAGTATGTGACGAGTACGTATCGGCCTCTAAAACACGGAGCAGGCGACGAACGTTGCCCGCTGTATTCCGTTTGGGTATAAACCCCGCCTGATCCACATGTACTAGGCGGGTCATATACGGCAGGAGGCGAGTGGCTAGTATCCGACTTAAGATCTTATAGTCGGTGGTAAGCATGGAGAGTGGACGGTAGGCGGTCCTGTCCGAGGGGGGCCTCCCAGGCTTCAACAGAGGTATGATAAGCGCCTCACGTGTCGTGGCAAAAAGCCGGCCCACCTTCCGTGAACCATTATAGAGGGCCACTAACCTAGGGGCCAACAGATCAACATAAGATGCATAAAATTCGATCGGCAAACCATCCACCCCCGGAGTCTTCTTCCGCGCCATATGTTTGATTGCACCTCGTACCTCCCCCAATGTGATGTCTTGACCCAACAGATCGGCTTCCACTCTGGCAAGGGCCGGTAAATCCGCCTCTGCTAAAAACCCCTTTAGACGATCCTCGTCCAAGGAGACTTTACTGCAATAAAGTTCCTCATAATAGTCAGAGAAAATGCGATTAATGCCCTGCTGAGTGTAGCATGCATTCCCCACTGGATCGCAGAGTGCCAAAATAGGGACCGCCTGCCTCGCGGGGTTCGCTAGCCACGCCAGCAACGCTCCAGATTTGTCGTGCTCTGCGTGGGCGCGCACCATATACTTCTTATAATCATAACATCACAGCTTCTCAACCCCCACTGCCACTGCCTCCCGGGCCGCTAACAGCTCCTCCTGCCTAGCTGGATGTTCTGGGCGATCACGCTCCAAGTCTTGCAAGCGCTGGTCCGCGGTGTCCATCTCCTGGAGGAGAACTTTTCGTATCCCAATCATATTAGCAATACAGAGTCCCCTCACCACCACTTTAAAAGCATCCCACTCCACTGCCATTGAGGACACTGTACCTGCATTCTCCTAAAAATACTGGGTTATCCCAGTTCCTATCGCATCTTGGAAGACCGGGTCCTCCAGTAGCTCCGGATTTAATCGCCATGTCGGGATCGCTGGGCGCGGTGGGGCCCAACGAAGTCTCAGCAACAGGAGATTATGATCCGAGAGTGTTCTGGTCAGGTATTCACTGTGCTGGACCGCCGTGTGTATGTCAGGGGAACAAAGTATCGCATCTAATCTAACGTGCAACTCATGGAGCGCTGAGAAGGAGTAGTCTCGCTCATGTGGGTGGTGCTCCCTCCATGTATCCAACAACCCCCAATTCGACTGCCATGCACTTCGAGCCCTAGCGATCTTATTAATTGGTGCTACAGGAAGAGGGGGGTGAGACCTGTCAAGGGCGCCATCCGTAATGGAATTAAAGTCACCTCCCAGCACTACTGTACCAGACAAGTAGGACGCCAGCGTCCCCGACAATAAAGTAAAAAAGGCCTGTTGTTCAGTATTAGGGGCATAGATACTGCCCAGCGTGATGTCCCTCCCATCGAGTCTACCCTGTACCAGTACATAACGCCCTTCCGGATCTACAATGTGCTGCACAGGTTGAAAGGGGACCCCAGCTCTGACCCACACCAAGACTCCTCGTGCAAAGGCAGAATACGAGGTATGAAAAACCTGACCTCTCCATCTGCGCTGCAGTGCAAGACCCTCTGAGCCCGTGATATGCGTTTCCTGGAGGAAAGCTACTTGAACCCCCCTCCGCACCAGATATGTATGGATCTTATGCCGACGGCTCATGGTGTGCAAGCCCCTAACGTTCCACGATATGCACTTTAAATCGTTCAGTGACCCCATGGTATATGGTATGTCCAGTGCCCCACTAATAAAGTACAAGCGTCATGCCAGAGCCCCTGATGAACATTCCCAAACTCCCAAACCCCCCTCCCAAGGACAGTTACCTTAAAACTAATTCCCATCCAAACAATAAAAAGTAACAACTAAGCAAAGTCCCCTGACTACTTCAGAGGCAAGGGTGGACGCAGCTGCCCCAGGACGAGCTCTGCAAACAAACAGAAGGCACCAGCCGCATATAAACATAAAACCTTCTCAAGGACTGCGCACCTAGCGCACAAGCAATTCCTTTCAGAGAATTACAAGAATTTCCCAACCTCCCCACAGTAGAGTCATATTATATCATCCACACTCTGGGGCATTACCACTGGGAGCCTCGCACTACTAGTAGTGGAAGTGTCCGAGTCATTATCTGCAGAGTCCCTGGTAGAGCCTGCCTCATCTTCCGGCGGGGGCGGACCGGCGGAACCCGACACCGATTCCACCGCCCGTAGTGCGGCGGCCCGCTCCAATTCAGCCTGCGTTGTGGAGGGTTTCATCCGGACTCTCCGCCGCAGCCGCCGAGACCCACGCACTCCAGTCAATCCGCCTCGGGGTGCAGATCCCCCATGCCTGCCCGTGGCTGTCAGTCCACCTTTATACTCCTCCAACCAGTCCCAGGCCTCCGCCGAGGAGTCAAAAAAGTGGGAGGTATTGTCAACAACAATTCGTAGCCGTGCCGGAAACAAGAGGGAGTACTGCAAGCCCTCCTCCCTCAACGCTTTTTTGACCTCCAGGTAAGAAGCTCGCTTTCGCTGGACCTCCAGGGTGTAATCCGGGAACAGTGTGACTCTGCTATTATCCACTGTGAAGGGCCCCGCCGTTCTCGCCCTTTGAAGCAATAGATCCCGGTCACGACAATGTAGCAGGTGAGCGACCACTGGCCTCGGTGGTCTGCCCGGCCCGAGTGGCCTAGCTGGGACCCTATGAGCTCGCTCCAAAGTGTAAAAGACAGATAGGCCCTTCGGGGCCACCACAGTCTTAAGCCAGGTCTCTAAGTACGCCACCATGTCGGTCCCCTCCACTCCTTCCGGCAGCCCAACCACGCGGACGTTGTTCCTCCGGTTTCTGCCCTCCGCATCTTCGGCTCTGCGTTCCAGGAAGTTCACTCTATCCGTAAGAGCATGCAGCTGTTGGGCCGTGTCCTTATGGGCTGGGAGCAATTCCGCTATGCTGGTTTCAGTGTCCTTGACCCTCCCCGCCAGCTTCTTGTGTTCATCTCGGAGGAGCCCTAGCCCAACCGCCACCGTGCTAATGTCCTGGTGGAGGGTGGCTTTAGTGTCTGTTATGGCTGCTAGAATTTCTTTGAGCTGCTGTTGGATAGGGTACCCAGGGGTCATCTGCGACAGGTCAGGTGCTCCATCCTCAGGGTCCTGCCCCGTACCAGCGGCTTTGGCTTTGGGCTTACCCATGACGGCAAACCAGTCCCCAACCAAAGGCGCCCCTGGTCTTCAGGCCGAGAGTCCCTGGACTGGAAAGGCCCTCCTACTCCCCGCGCCGTTTGCCACTCACCGCCGGCTAGGAGGTCCCAGAAATAGGCCCCACAGGCTCCCTCAGGGCACCGCAACTAGTATACCGGAACCTCTGATCTCGGGGGAGGCAGTTTCGCACTGTCCGCAGTCCACCAGCCAGGCCTCACAGGACTCTGTTCCGCACCCAGTCCCAGATAAGTGTAGCAGCACAGGAAGCGCTCAATCAGGGCGACCTCAGTTCCAGCACCCCCAGATCCCCAGGAGCCGCAGCCAGGGAGAAACGCACACCACTCTGCGAAGGCTTCACCGCCAACTCCGGGCACCAGCGGCAACCATCCAGAGCCCAGCAAGATCCAAAATGGCGGTAGACCCACATGGGCCCCAGCAGACACTGCCCCTCAGTCTCCAGCCAAACCTCGGTAGGACCGGCCAGCACTCACCACAGCTCCAGCCAGCTAGCCCGTAATATGGGCCATCCGGGTCACCAGGTGCGTCACGCCGCCCCTTCGGCAAGAACCTCACGGGGCCGATGGTCCCAGCGCTACGCTTTAATTCACCCACCTTCACTGGGCAAGCGTTAGTACTCTGCAGGGATTCAGAGTGGTCGCTGGGTAGATCCGCCGCCCTTCCGTTGCTCACGCCGCCCCAGCGTCTCGGCCGCAGCACTTCGGGCCCATCAGTTAGCCCGCGACCGGGGAGTCGCGCAGCCGTCCGCGCGCTCCACAGGATATCGCAGCCGGAGCCACTCGTGCCCGGGGAACCAGGGACAGCCGCCGCCTTGCCCACACCGCAGCGTTCGCAGCGAGGATCGCCTGAGCGCTGCCGGTGACCACCGTCTAACGTTAGCGGGCAGTCAGGTGCGGCACCGCAGCCTCGGTCAGCGTTTATTGCAGGATTTATGTGCGGCTGGTGCGGAGCTCCTCGCTCACGCGTCTGCCATTGATCCCAGGCAAGCCACGCCCCCTGGCTTCGTATATTCATGAAACAAATTATCATTCCCATCTACCGCGGGGAATGTAACCCAAGAATCGAAAACCTCGAAGTGGTAAGCTGGATCCGCCTCGACAACAAAAATGTTAGCCCCCACATTGGGACTCTATGTTGTGTCAAGTGTGCTGTAACCACCGCGCGGTTAGGCGCCGCAATAGCGACCGGTTGTGACATGTATATAAAGACAGGAAGAAAGAAACAAAGAAAACGGCAGCACAAAATAGGGTAAAGAATAACCTTTTAAATCTCAAGCTTGAAAAACCTATAAATATACAAATATAGGAGGCGAAGCCCCCTCACCACGGACGTCTCCGGAAACTGGTGAGGGGGAAATTGTGAACAAGCACAAGCACTACACATGGGTCTCGTGAATAAGTACCAGACCAAACATTGGTGGCACCATGTTGCAGGGATTCTGCACAAACACAGAATTATGTGCAGAATTATGGGACCTTGGTGTATAGGGACTGGATCTTCCTACCACCTTAGTACCCACGAGCCCAGGACCGACTAGCTATAGTGTCTCACTTGCTCTCCTACTCACTCACAGAGAAACAAATGATTAGACACCCCAGAACACAACACTCTCAGATCTCTCAGGAATCGCGGTAACAAGACACACCCTTTCACTCTTGTACTTGTCCACATGAAGATCTGACAGAGACACGGAATAGTTTAAAATATTTATTTTAACTAACGTGCCCTAACATGCAGTATACTGGCCACAAGAAGCAGAAAAATGCATAGTACAAATACAGTCGGCATTACAGCTAGTCAATATATCATGAAGGGAGATGTCATCATAAAAAGACAATGGAGAAAAGACTATAGTGCCCAGCCTCCCTCCCCTTGCTAAGAAGAAGTATTATTATATAATAGAAGATCTCTGGGCTTTGTAAGCAGACCCCATTGTTGTATTCCGCTTTAGGTGTCCGTATATAGGTTTTCCTGAAACATGTCCTTATATAGGCACAATTCGCATTGCCCTTATATAGGCATAGAATCCCAGTCCTTATTTAGGCATTAGCCGTGCACTCCAAATACAGGCATGGTCACCGACATCCGTCCACCCTAACGTCACAACGAGTTCTTAGAAACCAGACCCTTAAGCTCTTGGGAGTTCCCCTAGCACAGGA
The DNA here is from genome assembly GCA_963921515.1 of Calotriton arnoldi. Taxonomy (NCBI): domain Eukaryota; kingdom Metazoa; phylum Chordata; class Amphibia; order Caudata; family Salamandridae; genus Calotriton; species Calotriton arnoldi. The sequence goes on from CAWUFW010000842.1 coordinate 1,501,252, forward strand.
TTATTGATTTCTCCAAGAACTCCTCTATTATGCATGAACCGCTATTCCTTAAGGGTTCATTCCTGACGTCTTCCTCTGTCCGAATTCACGTCAATGCTAACATTCCAAGGCACCTACCAGGCATAAATATACTTTCCCTTGCCCAAGCAAGTTAGGAGGAGACCTCGACTTCAGAGGAGCCCGTATCCCGGCCTGACGCACTGAGAAGACGCTGTCATCCCTGCTCGCAGAGAATCCAGCTTCCAGTGTTCTGACTCCCTTCGCGGGGTGTTAGAGTTCCAGATCCGGAAAGAGATTCCCACCTCTCTCATTCTCAAGGTATGGAGCTGACTAGAACCTAGAGGGACTCTTGGCATACTAGACTTAACATACTCTTAGTATACCATACTAGAGAATACTCCACCTACTTCTTACCTTTCCCTATACCTAGACTAGGTTAGGTACATTGGGGTAGAACTAGCTTAGAGACGCATCTTATGAGTACTCGCATTTTTAGCTCATGTTATTTATGTACGTGAATATATGCTAAAAGATAATGCTAGCGCAGTATTATTTATTTCTACTGCTTACGCTGTACATTATATATCTTACATACTGTCTTGTGATCATAACAGCTCATATCTCTTACACGAGAAACAAGACTGTTAAATAAAACCTTTTTATTGAAACGCCCGTCTATTCTTTCTGTGTAACTCTGAGGAAACTAAGCATGCACGATTAGCTGAGTGAAACTGTTATCTATTGTTTCCACGATTCTGAGACGTGTTCCGATTCTAAAGGGAAACAAAGTGGTCATGTTTATGCGGTTGCCAGAAACTACTCCCTTCTTGTTTTCAAGGAGTTTCTAGTGGCCTCTGAGCTAGCTGGCACAAAGTAATTAAGTTTAATATACTCGATAGGGACATACTGACCTCAGTCCTATGTCAAACCTATAGGGTATATTATTCCAATGCGCAGAGCCTATTAGGGAAATAGGAACTACACTACATGGCGCCCAACTGTTTGGTAAGGCAGTAATTTAACGCTAGATACTGAGTGACTCAGCCGTGTTTTTCTCTCAGAGACCCCTACTCACATACTCCATAAGACGTCTGGAGTGGGTAGGGTTAAATATCCGCCAAAGCTAAATAGGACAAAAAACCCTATATATTAGCTATTTGGTTTGTTCAAAGTTGAAGGATACAGTGTTCCAAAATATTGTGCACCTTATCTTTTGTTTCCTTGAAACTTGTACTACATTTTTCAAAAAAACAAATGTTCAATCACGGGGACGATAACACCGGGAACGGTGTAGCTGCGGCTGAACCAGTCGTAACATCTTTTAACTTTACAGGTTTAAATGAAACCGAGGAGGGTGTTATAGACATCGCTCCAAACTTAAGAAGAGCCATCACTCTAAAACTTATAAAACACGGCCTACCACCAAGAGGTGGTAGAGCAGTTTTCGTGATAGAGGCACACGAATCCTTTCAGACAGAGGTATTCTATTCATGGATAGTATTCCCAGAATCAAATACAGTAACAAGACTGTTTCACTTCTACAAAGAAGTTGAACCACCAGAGGAATATATTCCTTTCGAGGATATTGAAATTCCACTAACATACCAGGAGCATCAGCTCTGGTTTAAAGGCGCCCTAAAACATCACAAAAACATTACCAGGCTCAGTCCACTAGGTAGACCAGGAGCAACATGGCCGATTCTAGCCGGCTACACACCTCATCCTGACATTGAAGAGATGTCAGACGAGGAATTACTTACTCAACTTACAGAGTTAATAAAAATTTACAGACAATTAGTCCAATATGTCATGCAGACTTTCACAGTCCAACCACCATTGACCATTCCAAATCAAACCCCTCAACAGGGGAATACACTAAAAATTACACCACAGACTTTATACGCAGTCATGGGTAAAATGCCCACAAAACGTGAGCAAATTCCATTCTGGATAGCTCAAAAAATTACTCAAATTGAAGCAGTATTTCCAAATACTAGCCCTTATGAGAAACACAGAATTCTAACAATCTGTTTACCAATGGGGATCACACCACAACTGGAAGATTGCACCACTTGGGGCGCAGTCTTTGCTGCCATCTATACTAAAACACATGGTGTTCCATCAATTGCAGTAATACCAGATGTCCTGAAACAAATTCAAAACGAATACGGGGCAGAGCCTGCTCTGAATTTAGGCATGAAATTACTGAAAAACTTCGACCAGGTCTCAACAATATTATTATCTAATATTAAAGGGGAGGCAGCATCAGTGGCGATCCGCCAACGATTAAGGGAATTTGATGTTACAGAACATCAAACAGAACTACCCAGAATAATAGAACAATTTTATGCAGAATTAGGCAGAGATAGTTTGGGTGGAAAACCATTGAAGCCAAAACTATCTGAAAGTCCTGAGAAGGACTCTATTAAACAAACTCCTACATCTTCAAAAAAGAAGTGGGAGACTAATAAACAAAATTCAAACGAGAAACGTTCTCAATCCCGAGGTAGGTCTCCTCAAAAGGAGCCCTCTGAAAGGAGGTATAACCTCAGGAATAGGGATAATTTAAGAAAACCTGACAGGTATCAAGATACTGATACACGTTCCTCTCGTACCTTTCAGATATCGTGACAGACATCGGAAAGAAGAGGACGGTCAGAACATAGAGAAGAACGCGTGAAATCCAAAGACGACAAACACGTTCAGAAAAATAAATCAAAACCTCAATTCTCAAAAAAGAAGGTAGCAGGTCTGAAGATCAGACATGCCGAGAATACTGAGAGCACAGCTCAAGAACGGAGAATGGGCTCAGACAATGCTGGACAGTGCAGCAGAAGTCACAATAGCTCGCCAGAACCTGAAGGAACTTCTGGAGATAGTGGACTTGAATGAGTACATCACAGTAGAAACTGTAGACACCAGGGTTAGTACTCCACAAAGGTTATATGAAATAACACTCCGAATGGAGGGAGACATACCAAGAAAGGTGAAAACACTCTTTTGGGAAAAACTTTCAAGGGGTTATGATATACTTCTAGCAGAAAAAGACTGGCCACCACAATTTGTCAGGGAGTGCCCACATGGTGAGGACATTATTATGCCTGCCTTCTCCAACCATATTCCAATTCACCTAAAATATACTTATGCCAGGAAATGGGCAGTTGCCCAGGCCCCAGCATTATATAAAAATCATGTAGGATGGGATAAGGACTCACCTCACCACAAAATACATCTAAAAAATGAACCTACTGCACAAAGGCAGTACCCAATAAAGCAAGAAGCTAAAAACAGGTCAGGGAGATCTTAGATCAACTTGAATACCAAGGGGTGATTGAAACATGCACCTCCTCAATGAACAATCCTTTGTTTTCTGTATCCAAACCAGACAATACATATCGTCTAGTTTTGGATTACAGACACTTAAACACTTGTTCTAAAACATTTGCAGTGCAAAATGCACATAGTACAGCATTAATGAATAACATTGTGCGTAAAAAATATAAAACCACATTGGATATTTCAAATGGTTTCTTTTGTCAAAACATAGCACCTGAAAGCAGGTACTTAACAGCTTTCTCAATAATGGGGACCCAGCGTCAATTTTGTCGACTCCCACAAGGGTTCAAGAACAGCCCAGGGTTATTCTCAGCGAGGGTAACAGAGTTACTACAAATTTATGATAATGAGGCATTGTCATATGTCGATGACATCTATCTGACAGACGATGACCTAGATAGGCACTTGAACAGGGTGAGTACCATTATATTGGGCTTCGCCTCTGAGGGCTATAAATTCAACTTTAAAAAATCCAGAATTGCCCATCTCAATGTCTTTTTCCTAGGATATGAGCTTTCAAGTGAAGGCAAGAGCCTGGCAGCTAACTTTTTAGAAAAGTGTGCGCTGCTCCAACCTCCAAAAACGCTGAAAAATTTACAATCCATCTTGGGTTTCCTAAATTTTGGAAGAACTTACATTCTAAATTACGCAGAAAGGGTTAAACCTCTCTACGCATTAATCAAACCTGATTTTTCAATCAAAAATTGGACACAAGAACACACAGAAATCTTGCGTTCACTCCAAGCTAACATGTTAGCAACAAATCACTTACAAACACGCGTAAATACATGCAATTTAGTGATCCGAATAATTTCGGGTCAATGCGGATTCACCTATTTAACATTTAATGAGGGTGAAAAAGTACCAATAGCATACAAATCACATTTGTATACACAAGCAGAAATGCGCTTCACTTCAACAGAAAAAATACTGACAGCAGTTCAAACTGCAGTAGCAAAAGAAAGAGCTCTAGCCCATGGAAACGCATTATTGTCGTAACCCCAGTACCAGCCTTAGAGGCGGTTACCAAAGCGAGCATTCCGAATGCAAAAGCTTTACATCCTAGGTGGATACAATGGGTTAATTCTCTTGCTGCAACAGATGTTGAATATGTTTTTGATCCTGATTTAAAAACACAAGCGTTCCTGCAATATGAACATGAATGTCCTCTGCCCACTGAAATTCAGCCTCTCGATCAGTACGAATTTATAATTTACACTGACGGATCAGCACAACCCGCTACAGGGAGTAAGCAAGCTTACAGTGCGGCGTGCGCAATCGTTAAAGGTCGCATGCAAGATGGTAACTTCAGACCAATGGTCACTAAAACTCAATCTCTAGGAGATTGTACAGCTCAGCGAGCTGAACTACAAGCATTCAAACTGGCACTTGAAAGTACAGATCGCGAATTCCCCACACTGATAGTGTGCGATTCTTTTTACTGTGTTCAGTCGTATAATGAATATATACAAAATTGGCTTGAAATGGGTTCAAAGATGCAAAAGGTGGCACAATAAAGCATAAAACGCTTTGGGAACAAGTAGTTCAGTTAAAAAACGAACTACCAAAGGCTCACGTGATACACACGCTGAGTCATCAACGTGATGGCGTTCACGTTGCAGGGAATTCATTGGCTGACGAAGCCGTAAAGCGGGCTGTTCAGACGGCTTCCGTAGCTGCGATCACTCGTTCAAAAACGAGAATAGACAGTGAGATATTGTTGGCTGTCAATGCTTCAAGCAAAGGCAGTGGTGCAGCGTTACCTAAAAAGTTTCCACTCAAGTACTCTTATGTAATTGATGCGAACAACGTTCCTTTTGCTCGAATCCGTGGAGTGGGGGATAGGGTAATTCCAAACATGGAACGTAGAGCAGCTTTGATTTATGAAGCACATCTGGGGGAGGGTCTGTCACATCAAGGGATCTCTAAAACAATATTGACGTTAAAAGAGATGTACTGGTGGTCTGGAATGAATACACAGATTCACATCTTCATCAATGACTGCATAGACTGTAAGGTACAGCGTGATGCAGAACGCCACCAGACACCATGCTACGAAGTAGCCTGCCCAGTACAGACACCATTGTTAGATAGCATTAGACTATCTACGCGCAGGCGTCCCTCTGGACAAATGCAATCCCACCAATACTAAATCAAGGTTCCTATGGATATGGCCTCAGCGCTCGGCTGACGCTCGAACTGTTATAAAAGATTTGCGAGTCTTTATCGGCACATACGCAATAGGCACACTACATTCTGACCAGGGCCCTGCGTTTAGCTCTCGGGCTTACAAAGAAGCCATGGCCAGTTTGGGCGTTGCACTGCGGTACTCCTCTCCATTTCATCCTGAGGGAAATTCTGTTGTGGAAAGGAAAAACCGGGACATAAAGCAGTCTATAACAGCTAGAGTATTAGGTTCGGGTGATGGGTGGGTCAAACATCTTTATGGGGTCCAACGCTCATTAAATAATTTGCCAAGAAGTTCTCTAGGGGGGGGTCACTCCATATGGGGTCCTATTTGGGACAAGAATGTGGGTTCCTGATCTCGAATGTAAAGGCACAGTGGTGGAAAATAAACCCTTTGATATCAAAGATCGTTTGGCTGTTTTACAGGATGTAAATGAACTAAGATCGAAACAAAGCAACGTGTTCCTGAAGCCAACCACTACTGGGGAAAAACCGGCAGTCCCAGCAAGGCGTGTCTGGATCCCAAAAGTTGGGGATCTAGTCAGAGAGAAGATTGCGGACAAGAAGGAATTTGGACCTTCTTACAGACAACCAGTACCTACCCTAGCCATTCACGGAACAAGAACAGTACTTCTGCCACCCCTTGCTGGAAAAAAGGAGAAAAGATTTGTGTCAATCGACCTCATCAAACCACAGTATGTGGCCAATACTAAATAGTAGGCCTCGTGGACTCCGACCTAGTAGCAGACGCACTCCTCTCGCTACTATCCAAGAGGTTCAGACTGAAAGACTGATAACCATCGAGAATTCAGCAGTAACAGATGATGGACTAAGCAACAACGCTATGGAACTCATCCCTCTTGAAACTCAAGTAACAGTTCGTCCAAATACACCTGTTTACACCAATGTAACCAGTGATCAACTGGTTCCAGCAATTTCAACAAATCCTGATGCAATTCCAACAATTGACATAACTGCTTCTGGCTATTTCATTAACTTTGATACGTTTTCTGAGGATCCGAGTGAACCTGAAACGACGCCAGCATCACAAACTTTCAAACTGCAAGTACAAGACTTTTTTCATTTTCTGAAAAAGACTTATCTGGTTTCACCATGATTGAACTGTGGATTATTTCTGGAATATTTTTCTTTCTGCTTTGGCTAGCTTTGGTTATGACTATCAGCGTGCTTATAAATGGTGGATACATCCGTTTGGACATTGAAAGTAAAAATGTGAACTTACTTTTGAAACCACACAAATCATCCCATCGTGAAGCAAGAGACTTGTCAGCAGTGAACATCACAGCCGTTCCTATACAGGATGGTATAGTGTGGGACAAAACCGATTTCGATATCTTCGGCCCTACGGAACTTTTGAACATTCCACATTTATTTAAAATTTCACTAAGTGATTTCATTTCGTCCAGTACCTATTCTGATGATTGGGACTTTGAGACTGTAAATGATATGATGTCTGATCTAGAGAGGTCTGCTGCATTCTCTAACAATGAATACTTGGAGGGTTCATCAGACTATGAACAGCTATATTGCTATAACCACTATGGTCATCATTTCTTGCATAAATCTGCAACACCTAGAAATGTGTTTATGTTTAACCAATGGGAGCATTGTCCTACACCACCAAAAGGTAGTTCAAAAACGTTTGCTAAAAAGTTTCCCTATTTTTCAGGGTACAATACATCTGATCCAGAAACATTTTACTATAAAAATGTAAACAAAACAGGACAGAAAATTATGTTAACAAATGCAAAACAGATTTACTCTGCAGCATTTATTACCCAACTGTCTAGACATGGATTCGACTTGTGGAAAGACACGATAGACACAAAATCTGTCTGAGGTTCTAAAGATTGGCAAGTACAGGGGATAGAAGCTTTGTTTAGAGCATGTATCATCCCTCAGCAAATAATGTTTTTGAATGACACTGTGCAACAAACGTCTTGCCTTGGTTTAGCCAAGATCAAAGACATGAAAACACCTTCTGTACCAAAACCTGCAAGTAATAACACTACACAGGCAGCGGTTACAGTTGACACAATACTACAAACCAACAGAACAGATCCTGATTGGAAAAACTGGTCACTCTGGCCTACAGACACAAACATCTGTCAAGAAAGATTCCTGAATAGAAGACAGGGCTTTACTATCCATAGGCCAGACCCACGATACGTTCAAAGACAACATCCGGGGGTACTAACAACATACAGTGTAGGTAAATTGTGCCTTGATTGGTTACAAAAATCTACACTAGAGGATGTGAAACAACACTTATCTTTACTTAAAGAAGACGCAGACCGTAGGGAATTCTTGCTAGGACCAAGAAAACAGCGTCAAAAATGTTTCATGTATGCCGGCATTTATGCTGTTTATAATGAAGTATGGAAGGTTTCACAGGCAGAGGCCGCAGAACGAATACGTGAACTTGATCGTATTAACTTAGAGAAAACTCTCACTGTGGTCAACAATGGGTTAACAACTTTGCCATCCAGAATTTATTCATTGGACAACATTGTATCCTCTGCTATTGACATACTGGAACAAGATTTAGCCATGTTACAACAAGGCCAATCTCAGTTACGTTCTATTATGTTATTAAGCTGGACGCTGCAATCTTTGCGTGCGGGCTATGTGCCTTGGCGTTTTGTCAACACGTCGTCTCTGTTTGCAGAATACAATCTAACTGATAAACAGATCGAACTGGCACAAAGGGGAGCAAAGTATACAGTGCTGAGCATTGAAAAAATGGAAAAATTACCATTTACGGTAGCAGAAAAACCAGCTATAGAGTGGCTTATTCATGGCAAAATCACTCTGCCTGTCACTACTTTTCAGTTTCAGTATTGCCTCAAACAAATGCAAGCAGGCAAATATGAAAGGTTGGGTAAAGAATACATTAAGATATCCTGGGATTTACCTTACGAATACAGATGTTGGAGTGGGGATCGTGAAGTGTTTCTTAGCGGTATACACTGTGAAAATGCACTAAGCGGTTCACTCATGTGTCAGGACATTTCTTTACACGGGGCTTGTAATGGTTCTGTGGCAAATTTGTCCTGCCACCAGCAGGGTACACCAGCTACTGTGATTAATCCAACGTTTGGCCAACTTTCTAACGGGAGTTACCTTATGTTGAATGATCAGAGTTGCTGTGGCATGTTGCCAGGCATCCCATATCTGGTAACGGTCGACTCCAGGGTCACTTGCTGTATGCAAGTATTGTTCCCCCCAATAGACACAGTCAGGGAGTCGCCTTTATGGCCTTCATTGAATGTTTCTTTTATACGTTTTGATACTTTAAGCAGAATGAAAGCCATGCTTTTGCAACAAACCGTGCCTTTGACCTCGGCCAAAGAAATCTATGATTTACAAATTGCAAGGACTTCGGCTGAGATACAGGCTTTGATTCGTACAAACTGCCCTATACATTTCGCAGAAATGATGGGACGTATCTTTAAAATGTAAATCCAGTATTTGTAAAGCGCGAACAGCTACCCGAAGGCATCCCGGCGCTGGGGGCCGTCGGGAAGATTAAGCAAGCTATTGCCTAGAGTCACATGGTCCCGGGCTGACCTGCTGCCGGTGCCGGGGGTCGAACCGTGAGCCCCAGATTCCAGCGTCAGTCACCCTGGCCGCGGCGCCACACCTTTAACATGTCTGATACGAGCGGAATTGTACATGTATTTAAGACCATTTGTTCAGGACTGTTAGCACCCTTCCAGGCAGTCCTCGGAATCATCCCAAACTTTGCACATTCGGTGTTTGGTGGTGTGCCATTAATTCTAGCACTTGTTGCAGGAATCCTATTTCTATTCCTACTACTTCGCTATGGCAAGCCTATTCACCGGCATCACTTCGAGCGATGTGGAGAAAGCTCTCCTAGAACGGAAGTGCCGTGAGCGCATAGTGCAACGTTTGGGCATACCTCGTCTATGGGAACTTAATACAACATGGTTCCTGTCATTCAGACCAATCTGGCAAGATTGCGTCTTACCTGTTCTACGCTGCCTGCTTTGCGGTGAAGAATGCGTGCTAGACATCTGTCTAACACTCCCATCAGTCGTGCCAATGGATATCGATACTCTGCTGTACTCGATAACGGCCCATGCTCTGTGTTGTCCCCAGAGGCTACCAATCCTGATGACGGCATTCATTGAGATCTCACAGACGCTTCCTGCTGCTGCTGAGGTACGAGATGGATCAACAGGCACACAGGTAACAACTGACGCGAACATTGCTGCGGCATCTTCTGCTGAAGGCGATGTTTCTCATCTCTGTGCGATTAACCTTCTGAACGAGGTGTTCCAAATGTCACCAACTTCGGTAGACGATCTTTTGTCTACAGAAATAGATGATTTCATGTTTACACCAGACCCATACACTGACTTTGATTCGGCTCACAGTGTACCAGGGACGCAATGAATTTGGCCTTCATATTGAACTTTTTCTTTTTTGAAAATACATGGCAAAACAATCTGCTTACAGTAGAACTATTCTTATAAAACGGACTTCTTTGAATACTTCCAGGGACACATTGTCACCTTATTTGTCTAAAATTTCATTTAATACCATGATATGCAATGGCTTTGATTTTTGAAAACTTGTCAACCATTTCATCATATGTCTATATTTTTGTTTATTCATTCATGTTGCATTTATTTCAAATATATGCTTAGAATGAAAAAAAGCTTTAAAATGTACAGTACCGATTGCATTCAACAGTTTACTTTTAAACTTCTTTTTATGCTTTTAGCAACATGTGGTACTCAGTTTTAATGTTTAGCATTTAATGTTTAGCATTTAGTATTATCGTTCATTCGAAAGTGGAGTGGGTGTTGTATTCCGCTTTAGGTGTCCGTATATAGGTTTTCCTGAAACATGTCCTTATATAGGCACAATTCGCATTGCCCTTATATAGGCATAGAATCCCAATCCTTATTTAGGCATTAGCCGTGCACTCCAAATACAGGCATGGTCACCGACATCCGTCCACCCTAACGTCAGAACGAGTTCTTAGAAACCAGACCCATAAGCTCTTGGGAGTTCCCCTAGCACAGGATTATTGATTTCTCCAAGAACTCATCTATTATGCATGAACCGCTATACCTTAAGGGTTCATTCCTGACGTCTTCCTCTGTCTGACTTCACGTCAATGCTAACATTCCAAGGCACCTGCCAGGTATAAATATACCTTCCCTTGCCCAAGCAAGTTAGGAGGAGACCTCGACTTCAGAGGAGCCCTTATCCCGGCCTGACGCACTGAGAAGACGCTGTCATCCCTGCTCGCAGAGAATCCAGCTTCCAGTGTTCTGACTCCCTTCGTGGGGTGTTAGAGTTCCAGATCCGGAAAGAGATTCCCACCTCTCTCATTCTCAAGGTATGGAGCTGACTAGAACCTAGAGGGACTCTTGGCATACTAGACTTAACATACTCTTAGTATACCATACTAGAGAATACTCCACCTACTTCTTACCTTTCCCTACACCAGGTTAGGTACATTGGGGTAAAACTAGCTTAGAGACGCATCTTATGAGTACTCGCATTTTTAGCTCATGTTATTTATGTACGTGAATATATGCTAAAAGATAATGCTAGCGCAGTATTATTTATTTCTACTGCTTACGCTGTACATTATATATCTTACATACTGTCTTGTGATCATAAGAGCTCATATCTCTTACACGAGAAACAAGACTGTTCAATAAAACCTTTTATTGAAACGCCCGTCTATTCTTTCTGTGTAACTCTGAGGAAACTAAGCATGCACGATTAGCTGAGTGAAACTGTTATCTATTGTTTCCACGATTCTGAGACGTGTTCCGATTCTAAAGGGAAACAAAGTGGTCATGTTTATGCGGTTGCCAGAAACTACTCCCTTCTTGTTTTCAAGGAGTTTCTAGTGGCCTCTGAGCTAGCTGGCACAAAGTAATTAAGTTTAATATACTCGATAGGGACATACTGACCTCAGTCCTATGTCAAACCTATAGGGTATATTATTCCAATGCGCAGAGCCTATTAGGGAAATAGGAACTACACTACACCATACCTTAGCCTATAGATTGTAGATCTACATCATAGGTGCTGTCTCACTCTTCTCCCTGGAAAGGTCCCTATCCAAGTGTGTGCTACCTATTCGTGTATTCCAATAAGACCATAGTGCGTTTGTCCAAACAACAGCTGCATCAGTATGTTTTGTCTAAGGGCTAAGGCCTGTCCAGAACAAAATAACGAGGGGCATTGTTGTTCGGCCTTGCACACAATGTTCAGTCAAAATCCCAGGAACATGCAGAGAGTGAACACAGCATTTTGTGGTATGTTGAATTATGTGGTGTGGATAGAATGTATGTGGTGTATTATGTAATAGTGTTGTTGAGTACAATTATGTGGTTTGTTGTTGAATTATGTCTGCAAAAAAACACAATGTTTGTTTGCGGATGTTATAATTGCTGTCTCAAACTGCCTTTGAGTTAGTAATGGAACCTGTAGATCAGGAATCTGGAGTTATATAGGTGAACACCTACGACAGCTAGCTGCAAAGAGTGCAAAAGTGACTTGTGGTGTGCAGTAAACCACACTGGTGATGGATTGTGAAAGATCTGCTAATGTGCCCCACACCGAAGCCTGTTCCTTTTGTTGCGTGCAGCGTGCTGTGCCTAAAATGTATGCTTGACCCAATTGCGAATGTATCCACACATGCACAGAGTGACTAAACCATGTCTAAAGTGCACGTTATGGAAGGGACACTCGTTTGAAGTGCTAATGTGCCCCACACCAAAGCCTGTTCCTTCTTTTGTGTGTAGCGTGCTGTGGACCGGACAAGGGTGTCAATTGCAACCGGCAACACAAGCAGTGTACAAACGCGTCAATGATTTATACTTACACACGTTGACAAAGCCAATAGCTCTTGAATTGGTGCTTAGCCTTTTGGCTTTGTCAATACTCGTTGTGTTTTATCATAGTTTTTGTAATATTTATTGATAGGGCAATTACTAGAAACTCAAAATATTTCTTTGGCCTGAAAATACACGCATTGCCATAACAGTCCCTTGAACTGGAGGGAAGTACTTTGTGTGTGGACGTGCTCTTTGTGAACAAGCAGATTACGCTATGCTGGATGCTGTAGTACGCAGAAGAAAAATGTAAATAAATGATACTACAACAGACCAGTGACTTATGAAGGCTGGCTGAAAACCCATACAAGTGAGTAGATTATGCGTATTAACCTCTATCCGAGTCCATATAAGTCTCTGCAAAGGTACACTGCAAGAAGGCCTTAGATAGTGAGGTGTGTGCTTTAAACTGAAAGCATACTCTGTCAAGTTTGAATGTCTGACTGCTACCATGTCTCAGGTATGTCTCTATTTGTATGTGTAGCATGACATGTGTGCTGCAGCTGATAACCCTAACTTAAAAACTAGAAGGTCTATCATTCCCCTGGACAAATATTGTCAGAGCTACTTCACCTTTCAGCCCCAGAAGGGCAGATCTCTTTGCTAGGTAGACCTCATGGAAGCACTTGCACACACAACTCCATACCTGGCTGCTCTGTATAATGAGCAGAAAGTGACCCTTGCAGTTTCTTCTACACATATTTAGAGAGCATGCAGTGTGAAACAGATGGTCTAGTACCTTTAGGCTTCTTTACATGTGTCATCTTGCCCCTAAAAAGGCACTGCACTCATTGAGGTCTCTAGAAAGATGCTGACACTCAGAAGAGTGGCATGACGGGAGTCAGCCTTTCATTTTGGCTTAGGCCTGGCATTGCGAGCTCTGCCTCTCTAATGAAACTTGTAGAGAAAGGTGAGGTTTAAAACATGTTGCCAGGTGTATTAGCCTCTCTACGAGTCCATATAAATCTCTGCAAAGGTTTATTGCAAGAAGGCCATAGATAGTGGGGTGTGTACTTTAAACTGAAAGCATACTCTATCAAGTTTGAATGTCTGACTGCTACCATGTCTCCGGTATGTCTCTGTATGTACGTGTAGTCTGACACGCGTGCTGCAGCTGATGACCCTAACATAAAAACTATACAGTCAATCATTCCCTTGCAAAAATATTGTCAGAGCTACTTCAGTATTCAGTCTCCGATACACAGATCTGTTTGCTAGGCAGACCTTATGGAAGCAGTGAAACACACAGCTTCATACCCAGCTTCCCTGTATAATGAGCAGAAAGTGACCCATGCAGCTTCTTCTACACACATTTAGAGAGCATGTGTTGTGAAACAGAGATAGTCTAGTACTTATAGGCTTCTTTACCTGTGTCATCTTACCCATAAAAGGCACAGACACTCTCATTGACGTCTCCACGAAGATGCTGACACTAATAGGAGTGACATGACAGGAATTGACTTTTCCTTTTGCGTTAGGCCTGGCACAGCGACATTTCTCTTTAAAGACAATGGTAGAGAAATGTGAGATTTAAAATATGATGCCAACTGTATTAACCTCTATCCCAGTCCATATAAGTCTCTGTAAAGGTGCACTTCAAATAGGCCGTAGATAGTGATGTATGTGCTTGAAACTGAAAGCGCATTCTGTCAAGTTTGAATATCTGACTGCTACCATATTTCAGGTATGTCTGTACTTCTACATGTAGTTTTACAAGTGTGGTGCAGCTGATGACCCTAACTGAAAAACTATATGGTCCATCATTACCCTGGACAAATATTGTCAGAGCTACTTCACCTTTCAGTCCCAGAAACACAGCTCTTTTTGCTAGGCAGACCTCATGGAAGCACTTGAACACACAGCTTCATACCAAGCTGCCCTGTATAATAAGCAGAATGTGATCCATGCAGCTTTTTCATTGAGGTCTTTTGAAAGATGGTGACGCTCATAAGAATAACATGACAGGAGTTGGCCTTTCATTTTGGGTTAGGCCTGGCATTGTGAACTGTGCCTCTCTAATGAAATGGGTAGAAAATATGAGGTTTAAAACATGTTGACAAATGTATTACCTCTATCCTAGTCCATAGAACTCTACGCAAAGGTATACTGCAAGTAGGCCATAGATAGGGATGTGTGTGCTTTAAACTCAAAACGTATTCTGTCAAGTTTGAATATGTGACTACTGCCATGTCTCAGCTATGTCTCTATTTCTATGTAAAGTGTGACATGTGGTGTAGCTGATCACCCTAACTTAAAAATGATATGGTCTATAATACTCCTGGACAAATATTGTCACAGCTACTTCACCTTACAGTCCCACATGCACAGATCTGTTTGTTAGGCAGGCCTTATGAAAGCAATTGAACACAGAGCTTCATAACCGGCTGCCCTGTATAATAAGCAGAAATTGATCCTTGCAGCTTCCTCTACACACATTTACAGCGAATGTGGTGCGAAATAAAGGTAGTCTACTACCTATACCCTACTTTACATGTGTCATCTTACCCATAAAAGACACAGACACTGTCATTGACGTCTCTAGGAAGATGCTGACAATAATATGAGTGACATGGCAGGACTTGCACCTTTCATTTTACGTTAGGCCTGGCACAGCGACTTCTCTCTTTAAAGAAAGTGGTAGAGGAATGTGAGATTTAAAATATGGCTCCAAGTGTATTAACCTCTATCCTAGTCCATATAAGTCTCTGAAAAGGTACACTGCAAATAGGCCATAGATCGTAATGTATGTGCTTGAAATTGAAAGCGTATGGTGTCAAGTTTGAATATCTGACCGCTACCATATTTCAGGTATGTCTGTAGTTCCACATATAGTCTGACATGTGTGGTGCAGCTGATGACCCTAACTTAAAATCTATACTTTCTATTATACCCTTAGACAAATATTTTTAGTCCCAGAAACACAGATCTGTTTGCTAAGCAGGCCTCATGGAGGTACTTGAACACACACCTTCATACCCTGCTGGCCTGTATAATAACTAGAAAGTGATCCATGCAGCTTCTTTTATACACATTTATAGAGCATATGGTCTGAAACAGAGGTAGTCTACTAGGCTACTTTACTTGTGCCATCTTATCCCTGTGTTTCCCCTAACACTGGTACTAAATTTAGCTGCCTAGCAAGAATACAGATACCTTTGCAACATAGTACAAGGGTGCCTGCGTTGCAGGGAATGATTTTTCATGTCTAGGAAAGAATACCATCCTGCACATGAACAATCACTAATGGAAATGTGCTGTTTATTGGTATACTTTAGAATGCAGCACACATAGAAACAGGAAAAAAAGAGAAGAAATTAATCATTTCTCCTTGTTGCATCTATTTAACACCAAAGGTCTCAGTTATGAGATTTTGATATAAGGCGGCGCCACAAGAAATCTTGCTGTGCTGACCTACGTCAAAACAAAAGGAATACACTATATCTATGCAATACGGTGCATTCTTGTTTGCCCCTGCACTGGCGCACAATGGGCTGCCATGCGCGAACGCAGGCATCCTTGCACCATGGAGCATGAGTGCCTGCATTACAGGGCTGATTGATTTGTGCAGGACAGACACCTTCTATGTGTGCTGAGCAAAGCAGTACACATAGAAAAAGGAGAAAACGAGGAGAAATGAAAACATTTCTCCTCGTTGTGCCTCCCTAATGCCACCCCTGGGGTGGCGTTAGATACTGATGCATTCCCAGGTTTATAATTTCTCATAAATCTGCGAATGCTTCAGATTCTATGGGTGTTGGGTAACAACACCCACAGCAACACTAATTTGAAGGCCCCTTTCACAAACTATTTTGCGTGAAAGGGGCACATTGTTCAAGGCCATAAAAGCCATGTAAAGTGGCTTTGTAAATATGCCGGGGCACACTGCGCCACTGAAACGTGCAAAAGTGCTCATAAATGAGGCCTCAGATTTTTCCTGGTCTTATTTTTGGCACTGCCCCATATCTACACCACCCTTGTAAATAGGGCGCAATGTCAAAAGGCAAT
Source organism: Calotriton arnoldi (assembly GCA_963921515.1). Taxonomy (NCBI): domain Eukaryota; kingdom Metazoa; phylum Chordata; class Amphibia; order Caudata; family Salamandridae; genus Calotriton; species Calotriton arnoldi. The sequence continues at coordinate 1,517,688 of CAWUFW010000842.1, forward strand.
GGGTGTTGCAGTACAACAGCAACACACATTGTCTGCCCCTTTGCCACAGCAGACTGGTGCAATAAATGTCATATTTACAAGGTGGCATTAAGCCACATTAAGTGGCTTAAAGCTACCTTGAAAATATGGAGCAGGACATTGCACCACAAGAACATCATTAAAAGTGACGTTTCTGTGGTGCCCTTGTAAATATGCCTCACACTCATATATGTACTTAATCACACATACACTCTACATCAGAGCGAAAGCAGAGGGTGCTCTGAGACAGCAGTAATCTGCTGTGAGCTCTTCAAGCTGTGTTTTATAGGGATTGTGCACTAGTTTTTAGCTAGGAGAGTGAATAAAGTTTTATACAAACAGTATTGTTAGAGGACAAAGTTTGTTAGGCCCTTACCTGCAGAAGTCCAAAGTGTGGATTGAGCCTGTCTGTCTCCTAGGAGATTCTGAATAGAGGAGCAGCTCCCCAGCCCCATCCTACCCCTGGGCCAGCAAACCTAGGCCTGCTGATTGGCTCCCCAGCTCCCAGTCAACCCTAAGCCCTCCTCTCACACCTGCCCAGGCCCCTTAAGGGTTTGCTGGGTGAACCCCAAAACATTCACCTCCATTTTGTGAATTGCAGTTTCCCTTTGGCCCAGATTGCAGTTAACCAAAGTCCAGGAGGTGGTAAGGAGGCAGACTAGTGCTGTCTCTTTCCTAAAATTTAAAAAGCGATTTTCCCTAACCGTGATTGCATCACTTTTTTTTTTTTTAACTGTCTTTGCTTGTGGTTGTTAATTTAACAATTGTAGTTTTAACCTGCCCATGATTGCAGAATTTATCACCTGTTTTGTGTTTAAACTCGTGGTTTTTACTTGCCCGTGACTGTTTTCATTTAACCTGTTGAATTGTGGGATTTGCAGGCCAAAATCTGTAGTTTTTTTCCCTCTCATTCCCCGTGACTATCTGTTTTTTTTCCTCCTAATTTCTCCCTTGCTCTGTGCTAAGACCTGTATGTTAAGCAGTCCACCCCAGCTCCCATTTTGTGTTAGCAAGTGAGTGAAACCAGCCCCCCCCTCCTCTTCCCCCTTTAGCAACAGGGATATTCTACATCAGAGAGAGAACAGAGGGCGCTCTGAGACTGCAGTAATCTGCTGTGAGCTGTTTAAGCTGTGTTTTGTAGGTATTGTTCACTCATTTTTGGTTAGGAAAGTGAGTAAAGTTTTATACAAACAGTATTGTTAAAGGACAAAGTTTGTTAGGCCCTTACCTGCAGAAGACCAAAGTGAGGATTGGGCCTGTCTGTCTCCTAGGAGATTCTGAATAGAGGAGCAGCTTCCAACTCCCTGGCCAGCAAACCTTGTCTGAGGTTGCTGGGACCTTATATATTCTGCTATTGGATGCTATATGTGTGCATTGATTGGTGTTTCTATTGGATTAGGGTTAGTGTTCTGATTGGTTGGTTATTTAAGGGTTCTGAGTGGTTTCTGGGTCAGTGAGTCAATTAATATAGGGTTGAGACTAGGGCTAGGGTTAGGCTTTCTATTGGCATTAGGGATTAGGGTTTCCTGTGTGATTGGTTGCTGGGACTAGGGCTAGGGTTAGGCTTCCCATTGGAAGTAGGGATTAGGGTTTCCTGTGTGATTGGTTGCTGGACAAGGTTTGGGACTACGACTAAGGTTAGGCTTTTTACTGGAAGTAGGGAATAGGGTTTCCTGTGTGATTGGTTGCTGGGACTAGGGTTGGGACTAGGGCTAGGGTTAGGCCTTCTATTGGACAAAGGGATTAAGGTTTTGTGCCTGATTGAGTGCTTGCACTAGGGCTATAATTGGCTGTAAGGCCTTGGTCTCCTGTTTGTTCTAGAGTTTAGGGCTAGTCTTAGGATTGAATAGGGTTAGGGCTAGGGTTCCCATTTGCTGAAGGGGTCAACTGACTACTAGAGCTATAAAAGGCCAGGGTTTAGGGCGTCTCAGCCCAGGTGTCGAGGCTAAGGGCGGAGAGGACAAGGGTAGTTGCTTGTTTGAGCCTGTTCGAGAATGGTCGGGACCAGGGCCAGAAATGCTGCCCATTTTCTCATTCAGGAATACCCACCCTACACCATCCACATCCACAGAGTAACTCACACCAAATATACTCCACACATTTACTACAAACTAACCCTATGCACAATTCAATGTCTCAGCACCCACTACAAAACCACACCTATACACCCTTCTATCCCAGCTACCACACATTTCCACCATCACCTACAAACAGTACACAACTCTATCCTATACCACTAACCAATCCACTCATCACTAACACAACCCAATTCCACACCATACTTAACTACAACCCTTCCAGACACACACTCCCCACTCTAATTACTCCTAACAGACCCCCTTTTATCACTAACAAACATAAACTCTGCCTTCCATCATTTGTCCAACCAACACCCTCCTCTTCCTTCTACCATAATAACACAAATGCACAACACATACACTGCACGGCACCACACATTTTAACTCTTGCAACAAACCAGTCTAAGACAAACACTCCTAACTCTACTTCATCCCCTCCTACACACAACATACACTCTACTCATAAACACATCACCACCCCCTCTACCTTACAACTTCCACTCGCAAACAATACTATACAAACAAATCCACCAGCACCTATTTTCACTACTCCTCAAAAACAAAACATATCACGCACACAGCGCAACAAAATCTCCCAAGCGCAACACCTCATAATACTTACCGTCACAAAATACAAACATACACCCACCTTTCAAACTACACAAAGGAACAAACTCCAATGCCAATCTTTCTCTCTTCCACCACACCTAACACACAAACAGCAACACAGCAACTCTCTTCCAACCGCCTCTCATCCCTTGAACAATTTAGAACCTTACTACATGACCCACATGCTGCACCACCACCTCTGACTCATACACCTTCTGCCCTAAACACACACAAACAATATAAGCAACGTGCCACACCTCACAACTTCGTTTCTCTATGTCTACTGCACAACAATGTTAGACCTCAAAAACAACACAGCGTGCCAACTCACTCTCAAACACTGTCTCCACCACCTACACACGCAGACCCATCAAAATGCCTTCTTAGCCTGCTAGACGAGGACCACATTACAGAACAGCTACACGATTGCTATCCTAATAAAGCTAATACCAGCACTAAAAACACACCTGCTACAAACCCACACAATACTGATCACTCTTCTACAAAACAAAGTCTCACTGTCACCAAAGCACATTCTCTAAACTGTCTACTAATAAAGGCTCGATCGCTCTCTAAAAACAAACATCACATCTATGACCTTCTCACTGGCGCAAACCCAGACATACTATTCATAGCTGAATCATGGTTGGGAGATGATATGGCTCCAGTCCTGCATGAAGCCATTCCTCAAGGCTATCAAACGATCACCCAAAATCGTATAGGCAAAAAAGGAAGTGGCCTAGCTGTTGTGTTCAGGCAAACATTACATATCACTAAAGTTGACGACATCTCCATAAAGAATTGTGAGGCTCAGATGCAATCCGACACAGTCTTCCTCCTGTAACTTCCTGCTCCTTTACAGACCTCCACCTAGCAAGGCGACATTCCCAGACACACTTCTAGACACTGTTTCAAAGCTGATAACAATACACTCCAATCTATGCATTCTGGGTGACCTCAACATTTGGTTTGACAAACCCAATATGCCCCATCCAAAAACAAAAATCACTGGCCTAGATGCACTGAACCTGCATCAGATCGTCCACAAACCCACACACATCGCTGGACACATCCTAGATGTCATTTTTGCTAAAACCGAACTAGTTAACTTTCAAACTATAACTCCAGTCACATGGCCAGACCACCATTTGCTTGCTTTCCAACATAAAACAACACTAAGCGACTCACCTAAAACTACCTTACATGCATCCACCTATCGACCATGGAACAAACTGAATTTGGAACACTTAGAAACACAACTAACATCCAGTACAGATCTGGAAACAATAAATTCTGTTTAAAAACTATATGAGTGGCTACAGGAAGCTTTTGACATCCTGATACCACTCAAAACCACACAACAGAACAAAAGAAAAAAGCACCTTGGAGAAATATAGAGATAAAAGACATAAAACAACAAATTAGAAAGCTGCAACGTACCTGGCTCAAAACAAACGCCAAACAAGACAAACTTCACCTACAGAATTTAAGAGATTATACAAGTCCGCTATAAAAAAAGCTAAGAAAAGGTACTATTCAGACAGAATTCAAAATGCTAAATGTGCAAATAAAGAATTCTATAAAATACTCAATGAATTTCGTAAACCAAATTGCCTAGAAGGAACTCATCCCGTTACTCAAGATTTCACAGACAAACTGGCAAATCATTACACGGACAAAGCAGACACGTTGGACTCATACTTAAAACAGAGACAAAGCATCAGCACTAACCCTTTTACAAAACAACAATCCAAGAATACTCTAACCCAGCCTCTCCGTTCCTTCCAACACATCTCACACATTGAATCTGTGGACCTGGTCAAAGCAAGCAGGCCTGCCGGCAGCCCTTCTGCCCTGTGTCCACCGCAAACTTTCAAGACAATTCTTATAACACATTGAATCTGTGGACCTGGTCAAAGCAAGCAGGCCTGCCGGCAGCCCTTCTGCCCTGTGTCCACCGCAAACTTTCAAGACAATTCTTTTAACAACCTCTGCTGCCACTCCAGTAAGAAGAATCATCAACGATTCCTTAATTATTTCCAGAAGAACTCAAAAAGTCATACATACACCCTTTACTGAGGAAAACAAACTTGGACCCGCTGAACCCTGACAACTACAGACCCATTACAAATGGACCTTTCATTGAAGAGAATGCCATACTTTCAGACTTCCAAACAGGATTCCGTCTGGGTAGAGGTGCAGAATCTGCCCTCCTTGCCAGCTGGGATGACCTGAAGAACACAGTTGACCGCAACAGGGTTGCTGTGCTACTCCTCTTGGACCTCTCAGCTGCCTTTGACACGGTTGACCATGACACTCTGAAACAAAGACTCTATGAAGCCGGCATAGAGGGGACTTCTCTAGACTGGATCGCGTCCTACCTTCGAAACAGAACTAATGTCATCCATACCGTCCTCTTTCTCGTCCAAACCATACTCCACAAAAGCAGGGGTCCCTCAAGGCTCCATCATCTCGCCCATGCTTTTCAACATCTACATGAAGTCATTACCGGTACTGATCAATCAATTTCACCTCATGTGCTAAAACAATGCAGATGACACACAAATATTCCTTCAACTGGAATGCCCCAAAGACATTGGAAACTCTCCACTTTTCAGTTGTCTCAGAGCTGTGGATCAGTGGAAGACTTGAAGCCATCTCAAATTGAATGCTTCCAAAATGGAAATACTCACGTGTGGCGATTGGAAACATTATGACCCACTTGCCGCCTGGCCTGATGAACTGGGATCACCACCTAAAGCATCGAAGGCAGTAAGAAACCTCAGAATGACCATGGACTCCAAGCTATCGATGAATGCCCAAGTGGACAAACTAGCAAGATCAAGCTTTGTCACTATAAAAACTCTGCGTCGAATCTTTCCCTTATTTGGGATTTCCACACAAGGTCCAAGCTACCATCTCCCTTGTTCTGTCCAAACTCGATTACGCCAATAGGCTCTACCACGGATCGCCTTTAACGAGCATGAAAAGACTACAATGGATTCAGAACTCGGCTGCTAGACTACTCTTGCATATCAAACCGCGAGACCACATCTCGCCTGCTTTGAAAGCCCTGCATTGGCTACTGGTTGCCAGAAGATCCACGTTCAAGCTGCTTTGTATCACCCACAAAGTGATACATGGAATGGGACCGCTCTTCATCAGGAATAAAATCACCAAACACATTCAACAACGGAACCTCTGCTCTAGAGTGGCACCTTGCCTCAAAATCCCAAGATACAAGAAAAAAACCATGGGTGGCACATCCTTCTCTGTTCAAGCAGCCAAACTATGGAACTCTTTACCCCCCAACATAAGATCCACGGACAACCACCTTATCTTCAGAAAACTACTCAAGAATTTGCTCTTCCCCACATAAGCACCATACATAAACAGAAATATACAGCATATCCCTCTGTATATAAGCATTTATTTGTACTATAGTTATGTACCTATCTTTGTGTATTGCTTTGTATAAACATGTAGAATAATTGTTGTTAAAAAATAAATAAAATAAATGATTAAGTACAACAATACTTGAAAACCAGAGTTTATCTAATGTATCTTTGATCTACATATACTTACTTCCTTTATGCATCTATATACCTTCCATGTACTTGGATCTATATATTTATTACTTTTCTCCTAAAAAAGCATATTCAATGCACTACCCTATTTCTCATCCTATACCTCTATCAATATCTTTAATCTACATATACCTACCTCCTTTATGCATCTATATACTTTCCATGTACTTATGGATCTATATATTTATCACTGTCTTCTTATTCAGCATATCAATGCACTACCCTATTTCTCACCGTATACCTCTCTCAATATATCTTCTACCCCAACTTTCTGACTCATCTCAAACTTCTTTCTACTACTCTCTCCAATGCACTACCCTATTTCTCACCCTATACCTCTATCAATATATCCTCTACATCTACTCTCTCATTTATCCCAAACCCCATACCACTACTATGATCCCCAAATTAACCCTTTCTAGACTCTCCCCTCCTCTACCCCTCCTTGCATCACCTGACACCTCTTTTACTATACCGATCCCACAAAACAAGCCTTTCTAAACTCTTCCCTCTGACTCTTCCCCTCCACATCCCTTTTTACTCATCCCAAGCCTCCTCCTACTGCTATGACCTCCAAAACAAACAAACAAAAAAAGTTTAAATCCTTCACTCTTCTGTCCCTCCACTATCCTTTTCAATTAAAATAACAGACTAACATGTCCACTTCTCAAATTTCATATTTCACTATACTAATTCACCACTAATCCTTTATGGGTTCCAGAGTAGCGTGCTACTCGCCAAAAAAGCGCTTCAACACCTCTTCAGGGGTAGCAAGCACCATATAAATGCAAACCTTTTTCCCTCTTCTATCCCTCCGCTACCCTTCTCTATCCAAATAACTGAATAACATATCCACCACTCAAATTACTTTCATGTTTCACTATACTAATTTTCAACACTAATCCTTTATGGGTCCTGGAGTAGCATGCTACTCGCCAAAAAAGCGCTTCAACACCCCATCAGGGGTAACCAGACCTATATAAATGCAAACCTTTTTCCCTCTTCTAACCCTCCGCTATCCTTCTCACTTCAAATAACCGACTAATATCCAGCACTCAAATTACTTTCCTATTTCACTATACTAATTCATCACTAATCCTTTATGGGTTTCCGGAGTAGCGTGCTACTCTCCAAAAAAGAGCTTCAACACCCCATCAGGGGTAACAAGCGCTATATAAATACAAACCTTTTTTTTCCCTCTTCTATCCTTCTGCTATCCTTCCGAATCCAACTAACTGACTAACCTATCCACCACTCAAATTACTTTCATATGTCACTATACTAATCCTTTATGGGTTCCGGAGTAGCGTGCTACTCGCCGAAAAAGCACTGGGACACCTCATCAGGGGTAGTAAGCGCTATATAAATGCAATTGCAATACAATTACAACCTTTCACAAAAACATATACAGATTGTTGTAAACATACATATAACATATATTTTCCCTTTCTTAAACCAGTTTAGGCGGTTCTTGCAAGAACCTTTTTTTTTAACAAGTTTATATATTTTTGGCTTTTTTTTTTAACCATTTTGAAGTTTTTTTCGCTTTTTTTAAATTTTTGCTCAAAATTAACAAAACAGGCACAAAAAAGGTGTGCTTCAACAAGCGATGATTTTAATTTTTTTAATTTTTTTAAGCATCTTAGAAACTACTTGCTCTCCGACACTCAGCACACTTGAGCACTTAGGGCAGCTAAGTCCAGCATTGGCGAACTCAGGCAAAGTTAGTGGCATAGTTAAAACTTGGCCTGGTGCAGATGATGGTCTAGCCTGAGCACTTCTGGCACCTTGTTCTGCTTCCTGCTCTTCCAAACGCCATAGTTCTGCTCTAGCCAGTCTAGCACTGCGCATGGTCTTGAGATGCTTATATATGGAGAAAGTATATGAGTACTTCCTCCCAGATCTACGCGATAGTACTTTGCTGCAGATATTGCAAGTTAACTTACAAGCGTTCACCTTTTTCTCCCCTTCAGGAATTGTAAAAAATTCTGACACTACACTTTCTTTCCTTTCTTTGGTGGTTCCTCTTCTTCTTCCTCCATGTTGTCTTCCTCCTCCTGCTGAAAATCAGAAGAGACTGCCATCTTCTCTTAAACACAAGAAAAAAACACCAAAGAACCTTCAAAATGGTTGCTTGCTTTACTAATGATACTGTTCAGTACCATACCCAAATGAAAAAGAAAATTGGTGGGATTTCTCGCTCTATATGATAGAAAGCTCTTTAACCAATAAAATCCTTATAATTTTATGTCACATGGGATGCGCGACCCCTACACGACCCCCATGCGCCTCCAATGCAAATCCATAAAAAAGTATTACATTTTAATGTGTATGTACGTTTCTTTAAAAATATACCATTCTAAATTCTTATAAGTATAACTCTTCATTTAAATCAAACTAAAAAAAATATTAAATATACATTTTAATACTTTTGAAAAATCGCTAGAGTCGTGCACCATACGTGACACCGGAAATACGTGACGTGACGGTGCACGATGGTATCGTGGTTCCACTAAATGATTTTTTTTTAAACTGCTAAACTTAAAATATTATTTTTATTCGTGCATAACTAAAACTATAATCTAAAAATGAAAAACATAATACATATATAAATATCTGTATTAATAGTGCCAACACTGCGTTGGAATCACGTACCCGGCGCAATTCCCAAAAACAGTACGCGACACCATCGCGACATTTCGAAATTGGTGATAAACATCAAAACTTTAATATTTGTTGCATCCTATATTTTAATATTTACTACATTAATCACCTCACTTCAAACTAATTTGAAAACATTACTATACATATATAATTTTAATAGCCACACTGCGCCGGAGTCACGTCACATATGCGGGGATTCGAGCCCAGTACGCTAACTGTATTTAAACAAATAAAATAACTGTATACAACCAACAATACAATGTTCCTTTAAAAACATATAAATTTATTACTGTAACACTTAAACGAATGCATTAAACTACAAAAAAAATGTAAACGATTTCATTAACATATACATTCAAATACTTGCATATCTCTACATACACTCTATTATACAATAATGCATTCCACTGTACAATCACTGTCACAAATGTTATCCAATATCAAAGGTTAAACAATAAAAGTTTTGTTACTTTTTTAAATAAAAATTTGCTTAAAACATTTTAATTTACAGTTTTAAATCTACAAAACTATTTAGTTAATAAAAACAAATATATGCAATACGATGCAGTTTCAAAATACATTAAACAAAAAAAAATAGGTATAAATATTTACTAAGAAATATGTTAGAGGAATGTTCTAGTTGGAAAACATAATTAAAAAAATCTATAATTTAATTTGAAAACTTAAGCCTAGAGATATCTTATAATTAGAACCTAACATTTGAAAAACCTTAGAAATTCACAAAAAAAAAATAAAGGTTACAGGGACGTTATAGTTAGGAATTATAATTTTAAAAAAACTAAAATTCACTGGAAAAACCCAAAGGTTACAGGGAAGTTATAGTTAGGAATTAGCATTTAAAAAACCTTAGAAATTTCACTGAAAAAAACAAAGGTTACAGTGATGTTATAGTTAGGCTGACGTTTCATTCGTACAAAACCAGAGAGATTCAGCCATTCTAGTTAGTGAGCTAACTATAACTCGCACCCCCGCAATGCACTGCTTATGACCTCACATATTACATCACTCATGACATGGTCAATGACATCACTGATGACAACACTAATGACATCTCAAATGTTAAATGTTATGTTAATGGTGTGTTATGGAAATATAGGATCCCGTAGCAGCACCAATATTAGACTGGCGCTTATATCACATGCTACAGGTTGTTTTTCAGCATACTGCTGTAAGATTATATGTATGACTCCCATTGCCCAAGGGGCTGTGTAAGGAATATCGAAAGTTAATAAACACTATTTAAAAAAAAAAAAAAGTCTCGTACAGTGGAGTCGAGTGGCGTGGTGTAACGTAGTGTGGAGCAAAGTACAATAGAGTGTGTTGGTGTGTCGTAGAGTGGCGTGGAGTGTACTGGCGTAGCGAAGGTAGTAAGCTGTTATAAACTGGAGTGGGGTCTCATACAGTAGAGTGCTGTGTCAGAAAAGTGTCATATAGTGGTATAGAGTGTTGTGCATTGGAGTTGTACAGAATGGATGAGATTACACTGGAGTAGCATACAGTAGAGTGGCATAAAGCAAAATAGAGTGGAGTAGCATAGACTGGAGTGGCGTACAGTGGAGTGGCCTACAGTGAAGTGGTTTTACTGGAGTGGTGTATTGTGGGGTGAGGTAGAGTGTAATAGCATACAGTGGAGTGGCGTACAGTGGAGTGGGGAAGAGTGGAATACCATACAGTAGAGGGGCAAAGATTGAAGTTGCGTACAGTATAATAGCATAGAATGGAGTGGCATACAGTGCAATAACTTAGAGTAGAATACAGGCCCGCTTTAGCTCTGGTGGTTCCCAGTGCAACAATCTTTTTTTAGAGCCCCATCCCCCATATGACCTCCTCCTCGTATTCCCTCACTACCACCTGGGCAAAAAGTGCCCCTCATCTCTCCATAGCCCTCCTCTCTCAAATACATTCATTTGTTTTAAAGTTCTGGTGAAGGCAGGCTTTACTATTCCACTCAGCTATCCACATAAAATACAGATCTGTTCTTTGCAGGAGGCATATTAACCCTCTGAGCAACATAATGGCAGCCAAAACTGTCACTACACACAATTCCGGGCTTTCTCTCTAGCAGGAACATTAATCACAAGAGCTATCATGACATTTTTTATTGCTGCCTGAAAGCTGGATGCACAATGACCTCTGCAGCTGGTGCTTTTAAATCCTATGTTACTGCTAAACACAGCACCCCCCCTGAGGTCAGTGCCACCCCTCAAGGTCAGCACCCAATTCGGCAGCACCTCCCTAAAGCCAGCCATGGTAAAATAGCACATAGTGGAAGGGCATACAGTGGAGTGGCATCCAATGAACTAGAGTAGAATAGAGTGACGTGGAGTGGAGTAGGATATAGTGGAGTGGCATACAGTGGAAAAGCGCGTACAGTACAGTGCTATAGACTTGAATAGTGTATAGTGAAGTAGCGTACAGTGCAGTGGTGTACTGGGAAATGGTGTAGACTAGAGTGGCGTACACTGGATTAGGGTAGAGTGTGATAGCATACAGTGGAATGGCGTACATTGGGGTGGCTTCCACTGGAATAGCGTAGAGTGGAGTGGTATACACTGGAGTGACGTAGAGTGGAGTAGCATACAGTGGAGTGGCATACAGTGGAATGGCTTGGAGAGGAATTGCATATACTGGAGTAGCGTAGGGCGGGTGGCATACACTGAAAAGGCATGTAGTGGAGTTGTATACAGTGTAATAAAGTAGAGGGGAGTGATGTAGAGCGGAGTGTTGCGCTGTGGCATGGCATACAGTGTAATGGTGGAGTGTTGTAGACTGGAGTGGCGTACCGTGGTGTAGGGTAGAGTGTAACAGCATACAGTGCAGTGGCGTACGTTGGAGTGTGGCCCAATTGAATAGCATAGAATGAAGTGGCGTAGAGTGCCATACACTGGAGTGTTGCAGAGTGGAGTAGCGTACAGTGTAGTGACGTACAGTGGTGTGACGTACAATGTAATCGCGTAGTTTGGAGTGGTGTATAGTGGCCTCTCGTGCAGTGGAGAGGTGTAGAGTGGAGTGACATAGAGTGGAATAGCATATAGTGGAGTGGCTAGAGTGGCGTGGCATACGTAAATTTGTGAAATTGAGCAGCAATGTAGATTATGGTGTGCAGAGTAACAGAAAACAGCGAATTGCACTTCCTTGCATTTCTCCAGATTTACCAATCAACACAGGGCCACGCATGGTGGGCTTGAGTTCCTTTGTAAATCTGACTTAAGCATTGAGCATGCGACACCATGAGTGATGCAAGGGTACCGCAATGTTTACCATGGTACATGGCGATGACAAGCCAGTATATAATGGCTGTTTTTTGAGAATGAAAAGACAGCCATACTGTTTTTACTACACTTTGGCTGTGTTCAGTGTTGGGGCCTTAGATATATGTAAGTAGTTGGTCCCTACCTATTACCACTCTATTAAAGTGGTAATATGTAGGGAATTGTATTTATATATATTTTTAAATAAGTTTAAATCCACGTACCATGGTAGTTTCACAAAAAGTTGTGAAATTCTGCAAAAGTACAGCGGTGACAGATATCACTAAGTTTAAATGCTTTATCACTTTAAAAATACTTACCCTACTTAACTGCAGTACCCAAAAAGGTCAGTCTCTGCACCATAATGTATAATCCTGACAAATTTAATGTAAATCCATTCAGCTGTCTTCGTGCTATGTCAAATACAATAGTCTATAGGAAATGCAATGGTGGAAAAACGCTTTTTGGGACCACCTTTTATCTTTGCACCCCCTTAACAATTCACCACAAAAATTGACATCTAAAAATTTTGAAAATGCTATAGGTCTCGAAAGTTTGCGGAGATTCCTCAAAAGGGTGGAAAGTTATTAGAGAGGTAATATACGACAAATTCCTCTCTTTGGGAATACAAACTATAACTGTGTGGCAATCCGATTTAATGTGAGTTCTTTCTTTTTATCTATTGTATTTGTTATGTATTTGTTTATTGGTTTACATAACCATGTGACGATAAATGTGTCTTTTAGTTGTTCATGTAGTAATTCTAAAACTTTACATATGCAGTCTAGTTTGTTTTCGGCTTCCTTGCTACTTTTAGTTGGATTGTGTTACATATAAAGCCCAAAGTGAATGAAAGCCAATCATTATTGTTATAAAAATTAAGATTATTTGTTTTCCTAATGGCCAATGTGCAGCTCCTTGCTAGGTCACTTTTCCATTTTTTTGCGCAGGAGTACATAAGGAAGATGGTTTTTGTTTGGATTATTGGGTACAGTTTTATTTTGGGAGGCAGGAGCATGCATAGAAAACTTATATAGATTAAGATGTATTCTATTTATTATGTATTTGTTTATAGGTTTCCATTAGTATGTGACCATAAATGAGTCTTTGGGCTTTCTTGCTACTTTTATTTGGATTGTGCTACATATGAAGGCCAAAGTAAATGAAAGGCAATCAATGTTGTTGTTATAAAAATTGAGAATATTATTTTTTTCCTAGAGGCCAATTACCTTAGAATAGTAGTTTGTGTGGCTCACTGCTAGGGCAATTTTTTATTTTGTTGTAAAGGGCTGCATAAGAAACTTGTTTTTTGTTCGACTTGTTGGGCCACTTTTATTTTGTCAGCAAGAGAGCATACAAAGAAAATGTATGTGGATTGAGATGTAGTCTATTCGTTATGTATTTGTTTATAGGGTTGCATTAGCACCTCACCATAAATGGGTCTTTACGTTGGTCATGTAGTAAATTTGAAACTTTACATATTCAGTTTAATTTATTTTTTGGGCTTCCTTGCTCCTTTTATTAGTACCGTGCTACAAGATTACACTAAGTTTAAATACCTTATAACTTAACATTTACTTACTCTACTAGCCTGAAGTACTCTCACAGAATCATCTGCGCCCCCTAATATGTAGTACTGCTTAATTCGGTAAAAATCCAGCTGACGGTTTTTGTGACATGCGAATTGTGAAAGTGTATGATAAATGTATTATATTTGAAGCCCGTTTTGGGAACCCCCCTTTTTTCTTTGCACCCCCTTGACCAAACGCCACAAAACTTTCAGTCCTCTCAAAATGAAACGGGGACAGCAGGTCTGCAAAGTTTCATGTACATTCGTCAAACGGGTTCAAAATTATAAAAGGACAGAAATCCCAAGAATCCCTATCTCTGGTCACCCTAACTATAACTAAAGAGTTGCTACTGCCATTCTGTAAGATATATGGTATTTATATAGTGCGAAACTAGTCGAAAGGTAGTGGAGTGCAGTACAGGGAGCAAGGCAAAGACACAGTCAATTTATAACTGGCAGGGTAACTGGTTCTAAAAGCAAAAGTGGAATGTTACTGCATCATGATGTGATCATGGAGAATCCTTATGGCTCCGGAGAGGTCAATGGACATTTTCCACCGCAGACGAATTAGAGCTGTTCCAAAACTTCAAAATATCGTAGACATCTAGAATTTTAGGTGGATAGTCAAATTTCAATGATGAAAGGTTGACGGTTTCAAAAACCTTTACTCATTTTAAAAGGTTAGCATCTCTAATTATCTCTATTCAGTTAGTAAATGTACAGAAATATAAAAAGATTTTGATTAGAAATCAGCATTAGAAAAAGTGTTCCATAAAGAAACCCAATAAACTAATTAAGGACCTAATCTAACTAGAACCCATAAAGAGTTCTTTGAAAAAGAGCAAGAGAGACGAACTTCTCATAAGAGTAGTTCAGGAAACTCAGCCGAGTTCCCTACAGCTGCAATACTATCTGTATAAAATGGAACATTCTCTGCAGTAGCATTGATCTCAAGGGTCAGATATAAGTCAGCAACTCTCCATAAAGAGTTGCAGATCAGGAAATTATACTGCAGCAGGACTGCCAGAATAAGGTATAGGAAGTAAAAGATGGGGTGGAAAATGGGGATGAGAGGATAGTTTGAAAGGATTGCCTTAATTAGCTAGTGTTAGACCTGGCATCATTGGCGCGGGTCTCCCTTCCTTTTTTCGCTTCTGACCTTTTATGTTGGCTGGATTTAGAGGCTCTGGGCGCTGTGCCACTGCCAATCAGTGACACAGCGCGAATGCTCCCTGTGTAAAGAAAACTGTATGAATTGGGATAATCATAATTGGCTCGTTTGGTTTACCTGTCAGTCCCTAGTATCAGTGCACTGTGTGTGCCCAGGGCTGGTAGACCAAATACTGCTGGTGGGCCGGCAGCGCTGATTTGCGCTACCCACGGAAGCAGCTTTTAAAGTATGTCTGTGTAGCATGTTCTAATAGCGAGTTACCCTCCATTTCACTGTTTACTATTGCGAGGCCACCCGTTCTCATAGGCCAGAATGTGCAGGCTGAGTATTACATGCCTTAATCCTTCCTGCCCCCAGGAACATGATAGGAACGTCAAATTTGATATGTTTAAGCTCAGAACATTGAGATGCATCTTTTAGTAAGGATTATTAGCGTAGCCCGTGTTCGAAAATGCCTCTACTAGAAACAAGGTATTTTCTGGCCTGACGCTTTCCTGTAGGCTTTTGCTAGCGTGTGTATTGGCCGTCTGGTTTTGGAGCAGCAGGGCCAGCTGGGTCAGACCTGGCTGGAGAGAGAGATCGGCATTTAGAGTATGGGGAGGGGTGACTCTTTGATCCGAGCAGGGCAGTGCCTGGCAAGGTGAATGATGGCTCCATCTCCCACTGGGCGTCTGATAGCAGACCCCCAGATTCTTAAAGGGCAGGATGTCGCCTCATAAACCAAGTGCTCCCAGACCCCACCGAACTGGTTCTGGCTGGATGCAGTGATTTGTGACTGCAGAGAACAAAGACTTTTTAGGTATAAAACGCTGCGCTGAAACCTGTTTCAAGTGTGTTCCTTCTGGATGTCAAGACGAAACTCTGTCCGAGCGGACAGAGGAAAGGACTTTGAAACTTTCACCAAGCTTGCTGAAGAAACTACCCAAGGGCCTGAATTGAGAGCGCCTCCTGCTGAAGTCTCAGGGACATTAGACTTCACCCCGTCAGCCGCCCGAATTCCCTTGCTAGGAATTCTACTTGCAGGTGAGGCCTCCGTCGAGTAATCCAGAACCTCTAGTCCTACTGTGAGGAATGTGGACTGGTAACCCTTGTGAACTCTGCGTGTGGGCTGCCGCAGCTAAGAGAGAGCTGCCGCCGCTGAGTGCCCGCCTTAATTTGAATCTTCAGAACCTTCGCTGAAACTGTGTGGGCTGCCGCAGCTAAGAGAGAGCTGCCGCATCTAAGAGAGAGCTGCCGCCGCTGAGTGCCCGCCTTAATTTGAATCTTCAGAACCTTCACTGAAACTGTGTGGGCCGCCACAGCTAAGAGAGAGCTGCCGCCGCTGAGTGCCTGCCTTAATTTGAATCTTCAGAACCTTCGCTGAAACTGTGTGGGCCGCCGCAGCTAAGAGAGAGCTGCCGCCGCTGAGTGCCCGCCTTATTTTGAATCCTCAGAACCTTCACTGAAACTGTGTGGGCCGCCGCAGCTAAGAGAGAGCTGCCGCCGCTGAGTGCCCGCCTTATTTTGAGTCCTCAGAACCTTCGCTGAAACCCTGTGGGCCGCCGCAGCTAGGAGAGCTGCCGCCACTGGATGCCCGCACTTGTGTTAGTTGTGCAACATCATGGGTTGTCCTTTGAGCCGCCGCAGCTAAGAGAGCTGCCACCGCTGAGTGCTCGCACCCTTGCTAACTTTGCATCACCGAGATTTGTCCTGTGAGCCGCCGCAGCCAAGAGAGGGCTGCCGCCGCTGAGTGCTCGCACCGTTGCTAACTTTGCATCACCATGATTTGTCCTGTGAGCCGCCGCAGCTAAGAGAGAGCTGCCGCCGCTGAGTGCTCGCACCCTTGCTAACTTTGCATCACCGTGATTTGTCCTGTGAGCCGCCGCAGCTAAGAGAGAGCTGCCACCGCTGAGTGCTCGCACCCCTGCTAACTTTGCATCATCGTGATTTGTCCTGTGAGCCGCCGCAGCTAAGAGAGAGCTGCTGCCGTGGAGTGCTCGCATCCTTGCTAATTTTGCATGATTGGGATTTGTCCTGTGGGCCGCCGCAGCTAAGAGAGAGCTGCTGCCACTGAGTGCCTACGTCTTTGTCAACCTTGCACCATCGTGAATCGTCCCGTGGGCCGCCGCAGCTAGGAGAGCGCTGCTGCCGCCGCAAGCCCACCACGGATCTGCACAACGAGAGTCATCGCCACCACCAGCCCGGGCCGCCGCAGCCGCGTGCTGCTGCCGCTGAGGGCCCACCTGTCCCGGAGTGCCCGAATCATTGCGAGTGCACTTTGCGGACCACTGCCATCGAGAACTGTGGTGGCTGGGAGTCCCCCTGTCACCATCTCCGCTTCTTCAAGAAGCTACGTGCTGTGTCCCCGTCCAATGGCAGGTATCTGGTGCGCAACGGGTCGCGTAGACCCAGGCCTTGAACTCAGTCAGTGCCACGTTCTGGTGAATACGTATTGCCCTTTTTAAGTCCCTACTGATTTACATGCATGGTGACTGGTTAAAACGCTTTTGAGAGACTCGTACTAAACCTTAGATAAAGATACTATTTTTTTCTATACCTACTTGAGTTGTGTCCTTTTGTGGTGTCGTTACTGCCTTATTGTGCATGGTCATAAATGCTTCACACACTGCCTCTGAGATAGGCCTAACTGCTCGTGCTACGTTACCACAGGGTTGAGCAGGGGTTATCAAAGGGGGTAGCCCACTTGCCCTGACTTAGGAAGAAGGGTCCCTATTTCAACAGTGGCGCCAGCCATTGCCAACTAGAGACCCCCATTTCTAACAGCTAGTAACACTTATTAGTATAGATTCATACTATCGTAACAATTTTGAAGGAGTCTTCACGTAATGTCCAATAAGAATCGTCCATTTGGTGGTGTGGTCGGTTGTATGATGCTGCTTCTTCCGATTCCCACAGTCTGCACTCACATCATCACTTTGGATACAGTTTTGCTACGGCATTTGTTACATGAGGGAAAGTCCACATAAGAACCCTCTTACCTAAGCTAAAAGATGCACTATGAGCTCAATGTGTAGTCCAAGCTTGTCAGTAAGACAAAGGCAACTATCAGTATTACTCGAAAGCAGCATCCATAAGTCTCTAAATCATAATTTATCGTATACAGTTTTAATAAGCTCATTGAATTCTAGTGAATGATCTAACATGGGGAGAGGAGCTAAATGAACGTGAGGTTAGAGTCAGCACATTTCTAAACAGATCTCTAATCCTAAACTGTTGCACAAAAATGTTTTAGTTATGAAGGTGTGAGTAAGAGTCGAGAGAGGCTGTGGGCCTTATTAGCATACACATTAAGGAATGGTTGTCTGGTGCAAATTATTGTTGTTTTAAACACACATTTATTAGTAATTTCTAGTGACATTCTTAATTCTACATATGATTACTATTGCAATATATATATATGTATAGATATAATATATATAGTTTCTTAGCTTAAGTTTTCAAATGTTATGCATTTACATTTTGCCTGCAAGTTATTTTCTAGCATAAACATTTCTGCAGCATTTAAATGCATTCTAAAGTGCAATTCTAACAGTTGACAAGTTGGTTTTCAATTTTTGCAGTATTTTTCTCAACTCCCTCCCTTTTGATGATAGTCATCATATTAATTTGGTTTCGCATTCAAATTTGATTCTAAAGAGCAGTTTTGTCCTCTGATATATCCCGTCTTTATTTTTATCCCCATAGTGTGTGGCAGTGTTTTCATTTAGTCCTCATTCATTATTCCCACTAAACTCATGTCCTGTTTGAAACGTTTTCGACGATGGGCATCATGTCTTTTACGCAATAAATATTTATATTTCAGATATAGGACATACAGAGAAATTAAACCTAGTCCTGTTATTAGTATAGACATTAATATAGCTTTTATTATTCCCTTCCTATCCATTGAGAGCCAGTTGCCAATTATATTTAAACCCTTCTCAAAATTTCCGTACAAACTTAGTGTTTCCAATTCTTGTAATTCGGATTTCAAGTTTGATGTTCCCTGCAAACTCTTCTTTCTTCCTACTCTCGTCCGGTATGTACGAACAGCAGTGAGTTAGCATCATCATTTGGCAAACTCCTCCTTTCTTGGCAAGAAGGATGTGTAAAGCAAGACCGTCTTGTAAAACCATGGACCTTATAGCAACTAATTCCGTGTTAATTATGAGCAAGGCTCCAGATGTGCTTGTTGCCATTTTATCTACTACTGTAGCTAGCTTCCTGATTTTTTCGTCATTTAATATTATCTCTACTGGTGGAATCACTGCTAAAAATATATTTCACACTATGGAAACCTAATTTCCTGTACTACGTTTGTGTCTGGGTGATGGTGCTAGTGTCAGAGTTTATATGCTAGCAATGTGATACATTTTTGGAATTAGTATGCCCAAAAACATGTTCCCTCCCAGTCAGCAGGTAAGCAAAAGTAAGCACTTTGGGGGTGATTAGGATGGCGGGCGGACTTTAGTCCGCCCGCTATCCTCGCGGTGCTGGGACCGGCCGCCAGACGTGCGGCGGTCCCGCCCCGCTAATAAGGATGCGACCGCCACCCTGGCGGTCGCATTCCGCATCTTTGACATTGCGGCGGGTGCTGCTTACAGCAGCACCCGCCGCAATGCCAAATTGCCATGTTGTGCATTCCCATGCACAACGTGGCAGGCACCGCGCGGTGCCTGCCACCTTGTGCATGGGAATGGAGGGGGTACCATGGGTACCCCCCAAGTGCACAGGAATTGCGTTCACGTCTTCTTGTAAAATGTGCCAATTTCCCCCTAGTAATTCGAAAGTGTTCACAACTACTAGTCCCTACATGCCTCGTTCTTTTCTGTGTTCTTCTTTTGTAAAAACAAACATTTCCTTTATGTGGACTGTCTAGCCTGAATTTTGGATAAATCATTTTCTTTCTAAATTCGTTCTCCTCTTTCTTCCATGCATACTTGAACACCTCTTCCTTTCGATCTGCAGTCTTTGTCATGTTCATGTACCCTACCTCTAGGGCCATAATGTAAGGTTTTTCTTTGGGATGCATTAAAAAGGTCAAATGTTTTTTATAAGCTACTACATTATTTATAGGTACGTGTGGAAAGAAATAATACCAAGCAGTATCCATTGTTTTCCTTTGCGGGTGTAAATTCATGCTCTCTATCAATGGCACTTGTGACAGCACTAAATCATAGTTTGAATAGAAATATTCCAAATGTCCTCGTCTGCACACTAGTGAAAGCAAAATACTACAAGAGATCGCATAGGACATAGGAATGTGATAGTATGTTACTTCTTCTGAAAGTGAAGCTGGCAAATGTGCACAAACATATCAATCCTTAACATCTAAAGCATTCGCATATTCTTGCACTAATCTAGAATATACATTGGTAGAATAATCCTCTTCCCTAAAATTTGTAAAGGTTTTAGTGTAAGTGTTATGTCTAAAATTCTGAGCATTCACATTTGTGGCATTACTTCTAGGAGACTCTGGATCAGGGGTTAAATAAAATCTTATCAATACTATAGAGATCATGATAATTGTTAGTACGAAATTCACACACCTAATACACTTGCAATGTCTTTTAATGCAACACATCTTTCTGAGTCAATAATTAGCTTTTCGAGGTTTTTGTTTTCTTTGGCAGTTTTCTATTAGACAATCCTTAACCCTACTCCGTGTTCTTATAAAATGTTATCCCTGTTCTTCTGTAACTTTCGTCTCAGGCCTAGGTTAGTCTTCTTTAAAACAATTAACAAAAATGACAACCAACTAATAGGTATAGTTCACAACTGTTCTTAAGTTCAATTTTAATTTTCAATGGATTTGGTAGACAAATAATGACTTCTTTATTTTAAAGGAGGTTCTAACAATTCAGGATTCACATTGAACAAAAATTCCACAGTCACATTTAGTGCTGTTCATGTAGTAGGACCATTCAGGTGCAGGATACCTTCTGTAAGGCACTCGAGTCCTTCTGTATCTTCTCGAAATTTGTCGATTTGGATCAAGCGAGTTCTCTTCCTCTGTCTCACTTTCCTCAAGCACTACTTCTGGGATTCATGCTATAGACAGACTCCTCTTTGGCTTTTCCATGCTCGAATGTTTGGCCACTCAGCTTGTCGACACCGTCTTTTTGTTCCGAATCTTGTTCCTTTGAAAGGGTCTTGTTCTTCTCCAGGTTCTGTTGATTCAGTCTCTTTTTCTTCACCACTGGAGACTTCAATCCCACTTTGCGTTATTTCAGGCACTTGTACTTGTCTTTCGTCTTCACTCCTTTCTTTTTCTCACACTTCTGCTTGACTCCTGTTTGTGCCTCTGCTTCCACTCCTGCTTGTGCTCCTGCTTGCACTCCTGCTTGTGCTCCTGCTTGAACTCCTGCAGATGCTACAGGTCGGACTGGTCTATCCACAGGTGGTGCAACCAATAGTGCTTTTCTCTCAGGACCATAGACCAGTGACTCCTCTCCTGGATTGCTCACTCTTCTGGTATGTGTGGCATGAATCCAGTTTGGAACCCATGCACATTTAATAGAAGTGTTTGTTGTCAGCAGAACTTGGTTGGGGCCTTTACATCTGGGTTCAAGACAAGTCTTCTGAATGTGCTTCTTGATGATGACCCAACCTCTGGGATTGAGGTTGTGGCACTGTTCTTGATAATGATCAGGTGTGGCAGCTGACACCTGATGAGAGACCGAAGGAACCACATCAGCGAGGGCTTTGCAGTAGTCCATAATCATACCATATCTGTGATATTCAACAAGGCATCGGCGGGGACCTCAGGTAACCTCATGGCTCTTCCTATTAGTATTTCATGCGGAGATAGTCCTGTCTTTCTATCGGAATGCATTGAACACTCATCAGTACCAATGGTAATGCATCTGGCCATTTCAGTGATGTTGAAGCACATACTTTTGCCAATCTGGACTTTATTGTTCTGTTCATCTGTTCAACTATGCCTGACGGTTCTGGTCTGTAACTGCAGTGTAACTTCTGTTCAATCTGTAATGCAGTGCACAACATGTTCATCACTTTGTTATTGAAGCGTGTTCCTCTATCTGACTCGAGAAGGACTGCATTCCGAATCTTGGTATGATTTCACGTAATAACAGTTTGGCTACAGTGAGACTGTAATTTCTCCTCATGGGGTAGGCTTCCACCATCTAGAGATTACACAGATAATCAGAAGCATATATCTAGGCCCATTATGAACAGGCATCTCGATAAAATCCACCTGTAGTCTGCTAAAAGGGACACACAAACTTCCTAGGTGTGTACTTCTAACTGGTGCATTTCTTGTACAGCCGGCTCTGATCCACCCATTCTGTTCAGCCTCTTTCACTGTCTCCTGGAATCTTTCATTCTTCCCAGGAGTCAGTTATTTCCATCATCAATGCGAAAGCACTCTCTTCCTCAGATCTGCATGTGAAACCATCATTTACTTTGCTCCTCCATTAATTATACATGCTAGAAAGGCACAGTATCTGGCTACAGAGTAAGCGTATCTATTGCCTATGGCAATGTATCCGCTGCCTGTTTGATGCCCTAAGCATTTCACCACAGCAAATTCTTTGGGCAGCAGCAATGCACTGAGCAAATCCTTCACAGTCTATCCATTTCTGATTGGTGATCCTGTAGAAGTCAAAAACCCTCTCTGCATCCATAATTGCCCAAAATCATGCACTACACCGAAACCATATTGGCTGTCTGTAAAGATGGTGGCTCTCAATTAAGCTGCAAGCTCTAGTAAGAGCGATTAACTCAACAACTTGGGTGTAGAAAACAGATTGGAGCCAAGAGGCTTCGATCACATCAATTATGATGCACACGGCATGTGCTGCTCTCAGTGTGCCTTTATTACTTCGCAAACATGAAATATCAACAAACAGGACATAGTCTGGCTCTGTCAAAGGTTCATCCTTGATATAAGGCCAGCCATGGTTTCACGCATAGTTCAGTGACACTTAGGCAATCATGATCAAAATCATCATTTTCAGTTATAGGCAGCAGGGTAGAGACATTCAATATATTACAATGCTTGACTGTAACATTATCTGGTGCAAGTAGACTCTGTTCATATTTGCTCAGTCTACTGTGTGTCAAATACTGCGTTTTCGTTCTGGTAAGCAACAGTTCAACCAAATGGGGTACCATGACAATCAAGGGATGTCCCATCACTAGGTTTTCACTCTTTTCCATACTCGCCCTTGCTGCGGCCACAACCTTCAAGCAGCCGGGGAGTCCTGACGCTACAGGGTCAAGGGTGGTTGGGAAATATGCCTCGGGTCTCCGGGCTCCTCAATGCCTTTGTGTTAACACTGATAGTGCGCACCCATCTCTTTCACTGCAAAAGAAAGTAAATTCTTTGGTATAATTTGGCATTCCTAGAGCTGTGACATGACACCATTTATCTTTCAGCTCTAGGAAGGCTTTGGTGCATTCATTGTTCCAAGGAATCGGATCAGACCCATCTTAATGTGTCAGCCTCAGTAGGGGCTTTGCAGTCAAGGAAATATTTTGTATCCACTGTCTACAGTAGCTGACCATTTCCAAAAACATCCTGAGCTCTCTTTGTGTTTGTGGTGAATTAATTTGCAAAATGGCTTCAACTCTTTCTGGTGACACCTTCCTGACTCCTTTCATGATAATGTGTTCCAGTTAATGAACTTCTTTTATACAGCTCTGCAGTTTACCTGGAGACACTTTGGGGCATATTCACAAGAACGTGCGATAAACATGGCCAAAATAGGTTAACGCAAGTTCACATATCGCCGTCCATCGCGGGAAAATAACCCTGTGTTAACGTGGCATTCCCAACACGGCGGTAACATGCGATAGTGTCTTGATAACGCGGAAAATGACCGCGATGAACTCACTGGGACGGCGATAAAAATGCAACGCCGAACATGAAAAAAAGTGCGATGGGCCCAATTGCGATAAGACAATCAGCGAAAAGCAGCGCCAGGCCTGCAAATCACACACGTCAGGCGGGAAAACCACCATAAAAGCAGAAAAAAAATAAAACCGAACCACAGCGAGTCACAATGGAGGCAGCCGGAGCAGGCACAGAGGACGGCCAGAACCCCACAAGCCCCCCGGAGGTTCAGCCTGGGACCCCGGGGACAGGGAAGGGCAAGGACAAGAAGAAGAGGAAGACGAAGTTCAGTCCGGAGGAAAACCGGATCCTGATCACGGAGGTGGTAGAACACCATCAACAACTGTTCGTCACCTCTACTGTGTCATTGGCAACCAAAAATACAATATGGCAGTCCATCCTGGACAAGGTGAATGCAGTCGGAGTGCTGAGGAAGACAATGGAAGAGCTCAAGAGGCGCTGGAATGATGTCAAGCGCAAAACCAAGCATAAACTCGCCAACAACCAGAAGGCAGCAATGCAGACTGGAGGTGGGAGTCCAGCACCACAGGAGGAGCTGGATGAGATGGAGGAAATGGTGTCCACAGTCATCAATGGGGAGACGGTGGCAGGAGTTGGGGACCGGACACTGCTCAACATGACCGGACACAACAGCAACAGGGTGAGTAACCACCAGGGACTGGGGGGACGGGGGGAGATGGGCACAATGGCACATATGCACAATCAAGAATAGCACGCTGCACACCCACAATGACTCTGGGTCATGTCCCTGATCTCCTTGGCATACTGTGGCACACATAGAAACAGCAAGTGGGCCCCGGTCCACAACGTGCACACAGGGGGCCCTCCCCACACATCACTAATCTCACAACAAACCCATGCACATGTGCCGAACCCAGCAAAGCGGCGTGTCAGTGAGCCACACTGTCAATGCAAGTGACACTGCATGACGAATAGCATGGCTGCAGTCAACATACCATGACAATGTTGTATGCCACGACACTGAGGTGGCTGAATGTGGACCACATCCGTAAAGGAGCAGGTCACACTCTGACACATCCACCTGCACAAACAACCCCTGACCTCAACAACACACCTGCAGACAAACCATGCCCCACAGCCCCAACCCCCACCAAGAGCCCAAATTACCCAAGTATGCAACATCTCAGCACTGTAGAAGCTCAGAAGTCAAGGCACACCGCCTGAAAGGGATAAGGGCCAGCCACATCAGAGCTGCAGGGGCGACTCACCCAAAATGCGGCACACACACATGATATGCAGAGCACACCAACATTGAAAACAATGTGGTATGAACTGCAACACGTTCACAACAGAACAGAGCACCCAAGTGGTGCCGCTTGTGTGTAGAAACTGGCCAATCACATCTGGCATAGCAGGGAAACATGGGATGAAAATGTACGAGTACAAACACACATCCGTGATGATGTCGGAATGTCCACTGTCCCGCATCAAATAGGCAGCTCCTCCCAAACAGTCACAATGTACATTGACATGCAGTCTGTATGTAAATGTGTACAGTCCGTCAACATACATGTGTACACAATGTAAAACTGCATCTACCCTTCACATTGCAGAGGGAGAACCAACACCTCCTGCAGAGCAGACCCGACCTCCCTTCACTGATGACGAAAAGGACCACACCACCATCGACCCCGACGCCCTCCAACAGCTCATGGACGCCCTCAGGACCCCACGCCCAGGATCAGGGCAGCCCAGCTGCATCGAGGAAACCCCACCCCCTGCACAGACCACACAGCAGGAAGCACCTACCACCACGGCTGACTCCCAGGACCCCCACGACCAACACATGGCCTTCCAACGCCGTGTGTTGGAGTGCCAGGAGAAGGTGGCTGATCAGGTGCGGGTGGGGTTCGACCGCATGGCTGCCAGACTTGATGCCATACATGGGTGTTTAATTCCCATCAGGGACCACTTTCAGTCCATAACGGACACCCACAGTCCGCTCCATGCCCTCCAGCGATCCATGGCTGACATCGCTGGAGTCATGATACTGAGACAAGAACAACTGTCCAGTCAGGGTGGCTCCAGCGAGGTCTGCCGGGAGTTGGGACAGATGCGGGGGCTCATGGAGACCATGGTGCGGATGACCCCGGACAGGATGGCTGCCATGGCTGCACACCAGCGGGATGTGGCTGGGGCCTTCAATGCCCTGCAGCACATCGCCATGGCATTGCTGCCTCAAGGCCTTGCTCAGATGGGTGCTGCTGCAGCTTCTACATCCACATCTTCGCCCCCTGTTGTCTCAGTGCCTCACAGTGCGGCAGGCAATCCACCACCACCCACGTGTGAGGCACATGTGACATCAGAGGACGAAGATGCGGGTGAACCAACCTTACTGGTAAGGAGGAGGCAGTAACATTCATCTCCGCCATATGGCCTGTTTCTGCTTGGTTCTGCCCTTTGCATCATCACCTTCCACTGTCCCCCGATACACTCTACGACACTCACCTTGGCCTCGAGATGGACTGCCATATTCCGTTTGGTTACCAATGACACAGCGATCAGACTGCGGACTGAACTCTTCCTCTTCCGATGTACTTGTCATTCACTGTGGGACTCTAGCTGGCCCTCCACGGGCAAATGATGTGAAGTGGGGTTTGCATGGCCCTGTACTGCTCCAGCTGCAAAACTCCACTGGATGTGAAATAAACATTCAGAATCGCACAGATGTGTCATGCCTTTGATCATTCACGTATGTGCGTATGGTTGAATGTAGGGTGGGAGATTCCCCCTAACGTCCATGTTGCTCATGTCGTGGAACTTGTGTGAAAGGGTGCAACAGTGCCGATTGTGGTCCGGGTGGCGTAATCACTACAACAGGGACACACGCATCAGTAACTTCCATGTCCAGCCCAGAACTGGAGCACGCCCAGAGCCCCGGGTTCATTGTTCCCACCCCTACGCTGGCCTGCCATACGTCAGGCCAGTCCACTCCGCTTACGCATACAGGGGACGACGACAACGCTAAATGTACCAGGTCGTCCCTGTGGTGATCTGCTGATCACTGGTCTAGTCGTCAGCATGCCACAACCACTCCCTGAGGGCTCGTTCAGACCCACAACAAACCCATCCTGCACAGGCATCATAGGACATGTGACCCTGCCAATCAAAGGGGCCTAGCACGTCACATACCCCACTGCCCGTGTGGTAGTCCGGGGGGGGTCCTGAGGGGGGTGGCGGTGGGTGTTGCGGCCCTCTTGGGGCTCCGAGCTGCATGATCAGTAGCTCCATGGCATCTGTTGGTCTTCTGGTGTTGCTGTGGGCTGGGCTCCCTTTTATGGTGCAGGTTGTCATCCGACTTAACACCAGGTAGGAGCAGGTGTTAAATCCCTGCTGCTAACGCGCCTTATCGCCTATTTTGTGCCCTTATCGCCGATCTGGCTGGTTGTTGGGAATGTTGCGAAGTGGTGTTTCCGCGGCTTTTTGCACGGGAACGCCTACTCAGCATCTCATTAGCGTCCGTTGCTGGTGTCATCCGTGGCGATGTTTTTTGCGACTGCTATCGCAGGTAAACTGGTGATATGGGCTGTTAGCACCAGCTTGTGAATGGTGCGAAGAATTTATCACCACTTTGGCTGCGATAAAGTGCCGCTAACTTGGCGATGGGTCCTTGAGAATATACCCCTGTGTGTCCATTCTCTACCAGGTGATTCAAAAATGCAATGGTGTCATTTTGGCAAGCTACCAGCAAGTCATCAATATACTGGATTAAAGCATAGCCACGTGGCATTTTCAGAGACTCGAGTTCTTTCTTTAGGATCAGATTGAAAATAGGACTCTTTGTATACCCTTGAGGGACACGACACCATGTGATTGTCCACTGTTAGAACACAAATGAAAACAAAAACTGGCCATCGTAACTCGGGTACTGAGAAGAAAGCCTCACAAATCAATGACCGTAAACCATTCTGCAGATCAGGGAATTTGGAAAAGCACAGTAGCAGGATCGGGCACTATGGGACAACAAGGCACCACTATGTCGTTGATTCGTCTCAAAATGTGCACTATCCTATATTTTCCGTTTCCCATTTAGATACCCATTATAGGTGAATTACATTGACCGCCAATTAATTCTCTCAGTATGCCTTTCTGGAGCATGTCTTTAATTACAAGTTGTATCCCAGCAATTGTCTCAGTGTACAATGGGTAAGTTGGTGTTCTTGGAAAAATTGCATTTGGCTTTATCTGGACTCAGACTGGTTCTACACCTTTTATGAGTCTGATATCTTTTCTTGTGAAATCCCAAGCTTAATTATTTACAGTAGCGCCGAGATCTTCTGGCAATTCAGCAACAGTCAGTAAGGTGAACATTCCTGTCTCCGCATTTTGCTTAATTTAAAATGTGTTGGAAATGTAACACCATCCGTTGTACAGTAAATTGTGCATTTAATTTGCATAACAAATCTCTTCCTAACAGGTTCACTGGACTTCCAATCGCACACTATAATTTTGTTTTTCCTCAAATGTCCCTTTTTTGTAGGATCTTCTTCCGAAATTGGATATTGCATTTGTCTATTTGTAATCCCCAACTATTTGGATTGTTTCCCTGAGAGAGGCAAGTCTGAAACTTCCATGGTTCTAACTGTGGATCGGGTAGCTCCAGTGTCAATCAAGAATGACACATCATGACCATAGATGTTGGCATCTACATATAGGCCACTTTGGTCTACCTCTAGGAATATGCCAAGTACACAATACTCTTCCTCTCTCATGCTCCATCAGTGCGAATTATCAGAATTGAACACATCCATTTTAAATAAGGGAAACTGTTCCAAAACATCTTGATTTAAATCTTAAAATTATGACTTTGCATTTTGATTTGATTTAATTTTGGCAATTGATTCATGTACATTGAAGAATTACCCATTTGACCTGATACAACGGGTATCATTTGGTTTTGATTCTGCTTTGGGTTCTGCTTTTGTCGTATGTGCATTCTCTGACCGATCATTCCCTGAGAATTTTGTGTTTGCCCTTTAATATTTCCTGAATTAAATCGACATTCTCATTTCCAATGCCCCACCCTATTACAGATGTGACAGGCAGTAACTTTCTTTATGGCGGCAACGAATCACTGACAAAATATCGAGTACAAAAATATCGAGGTACAAAAATATCGTGACACAAATATCGAAGTCAAGAATAACGACATCCTATCTACATAATGGTAAGTACAAAAATATATAGAAAAAAATATCGGTCAAAAATATCATTGTAAAGAATATCGTTTTTTTTTAATCTCAAAATAAAGTAAATAATACATATAATTAAAAGAAACATAGTTAAAAATATTTTAAAATGTTTAAAAATTTATAACTAATACATATAATGTTAAAATAAATTAAACATATACATATAAAATATAATATATATACTTAATATTCATAAATAATTAATTTAATAACTTGTAAATTATTAAAAACATTTTATAAATTATAAATACATATATACACAAACAAAAATAATATAAAACAAATTATAAAATATATATATTTATATAACAAATTAAAAAACTACAATATTTTTAATATTTTTAAAATTAATTATACACAACATTAACTAAAACAATACACAAAAATATTGGATAGCAGAGGGAAAAAAATTACTATTCTCACTCCGAAGACTGCAACAGTAGGGAAAGTGTTGGATAGCGTAGGGGTAAAAATTACTATTCCCACTCCAGAGAGTGCAACAGTAGGGAAAACGTTGGATAGCGTAGGGGTTATAATTGCTATTCCACCTCCAGAAAGTGCAACAGTAGGGAAAGTGTTGGATAGAGTAGGGGTAAAAATTACTATTCCAACTCCAGAGAGTGCAACAGTAGGGAAAGCGTTGGATAGCGTAGAGGTAAAAATTACTATTCCAACTCCAGAGAGTGCAACAGTAGGGAAAGTGTTGGGTAGCGTAGGGGTAAAAATTACTATTCCCACTCCAGAGAGTGCAACAGTAGGGAAAGTGTTGGATAGCGGAGAGGTAAAAATTACTATTCCAACTCCAGAGAGTGCAACAGTAGGGAAAGCGTTGGATAGCGCAGGGGTAAAAATTACTATTCCCACTCCAGAGAGTGCAACAGTAGGGAAAGTGTTGGATAGAGTAGGGGTACAAATTACTATTCCAACTCCAGACATTCCAACAGTAGGGAAAGTGTTGGATAGCGTAGGGGTAAAAATTACTATTCCCACTCCAGAGAGTGCAACAGTAGGGAAAGTGTTGGTTAGCAAAAGGGTTAAAAGTACTATTCCCACTCCAGTGAGTGCAACAGTAGGGAAAGTGTTGGATAGAGTAGGGGTAAAAATTACTATTCCAACTCCAGAGAGTGCAACAGTAGGGAAAGTGTTGGATAGCGTAGGGGTAAAAATTACTATTCCCACTCCAAAGAGTGCAACAGTAGGGAAAGTGTTGGATAGCGTAGCGGTTAAAAATAACATACTTATCAATTAAATACATTTTTTAAATTAAATAATAATTTATTAATAAATTGACAATAAATTAATTATAAATACCAATAAATTAAAATTAAAAATTACTTTAATAACATTAAATTACTTCCCACCCTATTCCCCAATAAACACACAACCCACTCTGCATAAAATTTAATACAATTAATATAATTATCAATTAATCAATTAATATAAATGAATGACCAAATAATATTTAATAAACAATACATTAATTACCAATACCAAAAATTAATAATTAATAAAAATTAATTGCCAATTAATAATTAATTAACAATAAATTATCAATGCCAATAAATATTAATAAATAATTACTTAATTATAATAAATTTCTTTCCACCCTATTCCCCTATAAACACACAACCCGCTCCTAAACAAAATTAACACAATTAATATATGTATCAATTAATAAAGTAATAAAAATGAATTACCAATTAATAAACAATAAATTAATTATCAATATCAAAAATTAAAAATTATTAATTAATTTATTATAATTAATTTACTTCCCACCCTATTCCTCTATAAACCCACAACCCACTCCAATAAAAATGAACACAATTAATATAATTAGCAATTAATAAAAATTAATGACCAATTAATAATTAATTAACAATAAATTAGTTATCAATACCAATAAATAAACATTAATTAGTTAATTACAAATAAATTACTTCCCACCCTATTCCCCTATAAACACACAACCCGCTACAGAACTAAAATGCTAAAATTAATTAAAAATAATTAATAATTTCTAAAAAATTATGATTTAATTTACTATAATTAAATTACTTCCCACCCTATTCCCTTATAAACCCACAACCCGCTACGGTACTAAAACGCAAAATTTACTTAAAAAAAAAATACTAACTTCTAAACAATTAATACATATATTTAAAAAAAAATACAAAACATAACAAAACATGTAGAACACATAGATATAAAATACATACTAAAATACATAACACTAACATAAATATCGATATTATTAACATCGATATTTTTGCTATCGATATTACTAACTTCGATATTTACAAAAACGATATTTCTTACCTTCAGGTCGATATTCTGGTCACCGATATTCTTGATGTCGATATTCTGTCCCTACGATATTTGCAACTCGATATAAATGTAGGTCGAAATAAAAAACTCAATATTTTGACTGTTTACCGTCGGCAACATCTGTCCCAGACCCAATACCAGCGGGAATATCTCTACCTCTTCCGTGGGGCATCCTTATCCCATTCGAATTTCCTACAAACCCAGCTTGTGGAGCAACTACTCCCTGCATTATACCC
The DNA here is from genome assembly GCA_963921515.1 of Calotriton arnoldi. Taxonomy (NCBI): domain Eukaryota; kingdom Metazoa; phylum Chordata; class Amphibia; order Caudata; family Salamandridae; genus Calotriton; species Calotriton arnoldi. The sequence continues at coordinate 1,549,294 of CAWUFW010000842.1, forward strand.
TGATTTCCAACCAATGACGGACTTTGAAATCCCTTCTGAGCCAACTTTGTCTGAGCCAACATACATTTTTCCTTTATTTTCTTCTGTCATATGTCCAATTCATAGCTGCAAAACTTGGTATAACGCAGAATTTCTTCAAGTGATTTTGTTTGCCAGCGGATAACACTTTGCGTAATATGTGAGCTAATGTTAGGCTTCAATCCCGAAACGAATTGTGACACAAAATTTAGCATATCCTTCTCTTCACGATATTCACTTCCACTGTGCTGTTTAAAAGTCTGCAACAACCTTTCATAATACTCATGAACCGTTTTCTTTGGTTCCTGGGTCCTTCTTTTAATTTTCAGCCAATCAGTGTCTTTAGGAGGAATATTTCCTTCAGAAAATGTATTACTGCTTCATATTTTTCCATCACTAGTGGTGACAGAGCACCCGTTCTCTTTTTTCTTTGAGGTTCAGCCTTCAGCCACTGTACAGATATTTTACATTCTGACCACAAATCTGCAGGAACCATAATGTCAAAGAATGTATCAAGGTTTTTCCACTACACCTTCGAAGCCTTAATAAACCTTCCCACCTTGTCATACCACTGCACTGGCTTGTCTCTCAACTTCAGGAAATTGTTTGTAAATGCAGTCAAATCACCTCTATTCCATGGAACATGTACATAGGCAACTCCAACCACTTCTCTCAATAGAAATTCTATCACTTCACACACATCATCCTGTTTCCTCACAGCTTCCTTCTTTTTCTTTTCATATTTCCTTGCCCATCTAAGTTCTAGCTTTTCCACATATTTCCATTTGCAAATGCATTTAATCAGTTACATAATGTGTACTCACATTCCTGCGACCCTCAGATTTTCAACTGTCTGGTCATCTAACTCAACCCCATAATTTCGATGCAAGTTCACTTTGTTAGTAAGATCCACATCATATTTCTTTGCTACTCCTGCTAAATGATTGTGTGGGGTGGCTGCTCTTTGAGTAATTTCCTTACACAGGTAGACCAGTTCAGGTCTCTCATATCGATCCAAATGATCAAAGTGGAGGCATCCTCTAATCAATTCCTCTAGATCAATTTTTAATTTAGAAATATCTAGAGGTTTATCTTTTAAGTTCTGCATTCTTTGGAGGTTCCGTTACCTCTCCTAAGTCAATTCCTCTATCCAAGCTGGTAATCCTCCATCTCCAGGAATCCCACTAGAACCAAAAGGAGTCGTAGAGACCAAGGTTCCTCCTCCATCTATTAAGGCTTGTGAATTTTGTTGATGTCTCCATAGTACTAACTTTGTATTCTGTGACGTCGGCATCTCAACAGCTGAAGTTTGCGTGACCTCTGGGCTTGGTTCAATGGGGGATGGTACAGTAGGAACCACTTGCGGCATAACCGGATCAGTGTTACATGGGATCACAGTTATAGGTCTCTTTGCTACAGGTGGAGCAATGTGTAAAACCTGTATAGGTCATTCAATAGAATGTGGATCTGGAAGTACTGGAGCAGTAGTCACAATCTGACTAGCACGAACACTTACCTTTCCTGGATCAGTATATGTTACGGGAGGTGGTCGGGATGACAGCATCTTTTCTAAAATCTCATCTCCCGAATCAGTGTCTTAATCCTCTCCTTCATGCTTAATCACATCCTTATCCTTTTCCTTAATTCCTGACGTAAGAACTGGGTACAATCTGGTTCCCTCAATAATTCCTTTCCTCCACCTACGCTGTTCTTCGTCCCATTGAGAATTGGCAAAATTTGTCATTGCTTTTCCGGCTCTTCTTTGATATTTCTCCCTTTCCGTCTCTCGCGCAACATTTTCCCAGATCTGTAGAACTTCACATTGCATGGGTCGAGGGGGTGGCTTCATCTCATACAATTTTCCCCTTGAATGGTCTAGTGTTAAAAGTTCCAAATTTAGGAAAACATAATGCACCCTCATCTTCCGTGATTCTCATCCATTGTTTAGCCATAAACATGAATGTAATCCATGCTCTGTAGTCATTATGTAAGATGGAGTACCCTCAGAAGGCAATTCCTCACCTTTCCGAACTCAGCCGAGTTCCCTACAGCTGCAATACCATCTGTATAAAATGGAACAATCTCTGCAGTAGCATTGATCTCAAGGGTCAGATATAAGTCAGCAACCCTCCATAAAGAAGAGTCTCAGCCATGCACCTAACCAATCCCAGCGCGAAACACTATGGGGTCGATTCCGATTCGGGCCGGAAAAAGCAAGGACCGACTCGGAGCCGGAATTTATTCCGACCGACACGTACCTGTGGCGCCCGACACGCCAAGTACGATGCAAGGCGTGCAAAATCCGACCGACACGTACTGAACCCAAGCCGAACGACCGAGCCGCACGGAAAACAACAATCCGGCCGGAAAAACACGCGAATCGAACCGACCGACACGCACCCGGAACAAATCCAACCGAAACGTACACGCGAACTCCAAACCGCAAAGTACGATGCAAGGCGCGAAAACCACGACCGAGTCGAACGGAGGACAAGCCGTACGACCGACACGCATACAAAACCGAGCCGAAGTAACACAAAACACCGGGACCGACGCGTACGCAGCATAGAAAACTGCACAAACACAGCGTGAACGAAACGGAGAAGACCGTACGAGACAAATGCAGGGTCCGACTCGGTCACAAGAACGTTTCCAACATGCACAAAAAGTACTAAGGAAAAATACACAAAAAAGGCCAAACAAGCAAATACAAAGCCAATAAATACTGGGGGTGGGGACAGAGAACAAAGACACACCCACAACTCCACCCATATAAAGGACACAAATCCCAACCATGATCCTTTGCAAATGCCATTCTACTGCCAGCACTCAACAGACAGCAACCACACACCCACAGCTCATCCCTCACACAAGCCACACACCATCAGCACACCAACAAATAGCTACCTCACATACACCCAGCAAAACACACACTCACACACCCTCACCTGCACACCAACACACACATCACTCACCATCACCACCCATTACCATGCCCCCCAAGAAGAATCACAAGTTCCTAGATTGTGAATTGGAAGTCCTGGTAGACGAGATCCTCAGGGTAGAGCCTCAGCTGTTTGGCACACTGGTCCAACAGACCCCCATCTCCCAGAAAACCAAGATGTGGGAGAGGATCATCAACAGGGTGAACGCACAATCACCATGTCTGCGCACAAAGACTGACATCCAGAACAGGTGGTATGACGTGCGCAGGAGGGTCCGGGAGCTGCTCAAGAAGGACTACCTCCTGAGCCAATACACTGGCAGTGGCCCTCCTGCCAAGCCAGTATACCTCAGGCCCTGGGAGGAGAAGGTGCGGGCCATCCTTCCGCCAGTGAGCGTCTATGGACTAGAGAACATCCCAGAGCTTGGTGAGTACACAACAAATGTACACAATATTCTGCCACAATACACACACACATCACTGTCAAGGGGAGAGTCAAACCATGCACTCATAGCAATTACACAGCAACCAGAACAGAATCATCCCAAAATGTGTATGTCAGTCAGATAAACACAACACATGCCATCTCAAAGTTACATTTAACCGTGTCATCACATGTACAAACACAACTACAACTACAGCTAGGCAGTGGCACAAATAGAACTAACAAACACATCCAGACATGTAGCCACCACTACAACACCAACACACAGTGAAGACCACTGAAAGGAAGGAATTCTGTGTATACTGGGCAAGTCAGTGTAGCCAATAGCATCATGGGAGTCGTAGTCACACATATTGCTCACCCCCACAACTGTCCCATCAACACCACCATGAACCATGCGCACATCACAGGGAGTGGAAAAGGACTCACAAGATGGCTGACACTGGCTACTGCTGTGGGGAGCACAAGGCCCTGCTAGCAACTGTGCAACAACCAACAGCAGGACACCACTGACTGACATCCTGAGAGACAACTTCCACTCCCTGCAATGGAAGCACGTTCCATGGTGGGATATCTGGCTGGCTGGGTGGGAAGGAGGACTTGCAGCACTGACCATAGTCACAAGCACCTCCCCTCACACACCCCCTCAACACAAACTCCACAGAACCCACCTGGGAGAATGCAATGCCTCACATCCTAACTCAAGATCCCACAAAGAACCTCCACCCTGGGTAATGTAGTGTGAAGCACAGGGACACTCTTGGGACTTTTAGCCAAACAACTGCCAGGACAACACTCCCAGCCATCCTGTCAGCACAGGCAGCCCACCCCACAGGGAAGCAGAGTCAAAAGGAAGGAAGCATGGGCATGCTGGGAAGGGGGGTGGAGGCAATAGCATGATGGGAGTAGTAGGCACCGATATCGCTCAGCCCCACAACTGGCCCATCAACACCACCCTGAACCATGTTCACATCACAGGGAGTGGATAAGGACTCACAAGATGGCTGACACTGGCTACTGCTGTGGGGAGCACAAGGCCCTGCTGGCAACTGTGCACCAACAAACAGCACAACACCACTGCCTGACATCCTGAAAGCCAACTTGCACTCTCTGCAATGCAAGCACGTTCCATGGTGGGATATCTGGCTGGGTGGGAAGGAGGACTTGCAGCACTGACCATAGTCACAAGCACCTCCCCTCACACACCCCCTCAACACATACTCCACAGAACCCACCTGGGAGAATGCAATGCCTCACATCCTAACTGAAGATCCCACAAAGAACCACCACCCTGGGTCATGTTGTGTGAAGCACAGGGACACTCTTTGGACTTTTAGCCAAACAACTGCCAGGACAACACTCCCAGCCATCCTGTCAGCACAGGCAGCCCACCCCACAGGGAAGCAGAGTCAAAAGGAAGGAAGCATGGGCATGCTGGGAAGGGGGTGGAGGCAATAGCATGATGGGAGTCGTAGGCACAGCTCTACATCCCCCACCACATGGCCCAGCAAGCTCACACTCACGCATGCACATCCCACAGAGAGTGGAAAGGCCCATCAAAGATGTCTGACACTGTTGCTGTGTCGTGGGGAGCACAAGGGCATGCTGGGAACTGCACACCAACCAACAGCAGGACACCACTGTCAGCCATCTTGCCATTGCTCTCACACCCACACACACACTGAACTCCCCACAAAAGCAAGTAAGTATGGGAATGCTGGGAAGTCGGGTGGAGGCAATAGCATGATGGGAGTCATAGTCACAGACATAGCTCACCCCCACAACTGTCCCATCAACACCACCCTGAACCATGCTCACATCACAGGGAGTGGATAAGGACTGACAAGATGGCTGACACTGGCTACTGCTGTGGGGAGCACAAGGGCATGCTGGGAACTGCACACCAACCAACAGCAGGACACCACTGTCAGCCATCTTGCCATTGCTCTCACACCCACACACACTGAACTCCCCACAAAAGCAAGTAAGTATGGGAATGCTGGGAAGTGGGGTGGAGGCAATAGCATGATGGGAGTCATAGTCACAGACATAGCTCACCCCCACAACTGTCCCATCAACACCACCCTGAATCATGCTCACATCACAGGGAGTGGATAAGGACTGACAAGATGGCTGACACTGGCTACTGCTGTGGGGAACACAAGGCCCTGCTGGCAACTGTGCAACAACCAACAGCAGGACACCACTGACTGACATCCTGAAAGACAACTTCCACTCCCTGCAATGCAAGCACAGGCCCTGGTGGGATAACTGACTGGCTGGGTGGGAAGGAGGGCCGGCTGTCAACCAAATACAACCAATGCAGACCATGTTCACACCCCAACAAATACATAGAAATGCCCAAATAATGCAGGACAATGTGCTACACCAATATCAACCCCTGACTGTGACGACTTAGGACAATGCAATGTACAGGCCCGCACCCAGAGGCACAGTCACAACTGTCAGGTGTGTCAACCATTGATGCCTGCAGAAACATAACATACATTGTGTGTGTCTCCCAAAAACAGGTGATGATGGGGACACAGCAGCAGACGCTGAGGAGTCCCAGTCCCAGGCTCAAGAGGATGCGGAGCTCACTGGTGTCGTACAGCCTCTGCCCTCCTCGGACGAAGAAGACCAACCTGGCACATCCGGTGCAAGTCAACATGCAGCACCAGCAGGACCACCAGCTGCACCCCCTGCACCCACCCCTCCAACGACTGTCACCACAAATACCATCCCTGCCGACATGGACAGAACAAGGAGCAACACCAGCACAGGGACCCTGGACCAACGTGGGGCCATGGACACCACCACCAACCCCCAAGGGGGACCAGGGTCATCTGTGCGTGCCACTGCACGCACTGCACATGTCGGCAGGGGTGGTGGGAGGGGTGGGAGACAGAGGTCGCTGCTTGCAGAGGTTGCTGGTGTGCATGATGACCCACAACTGGTACGCATAGCCGATGCGTACCAGTCCAGCACCGGAGATCTCAGCCAGGTAGTGGGGCTCCTCAGAGACATGAAACAGCAGCAGGCTGCCCATCATGCCCGCTTGGACTCACACATGTCCCGCGTGGAGTCCAAGTGGGACGCACTGCAAGAGATGACGGCGGTGCACAGGGACATTTTACAATGCCTCCGCCAGATGAACAACAACCAGCCTACACCTCCCTGTGTGCCAACAACATCTGGTGCTGAACAAACTGCAACTGCCACAGGGAGGGAGGATGACTCTGGCGGAGAGTCCCCTGCACCGCAGCAGCCTGTACTTGAGGGGCCCCCCAAAGAAGAGGGGTCGTCCGAGGAGGGGCAAGTGAGAGGCCGATGGCCAATTGCAACTCCCAGGAAGCCTGAACCTGTTCTGGATGTTCACCTTTGTGCACAAACTGTTCACCCTGTTGACGGCAACACAACTCCCACACATTACATGGGGAGTACAAGTTGGACCAATGTCTCGACAACTGTGGCCCCGATACTGGGGATTTTGTCTACCAGGACTTTCAATTCACCTAGGAACTTCTGATTGCAAGATGTATGTACAGCACTAACCATCCTATGCACTATTCACACAAATGTATCACAATAAACACACTAATACACCATACTTGCCTCTGTTGTGATTCCAACGTGGGTGCTGTCATGGGGATGATGAACTGCAAAATTACACTGTGTATGCGAACTGCAACAGCAAGTACAACACAGGCATGTGAGTAAAGGCAACGTGACACATATGAGGGAGACACACCACCAGGGCTACACAACACATACACACCTAGGCCATCTGACTCATTGCCTACACTGATGTTGCCAGGGAAGACGGTGCAATGCACAGACACCACACCTATTCCCAGTTGTAGTCAAGTAGCCCACAGGTGCAGTAAGCAAATGGCAGTCAAATGTGTGACCACAGACAACGCACATCACAAAGTGAAGCACAGGTTTATTACACAGTTGCAACATGTCGTAACCACTACAGATGCAAGGTAATCCCACCTGGCAGCGGGCACACAGTCAACAACTGTAGAAGGAAGGAAGTCCATGGGTGTTGCGCACATCACCTGTAGGGACACAACAGCTACCACCCTGGAAGTACAATCACGTCGTCGGTGGACACAGTTGACCAAACGAATCTGAAAGTACCCTGTGAAGGACAGAAATGACACAGTCAAAAGCAATGGAGAACAGGACAGAACAGCAAAACTCATGCACAATACATGTTACAAGATACCCACCCAGAACCAAGTTAGCATGTCAACACTGTTGGGGAGTACAGACCACCTGTAAGCACACATCGCTACACACATCCAGTCAAGTAGCCCATGGACACACTCCAACAGCACCAGAGCACCACCTACACATATCATGCCAACTCACATCATTGACATGACACCTCAGGATACTCACATTCAGCTAAAGAAGTTGGTGATGAGCTGTGTGCGGACATCACCCTCATCATCATCATCATCACTGGCATCGTGGTCCAGGCCAGGATCCTCCACAGGTGGCGGATGTTGGTCATTGTCATCCTTGATGAGAGGCAACTCCTTCCGCACTGCCAGGTTGTGGAGCATGCAGCAGACGATGATAATCTTGCACACTTTCGCTGGGGCATATGGGAGGGACCCTCCTGTCTTGTCCAGGCAGCGGAAGCGGCTCTTCAGGAGACCAAATGTCCGCTCAATCACTCTCCTGGTCCGACCATGTGCCTCATTGTAGCGCATCTGGGCTGGTGTCACAGGGTTCCTGAGGGGTGTCAGCAACCACGGCATGTTGGGGTATCCCGAGTCACCTACGGACAGACAAGTGCACATTAGCTGACTTGGAAAAGTGGGCGGAATACTACAGATCAGATCACACACAATGGCACAAAGTCAGTACACACCGACAAGCCAGGCACGCTGGTTCTGCATCTGTGCCATCATCCTGGGGATGCGACTACTCCTCATCACAAAGGCATCGTGTGCTGAACCAGGGAAATGGGCATACACGTGTGTGATGGTCATATCTGCAAGACACACCACCAGTGCATTGACTGAGTGGTAGTGCTTGCGGTTACGGTAGGCCTGCTCCTGGGCCTGTGGTGGTACCAAAGCCACATGTGTCCCATCAATGGAGCCAATGACATGCGGCATCCTCCCCAGGGCATAGAAGTCACTCTTCACGTCAGTGAGTCGTTGCAGTCTAGGGAAATAGATGTACCGGTTCAGGAATAGCAACATTGCCTACAAAACATCGCGGAGCACACGGCTCAACATGGTCTGTGACATCCCACCAGCAGTCGCCACAGTATGTTGGAAGGTACCGGTGGCAAAGAAGTGTAGGGCTGCCATCACCTTCACCTTGGGGGTCAGCGCTGTAGGATACGGCCGGCCAGGCTGCAAATGTGGGGCCAACTGCACTGCCAAATCCTCAATCAGCTGCCTGGTGAAGTGGTACCGTCGGATGCTGTCCAGTTCCACCATCGTTGCCAGGTCTGGGAATGGTCGATGGACAGCAGGAGCCCTGCAGTGCAGAGGAGAAGAAAGCAAGATTGTCAGTCACCCCACATATGCGGCATTGAACACACTCAATATCACATCATACATCATTATGAGGCACAACTACATGAAGTGTGCAGTTCCGTAAGGACATGTATGGTACATACATGGCCAACATCTGTCATCACGGTTCAACAAGTGGCATCAATAAGGCCAAGGTTGGCCCATTGGATATCATGAGGCCGTGTCACAGTTCCCATCTCCTGCTGCCGTGTCACAATCACCCCCCACAGTGACATGTGAGGACAGATGTGCCCCAGGCATCACAGCTCAACGACAGGTACATTCCCAGGGACCCTGTATTGCCACATGGACACTGGCATTACATGGAGTATCAGGTATACACCAGAGCAAAACAACCATGACCCCCACAGGTAGTGGTCCCACTTGCCACTGCAGGACAGACATGGACGTCTGTGACACACACACGCACAACATCAAAGTCCATGCACACACAACGTGGATGTGGAGACTGTCTCCCATTGTGCACATGAAATCAGAGACATTGTAAACACTACATGCACACAGACTGTGGAGGACCATCACTATTGTGCCACTGGGACACCCTGGCTCAAACATACCGTCCCACATGGGACTCACGGGGTATGTGACATGACATACACATACACCACCGTGAAATGTGACATGCACAGATATGAACAGTTGCACATCACAGTGGTCATGTACACGTAACACCCAGGATCCTGTCCCCATGAACACGTGCACAGCCTGGGGGTGGCTGCCCCCAGGTGACACCCACAGGACAACATGTACACCAACATACACACAATAGGAAATGCAGCCTTACATGCCTTATGATACAGTTTGGACAGGCTGTCGTGTTGTAGGTGTGCCCCTCACTCCCTGGGACCTATCTGTGGCTGGCATATGTTCATCTGAGACAGGCATGGTGACATATGCCAGTCACTTGTACAGGGATGCGTTGAACAGCAATGGACCGATCGGTGCCCCCGGCCGGCCCATTGCATTCAATGTGTGCAGGTACGCGTTGTACCCCTGTACGCGTTGATCAGCAATGGACCGATCGGTGCCCCGGCCGGCCCATTGCATTCAATGTGTGCAGGTACACGTTGTACCCCTGTACGCAGCTGTACCGCAATGGACCGATCGGTGCCCCGGCCGGCCCATTGCATTCAATGTGTGCAGGTACGTGTTGTACCTCTGTACGCGTTGATCAGCAATGGACCGATCGGTGCCCCCGGCCGGCCCATTGCATTCAATGTGTGCAGGTACGCGTTGTACCCCTGTACGCGTTGTACCGCAATGGACCGATCGGTGCCCCCGGCCGGCCCATTGCATTCAATGTGTGCAGGTACGCGTTGTACCCCTGTACGCGTTGATCAGCAATGGACCGATCGGTGCCCCGGCCGGCCCATTGCATTCAATGTGTGCAGGTACGCGTTGTACCCCTGTACGCGTTGTACCGCAATGGACCGATCGGTGCCCCGGCCGGCCCATTGCATTCAATGTGTGCGGGTACGCGTTGTACCCCTGTACGCGTTGATCAGCAATGGACCGATCGGTGCCCCCGGCCGGCCCATTGCATTCAATGTGTGCAGGTACGCGTTGTACCCCTGTACGCGTTGTACCGCAATGGACCGATCGGTGCCCCCGGCCGGCCCATTGCATTCAATGTGTGCGGGTACGCGTTGTACCCCTGTACGCGTTGTACCGCAATGGACCGATCGGTGCCCCCAGCCGGCCCATTGCATTCAATGTGTGCGGGTACGCGTTGTACCCCTGTACGCGTTGATCAGCAATGGACCGATCGGTGCCCCCGGCCGGCCCATTGCATTCAATGTGTGCAGGTACGCGTTGTACCCCTGTACGCGTTGTACCGCAATGGACCGATCGGTGCGCACCCATTGACAATGGCCTAGCCTGGCAACGGACGCGTTTTCGAAATTCGAACGAGTCGGTTGCTGGAAATTCAGTTGGTCACCCACAACAATGTTGCAAAATCATGTATGTCATGAAGTTGAAGATTTGAAGGATGCTGTGGGCGTGTATTGGTGCTGCTATTCCATGGATTGGCCAGATTCAGAAGATGCAAACGACTTGGACCTATCACTTTGGACACATGGGACAGTATCTGCCTCTCCAGCACATATATATTGCTAGCTGTTCCCCTGAGAGCTCACTTGCCTGCACTACATGCTCCAGGACGACATCTGCCACTGCACTGCTGCTGTCTCTGCCCCCTCTGGATCCTGCAATGGCACGTACTGTGGAGAGAGCCCCAGCCTTCAGCCTTGAGGAGAACCAGGCCCTGCTGGACAGCCTACTTCCACAGTACAGCAAGCTGTATGGGACACCAGGGGAGCAGGTGAGTGTTCTGTGCACTGCCTTTCTGAATGTGCATTTTGTCTGACTAGCAAGGCTGAAAGTCTGCACGCCACTGGCTAGCAGGCTCACTGAGTAGTTGTCACCCCCCATAGTGTGTAGTGACATGCACTGGACAGGTATGGTGCAGTGACAGTGCATTTGAACAAGGTTTTACTTCCCATGCAATGATACCATGTAGTGACTTCTGGCAAACTGTCCATGGGCAGCGTTGCACTGCCTGTGTACATCATGTGCCCCTGTGATTGAGACATGTATATACAACTGTGTCATGCACGGATATGTTGCATGTGTAGCAATGGCCTTTTAATTGTCATCCTGACAGGTTAATGCCCATCAGAAGCAGGAGATCTGGAAGGACATCGTCCGGGCTGTCCGGTCCGTGGGGGTCTACAAGCGCCGGATCCGCAACTGCCAGAAGAGGTGGCAGGACCTTCGGGGCTGGACCCGGAGGATTGCACGGGTCCAGCTGACGCTGTCGCCTCCTCGCAGGAGGGGCGGAACATGGACCCTGACCCCCCACATGCCCCAGATCCTGGCGGTGGTGTTTCCAGACCTGGATGGGCAGCTGAAGGCCAGACAGCAGCAAGGACGGGGTGAGTCAAAGACTGCACTGTGAACTCTGTATTACATGCTATGTGCCCTCCTCTGGCCTGGTTCAACTGCCACAGTACAGCAGTCATGTTGTCCAGGAGCCATGTCCCTCTATTGTGCACTGCCCACTCCTCATCTGATACCCAGGTGTGGCCCTTACATTCAGGGAATTGTGTCACTTGGGACTGTGTCCTTGCAGTTTGCTTCACTCAAGGTGGGGGACAGCATCTGTTTCCCTAACTCTGTTGTGGGCATCATGGGTGGGTCCATTGTTCACACAACGCCTGTGTTCGGACATGTAATCTGCGTGTTGCTTTGATATGCGGTCCACTTGCTGAGCTGAGCCACCACATGTGCCTGGGGTATGTGGCACACGCCCATGCAGCGGGTGGGAACAATGTTTGGGCCCCAGGAGTGTGCAGATTACGTGTGTCACACATACATAGCCAGCTATCCACTGTCCAGGGCTCATCCCTCATTCATGTGGGGCAGGACAGTCATGCCTACTCCAGGCCATGCAATGCACTCTGTACTCCCACTCCCATGTATCAGCTGATACATTGTGCGCAGTGATTTGACCCCTCAGGTGTCTGCCTCTGTGTCAGTGTGCTGTGGATTTGTTGCCAGGACTGCTGGGGTGTTTCTCGGTAGGGGCTCAGCATGCCACTGGAGATGTGACCATAGGAGACGATACTTGTGTGTCACATAGGTGTTTGATCAGCTGACCGTGCAGACTGGGGTATGCGAATGTGAAGTTCAGGCAGCTGTTTCCCATTCACAGCATATTGTGAGGGGCTCAGGTTCAGAGGGTAGTGTCACAGGTCTCCCATATGTCCAATCGGTATGACCTGGACAGATGAGGGTTAAGATGATGTGTTGTGTGGGGGATGTACATGTGCACTTGTGCAGCTCCAGGACTTGCATTCCCCATGACCTACTATTGTGACACAGTGCAGAGTGTTGTTGTCTGGCTGCCAAGTCATACATCACTGAGACAGTGATGTATGACTTAGCAGTCATGCCTCCGCCATGGCATGTGTCTACTTATTGGTGATCCTGCAGGGGAGTGACATGTGCTACATGCACACCATTGTGGCGATGGCTATCAGGACATGGGTGCATCATGGTGTCTGTCGCTGGTATGCATCACATGCATTTCCTATTTGACTCTGGGCATCCCTTTCATCCGGAAACCTGTACTGACTCAGTGGCAAGAGTTGTGATGTGTGCATGTCCACATGCTACACCGTGTCCTCTGCACTGTCCAACTACTGTGTAGTTGGTGCATGTGTCCACACTGGGGTGTTGCTATCCAACAGACACCAGACAGATGGGTGCAAGGCCATGTGGGATGTGAGTGCCATGGTTGGCATCAGACTGACAATTGGCTTCTCCTGTTCAGTTAGGGCACTTTTAGCAATGTACAACTAATGATGCCAGGGCTTGCTCTGTAATGTGCTGTGCTCACAGTGGTGTGTGCGTTTGGTGCAGGTGACTGATGTCTGTCTGTTTCCCCATTGTTTGCAGATACATCCACGGCCACGGAAGGGGACAGCTCCACGGACCAGGAGGAGCCGGAGAGCCAGACTGGGTCAGCAGCCGAGGAGTGGTCGGAGGGACCCAGTGGCACGGATGGCGAGGGGAGCCACACCGAGGAGTCCTCAGCACCATCCACCTCAGCTGAGGACCAGAGCAACTCGGAGGATGACTCCCTTATGGAGGCGGGTGTCAGCAGCCACCACACCCCAGCTAGTGTTGCTGTCCCCGCCACCACCAGCACCACCACCGCCCTCCCATCGGCTCCCATTCCCCAGGTCCGTGGAGGCTCCCATGTTCGGGAGCGTGTCTCCTTTGGGCCAGGCACCGCACCCTCTGCCCCTGTGTCCCCTGCTGCCCTGAGTGAGGAGTCTGTGTACCTCCTTCACCAGCTCCATGTAGGGCAGACAGCCATGCTGAGTGTCCTCCATGCGCACACCGCTCTGTTGACTCAGCTGGTGTCGTTCATGGAGGGCATCTCATCGGGCATGTCTGACCTACAGAGGGGCAATAGGTCCATGGACTCCTCCCTGACGGCAGCAGTGTCCCTCCTCAGACAGTCCCTCACCCCTCCTGCCTCTGCTCCATCCACACTCCCCAGCACCTTACCTGTCCCAAGCACACACACACCGGCACAGGCACACACCAGCACACACACATCCAGCACACAGACACACACGCCACAAACAAAACGCACACGCACGCACAGTCAGGGGACTGAAACCAGACTCACAGGGGATGGGGCCCTGGAACACACACACGCATCCACGAGCACTGCGCAGTCCTCAGTTGCCTCTCCCTCCAAAGCACCCTCCCTTGCCTCACCTGCAACCCCAAAGACCCAGCGGCTCTTCCTCAGTGACCTCGGCCTCTTCCCCTCCGGGATACAGCATTCAGGGGGAAGAGGAAGCCCACCCACACGGAGCAGAGTGCCCCTCGCCCCCGGACACCCTCCCCCAGGCGCAGACAGACTGAGGCCCCCACCCGCAAGTCCCCCGGAGTCGTAAGAGCAAGACCCCGCCGCCGCCCTGCAGCTCAGGCACCAGGTCTCCTTCCTCCATCCCTCAGGCCCCCACTCCACAGGTGCCCCCACCACACCCTGCCCCAGGTTCCCCCACCCACAGATATACCATCCCCAAGAGGATCCGGCCTTCTCCCCTGCCACTTGCTCTCCCGGCACCACACCCCCGCTGCGCTTGTCTGTGCCACTGATGTGGTGAGGGTGTCCTCCCCCTCTGTCCAGCCCACCTTGCCTGTTCCCCATTCTCCTCCCCTGGTGGTAGGCACTGCAGTGGAGTCCACTACCACCCTGTCTGACTTGGGCACTGCAGTGGCGGACCTGTCCACTCCATCTGCAGGGTCCACTGCAGTCGTGCCGGCACCCACAACATCTGAGTCATGCCCCCCAGTTGTGCCGGCACACACCATGTCAGACACCTCCACTGCAGTTGTCAGTGGCTCTCCAGCACCCACCACCCCTTCCCTGCTTCCTCCTGGTGAGCCCTGATCCTGTCCCTGCGGTGCCTGGCCTGCCCCCCGGTTGCCCCTCCTAGTGGATTGTCCCTGGTTTTGTGCAGGCATGCGTAGGGTGACATCTGCCACTGTCACCCTGTTTGGACTTTGACAATGGACTGGCCATTGGCCTTTGTGTTTTTTCTGGACTTTCAGTTTTCATTACACACATATGCTGAATAAAGCAACTTTCTGTTCTCTAGTGCTTATGCTTCTGATGTACATGTTGTTGATGATGCTAACCATGCCCTTGCTGCAGTGATGGTGATATTTGGTCTCATGATAATGAAGTGTTACTGTGCAGGAACCCATGTGGTCCAGGGGGAATGTGTCCTATCCTGTGGTGTATCCATGTCATCCATAGCAGCATCTGAGGGTGTCATGTGTTCAGTATTTGGCAATGGGATTTCCTATTTACATTAGCAATTTCACATCTGTGGCTTCCACCCCTGCACATCTGTTGTGCCTGCCATTGTTCAATTCGTCTACTTCCCTGACCGTGTGGCCATGCAGGTTTGGGCATCAATGGGGAAGGACTCATCTGTGTTGTCAGTGCAACATTGCTATACAAGTGTGTTGGATCTGTGCTGATGATTTCGTTGGCACTTCCATGACCAGGCTGATGTGACGGGAGCCTTCATTTGGTGCTAATTGTTGATTGTGTGACCAAGTGCTCAGCTGACATGATGGGGCCCTACTGAGGCAACATATGGCACAGCTTTCCTCACACAGGAGTGGAGTCCCCTCATGGCAGTGTGTACTCCTGTGACATTGCCTGCGCCCAAGGTGTGTGTTGTATGAGCATGTCTGTGTGTTCACTTCCGTTTAGCTGTGCATGCTGTGATCCCTAGTGTTGTACCTGTTTGTGATGCTTGCTGAGTTGACCTATGTTCCCCCAAAGTCTTCTCCCTGGGTTATCTGTGATGTGGGTGCATGGCACATTACTGGTCATCAGGGTGTCACCCATAGGTGTGTTTGCTGTCAGGGCTGAGTTTGTGTGCAGACGCAGATGGGTCACAGTCAGGTTTCCCCTTGGCACTTGTTGTTTGCCCCTGTCATGTGATTTCCAGTTTGTGTTATCTTTCAGTGATTGTGACACGTTGTGTGTGTGACTGCTGGCACTCCTCAGGGTCCGGGCTGCAATGTTGGTTGTTGTCTATGTGTGTTCTTTGTGGGTGACCTTGGCTTCTTCATTGGTGTGTGACTGTGGCTGGGATCCCATTGGTTGGTGTGGTATTGCCGTCATGTCCATGTACAGCGTAGTGTGCAGTGTGTCAGACATTCAGGAGTCTTGTTGAGTGGCCATGTGTGATGTGTTTCTGCACCTTGGTTCCCACCCACCACCCTGGAATAGTCATGGGTGCATGTGCAATGTCACCAGTGCATGTGTGCTTCACTGCTGCACATTGCTGGAGGTCGAGGGGTGTGGTGTTGAGTGTGTGCAGATGAGAGTTGTTGCCCGGCTAGGCCCCTGCCTCCATGTTGGCCTTGGCTTACTGGCCGTGCTGATTGATTTGTGCTTGTGTAGGTGTGATGGTAGTTTGTTGCTCAGGAAACATGACTGTGGTTCACAGTGTGAACGACATTTAGCTTTGTCATCACAGTGGGATTGTAATGCAGCCCAGGGTCACCACATTGTGGGGGCCCTGGGGGTAGTGCTGTGGTGTGTCTGTGTCTTGCTGTGTCA
Source organism: Calotriton arnoldi (assembly GCA_963921515.1). NCBI lineage: Eukaryota > Metazoa > Chordata > Amphibia > Caudata > Salamandridae > Calotriton > Calotriton arnoldi. Next base: position 1,565,937 of record CAWUFW010000842.1, read on the forward strand.
GTTGCTGTTCCTACGTGCCTGTGTGACATGTGTGATTTGTGCTCCCTCTCATCTGACAATGCCTGCTTGCCCACATAGGGGATTTGGATCCATGAGTTACCTTTGTGTGGCACTGTAGGCACATCTGTATGATTGGTATTCAGGTCTCCTCATGTGTTGTGTGGTTGCCTGGGGACACTGGCACCCCCCTCACCTGTTGTGTATGATGTGCAGTGTGGGTCTGCATGTTTGTGTTTGTGCATCTGCACCACTGCATTGGCATATCTTGGGTGTGCCATTGGCTGTATGTAGTTTGGTGGGTTTCCCCTGCTGTCCCTGGGACTCTTAGGTCATCGGTCAGCACAATGATCATGGTTTGTGTGTCCCATTGCTGCCATGGTATGGTATCTGTTCACCTCACATCTACAGTCTCCACAGGGTATCTGCATTTGTGTGCCCAATGGTGCAAATATGTGGGTCTGCATTCTGATGGTCACTTCTGTCATTGTGTCATTGATGAATGTTGACAGTGTCAGCCCCCATGGGTGTTGTTTGTCTGCACATGGCCAAAGGTATGTCTTATTTGCACTGCAGTATTTGCCTCCCCCAATTTATGTTGCAATGGGACACATGCACTACTTTGCCACTGATGTGTTTTATGTTCTGTGACCAGGAATCATCCATTCAGTTTGGCAGTTGCAGCTCTTTCTTTGTCAACACTTACATTTTGGTCACTGTGATGATGGGGGTTTGGACCCCATTGCCACAATGTTCAAAATGTGCTTCAGCTATGGACCCCACACTTACATTTTGGTCACTGTGATGATGGGGGTTTGGACCCCATTGCCACAATGTTCAAAATGTGCTTCAGCTATGGACCCCACACTTACATTTTGGTCACTGTGATGATGGGGGTTTGGACCCCATTGCCACAATGTTCAAAATGTGCTTCAGCTATGGACCCCACACTTACATTTTGGTCACTGTGATGATGGGGGTTTGGACCCCATTGCGACAATGTTCAAAATGTGCTTCAGCTATGGACCCCACCCTTACATTTTGGTCACTGTGATGATGGGGGTTTGGACCCCATTGCCACAATGGTCATAGCCTGCTTGCATTGTGGGGGCCACACACATATATGTGTGGCACATGTGATAGGGGGTCACATTGTATGTTCAAAGTCATGTTCAGTGTTGTAGGCATTTGACACAGTCTACACACGCTTGTCATGGTGTTGGGGGGATGTCTTTTTCTTGCATTCCCTAGGTTGTGGTGTGCTGGTTGTGTCATGCATTGTCCATCCTATGAGTGGGGGTGGTGTTGGTGGTAGGCATCCAGCCCCCCATGGGTAGAGGTGGTAGTAGTGACAGGCATCCAACCCCCTGGGTAAGGGTGGTAGTAGTGGTAGGCATCTGGCACCCCCTGGGTAAGGGTGGTAGTAGTGGTAGGCATCCAGCCCCCCCTGGGTAAGGGTGGTAGTGGTGGTAGGCATCTGGCACCCCCATGGCTAAGGGTGGTAGTAGTGGTAGGCATCCAGCCCCCCCCTGGCTAAGGGTGGTAGTATTGGTAGGCATCTGGCACCCCCATGGCTAAGGGTGGTAGTAGTGGTAGGCATCCAGCCCCCCTGGCTAAGGGTGGTAGTAGTGGTAGGCATCCAGCCCCCTGGCTAAGGGTGGTAGTAGTGGTAGGCATCTGGCACCCCCCTGGCTAAGGGTGGTAGTAGTGGTAGGCATCCAGCCCCCCTGGCTTAGGGTGGTAGTAGTGGTAGGCATCTGGCACCTCCTGGCTAAGGGTGGTAGTAGTGGTAGGCATCCAGCCCCCCTGGGTAAGGGTGGTAGTGGTGGTAGGCATCTGGCACCCCTGGGTAAGGGTGGTAGTAGTGGTAGGCATCCAGCCCCCTGGGTAAGGGTGGTAGTGGTGGTAGGCATCTGGCACCCCCTGGCTAAGGGTGGTAGTAGTGGTAGGCATACAGCCCCCCTGGGTAAGGGTGGTAGTAGTGGTAGGCATCTGGCACCCCCTGGGTAAGGGTGGTAGTAGTGGTAGGCATCCAGCCCCCTGGGTAAGGGTGGTAGTGGTGGTGGGCATCTGGCACCCCCTGGCTAAGGGTGGTAGTAGTGGTAGGCATCCAGCCCCCTGGCTTAGGGTGGTAGTAGTGGTAGGCATCTGGCACCCCCATGGCTAAGGGTGGTAGTAGTGGTAGGCATCCAGCCCCCTGGGTAAGGGTGGTAGTAGTGGTAGGCATCCAGCCCCCCTGGGTAAGGGTGGTAGTAGTGGTGGGCATCTGGCACCCCCATGGCTAAGGGTGGTAGTAGTGGTAGGCATCCAGCCCCCTGGGTAAGGGTGGTAGTGGTGGTGGGCATCTGGCACCCCCATGGCTAAGGGTGGTAGTAGTGGTAGGCATCCAGCCCCCTGGGTAAGGGTGGTAGTAGTGGTAGGCATCCAGCCCCCTGGCTTAGGGTGGTAGTAGTGGTAGGCATCCAGCCCCCTGGCTAAGGGTGGTAGTAGTGGTAGGCATCCAGCCCCCCTGGCTAAGGGTGGTAGTAGTGGTAGGCATCTGGCACCCCCATGGCTAAGGGTGGTAGTAGTGGTAGGCATCCAGCCCCCTGGCTTAGGGTGGTAGTAATGGTAGGCATCTGGCACCCCCTGGCTAAGGGTGGTAGTAGTGGTAGGCATCCAGCCCCCTGGCTTAGGGTGGTAGTAGTGGTAGGCATCTGGCACCCCCTGGCTAAGGGTGGTAGTAGTGGTAGGCATCCAGCCCCCCTGGGTAAGGGTGGTAGTGGTGGTAGGCATCTGGCACCCTCTGGGTAAGGGTGGTAGTAGTGGTAGGCATCCAGCTCCCCTGGGCAAGGGTGGTAGTGGTGGTAGGCATCTGGCACCCCCTGGCTAAGGGTGGTAGTAGTGGGAGGCATCCAGCCCCCTGGGTAAGGGTGGTAGTAGTGGTAGGCATCTGGCACCCCCTGGCTACGGGTGGTAGTAGTGGTAGGCATCCAGCCCCCTGGCTTAGGGTGGTAGTAGTGGTAGGCATCTGGCACCCCCTGGCTAAGGGTGGTAGTAGTGGTAGGCATCCAGCCCCCTGGCTTAGGGTGGTAGTAGTGGTAGGCATCTGGCACCCCCTGGCTAAGGGTGGTAGTAGTGGTAGGCATCCAGCCCCCTGGGTAAGGGTGGTAGTGGTGGTAGGCATCTGGCACCCCTGGGTAAGGGTGGTAGTAGTGGTAGGCATCCAGCCCCCTGGGTAAGGGTGGTAGTGGTGGTAGGCATCTGGCATCCCCCATGGCTAAGGGTGGTAGTAGTGGTAGGCATCCAGCCCCCTGGGTAAGGGTGGTAGTAGTGGTAGGCATCCAGCCCCCTGGGTAAGGGTGGTAGTGGTGGTGGGCATCTGGCACCCCCTGGCTAAGGGTGGTAGTGGTGGTTGGCATCCGGCCCCCTGGGTAGGGGTGGTGGTGCGCATTCAGGCCCCTGTTTGCATATGTGGCATTGGTGATGGGCATCCCGCCCCTATGGTGCTGCTGTTGCTGGTGTAAGTAAATTCTGCATCCCTCTGTGTGTGTGTGATGTGTCGTGTACGTGTTGTATGTGTTTTGTGGTTGGTGTCTGACTTACCTTCTGCGCCGTACGCGTCCGTGCCTGTTCCGGTAGTAAATGTAGAATATTGGTATGATCGGGACGAAGGGATTCATGGTTGGTTCGTGTCGTTCGTCTTTCTCGTTGCTTCGCGTCGTCCTCGTCGCTTCGCGTCGTCCTCGTCGCTGGCGTGTTCGCCTCGTAGCCGTGGATCGTGTTGTGGTGCGAATCGGAGCTTATGTGCGCCTCTCCCGGATGCTTTGACGTGCCGTGCGTAGCGACGGGTTCGGCGCGTACGGAAAGCGCATCGTACTTGTTCGGCCGGACGGAGCTGCATTTTCCCTTCCGTGCGACTCGATTCTGCGTTTCCGGATTCGCCTCGGTCGGAGGATAGGACCTGGATTGGGTGAGTACGACTCGGCCGGATTCTGTGCTGTTGTGCGCATCGTACTTACTCGTTCGGTATGCTGTACGGATCGGTCGGGAAACAGGCATTCGCATGGCTTTTTTCCCGACCGAATGGTATTGGGTGCGCCTCCGACCGAGATCGGAATCGGCCCCTTAGACGTCAACTTTTTTATCCTCTCAGCGTTCACCCTCCTTTACAATTTCTTCACTATTTTTAAAACAACTTTTCTGACCAATCTTGTTTGCTTAACTCTTCTTCTCTCTAAGAAAATGTAGATTCTGCAAACACTCAAGAAATTCCACACTCGCAAGTGACTTCTCGACCAGCGAAAATTCACACCAATTAATGCAGCTTTACCGTAGTGTACAATAAGGTTCCACCAGCATTAACAAAGTTAATCAGTCACCAACGCTTGTCCCTATACTTCCTGATGGAAGTGATGGTACCTCACACTCCACATCAACTGACCTCTTTGCAAAACAAGATTAATATCCCAGGATCTTTCAACTTCCTATGAGCCTGAAATCAACTTCTTCACAACATCAATTTCTTAATACTTTTCTGATATTATTTCAATTCATCTGCAAAGAAAGCACACTGACTCTACTCTCGCAACCACAACATTTCTTCCTATAGATTCTCACACCTCCAAACCGCAACTGCCTTGACCATGACAGATTGTCACTCCATCCAGATTTGAGTACTGAAAACTGAAGTTGGGGATTATTGTAAATAATTTGGATACTAATTTTAAGCTCTATTCTGGGTATAAACCATCAATCTGCTACCAAAAGCTGTGGGAGCCTAAGGACTCACCAAGATGGTTAGATTTCTATACACCCACTTAAAATCTCACCATGGAGGATCCTTATGGCTCTGGAGAGGTAAATGGACTTTTCCACCATACGCAAAGTGGAACTGTTCCAAAATTTCAAAATATAATTTAAGTTGGATAGTCAATGATGAGAGGTTGAAAAAGTTTCAAAAACCTTTATTTATTTTAAATGGTTAGCATCTCTAATTATCTTTATTTAGTTAGTAACCTTACAGAAGTATAAAAATATTTTGATTAGAAAAATACATTGTGTTCCATAGAGAAACCCAATAAACTAACTAAGGACCTTATCCAAATAGAACCCATAAAGAGTTTTTTGGAAAAGAACAAGAGAGATGAACTTCTCATAAGAGTAGTTTGGGAAACTCAGCCGAGTTCCCTACAGATGCAATACCATCTGTTTAAAATGGAACGATCTCTGCAGTAGCATTGATCTCAAGGGTCAGATATGTCAGTAACCCTCCATAAAGAAGAGTCTCGGATCAGGAATTTATACAGCAGCAGGACTGCTAGAATAAGGTTTAGGAGGTAAAAGATGGGAGGGAAAATGGAAATGAGAGGAGGGTTTGAAAGGATTGCCTTAACTAGCTAGGAACACTGATTCATATAGAGTTATAGTATTGTAACATTTTTGAAGGCGTCTTCACATAAGGTCCAATAAAAATCTTACATTTGGTGGTGTCATCCGTCGTATGATGCTTCTTCTTCCGATTCCCACAGTCTGCACTCACATCGTCACATTGGATACAGTTTTGCTACGGCATTTGTCACATGTGGGAACGTTTTCATGAGAACCCTCTTACCTAAGCTAAAAGTTGCACTATGAGCACGATGTGTAAACAAAGCTAGTCAGTAAGACAAAGGCAACTATCAATATTATTCGGAAGCAGACTCCATAAAGTATCTAAATCATCATTTATCATAAACAGTTTTTATAAGCTCAGTGTATTCTAGTTAATGATGTAAAATGGGGGAGGAGCTGAAGGAAGTGGAGGTTAGAGTCAGCACATTTCTAAACAGATCACTATTCTAAGCTGTTGCACAAAAATGTTTTACTTATGAAACTGTGAGCAAGAGTCGAGAGAGGTTGTGGCCTTATTAGAATACACAGTAAGGGAAGCTGCCTGGTGCAAAAATAAAAAAATAAAAACACAATTTTTTTTGTAATTTTTGCGTGTAAGTTATTTCCTAGTACAAATAGTTTCTGCGGCATTTAAACGCATTCTAAAGTGCAGTTCTATCACAGTTGACAAATCGGTTTTCAATTTTTGCACTATTTCTCTCAATTTTGAAGATGATGTGATAAGCCAGTGGCGTTTTAAAAGGGTGACAGTGATATGGTCACTGATGAGGAGTACTGTTGTATGTAAAATGCCCTTAAGGGGAGTAGGTGAGACATCTGGGAGGCTGTGGAGGATGGTGTTAGCGCCAGCCAGATGCAAGGTTAAACAGTCTAAATATCGAGCTTTAAATATCGACTAGCACAAATATCGAGTTTAGAATATCGCCTGTCAAAAATATCGACAGTCTGAATATTGTGGACAAGAATATTGAGTCTAAGGTAAGTAATATCGTTTTTAAAAATATCGAAGTTGTTAATATCGTTTGCAAAAATATAGGGGCCCATTACGATACCCGGCGTAAATAAATCCGCCAGGCATGGAAGCGGCAAAAATCTGCCCGCACACACCGCCTGAACACCGACCACGCCATTACGATTACACAAACCGAAAACCGCCATCAGCGGAAAAATCACACAAAATACCGCCCGCCAACGTCCGAGTCGGAGTCAAACCGCCCGCCACGGACGGAAACACGCACGACAACACAAAACCGCCCGCCCTCACGGCCGACACACCGCACGTGAAATTACGATCGCACCGACATGAGCGCGGAAAAACCACAAATATACCGCCCGCCAGCGCAAACAACGCCGATGAGAATCGACACGGCAGAAGCCATGGCGCCAACGTACCTGCACAGAAACCATCCGCACACAAAACCAATAGCACACAACATGGCCAACAAGTCCACACAGCAAGGCACGCACAAATACACAAGCACAGTACACATCCCGAAAACACCCCCCGGACAAACAAAAAATACAAAGGCCAGAACCCCAGACACAACACACCTGAAAACAACAGACCATGAGGACACACCCACATAGGTGAGTACAAAAGCAGCACTCCCACAGACCACAACCCCTTGCTACATTGCAAACCAGAGAGGAGAGGAGAGGACACAGTGACACAGCAAGGACAGCAGCACACCACAGAAACGCACACATCACAACCACCACCACCACCACCAAACACCGGCACCACAAACCCCCTGCACATTACACAACACACACCGCACCAGCACCACAAACACCATGGCACCACAAAGAATGCCCAAGTTCACGCCCATGGAGCTGACGGTCATGGTCGACGAGATCATCAAGGTGTACCCACAAATCTATGGGAACATGGTCCAGCACACACCACTAGCCACCAGAAACAGAATGTGGAACCGGATCGTAGACCAGGTCAATGCAGTCGGGACCCTGCCCAGGAACAGAGGTGAAATAAACAAACGTTGGAATGACGTAAAGAGCCTGGTCAAGAAGAAGGAGGGCAAAAACAGAGAGCTGGCTGCCGTCACTGGCGGAGGGAATCCCGCGCTCTTTAAGACCTTCAAAGCGTGGGAGGAGAAGGTGCGAGTCGTAATACATCCGGAGATCCTCGCCGGATTAGCAGGGGGAGTGGAGGCTGGTAAGTACAAACTAATGTATACCAGCACACCGCTATGTACTCACATGCGCAACTACCATGCCACAGCTCCCAGGGACAAACACCCCCATGTCCAGCACACAATACACAACACATCACACACACATGCAACAGACACCACCACACACAGCCCAAACCGAACAACTGTAAGATGCGTGGGGACATGTGTACACTCAGCCAGCCACGTAACCACCAACAGGTCCCCAAATATGCCAGAAGCGCCACAACGAGCACCCACCACACCCATGTGTCCGCCACAGCTGCACTAACCGACAAGTAACAGGTAAGTGGCAGGAACACAAAGTGCAGTGGGTGGGAGGGTGGACAGCCCAAGTACAACACACACCAGGCCCCAGTCCCACAGCAAGGAGGAGCATCCCCACACCCCACAGCCACGTGTCAGCCACCGCAGTGCACAACGACAGCCGAAAGGCAGACATCACGGTCCACAGCAATCGGTGTCAGTGGGTGTCCAGCCACCCCCACGACCCACAACACCCCCCACCCCCACAGACCTGCAACATTGAGCACCCCCGCTTAGAGCCATGTGGCATCCAGTACAGTGCACGCACGAACAACTTGCAGGTGGGAAACTGGACAGGGCTGGATTACTGGAGGCATGAGGACCATAACACGACCAACACATGGGACATGTCACGTAGCATACGAACACGCAGCACCGCCCACCGTCACGAACAAGTGAACAATGTGCACACGGACATGAACAACAGACTCACACCCCACATGACCCATCACAGACATAGCAACACCCAAGGAGCCACGTCTGCATGCACAAGCCACACTGAATATAGTCCCACACGGCAGCCACTGTGCAACTCATCACACACAACCGAAACACCATTGAAGTCCTGTCCATGTAGCCCCTACTGCCTGTCAACCACACACCCCACAACTACGCCTATGTAAGACAAACAACACTAGACGCAACAGAGCGGAACAACATAAATGCACACGAACACCACTGAACCCATCAAACTCACAGACACACCATGCACATACAACATACCATCCATCCCATCCGTCAGCCCCAGTCTCATGAAAGGCATGTCATCCGCACAGCTGCCACACATACAGCAGTCACGCTAAGATACATGCCCATGACCAACCATGTGCCAGAAGTCAATTAAGCGCACGACACACTGTGAGCAACAACACACAACATGGGCCACACCCCCCCCCGAGCACTGCAGTGATGCACATGGCACAGGGCAGCACGCACACCAAGGAGATGGGACAACTGCAATACGTTGGCTGGCACACAACCATCACTCACTCATAACGATGCGTCCAATGCCATGTCCAGTAATCACAACAGACAGCAAATATGCAGGCCATGTCAAGCATGCACACACCTCAAACCATGCACTGTCATGCTGCCACAACACATGTCACGTTCGGCACCCATGGCTCACAGCATGTACCCCAAAAGCATATTCCATCCCAAATGCGAATCTGGGGCATGGCCCCCATGTTGCCATATGCGTTCCTAAGCGTTCCATTTGAACCCCAAAAGCATATTCCCTCCCAAATGCGAATCTGGGGCATGGCCCCCATGTTGCCATATGCGTTCCTAAGCGTTCCATTTGAACCCCAAAAGCATATCCCCTCCCAAATGCGAATCTGGGGCATGGCCCCCATGTTGCCATATGCGTTCCTAAGCGTTCCATTTGAACCCCAAAAGCATATTCCCTCCCAAATGCGAATCTGGGGCATGGCCCCCATGTTGCCATATGCGTTCCTAAGCGTCCCATCTGAACACCAAAAGCAAAGTACAAACCAGACCCAGGATGGGCCAGGAGCCCGCATACACCAGAGTCACAATAAGTAGGGGCACAGCAACACACCCATCGGCATGGCCAATCCGTCCCATGCCACATGTGCACAGCACACAGTCCCATTGCCAAGCACACACAACTACAGATGCTACAGCCACACACACGCCTCCGGGAAACCCATGTACGAGATTGCACGAACTGTTAATGTCAGACGACAAATACATACTTCGCCAGGTGCAACACAATAACAAATCTCATTCTCTCCACAGGTGACGAACTGCTGGATGCTGGGGATGGAGCCAGCAGCCAGCACAGCCAGCCTACAAGCCCCCAACGAGGACACACGGATCTGGAGGATCTGTCCTCCTCTTCGGACACGGACCACCAAGCAGGCCCATCTGGTGTGGCAGGGCCCAGCCGCTCCCCAGGACCCCTCCTACCCACCAACCCATCATCCAGGGCTGCTGAACATTCCCAGCCCCCTGCTGCCACTGTCGTTGCGGCCACACCCACGGTCATTGTGGCCACTACCACTGCCGCAACCGCCACCATCGCCGCACCGACCACCACCGCCGCCACCACCGCCACGTCTTCGCTGGCACCAGCCCCAGCGCAGGTGGTGGCCCGGCCGACTGGATCCACCCTGGGAGCCACAGCGAGGACCGTGGTGAGCAATGTGGCTAGTGGGCAGGCCGGTGGCAGCAGGACTGGTAGGAGGAGCAGGGTCAGGGAAACGCCAGCCTCCCCTGGGAGCCATGCCCTGCCTCAAATGGCCAGAGTCCTTGGGGCCTATGAAGAGGCCCAAGGACAATGGGTCCGGTCTGCTTCAGACACGCGTGAGGTGCTGGGGGTGCTGAGGTCCATGGACGCCCGTATGGGCCAAATCGTGGACCTCATGGGACAGCTGGTGGTGGCGGTGAGGTCACAGCCAGGGACAGCAGCTCCCCTCCGCCACCACCTGCCGGGGCGCAGGGTGGAGCAGCAGTGTCCAGTTCCCCTGCGTCCACAGCCAGTGAGCACACCTCAACCACCAGCATGTCGCAAGCAGGCACCCCCTCGCAAACGTGGAAGGGGCCGTCCGAAGTGGAAACAGATCTCCCGGGAGGACTTCGCACGCTCCAAACGCAAGTGAGGCAGCCAGCCAGCCTTCCGCCAGCCTTCCTTGACCAGCCACTGCATTGACTTGGACTACGATCCCACTCCACACAGCCATCTGGATGGCATGTGTGTGTTGGACTATGGACATAGAACCAGTGGGTACACCCTGATCATCACGCAGCCATGACCGACAGCTCATTGTCACTGCACGCACCACTTTTGTCATCACCTTACACACAATCACATGTCACAGTTTGTAATAAATGCACCTTTTTCACTAACTGCTGTTTGTGCCCTGTGTTTTATTTGTACGGAATACAACGGCCACCTTGGGCGGAAAGGCACCTGATGCGTGGCATGGCAATTGAATCCGGAGGGCCTGTAGGGACCTAGGGGTGGGAGACAGAACAGGAGCACATTCAATGAGTGTGTCACACACCCATCACACAGTACATGTCAACAACTACAAGCAATGTACACACATCGCACAGAGCAATAGGGCACAATGCCACAGCCACCAACAGTGGCATACTACCCTGGCCATGGAGCGTTGACACACAGCACGCAGTGAACAAACGGCCACCCTGACACAGCACACACACACCTGCACAGATACAGCCACATCAGCCGTCGTACATGGACACTCACCGTCAAGTGAAGTAGCGGGCGATGAGCTGCTGCCGCACATTACCAGCTTCCTCCTCTCCGCTGTCCTCCTCACTCGAGCTGTCCTGGTCTGCGGGCTGGGGCCCTGGTTGATCTCCGTCATCCACGATGAGGGGGATCTGCTTCCGAATGGCCAGATTGTGCAGCATGCAGCACGCCACCACTATCTGGCACACCTTCTGTGGGGAGTACGCCAGCGCACCCTCGGTGCGGTCCAGGCACCTGAACCTGGACTTGAGGAGGCCAAAGGTACGCTCGACCACACGTCTGGTCCTCCCATGTGCCTCATTGTAGCGATCGTCTGCTGGGGTGCGAGGATTCCTCAATGGACTGAGCAGCCATGCCCCATTCGGGTACGCAGAGTCACCTGGGTGTGAGGGACACAGAGAACCGTTGCAATTCCAACTGGACAGGGGACAGCATCGCACAACCAGCACGCTACACCACTCCACATACTCACCGACAATACAGGCACGATCCTGTTGCATATTGGACATCAGTCGTGGCAAGATGCTGTTGCGCATTATGTGTGCGTCATGGGCCGAGCCTGGGAACTTTGCACACACGTGGGTGATCACCATGTCCGCAAGGCACACCACTTGCACATTCAGGGAGTGCGTGTGCTTCCTGTTGCGGTACAGGTGCTCAGTGGCCTGTGGTGGAACAAGGCCGACATGTGTGCAGTCAATGGCTCCAACGACGTGTGGGATTCTGCCAAGGGCATAGAATGCACCCTTCACTGCCGCCAATTCACGAGCCCTGGGGAAGCGGATGTACCTGTTTCGGTACAGCATCATGGCTGCCAGTACATCCCTCAGCACCTTGCTGAACATGGGCTGGGACATCCCTCCTCCAATGCCCACTGTGTGCTGGAATGACCCAGTGGCGAAGAAATGCATGGCGGCCATCACCTTAGCCGTGGGGTGACAGCAGTCGGATACACCCTGCGGGGACGGAGATGGGGTTCTAACATGGCACACAGTCGATGCAGGGTTGGCCTGTCCAGCCGAAACTTCCTAATAACCTCTGTATCGTCCATGTCCGCCAGCAATTGGTATGGGCGGTCAATGTTCGGTCTCCGCCTAGGGACAATGGCAGAGGACACATGTCAAAGCAACACGACACATAGCAATTTCGCATACACATCACTGACATGACTGAGCAAGCACATGAGCCACAGCCCAGCTGTCAAGCTGGGACGGCACGGCCACAATACACTTACACAGGTCTCCCAACAATGGCAATGGCTAGTGATACAAACCACTGCCATGTGCATGCACATGGGGATCTAGGCCCCAATGACTTGCGGGGCGTGCTGATGGGGACTGACTGCATATCCGTCAAGCGGCAACGCCACGGCAACATGAATGTCTGCTGAGCATGGAACTGCTTCCGCGGCTGGATGAGTATGGCACACGACGACGACGATGTGGGCACAGGCTGAGCGGCCAAAACAAGTGGGACCTGTGGCACGAGGGGATATGAGACAGTAGTAGGTGTCAGCACTGCACCCTATGTACAGCACTGTACGGATCACACCTCCCGAAACATTGACAGGTGTCCACATTGACAGCCCCATGCCAAGACGGCTGTGTGCTTGCAGTCACACGTCACAGGTGAGAGGTTACATTGCACGTGCCAGGTGGCAGACGTACATAGTGGGAGCTGGCATGTGTGTGCATGTGTCTCCTGTTCAGGATCCACCAGATGGGCGCTGACTCTGTACTGACCATTGGACACAGCATGTTCCGTGGAAGGCTTGTGTGTGTGGGATGGTGGCACTGGATGTGCCTCCGTTGGGTGGGGGGCCATGCACAGGGCGGGTACGTCGATGATTGCGCATTGTTGGTCACGGTGGGTGCACCAACTGAAGATGTGTTGCCCTGTGTTCAATTCCTATGTCCGCATGATGATGGACTGTAGATGTGGGCAGACTACACATTGGTCGATGTGCTGTCTATATGCATGTGCCTTCACACCAGGCACAGCTGCCCCTGCACATGTGACCCCTGCTGGACTCGCTGCTGGGTCTGTGGAGCTGATGCACCTTCTGCGCGTGGGGCGGACAGCTCTCCTCACTTCCCTCATTGCGCATGTCATGACTTTGCCGCAGGTGACATGGATCATGGAGGGCCCACATGTACGCGTGGGTAGGCTACACATGATTGTACACTGGTCGCCACCCCCAGTCAGTGTTTCGAATGGGAAGGTTGTCGTGCTGGTGGTATGTTCGATGTGGCGGATGGGCGGGCCTAGGTGCGGGCTTACATTCCGGACATGGGGGGTAGTTGGATTGGCGACTAGTTGCAGTACACACGGGACACGTCTCTTCCTTTCCACATCTGGGTCATCCCTTGTACTTACTGACAGTGATACAGTCATCTTCGCCCCAGCCCTCATGTCCTCCCCTCGCTCCCCCAATATGCATGCTCACCTGCGAGGCTAGCGCCTGCACAGGCAGCCCCAAGCTCGCACCAGAGAGGGCAAGGAGTGTATGTGTGGGTCCAGTTGCACGAGTGGGCTGTCTCAGGGTATGATGTGTGGCGGGACGCCGTCCACCTGCGTGGTGCCCCAAATGGAGACCCGGCCTGCATGGACTATGCATCACAGTCTTCGCCTTCCGGATCCGCCACCTGCGACACCCAGTGGCTGTGGCTGCCCTTGCGGCCAGGCCGCGTCCGTCTGCGGCTGATGGCCCACACATTCACTCTTTGGCCTCTCTGGGGAGGGCTCGGGGTGGTGGCGCACGCGCTTGCACTTAGTCGCAATGGCATGTGGCGTGGTTGGTATGATGGGCAATGGATGGGATGGTGCGAGCCACCTCCCGTGACGTCAGTGCTGCTCGTGCTGTGGTGCGTCCCCTACACTTCCATTTGACTTGTGCCATGCTAGACGTTGAGGTTCTATTGCCTGCGTGATATGACCAGGAGGAGCGCGAGGAGACCTCTCACACACCATGCTCCACTGCCATCCGGTGCCCTGTATCGCCTGTGCGGATTGACTATGTTGGGGTTACACCTGGTCGACTGGGGCTGTGTGTGCCTTGTCAAGGGGCATGGCGGGCGCACAACAGGATCCAGCTTGTCCACAGAGGGTGGGCTGAGGTGCGCCTGGTACCGCTTTGTACGTGTGCCCGGCTGCTGTGCACACACGTGTTCACTCCCCCGACAGGTGTCCTCTCACGATGCCCAGGGAAGCGGTGGTGTACTGTTCATGACCCCTCCCAACACGGCGTGCTCCAACTTGGCATGTGCGCATCTACCCGTCGCACCCACCCACCTGAGCACTGCGTCCATACGACTTCACACGACACATGTGTGTCTTCCACAGTAGTGCTACTCATTTGCGTTGACATCCAATACCAGTGGACTACATGGTCATGTCACGACTGCCGTGTACTTCACATACTCTCATCCTCTCTCATTCGTACTTGTGAAATGAGTCAGCGGAGACAGTTTTGGTTTCAAACATTATATTGAGTCTTCTGTCCTCTGTGATGCAGTATAGTGGACACTACTGGCAGCGGAATACATGTTGAGGATATACTGAGCATGATTGCAAATGGGATAGGGTGTGGGGTTACATGTGATTGGCTGTTGCATGTGGGATGTGGGCTTCAGAGTGACATCTGCTTGGCCAAGGCTGTGCTAATGTACATTTACGTATAGCTGCGGAGCTGCGGACTTTGACACAGACGGTATACATGTAGCCTACCAGACCGCTTGGCATCATGGGCACAGTCCATCTCAGTTCCATGTGACAGGTTTGCTGCGGTTGTTCCTCATGCACGCGTGCATGTGAGATGACATCAGGGCATGTGCTTGCGTGCATGCAGCGGCGTGCCACTTGTTGCACTGTGGTGGTTACTGGACATGTCACAGTCACTGGGGTCGTGTTGTTGTTGTATGCACTTGTCGTCCATGCAAAGGTCCTGGTATGGGATTCCCGGGGCGGGGGTGGGAGGGGTGCAGCACCCACAGACTCCAGGCGACCTATTCATGTCCACTGAGCGGTGTGTGTGTCCATGGGCGCTGGATCCATGTCGTGTCCTGGTTGTTCGTGCAGTTCCGTCCATGTGGGTGCGATACACAGAGCCCATGCCACTGCCTCCCACGATGCATGCGGTGTTCCTGGATGTGATGGGGAACAGTGTGCATGTCCCGGTCATATCCGATGTCATGGCGATGTCGTTGATGGTGTGGTTACAGTTGCCGGTCGTTTGGTATGGCTGTTGTGGTGGTGACTGGCCAGTCCGTGCGGAAGCTAAGCATGGGTGCGGGGTTGGACATCATAGGTCACTCGGGGAACCTGCGTTGTGGTCCGACGAATTTACAGGTTGTCAGGTATGCGATGCCGTCCAGCAGGGCTTCCATGTCATTGGTGGTGTACATGTTTGCCAGCCAATGTAGCGGATGGTGGCTGTCAAGGTGTTGTTCGTAAGTTGTCCCTTGGAGGACCATGATGGGGCATGCTGGGTGACATTCGATGTAGCTGTTCTCGATGATCCGTCGTGTGGAGGCACAGTGGTCCCATTTCAGTGCGGGTGCGATGTTGGCCACATACGCCATGCCCCCATAGGCAGAGCAGGCCCTGTCGTGTGCGTCCAGAGGGAGGAGTAGTGGTAGCAGGTCCGCCTTCAGACATGCCGGGTTGGAGAGGCATATCTCGACGGGATGCTGGTAGGGACACCTCCGACAGTAGAAGACGGGCATGACGCAGCTGAACAATGTGATGCGGTAAGTCAGTCGGTAACTTACGTTCAGCAGGGACAGGAGATCGCATCCCAATGTATGGAACAGGTTGGTTTTGTACAGCTTGAGCTGTTCGGCGTAGTTGGGTAGGTGTGTTGCGGTTGCCATTTCGCAGCGGTTCGTTGAGGTGGCGTGCTCCGGCTGTGGGGCCGATTCCGATTCGGGCCGGAAATCTCCCCGACCGAGCCGGACCCGGAGAGATTTCCGACCGAATCGGACCCGTGCAGTCCGACCGAACGAGTACGATGCGCACGTATGCCATCGGACTCGAGTCGGTCGGACTCCCATTGAAGTCAATGGGAGCCTGTCGTACAACGCGTACGCGGGCTCCCATTGACTCAATGGGTGCGATGCGGACAAGTGCGCCCCTACAGCGGGTACGCGGCAAAGCGATTCGCGCCGTACACGCACAGGTAGGGGGACCCATGGGTCCCCCTGTGTGCGACTCACGCGGCTACGCGTACAGGGGGGTCCGACATGGACCCCCAAAGTACGGCTCCGACAGCTCTTTCGAGCCGGAGTGCGCGGCTCGGTCGGACTGCTCGCGGCGTGCATCGTACTCACCCGGCCGGGGAACGTCTCCATTGCGCGGTGCGAGTCGTGTCCGTGCGAGTCGGTCGGTGCGGTTCGACCCGGGATCGAGTCGGTCGGAGCGGTCGGGACGCCCGGACGAGTCGGTCGGCGAATACGCATCGTACTCGCTTGCCCGGACGCGCGTACGGATCGGTCGGGAAATAGGGCTCCGAATCGGATCCGGTTAAGCCGAATCCGATTCGGAGCCCTACCTGCCGAGATCGGAATCGGCCCCTTTGTGTGCAGTCTGCAATGTGCACGCTCCGAGGTTGCTGTGAGCTCTGTGTAGTCGTAGGGAGACAGGACTTGTGTTCTGTTGGCTTGTTTGGAGGACACGGGCCCTCTTCCCACATGCTTCTCAGACAGTTCAAGGTCAGTGATGTGTGACTCCTTCCAATTAACTTGCATGTGGCCGACATGGGGGAGTGTTTTCTTCTTTCTTCCCCGTCCGTTGTGTGCTTCTGTGATATGCGCTATCTGCCCTGTGGTCGGTCTCCTCGGCATGCCTGTGTTGGTCTATTCTTGGACAATGGCTGTATTCACCGGCTTCTGTCGTAGGGCTGTGGTTTCGGAGTTGGAATGGAAGGTCATTCAGTGCTGTCTGCTCTCCCTTGTGTGGGCGGCAGGCTGCCTTTCCGCTCTGCGTTGGGCCTTGTGTGTGAATGTTATTCTTGGGCCACCTGTTGTCGGTCCCCGGGCTCTTTGGTGTTCCGTTTTATATGTCTTGTTCATATGTGCAGGGTGGTATGGGTGTTTCAGTGTGGTACTGGCGTTCCTCTTCCCGAAGGGGCCCTGCTTCTCCTAGTTGGTGTTGCCGCCGCTGTGTGCTACGCCATGTTTGTTACACTGGGGTGTGTCCTGCTGTTGCGTGACTTCACTGACATGTGTGCGTCGGTTGTGTGGCGTTGGGTGTTGTCCGTGAATTGGGCGTTGGGGACATGTCTGTGGCAGGCCTGTCACGTGTCATGTGCGTTCGGGGTGGGGCTGATGTGTGTGCTGCTTGGTTGTGTCCCTGTGTCTGTGTGCGACGCATGCATGGCGCTGCGGTTGGCCTCTGCGTTGTGCGCATGTGTGGCGGCGTCATCGGCGCTTTGGGGCCGTGACGGGGTGGTTGGTTCCTAGTCCCAGGTGGTGTGTACACATGTGTTCCGCGATGTTACGATTTGGCCTGTGTGTCATATGTGGATGCAATGGTGGATGTGTAGTGTACACGCGCTGGTGGGGGTTGTCCGCTTTTCCGCCCTTGCACTGTGTGCGCTGTTTGCGTGCACTTGTTGTGTGTGTGCCTACCTGCGTCTCCGCGGTACGTTGCGTCCTTGGTGGTGCATCAGCAGAAGCATGGGGAGGGCCTGCAGTGCTGGATTCATGCTCGGGAGCCGCTTCTTCGTTGTCCGTGCTCGGCATCCGCGTTACCGCTTCGGTTTGTCGTACGGTATCTCTTGGCCATGGGAGCCGTTTGTTTGCGGCATCGTAATTTATGCGCCGGGCGGGACGTGTTTCGTCGGACGGTGTGTGTCAGTTAGGCTGCGCCGCTACGTGTACGGGCGCACTTTGATGGCGGACGGTGTTGCTGGCTTGCCGGCGGTGTTTGGCCTACTTTTCGCATCGTAATTGGACGGGCGTGTGGACTGCTGCGTGCCGGCGGTAACTGGTGCTTTTTGCATCCGCCAGCACGGCGGTGGTGCTTCCGCCCGCCATCGTAATGTGCCCCATAGTTGTTAAAAATATTGTTGTTTTAGTTAGTGTTATGTATTTTAGTGTGTATTTTAAATGTATGTGCTATATTTTTTTGTCTAAGTATTGCATTTATTTTTTATGTATGTGTTAAATTTTTAGAAGTTACTAATTTTTTTAATTTACATTTTGCGTTTTAGTTCCGTAGCGGGTTGTGGGTTTATAGGGGAAAAGGGTGGGAAGTAATTTAAATATAATTAATTGATTTTTAATTATATTTGAACTATATTTTGCGTTTTAGTTCCGTAGCAGGTTGTGGGTTTATAGGGGAATAGGGTGGGAAGTAATTTAAAAATAATTAATTGAATAATAATTTTTATTTATTAGTATTTATTTACATTTTATTTTATAGTGTTAATTATGGTAATTAATTAATTATTAATTGGCTGTTAATTTTAATTGATTAATTGGTAAATAGGTTAATTGTGTAATTTTTTTTAGGAGCGGGTTGTGGGTTTATAGGGTGGGAAGTAATATAAATATAATTAATTGAATATTAATTTTATTTGAATTACATTTTGCGTTTTAGTTCCGTAGAGGGTTGTGGGTTAATAGGGGAATAGGGTGGGAAGTAATTTAAAAATAATTAATTGAATAATAATTTTTATTTATTAGTATTTCTTTCCATTTTATTTTATAGTGTTAATTATGCTAATTAATTAATTTTAATTAATTAATAATTGGTTGTTAATTTTTATAGATTAATTAATTGGTAAATATGTTAATTGCGTAATTGTTTTAGGAGCGGTTTGTGGGTTTATAGGGGAATAGGGTGAGAAGTAATTTAATTATAATTAAAATTAATATGTTTCATAATTCATATTTAATTAATTAATATTTAATTGTGGGAAATAACTTATAATTAAATATTTAGTAATTTGTTATTAATTATTATTAATTGATTGGTAATTATGTTAATTGTGTCATTTTTTAGGAGTGGGTTGTGGGTTGATAGGGAATAGGGTGGGAAGTAATTTCATTTTAATATATTTATTAATATTTAATATGTACTATTTTTTATTTATGATTTTATAGTGTTAATTGTTTGAATTAATTTATTAATATATAATTATATTTTCATTGTTAATTGTTATTAATTAATTAATTGATTGGTAATTAATTATGTTAATTGTGTAATTTTTTACCCCTCCGCTATCCAACACTTTCCCTACTGTTGCACTCCCTGGAGTGGGAATAGTAATTTTTACCCCTTCGCTATCCAACACTTTCCCTACTGTTGCACTTGCTGGAGTGGGAATAGTAAATTATTCACCTCCGCTATCCAACACTTTCTCTACTGTTGCACTCCTGGAGTGGGAATAGTAATTTTTACCCCTGCGCTATCCAACACTTTCCCTACTGTTGCACTTGCTGGAGTGGGAATAGTAAATTATTCCCCTACGCTATCCAACACTTTCCCTATTGTTGCACTCTCTGGAGTGGGAATAGTAATTTTTACCCCTTCGCTATCCAACACTTTCCCTACTGTTGCACTTGCTGAAGTGGGAATAGTAAATTATTCCCCTCCGCTATCCAACACTTTCCCTACTGTTGCACTCTCTGGAGTGGGAGTAGTCATTTTTACCCCTGCGCTATCCAACACTTTCCCTACTGTTGCACTTGCTGGAGTGGGAATAGTAAATTATTCACCTCCGCTATCCAACACTTTCTCTACTGTTGCACTCCCTGGAGTGGGAATAAAATTTTTACCCCATGCGCTATCCAACACTTTCCCTACTGTTGCACTTGCTGGAGTGGGAATAGTAAATTATTCCCCTACGCTATCCAACACTTTCCCTACTGTTGCACTCCCTGGAGTGGGAATAGTAAGTTTTACCCCTGCGCTATCCAACACTTTCCCTACTGTTGCACTTGCTGGAGTGGGTATAGTAAATTATTCCCCTCTGCTATCCAACACTTTCCCTACTGTTGCACTCTCTGGAGTGGGAATAGTAATTGTTACCCCTGCGCTATCCAACATTTTCCCTACTGTTGCAGTCGCTGGAGTGGGAATAGTAGTTTTTTCCTATTCGCTATCCAACACTTTCCCTAATGTTGCAGTCATTGGAGTGGGAATAGTAAATTATTCCTCTCCGCTATCCAACACTTTCCCTACTGTTGCACTCATTGGAGTTGGAATAGTAATTTATTCCCCTTTGCTATCCAACACTTTCCCTACTGTTGTACTCTCTGGAGTGGGAATAGTAATTTTTAACCCTGCGCTATCCAACACTTTCCCTACTGTTGCACTTGCTGGAGTGGGAATATTAATTTTATCCCCTCCGCTATCCAACACTTTCCCTACTGTTGCATTCATTGGAGTGGGAATAGTAAATTATTACCCTCCGCTATCCAACACTTTCCCTCCTGTTGCATTCGTTGTAGTGGGAACTGTAAATTAATTCCCTCCACTATCCAACACTTTCCCTACTGTTGCACTCGCTGGAGTGGGAATAGTAAATTATTCCCCTCAGCTATCCAACATTTTCACTACTGTCGCATTTGATGGAGTGGGAATAGTACTTTATTCACCTCCGCTATCTAACACTATCCTTACTGTTGTAATTAATGTTGTGTAAAATGTAGTTTTAAAAATTAATAAATATTTTAATATTTTAATTTATAATATATATTTTTTTATTTTTATGTTACAGGTGTATGTATATATATATGTATTTATAATTTTTAATACATTTCTAACATTCTATAATTTATTAAATTAATTATTTATTAATAATTATTAAGTAAATATATATTATATTTTATATATGTATGTTTAATTTATTTTTACATTATATTTACTACTTATAATTTTAAAAAATTTCTAATAATTATAAATATTTATTTTTAAGTTACATGTATTATTTAATTTATTTTACTTTTTTTTATACATAAAAAAACCCGATATTTTTAACATCGATATTTTTAACAGCTATATTTTTGTTTCGATATTTTTGTACTTACCATGATGTAGATAGGATGTCGATATTCTTGACATCGATATTTAGGTCCCGATATGTTGGGACCTCGATATTGTGGTCGTTGATATTCTGTCAGTGATCCAGAAGCAAGCTCACAAGAGCTTGAACAGAAGTTTTGGAGTCACTTTCTGGAAGAAAGTTTCACTTTCTTTAGTAGATTGTTAATTTTCTTGCTGAAGTGATCCTTGAGGATGAAATGGGTATCCAAGGTTAATCCGAGGGACTTGCCATTGGGTGAAAGCTGGGGTTCGAATATATTCAGGTTCATGTAGTTGAGCTTTGCTTGGACTAGTTGTTCCTTGTTCTTGGCAAACAGCAAGAATTCTGTTTTAGGGGGTCGGTTGGGAGGGTTAAGTTCAGGTGGAGGTCTGAATGAAGTGCGAGCAGTATTTGAGGCATTGGGTGTCTGGAGCAGAGAAGACTTTCAAATACAGTTGGCTGTTCTTGGTCCATTTGTGACTTTTGATGTTATCTGTGAGTAGAGCCTCATGGGGCTCCATGTAGAGGCTTAAGATGACAAGTGATGAAAAGGAAACCTGGAGAACCCTGTGGATATTCGAAATCTTCTGGGACCTGGAGGTGCCCAATTGAATAAACCAGTGTTGATTGATAGTTCCGAAGAAAGCTGAGGTCTAGTTGTGTTAGGAGGCAGAGGGTCTGTGGTCATGGCAGCATTGTCTGTGATTTGTAAGGTTGCTGTGTGCATGGTGCAACCTCCTGCCTCCATACTCAAGTAGTGTTAGCATGTATCTTGTATCTAAGTTATCTCTGACTGGATTTTGAGCCCCACCTGATACATGTTAAGGCAGCAAGCATAGTGCCTCATCTCTTACGCCAAAGAGGATCTCCCTAACTTTCTTGTATAATTTCTGATGATCAGATTTGTGCACCGTTGTCACGAAGCTGAGGCCTGGCAGAGAGTCTTTGGCTGTGAGTTGGACCACAGGCCCAGGGTTTCACATTTCTTGACTGCTAGAGGTATGGGTGACCCTTCTAGTAGCCACATTGCACCAACATAGAAAGCGCTTTTCGGAATTGGTCCCAGAAAGGAGGTAAAAGCCAGATGGCAAAAAAACCTCAGATGACTTCTGGACGCAGTTGAACTTTGAGATAAGAAACAAAGCTGTGGACCTAACCAACAGGAGATGGCTGGAGATTCCAAAAGGAGCCAAGGAAAGACTGGAGCGCTGGAATGGCTGGAGACAAACTGCGATTTAACAGGAGGAATGACTGATGTGTCAAAACACACCACAGGAAACCTGGAGTATTGCGACGCAAGGTGAGCATGGGAAACCCTTCCTTATATAGGTGCAGGTCAAGAATTATACTACAGGAAGTATAGGCCACCATGTTGGATTGGGAATGCCCTTTTGGAAGGAATGACAAGGTGGCATCTTGGAACAGGCACTATTTCCTATCCCAGAAATATTCTCCAGAGGATTCTGGGAAGAAGGATAAGAAACATGGCGATGCCAAGGCTGTCTTCTAACATGTCCCCGGGAAGAGGGCCGCCGTCCAAGAGACCACCAGTGGGCGGGTTGCCTTGAGGTAAGTGGTTAGGGCCTGTGATAGCCCATCAGTACCTCCGTGGTCCCTCCGGTTCCCGCAGGAACTTGCGTTGCATCAGCTGTCAGAAGTCGGCCGCAGGCGAGGTGCAACAGTATGGCCCCCTCCAGAAGCTCTGGGTTTATCCAAACATCTACAGAAGAAGCAACAAACCAAAACCGGAGCATGAGCAGAACAAGCATCTTCCAAAGACCGTTGACTATGAGGGTAACCTTTCCAAAGGATCAAAAACTGGAGTTTGCCGCAAAAATAGTGTGAGAATCATATATCTCCTATACCTTAAACTCAGGTTCATTTCCACCCAAAATAGGAGGAGGCAGAGTAAATGATTGTTGAAAGAGATCAAAGCGCTAAGGTTTCAGTTGGGAGACATGAATCACAGGATGGATTTCCCAGTGAAGAGGCAGTTGAATCTTGTAGGCTACTGGATTGATGACTTGAACAATCTTAAAAGTCCCATAGAATCTCAGCGTGAATTTCTGGGAGAGGTGAGACAGCGAAGAACTTGGAGGAAGGCCAGACTTTGTCTCCAAACATGTAGGAAGGTGAAGAGATGTGGCCAGAATCCACATAGAACTTCATTTGTTCAGATGTGTGAAGATTAATGGAGTTCGTTCATAAAACAGCTTGTAGATGTTGAACAAAACTGGCGGCAGCGGATACCAGGTGTAAACTCTGGGTTCCAGAAAGAAAAGCCCAGGTATGAAAGTCGTGGAGACTGAAAAATGATGAGGATTGAGTAGTACTGTGGACAGAATTACTGTAGGAAAACTTGGCCAAGCCTAAAAAGGATGACCTGTCACTTTGAGTGGAATTAAAGAAACAGCGAAAGTACTGTTCTAACCCTTGGTTCAGTTATTCAGTTTGACCATGAGTCAATTCAATTTGAAGAGATTTACCAAAAGATTTCCAGAAGATGGAAATGTACCGGGGACCATGATCAGAGACTGAAACCTGAAGCAGATCATGCAGCCAAAAGATTTTCTTGCAAAAAGATTTGGCCCAGAGATTTTGCAGAGGGCTACTTTTTTAAGGGCAGTGAAATGAGCCCTTTCGGAGAAATAGTCAAAAGTGATCATGATGATCTGATTCTGTTCCAAAGGAGGTCTCATGATGAACTCAGTAGAAATAGTTACCACGGTTCTGGTGGAACAGGAAGAAGTTGCAAAAGTCCTGAAGGACAGGAATGAGAAGATTTTCCCTGAGCGCAGGTTGTACAGGAACCAATGTAAAGTTCGGTATCACGTCTGACAGTTGGCCACTAAAAAGAGCAAAGAATGAGCTCCAATGCAGATTTAATTGCCTTATGTCCAGCATCAGGGGAGTCGTGACACATCTTGAAGACCTCAACTCTCGCATCTTTAGATGGAATAAAAAGGGCCTCACCCCGAAAGACAAGATTCCCCTTCTTACAAACAAAGCCAGACGAGGTTTCCCATTCTTTCCTTGGAACGGAGGAATTACTAGCTTGAATTCTGTCAAAAAATGACTGTACCACTCCATTGATCTGTTTAGGAGCAGAATATATTGACCAAAAACTGGTTTAGGATATCTTTGTGAAAAGGAATCAGCCAGATTAGTTCTGAGACCAGGAATATGCATGCTGATAAATTAATATTGATTAAAGAAATAAGCCCATCGAGCTTGGCGAGTTTTTCGGCACAGCATATTTCTGAGACATTGGAGATTGCAGTGATAGGGTACAAATTTCAGAGGATTCTTGGGCTCCATTAAAAAATGCCTCCATTCAGAGCAAGCCTTCTTCATAGCTAAGAGTTCTCATTCTAGAACTGAGTAATTCTTCGCAGAATTTGAAAGAATATAAGAGATAGAATATAGGATGTTCTAATCCATTGTTTTTTTGGTGCTGTAGAAGAACGGCTCCAATAGCTTGGTCCGAGGCATCAGTCTCAATGATAAAGTTTTTGGTTGAATCAGGGTGAAATTAGATGGGAGCTTGAATAAAGGCTTGTTTTAGAGCCTGGAATTGTTCCTCCGCTAAAGAGTCCCATTGACAGCCATGGCTGTGCATGTCTTTTTTAAGAACATGAGTGATATTGCTGGTTAACTGGGTAAAATTGTCAATGAACTGACCATAGAAATTGGCTAGACCAAGAAAGACAAGGCACTGATGGAGCAGGGTTTCACAAAAATGAAACCTGCTCGGATCAAGTACCCCCATAATACATACTAACAGTAAGTAGAAGTGATTAAAATCTAACATGCACCTACATAAACATATGGGAATTGCTTTACGCATGCCTGAAATAATACGTTAATGAATAATCGGTATTAATCTTGTGTTGTGAAGTTAAACAAAGAAGTTGCACGAGTAGGCCGCATGTGCCACAGTGTTTTGCATGTTGCATTTCCGCTTTGAAAGGTTAATTATTAATGCTGCTTTTGCACTAGGCTTATGCTAGGTAACCATAATGGGGAAATAGTGCAAGGTGGGTGGGGAACAGTGAGGGTTTCATTATCATATGATTAATATTTGTTCATTTCCATTTACTTCAGCATGTTAAATGAAGCCTCCATCTTGAGAAAGGATGTGACAGGGAGGGGGGATGTTTCCTCGGTGCAAGTCTGCTCTGACATGAGACCAGCAAGTTGTGCTGAGCATTACGAAATGACATGAAGGAGTGAAGGCCAGAGCATCAGTTGACTGCCAAGTTCCTGCATCCAAGCGTGAGACTGGGGATGTGCTCGGCGGAAATATGAATTAAATAAGGAAGAATGTACCAAATTTATCGATATATTTGAAACGAATTAATAGAATAAAGTTTGAGTCATGGGAACCGTTTCACACAATAAAGTTGTTGAATAAATGCAAGTCATGGTGGAATGACAATGCCACCTCCCAAACCCACCAATCCCGATGCAGAATGGAGAGTAAATTGCAACATTAGAGGGATGGACATGTCAATTTAGACTATAATTGGGGTCCTTTTAGGGGCGTGTTTTTAGAGAGTTCGAGGAGAGAGGTTCGAGAGGACTCTTGGGCAGGCAGGAGAGAGAGGGAGATGCGTCACTGTCCGTCGGATTGCAGAGAGGCCTAGCTGTTACCATCCTGTCCCTTTTCCCTGACCAACTCTTCTTGCGTTTCCTGAATAACTTTGGGAAACCTCCATCATCTCCTGGGCTCAGGGGGTGGTATTTTCTACAGACCAATAGGTTTGTATCTAGCCTGTGTTGCTCTCAGCATTAATGTATTTGTCTCTGACTCTTTTGTCTCTCCACCTATCCACTCCATCAACAAAATATTGATATGCATTATTTTTAGATGAACCTGTTGTCTCTTCATCTATCCTCCCGTTTGGCATTTTATTGTTTGGCAAAATTATTCTGCTGAACTCTTTTGTATCTTACTCTATCCACTCCTTTATTGCACAATGTCGTTGTAGAAAGAGTCTGTAAAAAATTGCATTATTTCTCTGACTGTGTGATTCGATGTTTGTAATTGTGACCTGATGCAGATGAGCATTTACTATGAATTTTGAGATAAACTCACCTATTAATCTTTCTGAGAGTCTGTGATTAATTTAAATAATGTTGTGTGGGTTGGTGTCTTATCATTATCATCAACTACTCAACTAATTGTAAAAACAAAGCACTTGGACAATGGACCAATTTGCCTGCGGAGGGCACCACCTTCTGAAAATAGCCAGTCTTATATATACTGCAACCAGATTCTCTGTGCAAGCTTTAACAGTGCCCTCTGTCCAAAAGCACCACCCTTAACCTCAGGGTAAATAAGAAACTTTAAACCATATCAAAGCTGCACCAAATGTCCAAATATAATTAGTTAAATCATTTCTCAAGAATGTCCAATCCGTTTTGTAAGGTGTAATCTTGCTCCTTTATTAATTTCTTTAAAAGGCCTCAGCCAACGCGTTTCGTTCTGTACGCAGAACTTCTTCAGGGCGATGATATTGTCAGTGTAAGTATTAGTTAATGGATGCGTAGAGCGGTATTCATTGGTTCAAGGTGATCTTTAGAGATGGTACTCATGTGTCTCATCTGTGTGTCAACGTCGCTATTTGATTGAAAGCGGGCGGGAACAGGAACGCCGGAGTACGATTCAGGCTTAATGGCCTCTACATAAGGTACGGTGTATGCTGTGTCCAAAATGTATCGTCGCAGGAACTTTACTGAATGATTATTATGTCATAATGCTATACTCGTTTCTTTTGAAATAATTGGCATATGTCTATGGCAGCAGAGAAATTGAGCGCAATACGCCGCTTTCAATCAAATAGCGACGTTGACACACAGATGAGACACACGAGTACCATCTCTAAAGATCACCTTGAACCATAAGGAATCCCGGGAAGGAATCTGCTGGAAGTAGGCAGAAGAAGAGTGTGGTAAAGAAGCCACACTGCAGAAGTACTTTATCTGTTGTAATAATACCTAAAAGCTATGGAGGGCTGTAGGTGTTATATTTAGGGAATTTCGTATGTGAGTAGAGTGACTGAATAGTGAAGGGTCCACTTCTGAAACTCTAGCCTTATTTCCAGGAGAATAGCAGGACTCCTTTTAACGCCAAAAAGTCCTCTTGTGAAATTCTGGTTTTATCCCTAGGGGAGTAATAAGTCAACCTGAAGCTTGTTAGAAAAGTGAGATAACGCTGGTCGTTATTATTGCTTGCAGGATAGGAAAATCTTTTGAAGAAGTGAAAACTATCTCTTTACTTAGTTGAACAGACAAAGTAGCATTGTTTTATGTTGTTACTAACAGAATTCGATTAAGAAAAACTCAAAAAAATATTGGCGTAAAATTTTGTAAAGGGAGGGTCAGTGGAAGGAGTAATACTGACGTCAGAAAAAGCCGCACTGGCATTGGTCAGGCAGCGGGCGAGCACAGTGCTGTGATTGGTTGGTTGGTGTGAGCCGCGGTAGTATTGGTTAATTTCTTGCTTACGTAGCAGTGCTGTGATTGGTTGGTTGGTGTGAGCCGCGCTAGTATAGGACGAGAGTTAACCAATAGAGTAAATAGAGTTACGGAAGAATTGTTTTTGTTGTACATGATAAGACCCATTAGTGGAGGAAGTCAGAAAATGAAGTTAATGGAGAAAATAAAGAATTTTTTCAAAAAAGACAAACCAATTGTGACTAGAGAGGGAATTCCGATTCCGCCTCCAAAGACGCCTGCTTCTTTTATGATGTTAGAACGAGGATATCATACATGTGTGTGGATGGAAAATTGGATTGAGTATACGAAAGGTGATGGTGTTTTTGCTTTCCCACAACATGGTACCTTTAATGTGAGAATATTGCAAAATTTGAGAAACCGAATGAATTCATTAGTCCCAAATCCAACATTGACTCAGTACAAAGCATTAGAAGAATGGGAAGTGGAAGCATTTGAGAGAGAAAAGTATAGAGTTGGCAACAGAGGTTACAGGAGTATGATGTTTAGGTACCCTTTTGAAAGCAGGGACGACAAATTGAAGAGATGGAGAAGAGCTGTAGTGACGGAAGGGTTGTATCCAGTTTTAACGGTTGATGAGCAGACTGGAAGTAAATGTAAGGAGAAAATAAATCATTTAGAGACTCCAAGTGTAGGAGGTAATATGAATGAATCGGATGATGATGAATTGATAGAGGGTTATCATGAACAAAAGACCTCCACCATATGAAGAAAATTTAGGGGTCGTGACTCCAAGTGCCCCGCAATTGGGAACCCCGTTGACTCCACAAATTACAGATATAGCGAAAGTGATGAAGGAGAATGAAGCAAAATTGTTAAATAAGGCCAGATTAGAACGGGTTCAGAAAATAAATCAGTTGAATTTGAATACAGAAGCCTTGACGGTACCGGTAAGAATTGGTCCTGTAGTACCATTGTATGGAGATAGACAGAATGTAACAAAGGTGCATGCATTAGTGATGTCAGGTGGTAGCATCAGGAGCAGTGCAAATAGGGAGGGAAAGGAAAATTAGAACAATACCTTGTTAGATCTTCCGATTAATGTGCTGATAACTGAGATCCCACAAAGAAATGTTCAATGTGAGCCTAGAAGAATAGGACTAAAAGATACTCCAGTAGCAGGGAGTTCCGCAGGTCCCTCACCAGAAGAATTAAACAATTGGATAAAAGAAATGACAAAGCCAAGACAACAAAGTATAAATGTAAGTCAATTGAAGGTTGATTTGGAAGAGTTGATTATTGGAACATTAAGCCCTTACAGATTAGGAACTTATCATGATGAAGAATTGTTGTTTTTATGTAAAAGTATTACCTGGAGAGCAAAGAACTTACATGAAAAAATATCTGAAGCTGCTAGTGAGTATGGAGTAGATATAGAAAAATCAAAGGTGTTACAAAAATCATACAGATTGGCTTTTACTGACAAGGACTTGGAAAGTTTGAGTGCTTCGGGAAAAAGGTTACAGATAAAAGAGATAATTAATATTCTAAAGAAATGGGGAGATGTAGATCGTTGGAAAGTTAGATGGTCTAAAAGGAAGGACGATACAGCAAATAAAGGAGTGACTATGTTTCCTATGAAAGAAACCGAACAGGTTGAAAGGGCGTGTCCAATGAGAGAAGTACCAGGTGGTGGATATGTACATGTTCCATGGTCGAGACAGGATATATTGTCATTTACGAATGACTTCCCTAGATTGAGAGAAAAACCGGTTGAATGGTACAAACAGATAGATAGGTTTGTAAAGGTGTCGAAAGTCTTGTTAAAAGATTTGGATGGTTTATTTGACATTGTTGTTCCCGCAGATTTATGGACAGAGTGTAACATTACTGTTGATTGGCCAAAAGAAGAATACCCTAGAGATGCTAAGACAGGTGCACCATCAGAAGAAGTAATGAAAAAGTACAATCAGGTAATCACTTTCTTAAAGGGAAAGATTTCCCCAAAAGAAACCGATTGGGTTAAGATTGACAGAACTACTCAGGAGCCAAAAGAGTCAGTACACGCCTATTATGAGCGTTTACTACAGGTATTTAAACAATATAGTGGTTTTGAAAATATTGGAGATAAAGATATGGGACAATTTGTATATCGTTTTGTGTTTGGATTGAGGCCTGAGATTAGCAACATGATTCAACAGCATTTAATTTGCTGGCAAAGCAAGACAGTGGATGAAATTCTACGGTATGCAAAATATTGTAGCGATGAAATAGACAGTAAGCATAAAAAGTTAAAGGAAAAAATGATGTGGGCACAAGTGAAGGTAGCAGAACAACAAGAAAACAGCAATAATCAAACGAGTGGACAGAGTCAGAATGGGCAGAATTATAATGGAGGTAAAGGAAAGGGAAAAATGAGTAAGGAAGAAGCTATGAAGAAATTTCCTTGTCATGCGTGCGGAAAGTTTGGACATTGGAGGAATGAGTGTAGAACTGCTAAGAAGAATAATGGGGGAAATCAAACTTTAATTCCACAGATGCAGAATGAGGAGGGTGTAAGTCTACAAAAGCAGCCGCAGATAGTTACGCAGCAGTTACAGGTGCCACAAGCTCCCATTTCAAGTAATGTGAATACTCAGGTGCAAAGGTACAATGTGAACACCGGATACCACGGAGGAGACCCACTCGGTAAGAATCAAGGTATGAGTCTGCAGTATTGGATGCAATGCAATGGGATTGATTCAGACTCATCTCAATGACGGTGCCTGAGGGGGGAGGAAGAGTGCGTACTTGGCGCATCTTTAGCGGTAGATCAGTCAGGTCCATTTGTTGACGGAAAGGTGGAAGGAAATGATATTACATTCCTAGTGGACACTGGTGCTACCCGTTCTACTGTGAGAGCAGCAGAAACGCCAGTCACAAACCCTATAGAAGTTCATATTGGAAACTTCAAAGACATGCACCGGTTTGTGGTATGCGACTCAAGCCCGGTAAATCTCTTGGGAAGAGATTTGCTGTGCAAAATGAACTGCACCATCTATTGTACTCCAGATGGAATTGCATTTCAGACCCCAGATGAAGATGTAGAGTTTAAGATGATGTTAGCGAAGCAAGGGACAGAAGTGAATGAGTTGTTTTCGCTTCTCACTAAAAATAATCTGCCCGAAGAATTAAAAAGTACAGTGAAACAGGATGTGTGGGATTTTTCAGGAAAAGAAATTGGTTTAATGACAAGAGTAGATCCGATTCAAGTAACCGTGAAGAATGGTGCTGTATACCCAAACACACCGCAATACAAAATGAGCCCAGAAGTGATTGCAGGTGTTGCTCCGGTAATTGATCAAATGATTGAACAGGGAATCCTAAAGGAAATAATGAGCAGTCCTTGTAACTCAGAAAGAGGTGCAAATGTTTTTGGGAATGGTTGGATATTGTCGCCAGTGGATATGTAGTTTCTCATTGATTGCAAAACCCCTACAGAAATTAACACGAAAGGATGTGAGAGATCCGGTTGTTTTGGATGATGAAGCTATGGATGCTTTCTTAAAATTGAGAGGTAGTCTCTGTAGAGCACCTGCCTTGGGAATGCCCGACTATACGAAAGAATTTGCATTGTACTGTTGTGAGAGAGATGGATGTGCACTCTCAGTCTTAACTCAGAAACATGGAATGGCACGACTTCCAGTAGCATATTTTTCTGCTAGCCTGGATACAGTGGCTACAGCATTGCCAGGATGTCTGAAAGCAGTAGCAGCTACTTGCATGAGTCTAGAACAGAGTGAACCAATTGTGATGGGATATCCTGTCAAGGTATATGTGCCACATTCTGTTGAGATTCTTTTGACTCGCACTAGAACCCAGTATCTCACTTCTAGTCGGCTGACTAAGTATGAAAGAGTGATTCTGGGAGCTGAAAATGTGACTGTAGACAGGTGCACGACTGTGAATCCAGCAACTTTATTGCCAAATTCTCGCAATGAAGAAGTGAAAGAGGAAGCAGATCATGATTGTCTGGATGTGACAGAGTTATGCACAAAGCCCCGACCGGATATAGAGGATAGTCCTTTGGAAGATTCAGATTGCGAATTGTGTGTTGATGGGTCGTGTTTAAGAAATGAAAGAGGTGAATTACGCACTGCCTATGCTGTTTGCACCTTAGAAGGAGTAATTGAAGCATCCTGTCTGAAAGGAGTAAACTCCACCCAGATAGCTGAGCTGATGGCTCTGATTAGAGCATGTAAAGTTGCCAAAAGTTTGAAAGTAACCATATTTGCAGACAGCCAATATGGATTTGGAATAGTGCATGATTTCGGCCAGCTGTGGATGCAAAGGGGATTTCTGACATCTTCAGGTTCCCCCATTCGAAATGGTAAAATTGTAAAGGAATTATTGGATGCTTTACAATTGCCCAAAAGAATTGCAGTAGTTAAATGTGCCGCACATCAATCGGGAGACGATTATGTGACGAAAGGCAATAGATACGCAGATCAAATTGCACGATATTGTGCCCAAAATACAATGGCTTTAAACAGATCAATTGAAAAAGGAAATACTGAATGCCATCTTATGTTTATAACTTCAACAACATTAGAAACTTGGGATGAGGTGAGGCAAATGCAGGAAGAGACAAGTGATGAGGAAAAAGAAAATTGGAAATATGCAGGCTGTAAAAAGAGAACAGATGATGAGTTGTGGGTATATCAGGATGAGAGACCAGTTTTACCAGAATCTTTGCTTTCTCATATGGCCAGGGTGTACCATGGACATGCACACATTGGAAGAGACGCCATGATCAGACTCTTCAAGCAGACATGGTATAATCCGAAGTTCAGGGTCATTGCAGAGAGCCTCTGCCAGAGGTGTCTCATATTTCAGCAGCAAA
The DNA here is from genome assembly GCA_963921515.1 of Calotriton arnoldi. Lineage (NCBI taxonomy): Eukaryota > Metazoa > Chordata > Amphibia > Caudata > Salamandridae > Calotriton > Calotriton arnoldi. The sequence goes on from CAWUFW010000842.1 coordinate 1,598,417, forward strand.
ATCCAGGGAGAAAGACAGTTGTAAGTTGGGGACAGATTGGGAGAGCAGGAGGTCCATTTACCCGACTCCAGCTCGATTTCATTGAACTTCCCCCTTGCAATGGGCTGAAATATGTCCTAGTCATTGTATGCTTGTTCTCTCGCTGGGTGGAAGCCTATCCTACGAGAAGAAATGATAGCCTCACTGTAGCCAAACTATTGTTGAGAGAACTGATCCCTAGGTATGGAATTCCAGTCACTTTGAAGACAGATAGGGGAACTCATTTTAATAATGAAGTAATTCGGCTGATTTGTGCAGCATTTAAAATTGAACAGAAGCTGCATTGTGCCCATAGACCAGAAGCTTCTGGAGTGGTCGAGCAACTTAATGGCACTATAAAATCCAGGTTAGGGAAAGTGTGTGAATCTACTTCACTGAAATGGCCTGATGCTTTACCCCTTGTGCTAATGAGTCTGAGAAGCATCCCTGACAAAAAGATTGGATTGAGTCCTCATGAAATCCTCATGGGAAGAGCAATGAGACAGGCATATGTACCAGCGAACAAATTGATAAATATATCTGATGATCTGGTGCTTGACTATTGCAGAGGATTGGCTGAACTGGTACGTTCTGTGTCCCACCAGGTTGGAGAAGACGCCACAACAATACATCGAAATCAAGCTCATGATTTGAGTCCTGGTGAGTGGGTCTACATCAAGAAACACGTAAGAAAATCGTGTTTAGACCCCAGGTGGCATGGACCTCATCAAATCATCCTGGTGACGACAACAGTAGTGAAGTGTGCTGGCTTGCCAAATTGGATACACTCGAGCCACACCAAACGAGCCCTAGACCCACCTGAAAGACCGAAAGAGCCACAAATGGTAAATCAGAGACAAAGGTCAGTGGCTGAAGTGTGTGAAGCTGATGAATCTAGAGTGACAGATTCAAATGAAACTATGGATGGTGAACAGCCAAGCACAAGTCGAGTAAAGGGGACGAAAAATTCTAGGGTTCCAAAGACTGTCGTTGAACCAGAAAAAAGTGAGTTCACTGAAGATCCAGAAAAAGGTGAACTTCCGACTGAACCTGAAACAGGTGAAATTGTTGTTGAACCAGAAGAGAGTGAATTTACAGTTGAAAGGGAGGTTATTATAGAATCAGAAGAACAGGAAGAAACTGAAAATCAAAAGGAGAAGCAGCCAGTGGAAAGGGCAAATAAGAGAACTTGTGAACCAGATGAAGAAGGTGAAAAGGTAGTAAAAATAAAGAAAACAAGAAGAGGTGATAATTGGCCAAAGGGAGTGAAAAGACTGAAATACACTCTTGTGAATAGAAGATTAAGAAAAAGACCAGAGCAAAGTAATGATATATCGAGTCAAACAGATCGAGAAGAGTCAGAAAAAGAATCAGTACGAAAGACTCCAAGAGTGAGAATCCCAAGTAGAAAATACAGAGCACCCGAGTGGACATACGTGATTTTGGAAGAACTTGAAAGTTCAGATCCAAGAGAAGATAAAGAAAATTCTGACACTGAGCAAGTTGATGAAAGCAAACTAACACCTCCTTAAAGAACTATGACAAAGTAAGATGCAAACTTGGTGATTCAAATAAAATAAAGTTTCAAAACTGACTAAAGACAAAGAATAAAAGAGAAGGGGTTGAAAAAGAAAGGCTTGAAGTGAAGGATTTACACTACTACTATTGTTTTCCTTATTTTTCATTACTTCTGTTTAGAAATTTAGAGGCCTAGATAGATTTTTTACATTTTTCTTTTAAATAGAAAGAAAATGTCTGAAGTAGAAGTGACTGAACATCCAAAACCTAGTTTAAAACGTAGGTGTATCAAAGCTTGCTCATGTAGTGTCTTATTATTAACATTTATGTGGATAATATTAACTGTTCTTAAACCCATACTAATGATAACTGACAAAGGTAGCAATACTAATGATGTAACAAAAGAAAGAATGAATGCTGTCATTAACGAAACCCCAAATACTAAATTAGTACCGTCAGTTGGAGTCGTTCTGAATTCACACAAAATTCGAAAATTGTCCACAGTGGTTGATCGATTATCTACAGATACTGCTTGTGGGCTTTTAATGATTGACACAGAAATGGTTGCAATCAGATCAATGGTTTTACAGAATCGACTTGCCCTTGAGATCTTATTGGCAAAAGAGGGTGGAGTCTGTGGAATGTTGAAAGTTCAACATTGCTGCACATATATCCCTGATAAAAGTAAAGGAATTGAGGGATATATAAGGAATATTACGAAATTACATACAGATTTGACCCAACTGGAGGTTGACGGTGTTTGGGAGAAACTTGGTAAGAGTTTTTCCTCAATAAGTAATTGGTTTTCTACATTTTGAAGTGGCCTATTAGGAAAAATAATAATGGCAATAGTTTCAATAGTAATAATAGCTTTGGTAATAATAACGGCATATAAATGTTGAAAGTGGGGAAAAGAAAGAAAAGAAATAACAGAAATAAAGGATAGAAGAAGAGCAAGAAAGAGAAAAAGAGAAGAAATAGAGTTAGAAGAGAGTTAGAAGAGATATAAAGAAGGAGAATACTATGATTTAATGAAAGGTTTAAACGAGGGTACCATAAAAAGAGAAAAGAATACAGAAATATAAATGACTAAAAGATGGTACTCGGTATGGTAGGTATTTTATGATGGCTCCTAAAAGCCATCAGAGGGGGGATGAAACCTGCTCGGATCAAGTACCCCCATAATACATACTAACAGTAAGTAGAAGTGATTAAAATCTAACATGCACCTTCATAAACATATGGGAATTGCTTTGCGCACGCCTGAAATAATATGTTAATGAATAATCGGTATTAATCTTGTGTTGTGAAGTTAAACAAAGAAGTTGCACGAGTAGGCCGCATGTGCCACAGTGTTTTGCACGTTGCATTTCCGCTTTGAAAGGTTAATTATTAATGCTTCTTTTGCACTAGGCTTATGCAAGGTAACCATAATGGGAAAATAGTGCAAGGTGACTGGGGAACAGTGAGGGTTTCATTATCATATGATTAATATTTGTTTGTTTCCATTTACTTCAGCATGTTAAATGAAGCCTCCATCTTGAGAAAGGATGTGACAGGGAGGGGGGAAGTTTCCTCGGAGCGAGTCTGAAATGGCATGAGACCAGCAAGTTGTGCTGAGCATTACGAAATGACATGAAGGAGTGAAGGCCAGAGCATCAGTTGACTGCCAAGTTCCTGCATCCAAGCGTGAGACTGGGGATGTGCTCTGCGGAAATATGAATTAAATAAAGAAGAATGTACCAAATGTATCGATATATGTGAAACGAATGAATAGAATAAAGTTTGGGTCATGGGAACCGTTTCACACAATAAAGTTGTTGAATAAATACAAGTCATGGTGGGATGACAATGCCACCTCCCAAACCCACAAATCCTGATGCAGAATGGAGACTAAATTGCAACATTAGAGGGATGGACATGTCAAATTAGACTATAATTGGGGTCCTTTTAGGGGCGTGTTTTTAGAGAGTTCGAGGAGAGAGGTTCGAGAGGACTCTTGGGCAGGCAGGAGAGAGAGGGAGATGCGTCGCTGTCCGTCGGATTGCAGAGAGGCCTAGCTGTTACCATCCTGTCCTTTTTCCCTGACCAACTCTTCTTGCGTTTCCTGAATAACTTTGGGAAACCTCCATCATCTCCTGGGCTCAGGGGGTGGTATTTTCTACAGACCAATAGGTTTTTATCTAGCCTGTGTTGCTCTCAGCATTAATGTATTTGTCTCTGAATCTTTTGTCTCTCCACCTATCCACTCCGTCAACAAAATATTGATATGCATTATTTTGAGATGAACCTGTTGTCTCTTCATCTATCCTTCCGTTAGGCATTATATTGTTTGGCAAAATTATTCTGCTGAACTCTTTTGTCTCTTACTCTATCCACTCCTTCATTGCACAATGTCGTTGTAGAAAGAGTCTGTAAAAAATTGCATTATTTCTCTGATTGTGTGATTCGATGTTTGTAATTGTGGCCTGATGCAGATGAGCATTTACTATGAATTTTGAGATAAACTCACCTATTAATCTTTCCGAGAGTCTGTGATTAATTTAAATAATGTTGGGTGGGTTGGTGTCTTATCATTACCATCAACTACTCAACTAATTGGTCCATCGACCAAGTAGAGGAAGAGTTGATAACAATAAATGATCTTTAAACAGATGTTTAGGAGTGATAATAAATGAACAAAACAAATTGACTACAGCGCATCAGGGACTTCTGGGTGAATGTGTGTGGGCCATTGAAGTGAATCGTGGAGTATCGATCCCTGATCAATTTTTTGGTATTGGCACTGGATCAGCACCATCTTGGAACAGGCAGTATTTGCTATCCCCGATATCCTCTATGACACTTGTAGGAGACTGCCAATCCAGAATGGCTGACGTTTTGCATGGATCCATGGGAATTCCAGTACTATTTATTGGAAAACCTAAGTAACCAACTTCAGACTGGCCGAATTCACATTTTTCAAGCTTGCAATAGAGTTGTTTTTGGCACTGTCTAATTACCACTTGTCTGACATTCTCATGATGCAACTGAGGATCTTTTGGAAAAATAAGAATATCGTCAAGATACACAACAACTAATTGATTGAGAATGTCTGAGAATGTGATCCATAAAACGCTGAAATATGGATGGTGCATTGCTTAAGCCGAAGGGCATAACCCAATTTTCAAAGTGGCCAAATGGAGTACGAAAGGCAGATTTCCATTTGTCTCCTTCCTTTATCCAGAGAAGGTGGTAAACTCATCGAAGATCTAGTTTGGTGAATGTTTTAGCATTCCTTATTGATTCTAAAATGTCCTTGATTGAAGAAAGGGGATATCTGTCCATTATGATGACCTTGTTCAAGCCTCTGAAGCCTATGAATGGTCTCAGCTCTTTAGATTTATCAGGAACGAAGAAGAGTGACACCCCAGCAGGAGAAGTAGACTGGGTTATAAGGCTGTTTTGCAGGTTTTCTTGCAGAAATTGCCTTAAGGTTTCTTTTTTTGATTCAGCTAGAGAACATACCTTTCCACAATGTACAGTTGCTCCAGGTTCAATAGAAATAGCACAATCGAACTCTTGATGAGGAGCCAGGGATAGTTTTTTTGTTTTCTCATAGAGGTCAGAAAAAAAGCGGTATTGAGTGGGAACACCTTGGAGAAGGTTTATCATCACGGAGTCTTGTGCTGAAACCATTTCCTTAGGGGTCCAGTAGTCATCTGATGAATAGCAATTGTTATGACACAGATGTGAAGATAAGGATATAGTTTTGGTTTCCCCATTGATATATGGGCATAGCGAGTCAAACCAGGAACACTCAGAATTGCAGTGTGATTTGGAGATAAAATGTGGTCAAAAGAGGCAATTTCCTGATGTCTTCCAACAGTCATCCTTACTGGTATGGTCATCTCCTTGACTGGCCCTGAACTTGGGGGAGTGCTATTGATGGTCTAGACCTGTTCCGAGGACTCTTTAGCAATTCTAGGAACATTCTTGTTCCAGGCCCAGCCCCCATTTATAAAAAGGCAACTTGCACCATAGTCCAGTAATGCCTGGATTCTTTCGCTCTTGCCATCAGGTAGATCCCAAAACAGAAAAAGTGGAACTTGAGTATCACCTGATACTCCCAACAAAAGGGACTTGAGATATTCTCATACTTCTATTGGAAGGAATGGACAAGGCACCATCTTGGAACAGGCAGTATTTTCTGTCCCAGATATCCTCTCCGCAGGATTCTAGCAAGAAGAAGAAACATGGAGACACCAAGGCCCCCTACTTCAGAGAACTCCATTGGCTCCCTGTACAGAAAAGATGCCAGTTCAAGCTCCTGACCCATGCATACAAGGCCCTGCACAACTGTGGACCCGCCGCCTTGAACCACCGCCAGAACTTCCATCAGCCCACAGACACTTCAGCGTCCCTTTCTCTAACTCTCAGCCCCTACATCTGATGTAGCAGATGCGGAGGTCGCTCCTTCTCCTACCTAGCAGCGAAGACATGGAACACCTTTATCTACGGACCTCCCCATCTCTTCCAGAGCTCCGAAAGTCCCTGAATTCCTGACTATTTGGCTAATCAACTGGACAGTGCCTGGATATTTTCACAGCTGACAAGTAGCACTCTACAAATCTACTAATTGATTGATTGAAATCCCAACATGTCCCCAAGGAGAGGGCCTCTGTCCAAGAGAGCACCGGCGGGTTGGCCGCCTTGAAGTAAGTGTGTTTAGGGCCTGCGGCAGCCTGCCAACACCTCTGGTTGTCACAGGAGCTCCTGTTATGCCTGCTGTTGGAAGTCGGCAGCAGGCGGGGTGCAACACCTATTGTATTATATGAAATCTGTGTGTAGGGGAAAGAAAAGGGTTCTTAAAAGCAGTGTGCCATAAATAGGAAGTGTGTTGGTCTTGTCTGTGTTTGACAGAGGTTGCTCATGATGTGCTACTCTGAACATATAGCTATGCAATTGCCTAGATTGGATTGAAGGAGAGTGAGAGATAACTGCGTTGATGTTCATGCTCATCATCCGAAGTAACAGTCCATCTCTGTTCTCTGAACCCATCTTCTTCTCTAGTCACTTTTAACTGTATCCTTGCCTATCTACCTCTACAATACTCTTCTGCCTTTTTGCTAGGTTGGCACTTTAAAAAATACCACATACATATAATTAGATATTTGGTTCCAGTTCAAAATCTATTGAGTCCACGCCCTATTTATGTGAATAGTGAAGATTCTCTCATCTGGGGAAGAGAATTTCTACTGCTTTCCTTATTTCCACGTTGCCTTGCAGATTTCTTGTGTTTGCTATGAGGAAATTCCATAGTTTTGATGCCTGTAAAGAGAAGGAGGTGCCACCATTGCATTTCTCCTTCTAGAGTATAAAAATAAGATGAAGTGCCAATCTTAAGTAGTGGTTTTTGTTCTGTGAGTATCTTTGCAGAGTTAATTACTGTAGTCTTGTTTTCTTATGTGTTGCCAGGATTTGTTTGGCAAACGTCTAACATTTGTATGGTCACGTAGCATTTTTAGAGCAGAGGCACTCTGCAAGGTTCTGGGATTCCAGCTGACATGAACCAAGTTGTTCTGTTGAATGTTGGCCTCAATAAGTGTGACAAATCTGGGATCTGTGTAGTGCAATGTGTGTGCGGATTGGTGCCAGAGGACAAGCTTGAGTGCATGGCTGTCCATTGCCTGAGAAGGCTGTTATGTTGGGAGGCATCATTGTTTAATATATTGCTTCAGTGCACGGTTTTGCTTGTGGGGGTGGTGTGTTTTTGGCCTAGTGTTCCTGTAACCTTTCTATGGAAACATCTGCTTTCCAAGCTTTCTGATATACAAGCAGCATCTGATATACCATGCTTTCACTTGTCGATTCCTGAACTCTTCAAATGAACAAACTGAACTAAGCTACTGTTGAAATCCCATCTGGGTAAGGGCAGCAGCGGGTCCTCCGCTATGGCAGAAGAGCTTCGCCCCCCTGGCAGTTGCCTCAAAACGTGAAAAATAAAGTCTTGGGGCAGGTCCATTGTGATGGCTGTCACAGAGGTGGAGTGGTGTGCACTGCTATCAGTGCGCATGTCGGTTTGGCCAGCCGTCTTAATACGGCCAAACCGACATGGGCACTGAGCTGTCTCCTACCTGAGCTGCGTTGCCGGGTTGGAGACAGCATGCACAGGCTCGCAGTCTCTCTGGGAGCGCAAATCGAGGGTGCTCAGGCCAAACCTGACACTACTCTCAGCATCTTGAGAGCAGCGTCTGGATTGGCTGCAGGGGAGTCTGGGAGCCTGTGCCTGCACTGGGGCCAGAGCGGAGCAGAAGAGGAGCGATGTGGCAGGTAAGTTATTTGTTTTTGTGTTGTGTGTTATGTCATTCCCCCTCCTCTATTTTGGTTTGAGACTGGCCGCTACTGGGTAAGGGTATTCGCAGTGATGTAGAGATGAAGCCATAGGCCCTAGCGCAATCAAGGAAAATGGGTCCCCTAGCCTCTTAGCTAGGGTGCAAACCACAGCCATAACTGGTGTACAGTTGGCCCCCTCAGATCCCTAGTCATGGTCCCACTGCACATGATGCACCTATGATAGCTACACCATGGAGGTTTCGCTCCCCTTGATCTACCATATCATTGCCGGTTTCTTGCAGCAATTCAAACTTGGAATAATGTCACATGGCCGGAGAGTAAGTCTTCTATGAACTTCACTCCCTAAGACTAAGGAAAAAAACATATCCAGAGACTGCTTCAGTTAATATGTTGTTTGAGCCATCAGCTACCAACCATTTAATTATTTGCCATTAGCACGTCATTTGTATTCCATGCAACATGCATCGCAAGTTTTTTTTCCTGTTAAAGCATTAGTTGTGCTATTTTAAGGTATTCCCTAATGCTTCTGCATAGTCTAAATGCTAACATTTTCTTTGCAGCCTTGTACATTTTTCATTTCAGAAACAGCCTCTGATATACTTTGTCTTTTCATTTATAGTGCTGGCAAAAACAGAAGGGAATGCGCAGGGTCACTGAATTAATCTCCAAACACATTAGCTATTTATTCACATACTCAATAAATGAGCTGAAAAGGGATCTATGAGGCTGAAACTTATTCGCATTGTATGTTTTTGATAAGGAATGGTTTTACTGCAAAAACTGTACTTTTGTCTGCAATATCAGCTCTGATAGAGGCCTGGGAATACCACAGCAACACCCCATAACGAGTGAAGTAAATTGAAAGATTCATCACCATCTTCCATTCAAGGACCGAGGCACGCGAATGCTAATGCAGGGCTCAGAGGGGAAATATAGTTCTCCTGCATATTTGAGAAAATGTGAAGCCCTTTCAATAAAATCTAATAAACATAATAATCACAGCCTGCTGACACTAAAGAAAAAAAGGACTCATTCGCTCTTTCTTTTATGCAGCGACTTACTCGTCCCCACTGATTTTGAAATTGGATCACTGAAGTAAATTATCCATGCCAGTACCTGTGGAAGGAAGCCTTGGGATCCATATTTGTTTTGTGTTCTGCTTAAATCAGCAGGAATGATGAATCTTATGCCGCGAAATTGGAAATATCAAGGGCTTTCTTCAATGATTGAGCATAGTAATGTCTCCACTTGTAATTTGGCGTGACCCTCTTCGCGGTATGTGCTTTGTATGACAAATATTCTCTTGTGCGCAAATTAAATTGTCCTTTTTTTTTCTCTTTCGAATTGTCACATCCAAGCCCATACTGGCGTTGTCAACAGCAACAGGCCTGATCTAATCATTTTGATACTCTAAGCAGGTTTACAAATGTAGTGGAACAAAAAAGCACTTACTGTTAGAACTGATGTCTGGGTTTAATGGACTTAAACTTTCAAAACTTTTCTCTGTATGTCCCTGCAGTAAGTAAGTATTTTATTTGGATAGTTAATAAAAACAAGTGCAATACATAAATCATAAGAAAACATAATAGTGCACGGTTAAAATGAAAAACATGATCAAAAAACGACTTTGCATCAATTAAAATTACTTTAAAACATTTTTTTTTAAAACGGACTGGGCATGTCCAAGATGCCGCCTGTATAGGAGCTCATCCACGGCGCTCCACTGTACCTGACGGGTCATGAGCGGTCCAGGGACACCTTCGCAAGCCTGAGACAGCCATAAAGTGTGCTTAAGAGTGTTGGGCCATGCTGGCCGCTCCAACTGTCCAGCTGCTCGGGTGGGATCCAGTTTTAAGGACGCGGGTGGTTGCCCGACAGAACCTGCTATCAAGATGGTGGCCGCCCCGCTTGACCCAGCAGCAGCCTGCTGATCCCCCTCGGAGGCTTCCCGGAAGTGTGGACACTGGGCAACTCTGTTTCCAGAGCACGCCGCTGACCCCCACCCTGCCCGCCCACATCCAAAGGAGGCCAAGTGCAGAGACCCGGCTGCGGTGGGCGGCATAAGCCGCGAGGCGACCTTTGCTGGTGAGTCCTTGAGGCAGACAGCTGCGCGTGTGGACGTGCTGCAGGCCTGACGGCGAATGAGGAATCCGACAGGGGGATCCCTCTGAAGTGGCGGCCTTGAGTTCGGACCCTGGTGCTGCTCCCTGCGAGGCCTTGTCCTCCACCTCGTGGAACGCTGTGCCTTGCTGGGTAGCTCTTGGGGGGTGACCTGATTCGAGCCGGCAGCCGCCTCCCTTGCCACAAGCTCCTGTTAATGGAACAGGAGAATCCTGGCCCTGGGCGAGTGCCCCTTGCTGCACACGCACTGGTTTTTAAGGGGGGAGGATAGAGCTGAAAGACTGGCAGCCTATGCATGAGGCTGAGCCCTTTGGTCCCCTCAGCCCATGAGAGGTTGTTGCAAATCTGTTCCTGCCTAGGCCCGCTCCTCTGCAGGCAGCTTGAAGTGAGGGGCAGCTAGGCCCTTGGGCACTTGCTGGGGACTCAGAAGCTCAGGGCTATATGAATATTTCAGGACGCAAAGGAAAGCCTGCTGCGCTAGCTGCCTGGGAAGGTTGTCTTCATGCCTAGAGGGCCATCATCTCCCCCCTTCCTGCACACAGCTTTGTGGGTTACAACGCCTGCAGACATCTGCTATCTCTGGCCTCTACAGGGTGGCTGGCGCCCTCCTGATTGCCCATTGGCCTCGTTGGGATGTTTAACTACCACTGTCTCTGAATTAAGCATCACTGCATACCATCATCTCCCCTTCCCCTGTTGAACCTACACAGGACCCCACTTGACTGCCACTGTTTGTGGGGAGAACCTAGTAGTGGACAATTTTGGAAAGGTCTCCCCTTTGTAGTCATTCAAGATGAACACAACGCTTTGCTCATTGTTTCAGAATCATGGTGGCTTAGAGCTGCAAGAGGGACTATACCATCAAGGACTTATTGTCCAAGTCTGCATCTAAACACATGGATCCCATTAGAGGCTCAGAGTCCCCCTCTCGGTCCCTCCCTGCTGCCTCCCAGGGCAGCCATACAGAGGATGAGGCCCCAGTTACCCAAGGATTCATGGAAACACTCTTTCTCACATTGCGTGACAATATAGCGGCCTTGAAGCAGAAAGTAGCTAGAGACATTAAAGAAGTCCGCCGCGAGTTGGGAGACGTGGGTCAACGGGTTGACACCCTGGAACAGGGGAGCAACGCCAGGGAGAAGGAGCTGGAAGCATGCCAATGCCAGATTTTTTAACTTCAGGACCAGAATGTGGACCTCAGCTATCATCATAGGTTTTGGAGAACAGGTCCCGAAGATCCATCATTTACATTAAAGGGGTCCCTCTGCAGGCGGATTCTGGCACAGTGGAGGACTATGTACTCTGCCTTTTCCACCATAGCGTACAGGCACTGGCGGATAAAGAAATCATCCTGGATTGCGCACACAGAGCTGGCTGCCCTTCCGGTGCCCCAGGGACTCCACAAGACATCTTAACCTGTCTCCACAACTTTTGACAAAAAGAGCTGATCATAGCCTCTGTAAGGGACCAAGGACCCATCACCTTCAAGGGAGCTAAAATCTGGATCTATCAAGACCTCCCATTCATCACACTACAGCAGCGCAGGGCCCTGAAACCGGCTACCACACTGCTCAGGGAGAAGGGGATCAGATACAAATGGGGACACCCGTTCCGCCTGGGCGGGAGAAACACATGCTATTCACACTTTGGGCGAAGTGGCCTTGATTTTGAGTCTTGAACAGGAAGTCAGATTTCACATCGTCACAATGCCGGCGATCTTACTCACTGCCAACCTGCACCATGAGAAGATCTAGACCCCTAATATGAAAGAAGACTGGCATTCCCTCGGCCACTGAGAGCCAATGAGCATGCTCAGCTCTGCATGCAACAGCTCAGCCGAAGGGAACCATCCCCAGATCCCACCACGGACTGATGCAGCACTTTACAATCTTCTTGTGGCAGAACTTCACCATGCCGGCTGGCAACCAAGCCGCCCTGTGAGCCACAAATCCACATCATTTCCCTTCTGTGTGTGACTGGGCTCCCGTTCATCATCTCCCTTCTACTATAGACTTATGCCAGCAACATGGACCCTAAATACACATTATACTGGTCTCCACGGGTTGGAGTAGTTGGTTCCCCCATTTTGTATGTTCCTCAACCCCTACGAGGCTCACAGATTTTTCACACACTTCGCTCACTCCATGATGTCCCACTGAATCCACCAACTGGGAGACGCCCCATTTGGACTGCCACGAAAATGGATGATCAGACAGCTTATCTCCCACCTTGCAACTATGGTAAAGGTATTGAGCCGTAATGTCCGAGGCCTCAATGCCCCGGCAAAACGCTTGACACTATCGGCGATACTAAAAAAAACTCTCACTGTGACGTATGCCTCCTGCAAGAAACTCCCCTTCTCCAGCACGACTGGGGCAGGATGAAATCCAAATAGTTTGACGGAAAGTACTTCTCCTCTGGCCAGGAAAGAAAGAGGGTGTGGCAATCCTTTTGCCGACTCACTTTCAAGGGCAAGTACTACAAGTACACTCAGAAATTACTGGTCGACTACTCTCTATAAGACTTTCCCTTCACAATCATATCCTCACAGTGGCCTGCCTATATGCTTCCAATAATCATCAGGAAACCTTCATCCACCAAGCGATAGGGAAAGTCCTCACTTCCCTGGATGCTAATGTTTTAAATAGAGGAGACTTTAACTTGGCCCTCAATGCCCTCCTGGACAGCTCGATCCAACGGGCAGGCCAGATGGGGACATACACCCTGCAGGGTCTTCTCTGGCCTCACTGAGAAAGGCCTGACAGATGTCTGGAGATCCTGGAACCCCACTACGAATGATTACACCTTTTTTCTGCTGCGCATCAAACATACGCCATGATAGATTACTTTCTGGTTACCAATTTAATATCAACACCGGAGGCTAACATTATGCATTATTCCTTTAATGCCACTCCACGCAGCACTTGAAAGAAGTTAACATTATAAAGAAACATTCCAGAACAGAACATTCAATGCATATAAGAAGTACATGTAGTGGGTAATCTGCCTCTTTTAAATGCTTCTCCTCGCAGGTAAGTACCCTATTATTGCTTGCTATATTTAACCAGTTTTTTTGTGTGTCTGTTTATGCTTGTTTTTTTTGTTTTCTAACATTTAGTAGATGCGCAGCTTCCAATTTATGGAAGCCACCCCTTAGTTTGTTATCTTTATTTACATAGAATCGCTTTAGCGCTTTACCTTGGTTTGTCCTTAGCCATCGTTATTTAATGAGGCGTTCCATTTGAAGAGGAGCTTTTCCATTTCGGTCCCCAAAATGCGATCACACGCCGTCCGGTTCTCATACCCCCAATTGATCTGAGCCCATCTCTATTTGCAGGACCCAGACCGACGAGATCAGTTAGCCCGTGCACGTCGGGAGATCGGCTCAGCGCGACTCCTTTTCCCGGGGGGGCGGCTCATTCTCCCTGCGGGCGACTTCCTTTCCCTGCAGGGCGCCCGTAGTAGGCCACATCTGACCAACGCGTCCTTTCTGCTAGTGATGCATTGGTCAGGTTATGGGAATTCAACAGCCCTTAACGTTACGCATTGTCATCTTTGTTTGGGCCTTGAGCAATATCCGTCCAAGTTCTATCTAAGCCACAGCAGGCCAACCAGTTTAGGCCTGATCAAGCCTTCTGTAATAAGATGGCTAGTTTCTTTCAAACGAAGGTGCAACTAATCTATGATGACCTCCTATACACAGCTCGTGTTGCGACCATACCTAATAGGCTGCCCGCTGAGGAGAACACCACTCAGAGCCAATTAACGAGTTTCTTGACCTTTACTCAAGAGAAAGTAAATAACCTCCTCACTACAACTAAGTCAGGATCACCCAATGATCCTTGTCCCCCCGCCATTTTACACCTAGTCTCAGAAACGATTAGCTCTCATTTAACTCCCCTCCTAAACGAAGTAATGGAGTCAGGGATTTTTCCCTGTGCTTGGAAAAAAGCTTGTATTAGGCTGATCCTTAAAAAGCCTGCCCTGGATCCGAATGACGTCAAAAATTATCGACCGATCTCATGTTTGCCAATAGCAGCCAAAATTCTTGAAAAATCGGTGAACAGGGATCTAACTCAATACCTTGACTCCAATAACCTGTTAGACCCCAGTCAGCATGGCTTTCGATCATGCCATTCTACAGAGTCGGCTTTGATAATGGCTACAGAGGAGATTCGCAGACAGGTGGATGGGGGGGGGCAGGGCCGTCCTCATCCTTCTAGACCTATGAGCAGCATTTGACACCGTGAATCACACGGTGTTAGTGCGGCGGCTGAAGGCTGTGGGGATTGGGGGAACGGCCCTGGCCCTCCTCGCCTCCTTTCTAACGTGTAGGGAGCAGAGCATATTCTGGGACAATCTGCAATCTGACACTTTCCATCTCTCTTGCGGGGTGCCGCAGGGATCGGCCCTATCACCCACGCTATTTAACATCTATGTCACTCCCCTGGCCAGAATCATCAGAGAGCATGGTTTCACTTTGGTCTCATATGCAGATGATTCTCAGCTTATTATATCCGTATCTAAACATCCGGAGGATACTGCCATCAGCTTCCATACTTGTCTGACCGAAATCACGAGCTGGATGAGTCAAAACTTTCTTAAAATCAACACAGAGAAAACCGAGGTTATGGAGTTCGGTAAGGGCCAAAGAAAAAGCATTAAAGTAGTCCCCAGACTCCTCCTGCCGTTAAATCTTGAAATAAATAAACCAGTTAGGGAACAGAACTTGAATTACTCCTCGGAAAGATATTATAGAATATTATTATTAAAAAGGAGGAGAACTCGGGTAAAGTTTAAGTTAAAAAAAGAGAGGGAAGATAACCTTTGGATTAAACTGAGAGAAGCAGCCTTTGAAGGCCAGGTAAGAACCTTTTGGTCTCTTATCGGGGAGGGATGTGGAGCTAGATCTCGACCACTCCCTGTGGCCATTGAAGAACGTAAATGGGTTAGCTTTATTCAGGATTTATATGCAGATAATGCGATGGCAATTAAGTACATCGCACCAAAGGAAGACCCCTCATCGTATGGATCGCCTTCTGAAAAAGAAATAGAAATGGCGATCAGGGGGATGCGTTCCTCAGGAGCAATGGGCCCCGATGAATTACCAATCACAGTTTTAAAACAAAATAGTATACTGTGGAGTAAAATCCATTACCCAGTGTTCAAGTATTACTATGAAAACAAAATGGTTCCGCCCTCTTGGAAGGGGAGTATAATAGTCCCTCTGTTCAAGTAAGGAGATCGAGATGTTCCTCACAATTATCGTCAAATTGCGCTTCTTGATGCAGTGGGTAAAGTTTTTGCTAAATGCAACTTGACCCAAATTAATGACTAGGTGGATGCGGTTAAAATTTTGCCGTTGGAGCAAACCGGGTTTAGGACAAAGCATGGAACAATTGATAACCTAACTGCACTACAGGTAATAAATGAAAAATATGTTAAAGTTAGAGGAGGAAGGGTGTATACAGCCTTTATAGATTTCTCCACAGCATTCGATAAAGTAGATCGTCTCCTGCTGTGGAGAAAACTGTCAAATCTGGGTATGCCGTCCACCCTTTTGGAGTTAGTTCGTGCTCTCCATACGGATACTTGGTGCAAAGTCCTAACGGGAGGGGAAAGAGGTCTCTCACAAACCATCCCTACTGCAAATGGCCTAAAACAAGGATGTTTATTGGCTCCCCTACTTTTCTCCCTATATATCTTTGATCTTCCTCACAATTTGGCCCAAAGTGAGGGCATTGCCCCGCTACTGGGGGGAAAACCGATTGCGTGTCTACTTTATGCAGAAGACATAATAATATTGGATCTAACGCCTAGGGGATTAAATAGTCGTCTGCAGGCACTTCATAAATTTGCAGAGGCCCACTATTTAAAGATTAATATATCTAAAAGTAAAATCATGTGCATGCATGGAAGAAAAAAGTTGCAGTATGGGAATTTCGTATGGTCTGTGGGTGGCCAAAAATTGGAATTTGTAAAATCTTATACTTTCTTGGGAAAAATAGTGTGTGGCAACCTAAGCGACAAAGCCCATATAGAAAATAACATCCGTAAAGCTACTACGCAGGGGAAAAGCTTGGGCTCCCTTTACAGATCTACTGGAAAAAGACATTTTGCACTTTTATTAGAGGTATTCCCTGCAAAAATCCCTGCTTCGATTTTGTATGGTATTGAATTGCTCGATGTAGAGAAATGTTTTTTTTTTAAATACAACAGAAGGCCAAATTTTAAGGAGTTTAGCCTCAGTCAACTCTGCTTGCCCTGTGGCTGCTCTCAGGTTAGAATTTGGTTTAAGAAGTAGCTGGGTACAGGGTCTTGCGGGGATAGTGCGATGGTTGTAAGCCTGGTAAAGGGTGCTCCTGGTACATTAAGATTTAAATTCAGAAGGAAATATTAGAAAGTTTAAAAGAACAGTCATTAATTCTTAAAAATTTTAGGACTGCGGTTGATTTGCTGCAATTGAATGAGTCTTTGCTCTTTACCCTATCGTCATATCAATTAAGGGCCACTTTGAAACAGGCCACTTGGGAATTAAGTTTCACAAGGGATAGGGAGGCTCGCATTTTAAAGAGGGGTATCCACCCAGCCACAGACTCCTGTGTGATAAATAAAGTACAGGCATATATTTCCTGGAACCTGCCCCATGGAGTGCGCCGCTTTTGGCTATTATTGAGGCAGGGAATGCTCCCCTTAAATACCGTACTGTCTAAATGGTATGGTTCTTCCCCGATCTGTAATTTGTGTAATAATACCATTCAGGATGTTAATCATGTGCTATTTATTTGCCCCGCTTTATTATTGTATCGGCGTAAATGGATGAGACCGATTTGTTTACAATTATCCATTTTCTCGGCCTCTGCACTAATTGATTCTATTTATGAGCCACCAAATGAAATGTTCTGTCATAGGATTTTTAACTTTTTTAAGTGTTTTTTAAATTTGTATTAACATTCATTAGATGAAGGGAGCAATTATTAACTTTGGTTTTTAACCTGTCGTTATACAGTACTAAGAGCATAAAGGATATTTTAATTATTTCTTATTGTATAAGATATTATAATGTTTTGTATCTGGAGATTTTTTACTGTCGGCTTTCGCATAGGATTGTAGAAACTATGTTGCATAAAAATTCTTATATGTTGTTGGTCTTTCAGTTTATGTGGATCTCTTTGGAGTTCCAAGATCATAAATAAATAAACTTGAAACTTGAGTTCGGTAAGGGCCTTACCCTTTGGAACCAAACTTGGTGGCCAACAGAGGCGGGTGAGTGTCCCTGTCCGACCACTAAGGCCAGGAATCTAGGAGTGATTCTTGATAACCAATTAAACTTTGCAGGCCAGATAAAATCGCCTAACGTCCTCTTGTTTCTTTTTATTGAAGATCTTACGTAAGATTTTCCCTTTTATTCCTCAGGAACTTAGGAAAACGGTGGTAGTAGCTCTTCTCCTCTCTAAAATAGACTACTGCAGTGCACTTTTTCTGGGTATTGACAAGGCCCAGGTGTCTAAATTGCAGTCCTTACAAAATGCAGCTGCTCGCTTGCTTTTAAACATCCCCAAAGGCCATTCTACCTCTGCTGGTATAAGATCACTACATTGGCTCCCTATTCAGCAGCGTGTGGAATTCAAGGCCCTCTGTCTGGTTCGTAAGGCACTATATGGAGGTGGAGCTGGTGACATTCAAAAATTGTTCTTATGGTACTCGCCTACTAGAAACCTGAGATCCATTAACGCAGGTCATGTTCAAATCTCAAAAATCCGCAAAGAAAGATGGGGAGGCAGGAGTCTATCCCACTGTGCAGCCACACTGTGGAATAAGATGCCAATTGCTATGAGGCTGCAGCCAAAAGGCAGCATTTTAGGAAATCCCTCAAATCCTGGTTGTTCCCTCCCAAATAAGTTGCAGGAAGTAACAAAGCAGCCCTTTATCACACCTCCAGCCCCAAGACGCCGCGGCAATCGAGCGCTTTATAAACTTATTTTTCATTTTTCAATATGCTCGAAAGGACTCTGGGTGGCCAACGGGGACACAGTAATGTGTCACGTTGACAGTATCCCCACGATCAGCTCTTCAGACTGTAGCGGTTACCTTTTATTTATGAATCTCGTGATTTAAGGCCCTATTAGAAGCCTTATTGGATCCGATTTACTTTTAGTATTGCTCTATTACTCACCTTTCCTTGTTGTGGCTCATATGTTATTACTAATTGATTAACTATTACCGGTCTGCAGTTTCAAGGTATTTATTCGGTCAGTATTGGCACGGATAACACGTTTTGACCGCACACAGGGTCTTGGTCACATGACCATTACACTCAGTCGAATTGTTTTAAAGACAAATGGGCGTCACACACGACGCAACTTTAATAAACATAAAAGAAACCAGGGTAAATGGGTCGATCACAATTAGTAGTCTCATGTTTATCAACAAAAGGAATGCCACATCTATTTAAATTACACAGATTTCATCCGTCAATTACGTTAAATATAAACAATTTATACAGACCTATGATTACAAAAAAATGTTGATCAATGGCATTTGTCCATAATTGATTTCATTTGCTTGAATTAATTGTGGTCACATTGTAACCTACATGTGATGTGTGTTTCAATGGTATTAACATAATACATTTGTGCCATTTCAATTAGCTTTGAACAGTTTTTTTGAAAATCAAGGTGCTTGGTCAAAAGTTAACATATGTATAGTCTGCTCGTCAATACAGGTATAGTACCTTCTCAGTGATAAGGTTCCATCGCAGTGATACTGATGCTGCCTGCATCTATGCTAGCTAAAAGCATGTTTAGTCTGGGGTTCCCTGCTCTAGTAGCTGTGGTTAATCCTCTTAATTACTTGTACATAACAATTAGCATACCACTGCCGGCTATAGTGACTAGGGAGTGGTTTCTCACAAGTGTGGATTGCACCACCAATTCCCAAAGTAATTTCGTCCATCCACTGTTTGTATAATAATATTTTCTTTATTCTTCTTTTCCAACAAAAAACAGCCAAACAGCCAACGCGTTTCGTCCAGCTTCTGTGGACTTCCTCAGGGCTTAGTAAGTAAATGTAGTCTTCTATGGTTGTTGGTCTTTGTAAAGAAAAAAGAGTCTCAGGTATGGTATGTGTCCTTCGTTTGAACTGTTCCCTCCTGGATCCAGGGTCAGTCCGATATCGCTCGACTCCTGTGAAATGAAAAAGAAATTTATAAAGCGCGAAACATTCACCCGAGGGTGTCAAGGCGCTAGCTCAACAGACAAGATAAACCAGACCATTTTAAAACCACATCAGAGATTAAAAAGCCATGTCTTTAACGCCTTCCTGAAGGCCAACAGGTGTGTTTCTTCTATTAATCTCGGAGGAAGCGAGTTCCAATGTCTGGTCGTACCGACCAGAAAGCTCCTTCCACCCCAAGAACACTTTTTGAACCTGTGGACTACCAGGTTGTGGGCGTGAGCTGAGCGAAGATGGCGGGCTGAGATGTATGGCTGCAAATTCTGTCTGAAAAAAGTTGGTCCTATACCATGTATAGCTTTAAAAGCTATACAGAGAGCCTTGAACTCAATCCGTCTTTTCACTGGTAGCCAGTGTAACTCTTTGAGCATCGAGAAGACAGATTTATGTTTTGGGATGTTCATCAATAGACGAGCAGCGGCATTTTGCACAATCTGCAACTTAGCCAAGCATTTCTTGCGAAGATTCATGAATAAACCGTTACAGTAGTCAGCTCTAGATAAAATAAGAGCCAAGATCACTAGCTTCCACAAGTCCACCGGAATAAATGGAAGAATCCTTCTAAGTAATTTTAGTGTATAGAAGGAGATGGATGTAACTTGGTTTACATGGCCTTCAAAGGAAGCAGCAGCAGTTCAGGCCACCATATTCCATGTCTACGGCCGAGGACGTGGAATATGGCGGCCTGAACTGCTGCTCAACTGTGTAACCGCCTCAGTTTGCATCAACAGTAGATAGGCTGTCTATGTGGATCGCCTTTGATGGAAATAACCAATGTGGCATTTAAGAGGCAGATTACTCACTGCATGGACTTCTTATATGTATTGAATGTTCTGTTCTGAAATGTTTCTTTATGATAACTTCTTTCAAGCGCTGTGTGGATTGGCATTAAAGGAACAATGCATAATTGTAGCCTCTGTGTCTTTAATGAAATTCAGATTTCATTTCAAGTCCGGAGGCTACCATTATGCATAAATAACCTGTAATGTCATTCCTGCAGCACCTTTAAAGAACTCGCAACATGTTAAACACTAGAACTAGAACCCTACAGCCCATAAATAATCCTCCCACTGAACATTTCTCCTCTATTTAATTGCTGCTCCTGAGGACATAAGTACCCCTTTTCTTGAATTCTTTAATAAGGATGTGAATGAAAGTAAAATATTGTATAGTGCTCTAGTTGAGAGTTTTAATATGTTAAGCTTAGCTTCTAATTTATGGAATGCAATGAGACTGGTTTCAGTCAGAAGATCGCGTGAGCAACACGTATAATCTGGCAATACTCGCAAGAAGAGAGTGGCCATTTTGGAAAGTAAAGAATTCAATAGGATGTAATTAATGTATGACAGCGCGGTAACGGTTCGAACTGTCTATTGGAAGTGCTTGTCAGACAGGTGTTTTCAGTGACAGAAGGGTTAAAGGATACGGGCAGTGACTAACAATATTGTTGGGTAGAATTGTTTATTTGGCTAAACTGAAGGCATTATTTAAAAATAATTTTAAAGGAATGGATAGTGAGCAGGATAATGAATTTAATGTGACTGGAAGTATAGTCAATGAAAACATTGTTAAAAAGCTAATTCAGTTTGAGATGAAGAAAGTGAAGGAGACAATGGAGGATTTTCTAAAAATAGGAAAAGGAAGGAGGTAGAGTCAGGTGAAGAGTTTTATTCCCTTTCAGAGGGAGAAGGAGTAAGTATTGAAGATGGAAGAAAGCGAACAAGGAAGACCAGACATATAGAAGACATCGATATGTCTAAACAATGCAAGGTTGGCTTTCAGGCAACTGCAAATAAAGTTGTCCCTGGCAGCACAAGTAGAACGGGTGTCCTTAGTGGCACGCATGGAAAGGATGCCCTTGGGGGCACACAGGAGGAGGAAGATTTTGAAAGTGGTTTGAATATGAACATGTCTGGCAATAATTTGAAAGAATTGGATGAATATGTTTTAGATTTGCAAGAGGATGATGGTTATGAAGAATGTGAGGATATGGAAGTAGATGGTTCAAACGATACAGGTAGGGATCTGCTTGGGGGAGATATGTTTACACCCCTAAATATTAAAATCGTAGGAGTGGCGAAGGGTGACCAATGGGACATGTAGGGAAGTTTATTAAAAGCTGGATTCGTAAACCCTTGAATAGGGAAGTACGAAGATTCATGTGTGCAGAGTGTTCCAGGCCAAAAATAAATGAGAAGGTGTGTGCCACCCCGGATTTGGACCCAGATCTCCTTAGCTATTTGTTTCACTTGAGTAGGGACCCAAGGAAAGGTTTGGCGAGGTCCTTAAAGATATACCAAGATAAACTCTTGGATGTTTTAGGCCCGTTGGTCAGAATGTTGGATATGGCGGAGGAGGCTTATGCTAATGAAGAACAGCTAGATTTGGATTTATTGAGAGGATGAAGCCAAAGGGCTGTGGTCCTTTTGGGAAATGCTAATGCGGGTTTGTTACAAGAAAGGAGGAGAACTATCCTAATGAAGTTTATGCCGAAATTGGGCGACATGGCACAGAAAGAGACTAGTGAGGAAGAGGAAGGGTGACCGATTGGAGAGGGCCTAGTGAAGGGTATTCGAAAGTATGTCAATACTTTTACAGCTTTAGATAAATCGCAAGGGAACATGAGAAAGGTTTTTGGAGTTTTTGGAAGGACCAGTCGGAGGGGACCATTTACTGGCCGTGGATTGCAGAGGTCCCAATACAGTACTCAGTACAATTCACAGTATGGAAATCAGTTTAGAGGAAGAGGTTTCCAATCAGGCTAAGGGTTTTGCCCTAGCAGAGGAAGAGCAGGGAGACAAAGCAGAAGATTTTCAAAAGTACGAGGACTGCTCAATAATGGAGGACAAGGTGAGTACAGAGATTATTTTTGGTTCTTTCCACAGAGGGGTAGGAGGACGTCTAAAATACTTCAAAAAGAATGGGAGAAGTTGACTCTGGACCTGTCAAGTGCATTTGATTACGTCTCCCGCTCTAAGTTGTGGGTCATCTTAGAAAACATGGGTGTTGATGCGGGTCTGGTCACATTCTTAAGGCATCTCCATCATGACCTTTCTGCTTCAGTTAGGTTTGGTAGTGCCGGCGAATGTAAAGAGCCGTTCAGCATCAATCGCGGGCTGCGCCAAGGCTGCGTCCTTGCCCCAATCTTATGCCTTCTCTATACTAATGATCTGGAGAATACTTTAGTTTCGGTTGGGGCAGACATTCCACATGTGGAGAATAAGGCCGTGACCGCGCTTTTATATGCTGACGATGCAGTCCTCCTGGCAAGGACTGCGAATGGCCTTAAAAAACTTATTGTCAGTTTTATGAAGGACCTGGGCTTGGAGCCCAACTACAAAAAAACCTTTACAATGATAAGCAGCCCAAAAAATACTAAAACCAAAAGTCTAAACATAGAGGGCAAACTTCTGGAGACGGTTAGTTCCTTCCCTTACCGAGGCCTGGAGTTCGACGAAGGTTGTACGTGGCTTACTTGTGTAAAAAACAGAATAATCCAATACACACAAGCTGTAGGCACCACTTTCTCGCTTGCAATGTCCATTGGTAAAAAGCCCATTGCTCTAATATTCGAGATCTACAATTGCAAATGCTTACCGATCTTGACATATGGAATGGGTATCTGGGGCTGTAGGGATGCACACGCTATGCAGATTGAGGGGAACAGATTTTGCCGTCGAGTTCTAGGGGTTCCTCCCTCATCTCCGCATTTCTCCCTCCACCTGGAGCTAGGTATGGACTATGTCCAAGATACAATTAATGCAGCCCCTTTAGCCGTCTGGTGTTCAATCTGGTCGAACATAGAAGCTGATTTTAACCCGGCTGTTATCAGAGATTGTCCAAGTTGTGCCTGTGGCCTGTCCATCCCTTGGCTCCAATATATTAAAACCTGCCTTTCGGCACTTGGTTATGCCTCATTGTTTGAGAACCCAGAGACAATCGGCAAAGGGGACAGAAAGTGGGTTATGGATAGTTTCCGTAAGCATAAGCAATCCTCTAGGGAACTATCTGAAGTGATTAAACTCTCAGTAAGAGATTATTGCCTCATTCAAGTGTCCCCTCAATTGCTCCGTATTTATTATACGTGACCAATGTCTATGAAAGAAACCTGTTGACAAGATTCAGGTTGGGGTCGTTTCGTTGGATGATATGTTTTCCTCTAGGCCAGTATTCTTCTGAAACTGTTGCCATTTGTCCATGTCATGAGCAATCGAGTCAAACTATTTTACACTTTTTCTTTTTTTGCCAATTTTATCTCCATTTTACTAGGAAATTCTTATTACCGCTACTGTGCAGACACAAATTTTCTAAGTGTAAAGCGACCCTTTATTACCTACAGCAACTTAATGACTGTAACGTCTGCTTTGCAGTTGCGAGTTTCCTGAAGTGCTCTTTAGCAAAGAGAAATAGTATGTTGTTTTGATACAAAAGCACTTTAGTGGCTCCAGTAATCACTGTATTTGAAATGTCATTTTAAATGTCTAGTGCTCTTTTTACCAATTATCCCTCTGAAAATGATTTTTATATGCTCATCACTGATGCTAAATTTTATACTCATTTGCCTCTTTGCTGCTATTTCTGGATCCAGTACTGTTGTACTGTCACTTTAGCTGCGGCCAAATTATCCTTCTTGACCTGTTATTTTATCTATTGTATATCAAGACATCTGTGCTTATATTTTTAAATGGAAAACGTGGCTGCTATCTTTTAACAAGTGCTGTCTATAATGTTTTGTCTTTTTTTTACCCATTATTGTGTTTATCTTTTATGATCTGTCCTAAAGATAATTTGAATTGAACTGAATTGACTCCGGACCCTTGGGTGTTAAATACAATTCAAGGGTATAAAATAGAGTTTGTGAGTTGTCCATATCAAAGAGACATAAGGATGTCAAAGGAACAGGAGGGAATTGTGGATTCAGAGATAGAATCCCTTATTCAAATGGGTGCAATAGAGCAGGTAAGAGAGTCAGCTAAATGTTTTGTGAGCAATCTATTTTTGGTAGAAAAGAAGAACATGGGCTGGGGTCTGGTCATAAATCTCAGAATTAAACAGGTTTTTACTATACGGACATTTCAAGATGGAAGGGATTCATTGTCTGAGGGATTTGTTGACAGCAAAGGATTGGTTAGTGACACTGGATTTAAAGGATGCTTACTTTACTGTGCCTATGGCTCGAAAGAGCCAGAGATTTTAACAGTTCAGATGGAGAAGGAAACTTTATCAATTTCTATGTTTACCTTTTGGTCTTTCCTTAGCACCTTGGTGTTTCACAAAGGTGGTGAGGGTGGTTGTATCTTTTTTCCGTCAGAGAGGGATAAGAATGATTATCAATTAGACGATCTCCTGTTGTTGTCACAGGACCAGGAGGAGCTGAAAAGAGAGATGCAGGAAGTAGTGTGCAAATTTGAGGGATTAGGTTTTATTCTGAACAGAGAGAAGTCTGTTCTGCAACCTACCCAAAGTTTGGAGCTCTTGGGATTTCAAGTAGATACAGTAGTGTCTTTTACGACTACCAGCAAAGAAGCTAAAGATGATAAGGAAGGAGATTCATCAGAATTTGAAAAGAGTTTGTAATGTTGAGAGAGTTGGGAAGGATAATAGGTCTGCTATCTTCTTCAATACAGGCTATTTTTCCAAGGCCCCTTCATTATAGTGCGTTGCAGAGACTGAAAGGGGATGCGTTAAGGAAAGGTTTGTGGTACGGAGACAGAATATCTTGGAGTGCAGAGGCAAAAGAAGAGTTGCTCTGGTGGATGAACAATATGGACGCCTGGAATGGGCGTGCAATATTTGATAGTGCTCCGGATTATGTCTTAGAGACGGATGCAAGTTTGAGTTGTTGGGGAGCATGTTTAGGGAAAGTGGAGACAGGTGAAGCTTGGGCAGAGGAAGAGAAGCTAGGACACATAAATTGCTTGGAATTGACAGTGGGTTTGTATGCTCCGAAGAGTTTCAGGAAGGAACTGAAAGGACAAACTGTGTTGATGAAAATGGACAATGTGTCTGCAGTGACTTATGTGAACAAGTTAAGGGGGACGAGATCCCGAGGTTTAGCAGATTAGGCAAAGGATTTTTGGAATTTTTGTCTGGAACACAGGATGGTGGTGAAGGCACAATACTTACCGGGAGAACTAAACATAAGCGCAGATTGGAATTCAAGCAATTTGAGGGATTTCAGCGATTAGAAGCTGGACCACAGTTGTCTTTGCAGGATAGACAATGTGCTGGGTCCTCTGGAGGTAGACCTTTTTGTGAGTTGATTAACATACCAGTTGGAAGAGTTTTTCAGTTGGAGAGCAGATCCCTTGGCGTCAGCAGTGGACGCATTTGATATTTGATATTTATTCATTTATATAGTGCCCGAATCACCCAGTTAGGGGTATCTCCACGCTTAGGACGGGATGCTACAGCCAAACCAGAGGGCCTCAGAAAAGATAGGTTTTTAAAAGCTTCCTGAAGTGAGGAAGGCTCTGTCAGTCGCGAAGCTGGCGGGGGAGTTCGTTCCAGAAAGTCGGGGCAAGGTGAGTGAATGCTTTGCCACCCTTGCGAGCCTTTTTAATTCTCGGAGTGCAAAGGAGTAGCTTGGATCCTGATCGGAGGGGCCGAGAGGGAGTGTACTTAGTCAATTTGTCAGACAAGGAGGAAGGCCCCAGACCATTGAGGGCTTTTAAAACAATGCAGCCGATCTTAAATTTCACCCGCTTTCTTACAGGGAGCCAGTGAAGTTTGTTAAGAAGTGGAATGGAGGCCATTCTGGGAGGGGCATTTGCTACTAGTCGGGCTGCTGTATTCTGGACTACTTGTAATTTGTTTAAGGAAGCCTCGTTGGCCGAGGGCAACAGTGCATTACAGTAGTCCAGATGGCTTAACACTAGGGCTTGCATCAGTGTTTTTCGCGTGGAGGAAGGTAACAGAGGAAATACTCTTCTGAGTAGGCTGAGTGTGTGAAAGCAGGTACCAGCGGTGGTAGCGGCGTGAGCTTCGAGCGTAAGATTCTGGTCAATACGGATTCCTAAATTCTTGACCACTTCTTTTGGAGAGGGGGCAGTGCCCAGCTCCTCCGGCCACCACCTGGGAGTCCAGCTTATGGCTGCACCTCCAAACAACATGATCTCCGATTTCTCGGCATTCAGTTGAAGGAAGTTGGTCCTCATCCCGGCGGCAATGGTCTTCATGCCGTCTGAAAAGATGAGTTGTGTGTCAGGGCTGGATTTATCAAAGGTGAGAAGGAGCTGGGTGTCGTCCGCGTAGGAGATGGGACTGAACCCTAGGTTCCTCATTAGTTTAGCCAAGGGAGTAACATAAATGTTGAAGAGGGTAGGGCTCAAACAGGAGCCCTGCGGTACTCCCTTGGTAACTTTGGTGGTTTTAGATCTAAAGGTGCCCAATGTGACTGTCTGGGTTCTGTCTGTTAGAAATTTTAGTGCAACCCCCTGTACCCCGATGCCCTGAAGTCTCTCCAGCAGGATATGGTGCGAGATGGTGTCAAACGCCGCCGATAGGTCAAGCAGCACCAAAAGTGCTGCCTGTCCATTGTCCAGGGCCATTCTGATGTTATCAGTTCCCTCTATCAAGGCGGACTCGGTACTGTGCTTAGCCCGGAATCCTGACTTGGAGACATCCAGGCAGAGCGAGGTTTCAACAAAATCGGACAGATGCCTGTTTATATGCTTTTCAAGAAGCTTGCTCTGAAGGGGGAGCAGAGAAATGGGACGATAATTGGACAGCTCGGTAGTGGGGGCCTTAAGGTTTTTACGAATGGGTACAACTTGAGCTGCTTTCCATTCTGGGGGGAGTCTGCCAACCCTCAAGGAACTATTGAGAATGGTGCAGATGGGTGTAGCTAGCTGTTTAGATAGTCGGGAGGAGTACTTTGCGGGGATTACATCTAGGGGGGATCCAGATTTAACTTTGGTTAGGAGAGATTCCACCTCTACCGGGGTGAGTGAGGGAAAGCAGTGGAGATGCAGGGTGTTAATGGGGGTGACAGGGTGTACTGTAGTGGGGTAAGAAGGAGTTCCATTGGATGTGATAATTTTATGGTAAATGGCTTCGATTTTCTGGGTTAGAAAGGAAGCTATATTGTCGCACAGCGACTGTGAGGGAGTCTCTGCAGTGTCGCATGCCCAAGGGTTTGTGTAGGTCTTCAAGATCTGGTAAAGGGTCCTAGAGTTGTTCCCAGCTTGCTCTAGCTGATTTGCGATATGTAGCTTACGTGCGGATTTTAAATGTTTATGATAAGAGGACAGTGCGGCTTTATATCTCTCTTTGTCTTGTACACTGTGTGAGCGTCGCCATTTCCGTTCAAATTTTTTACATTGGCTCTTTTCAATTCGGAGGGTAGGGGAATACCAGCTAGTGGGAGTGTATTTGGGAGGGTGGGTCTGTGGTTTCATCGGAGCGACATTATCTATAGTGGATTGTACAATGGAATTTAAATGAGCTAGCTGTTCTTCTACACTATATGTGTTAGTATCAATATTCCAAGAGCAAAAAGGGGTCTGGAATTGGTCAGGCTTCAGTTTGTGCCATGGTCTGTACCAGCGCGTGGCGTGGGATATAGGGGTGGAGAAATTTCTGGGACTCATGATTAGGAAATTCACCAGAGAATGGTCCGACCAAGTCAAAGGACAAGTTTCCCCACAGATGATGTTCAGGGAGTTGGTTAAGATAAGATCTAGAGTGTGCCCTGCAGAATGGGTAGGGGCGCTGTTGATCTTCAAGAGATCAATTGTGGTCAGGTCTCCTAGGCAAGCTGTGGCGTCAGGATTGGAGGCATTCTCACTGTGGATATTAAAATCCCCCAGGAGTAGGAAGTTTCGGGTAGAGATGACATGGGGGGAAATGAATTCCATCAGTTGGTTAGTAAAACCTAATAACGGGCCAGGGGGTCTATAAACGAGAGCCCCTTTCCAGCTATGTTGTGGGTGCAGGTTGAGTCTGAAAACTAGGCATTCTATTGCGTCCGTACACATCTGATCTAAAATAGAGATAGATATGGATTCCTTATATATTAAGGCTATGCCTCCCCCCGCCCGTCCTGGCCTATCTAGTTTTTGAATTCGATAGCCATCCGGGAGTGCCACCGCAATAGTGGGGTTGGAGGAGGGTTTGATCCAAGTTTCGGTAAGAAACCCGATGTGTGGATCGTTTTCGGTCAGGAGGTCCCATATGTTTACAGCGTGTTTAGGGAGGGATCTGACATTGGCTAAGAAGCAGTTCCAGCCTATGTTGGTGGGCTGGGTCTGGACACGACCTTGTGAGATATTCCCGTAGGGCCCAAATCCTTTAATCGGGTCGGGGGGCATACCATGAGGCAGAGTATGTTGAGGAGCAGTGCTCTGAAATCTATAAATCCTGCATGAAAAAGGGCCTTCTAGTAAGGTGTGTGAGTGTGTTAAGTACTCACAGGGGTTATGCCTGATCATTAATAGTTCATCCCGTGTATAGGAGCAACGAAAGCTCAAGGAGTTGGGGGCTTCTGGTGACGTCCAGGTGCAGACGGGCTTGCCTTTGGCGTGCCTTCGGCGCGCCAGCGGCGCGCCCGCTGTGCGTGTCGAGCCAGGCATTGACTGAAATAGGGACTCGGGCCACTAGACCGCTACCCTTCGTTTCCGGTATCCACCGGAAATGCCTCCGTGTTGCTTCCTTCCGCGCAATACTCCCTCCACACAAACGAGATGGCCTGCGGTGGAACGGGGAGAAGCGTTAGGATCACGACTGAGAGGTAAGAGAAGTTGTAAATACGCAAGTAAAAGCGCAGTATGCAGATTAAAAACAGGTTAATAACAGAGTATCATCAAAGTGCCAATGTGCTTTTAAAATCCAGTAAAATCAATTACAATGTAGCTGCAATACCGAGTATGCATGTAGGAGCGAGGCTCATGTAGGTCTGGCTAAGCGCGTTCGCTGCGCGTCGAGCCAGGCATTGACTGAAATAGGGACTCGGGCCACTAGACCGCTACCCTTCGTTTCCGGTATCCACCGGAAATGCCTCCGTGTCGCTTCCTTCTGCGCAATACTCCCTCCACACAAACGAGATGGCCCGCGGTGGAACGGGGAGAAGCGTTAGGATCACGACTGAGAGGTAAGAGAAGTTGTAAATACGCAAGTAAAAGCGCGGTATGCAGATTAAAAACAGGTTAATAACAGAGTATCATCAAAGTGCCAATGTGCTTTTAAAATCCAGTAAAATCAATTACAACGTAGCTGCAATACCGAGTATGCATGTAGGAGCGAGGCTCATGTAGGTCTGGCTAAGCGCGTCCGCTGCGCGTCGAGCCAGGCATTGACTGAAATAGGGACTCGGGCCACTAGACCACTACCCTTCGTTTCCGGTATCCACCGGAAATGCCTCCGTGTCGCTTCCTTCCGCGCAATACTCCCTCCACACAAACGAGATGGCCCGCGGTGGAACGGGGAGAAGCGTTAGGATCACGACTGAGAGGTAAGAGAAGTTGTAAATACGCAAGTAAAAGCGCGGTATGCAGATTAAAAACAGGTTAATAACAGAGTTATAACAAGTTTGGAGAGGGAGGAGAGCTTATGCTTTTCCTCCATTCGCAATGATATAGAGAGTGCTCCTAAAATTAAGACAAGAGGAGTGTCAGATAGTGTTGGGAACACCTTTTTGGGCATCGCAGGTTTGGTTTCCATCAGTGATGGAGTTAGCATGTGCAGAACCTTTAATTCCTGCCAAAGTAGGTCTTCTGAGGAACGCAGAGGAAAAGGAGCACCTTTAGTTCAAAGCAGGGTTTTGAACCTTCTTGTTTGGAAAGTGTCAGGAGATTTGTCGGTTTCAAGGGACTTTTGGTTTAAAGTTGCAGAATTGTTGGAAAATTTCTGGGCTCCAGGAACTAGGAATTAGGTATAAAGGAATTTGGAGAATATGGTCTAGTTGGTGCTAGGAAAGGAGTTTGGTTCCTGTGGAGGCTCTTGTAGTGTAGGTGTGCAATTATTTGGTGGAAAAGTTTGAGGAAGGTTTAGAATAACAGACAATCAATTGTTACAGGTCGGCAATTTCAGCAGGTCATTCTCAAGTGGATGACAAATCTGTAGGAAGAAATGTAATGGTGTTTCGAGTTATGAGGATTAAGAGACCACCTAAAGCACGCTACAGTGTGCTGTGAGATGTCAATCATGTGCTGTCGCTTTTTTTAAAATGGCCAGCAAACAAGTACTTCCACTTGGGGAGACTTTCTGAGAAGTTGGCATGTTTATTATGTTTGGTGTCATGCAAGAGAGTGTCGGATGTGAAGGCGCTAGAGGTAAGTGGGACCAGATGGAGAGTATTTTGAGACTTGGAAGAGAACAAAAACCATGTCAGACTCAGTTTTTTTATCAATTTTTGCAGAAGAGAGAAAATTGTGTGTAGTGAATTGTATGGTAGAGTATGAGAGCAGAGTATTAGAACATAGGAGTGATGGAGAGAATCAATTGTTGATTTCATATGTAAAACCTTTTCGTGCTGTGAGCACAGCAACGATTGCAAGGTGGGTAAAAAATGTTATGAAAGATAGTGGTGTTGATGTGGACAGATTCAAATCGCATTCTCTACGTGGTGCACTGGCAAGTAAATTGTATTTGTCTGCTGGTCAGCTGGAAGAAATTTTAAAAGCTGCGGACTGGTCAAATGTAGGTACTTTTGCAAGGCAATACTTTGGACTTAAGCATGTTTCAAATGTGGTATTAAAGGGCTTTCAACATGCATAATGGTAGCCTCTGGCCTTGAAATTAAATGGCGATTCTCCAAGCTTAGTGTAATGAGAATCAAGATTTTATTAAAGACACAGAGGCTAACATTATCCCATCTTTCTCTACCCATGAGGTTAGGTTTTTAAAAAAGTTATAAATAATTATATAGGAGTTGTTTATTTTGACTTATGTTACATGTGTAGATGTTTCATTGTTAATGCTGTGATAATGTTTGTCAATAAATGATTAGGTTAAAAAAGTACAAGAAAAAAAATTGTATTTTGTCTTTCAACAGAATGAAGAAGCAGTAGTGTTGGATGAAGTTTGGCTAAAGAAGAGGAAACAGTCGCTGCGTTAAAAGAGGAGGAATGTTCAGTGGAAGGATTATTTATGACTGTAGGGTCTAGTTCTTGAGTTTAAAGTGTTGTGAGTTCTTTAAGGGTGCTGCAGGAGTGGCATTAAAGGTTATTTATGAATAATGTTAGCCTCCATGTCTTTAATGAAATCTTGATTCTCATTACACTACGCTTGGAGAATCGCCATTCTCTTGGCATTTAATTTGGAGAAATGCTATTCTCTTCTGCCTGCTGTTACACACACAGACATTGGGGTGGCAGCCCTTTCGGACTACGCTCCGATCTCAACTATCCTACACCTACCCACAAACGGGAGCGGCCCGTGCAGGTAAGAGTGGTGGTGGAGGGGATTCAAGAGAAGACGAGGGAAAATTAATTATTTAATTTTCCCTCGTCGTTTTCTGCTGAATCCCCCCCACCTGGCCCCACCGCTCTTACCTGCACAGGCTGCTCCTGCCCAAAAACTGTCCATGATCATGCCTATGGCGGCTCATTCCTAATTTGCTGGCCTATGAACCCACAGTCAAAGAAATTCATGATACAATCCAGGCATACCTTACCACCAACAACAATCCTCTCACATCAGTAGCATTACTATAGGACACGCTCAAAGCAGTTGTGAGGGGAGCTTTTATAGCAGTGGCCGCGAAGCTCAATAAACACAGGCAGGATAAGCGCTCCACACTAGAGGTCCAGGTGAAGGCCGTAGAAACATTTCAGAGACAAATGGGCTCACACAAGATGCGGAGGCAACTCCCACTAGCCTGGAAACAACTCAAGGCATTAGACATGGATGTGGCGGAACACGCTCTGCACCAAACAGAAATACTATGCAAGGGGCAATAAGGCAGGGAGACTTCTTGCCCACCGACTGTGCACACGGACACAACACCACCGGATCTCTGAGATCCAGCAGACAATAGAGTACGCCATGATGGAGGGACTGCAGCAGAATTTGAATGCTTTTTATGCTGATCTGTACAATGCCAAACTGCTTAACACCGCTGACGCCTCTGCTTACATTGCGCAGGCCCCCTTAATCCACCTGCCCGAGAAAGACACACACCTCCTTGACAAAGTTATCACTGTAGAAGAGGATTTGGGAGCTATAGGGAAACTCCAGTCAGATAAAGCGCCAACCAAGATGGGTTTACAGCCGCCTTTTATAAATATTCACCATGCAACTGGCCCCGGTGTTGACTACGCTGTACAATTCCTTCAGCACATAGGGGACTCTCACAGACGCAATAAAATCGGCCATTATTAAAGTTATACCCAAGCCTGAGAAACACCCTACCTTTTGTGCCTCAGACAGTCCCATTTCTCTTCTTAATGTTGATACCAAAATCTTCACCGGTATACTTGCTGCTTGACTGGGGCTGTATATGCCTGGATTGATAGATCAAGTCAGGTTTTATCCCAGGGTGCAGCTGTAGCGAAAATACTAAGCACCTCATCCATCTTATCGATAAATCTACCCGCATCTGTGTGCCAGTGCTTTTGATCTCGATCGATGCAGAGAAAGCGTACACTAGCCATTCCTGCTGCTTGTTTTAGAGAAAGTAGGCCTGGGCCCACGTTTCCGAAGCTTAGTTTGGTCCAGCTACTCATGCCCTACGGCGTTAGTTCGCGTCAATGGGCTGCTGTCCCACTCCTTCCCCAACTCCCTTGGGAACGCGCATGGGGTGTCCGCAATCACCACTCCTGTTCACCCTATATATGGAGCCCATTGCTGTGCGGATTCAACAGCACCCTCTCATTGAGGGCATCCCTATTGGAGGTCAGGCTCACAAAATAGCACTCTACTCGGATGATGTGCTGCTGGCTGTTACCCAGCCCTGCCAGTTGCTTCCCCTGTTGCTAGCTGAACTCAAGTTGGTTGGCAGAGCATCCGGGTTTAAGATGAACGCACGGAAGTCTCGGGCCCTCAACCTCACCATTCCACAACATGAAAAGTCCCAACTCGAAGCCCTCTTTCTGTTCCCAGGGGCGACACAGGGGGTTCAGTACCAGGGAATTTGACTGTTTTCTTCCCCAGACAAGACCGCTTATCGCAACCATGCGACCGTATCAGTCATCCCTTGCTCCACTGTTCAGTCCTGGCATGGTGAACCCATATCATGGCTTGGGTGGATAGCAGCCATTAAAATGTCTCTCCTCCCTAAGATTCTGTAAGTTATGCAGACATTGCCCCTTCAACCACCCCCTCATGTCTTACAGAAGCTTCAACAGCTTATAGAAACATTTATCTGGAATGGTAAATGCCAACGAATGACTAGGAAACGGTCATTCTTGCCGATGGCGGAGCAGGGGGTTGGGAATCCCCCATCTTGTACTCTATTACCAAAGGGAGCAGCTGTGGTACCAAGTGGAATGGCAGCGCCCGCGAATGGAAAAACACTGGTGTTTTATAGACCAGGCTATTGCGGGCATATATATCTGGAAAATCCCCTGGCTCCTTCGGAAATCCTGCCCACTAGGGATATAAATCTCCCAGTGGTTAGGGCTACTGTGGGTTCATGGGACAAACTCAGCCTAACTAAATAACTCTCTACCCCTATCTCTCCACTTCCACCTATCATAGGGAATCCAGACTTTCCCCCGGCACTACACAACCAGGCCTTCACCACTGGCAGGAAGCCAATTGTAAACAAACAGGGGACCTATTCGATGTTTATTGCTTACTAGACTTCCCCCAACTCAAAGCCGATTTTGGTTAACCAGAGACCAAATATTGGCATTACAATGCTATTAAACACTACGGGCCCGATTCACAGAACTAACTTACGTCAAAACGTAAAGTTAGTACCTTTTAGTATTCACAGAATACACTTACTCATTTTGGTATTCACAGAATACACTTACTCATTTTGGTATTCACAGAATACACTTACTCATACTAACTTTATGTCCACACTCGGGCCGGAGATTCCGGCCGTTTGTGAGATTCCGGCCCGGAGGTGGAGATTCCGGCCGTTGTGGAGATTCCGGCCGTTTGTGGAGATTCCGCCACCGGCCGGAATCTCCACAACCGGCCGGAATCTCCACAAATGGCCGGAATCTCCACAAACGGCCGGAATCTCCGGCCGGAATCTCCACAAACGGCCGGAATCTCCACCTCCGGGCCGGAATCTCCACCTCCGGGCCGGAATCTCCACAAACGGCCGGAATCTCCACCACCGGGCCGGAATCTCCGGCCCGAGTGCGGACATAAAGTTAGTATGAGTAAGTGTATTCTGTGAATACCAAAATGAGTAAGTGTATTCTGTGAATACCAAAATGAGTAAGTGTATTCTGTGAATACCAAAAGGTACTAACTTTACGTTTTTGACGTAAGTTAGTTCTGTGAATCAGGCCCTGGGTAACCCACCCACTAATACGTCCATATGCAAGCAGACCACTCACACCGTTTGAGAGGTGGCTTCTTTCTAGACGCGACGATAAGCGTATCATGTCTGACATTTATACTTTCCTTAACACTGACCCAATGCCACCGCCTCTTCTGCCCACACCCATATTGAAGTGAGAGCTGCAGTTTTCAGATAAAGAATGGTCAGATATTTTGCGGTGGGCACGTACTTCCGCTTGCAGTGCTTTGGGGAAGGAAACGCTCCTCAAAGTTGCTCAGTACTGGTACTATACACCTGCATGCACGGCTAAATGGAAACGATGCTCAATGATTGTTGTTCCCATCATTGCAACAACTCTTGTACTCTGACTCACCTCTTGTGGCACTGTCCCAAATTACACTGCTATTGGGCTGACGTATTAGCAGATACAGACCAGATGTTCAATACTGAACTGCTACACTTCCCCCAGCTACATTCTCCTAGGTCTCCCCAATGCCTTGACCTATCTCCTATGATCCTCAAGAGGGAGAGCTATCACCCTGACACTCTGCGCAGCTATGCATGTACTCTTGTCAAAATGGGGCATGGATGTAGTACCAACACATACAGATTGGTTACATTAACTATGGGACCTTCTGAGTATGGAGAAGTTGACAGCTTCTGTTGAGCATACACTTCCCCTATTTGAGAAAACCTGGGGTCCCTGTCTGCGATTCTTGGCACAAAGCTTCCAAGAACTCACCTGCCCAGCATACTTACGAGTGCTTCGCCTCACAGTGGAGGTTCCCAATACAGCTTAGCCTCCCCTTGTGGCGGCCCCCCTGCATGGACTGGAATGTGTGACATTCATTTGTGAGAGCATCTTCTTTCCCCCCCTTCTCTACTTCCCTTCCCCACACTAGATTATTTGAGTGCACCCTACACCCTTTGCTCCTCATCTTCCCCCTCTTGTTCAGTGGTCCTTTATTGTTTTATCTTTCTCTCTTCTCGCCGGTCACTGGATGTAGTCAAGTTGTTATGTTATATGGTTTTATTTACCTTTGAAAAAATCAATAAAAATCGTTTTAATCCTAAAGAAACGCAGACCAGTCTGCTAACAGGCTGATGTGTAAACAGTGCAATTATATAAGCCAGATGTACTGTATTATCAGTGTTCCAAGACTTTGGTTTGGTAAGGTTGCTGTAGCAACACTTTTGTTTGGATTAGCTTGGCCAAGATTCTTGTTTGTTTGTTTGTTTGCTGCAGCAAATGAAGGCAGGTAATGAGGAGATTTTTCTCTAACTTTGAAAACTTGAACGGCACAAATTGTGGTAAGTGTCACTTGGAGTATAATATTATATATGCTATAATATTTTTGCATGCCTGCTCCTAGCACACTTCGTAGAAAGTGTTGCTGTCTTGGAGGTACCAATATGGATTTAGGAAGTACTCAGCTGACTCCCCTAAGAGGGGATACCTAAATGGGTTTAGGTATATTAAAAATGATATTTCCTCCATAATGTATAGTACAGTATGGAATAAATATATAAAGAAGGATCCTGTTCTGCCAGCCCAACTGGTAATTTGGTGTATTATTGGAAAAGGTTTTGAGGCGCGGGCCTGTCTTTTTGAACAT
Source organism: Calotriton arnoldi (assembly GCA_963921515.1). Lineage (NCBI taxonomy): Eukaryota > Metazoa > Chordata > Amphibia > Caudata > Salamandridae > Calotriton > Calotriton arnoldi. The sequence goes on from CAWUFW010000842.1 coordinate 1,634,663, forward strand.
GGCAGTCTTTTGGCTGTCTATTTGTCTTGGTGTAATCTCTGTACTTTTTTTGAGAATCCTTTCGTTTGTAAATATGACTTACAATTGGTATTTACAAATGGTTTGGTTTAAGTACAGTCTGTGAGCTGTCTCTTGCTTTTGTCCTAAGTGTTAATTTGTGGGTTAATTGTTTTTTTGAGTGTCCATGTGGTTTTGGATTGACACCGGTGGTGATGCTTGAAAGTACTTGTTTTCAGTAACTAGTGACTATGTTTTTTGTGTGAGAATGGCTTGCCTTAGCAAGCAGTGTTGTGTGCTCTGAGTGTGTGCGCCCCCTTCTTGAAAATGTCTGGAATGAGCTCAATTTGGTTTTTTTTGTCGTCATTCTGTTATGCAAATGTCATTGAAAGAATTACATTTTAGAATTCAAGGAATTAATTATATAACATATGCTAAATAGCTGCACGCTACCATTAGAAGTAAAACAGTAACAAAGTATAGATGTGTGAATATTGCCACAAGAGAAATTACAATTAACACTCAATAGGGAAAAAATAGGCCTCACAGAAAGAAAAAAAAACGAATTTGTGTGCTTACATAATTAGGACTGAATACCAAATGTTACAGCATTATCCTTAAGGTATTAATATTAAAAGGCATTCACATCATCTGAGTAAATTGGTTGCTGCTGAAATAAAAGCGCCTCTTTTTACATTACAAAACGATAGATTTGTGCCGGCTTGGAATGCCTGTGTTTTAAATAGACTTCACCGTGCTCAAATTTCCAGCACTAGAAAAAGAGCTTTTAAAAAAACATCTGTTCAAAGCTGTCTGTACCGAAGGAAGCTGTCTGTCAAAACAGACGGAGATCAAACTTTTTCAGGACATTAGAATACAGCAAAGGGTTTTTCTTCTGAAAAAGGCGTGGAAATTGAGGCTTGCTGGTCGTAAGAACACAGCTGAGTAAACAACACATGGCTATGCTCGGCCACAAAACTACTGATTCTAAAAGTTACAAATACAGCTTCATTATTTTGGATAAAATAGAAAGGATTAAAAGCAGGGATTTTCTTTCTTGTTGCTTTTCATATGTGGAAACATTAAAAGAGTTAGTGATCATTATTAAAAAAAAAGTGCAAAAATTATTAACAATAATTGCACTAAAATCGTTTTTCTTTGGATCTTTATAATGTCTAAATAATCCTACTGTGACAAATATATAAGCTCCTAGCATCAAAGTTGAATTTGAGCAGCACTTTACCAGTGTGGGGAGTGAAATGTGAAATTTCACTTTACCCAGGCATATAAAAACTTATTTTATAAGGGTGTACCTTATACATTTCTGACCTCCCACCTCTGGGATATCTAGGGGGAGACCCTGGGGGTCCCTAATATGCTAAAACATTGTAGGTTAATCATTTTTAAGTGCCCCTACCACCAAAGTCAATTTTGGGCACAATTTACTTTTTAAAAGCAGTCCTGGCACCCAGGGCTGTTTTCAAACTGATCTTAGGTTTCAGCGGTGCACACATGCGACTGCAGAACACGCAGCTGACCTCTAAACTGCTAGAAAGCACATCACACACTGCACACGAATGAAAATTAGTATAAAATAAGACAGCAAACAGTGCATCTTACCTTTAAAATTATTAGCTCACAGGCACGGAACAGGACTGCTTTTCAGCTGTGCTTCTCCAGAGTTTCTTTGAATTGGAAAGACCGCATGGAATAGCCCTACTGACAGGGGACAGCAGGTTAAGGGTCAAAGGCCATGTTCTGTATTTAGAACTGACCAGCCTTACTGCATGTAAAAATTTCCACGCAGGGAGCCACTGTGACAGTATGTGATTTCTACATTACACTATGAAAGCTTGTAATGTTACAGAGTATAGGGTAAAACACCACAGGTAAATGTAAATGTTGCTCTATTGATGTCTGAGGCTATAATGTGCCTAGGGAAATTAGGGTGAAAATGAATTCTCAATTCTTGTTAATAATATTAGGGATATCGCCATTAGTAATTTAACCACATTTAAGAAATAGAAGAATTTACTTAGTTGTTTCACTAAAGTTATGGCCTTGATTAAGCCTTCCTGGAGCTAGGGCCAGATTAAAAGGCTATGAAATTCAGTTTGCATTCATGCGCCCTCATGTTACACTAGTACAATTGCTAAAAGAATTGGTAGTTGGTTATTAATGTTTTCTAGCTAGCTCAAATGTGCTATTTACCTCCTACAAGTTTGTTTGTGCCCAGCTGCCAAACATAGGGGTAGATAGTGTCGACAGAAGGTCACCTGTTTCAGGTTACCTGCTGTCGAATGAGGGGAAGAGATTAGGGAGATTAGCTCCTGGGCAAATTAAGGGTAACTACAATTAAGTAATACATTGTCATTTTTCTTGATTTATATGCTCTCTCTCTCTCTTTTTCTCACTCTCTCTTGAGCCTGTCTAAGTTGTCTAGGAACGGCCATGAGATGTTTAATTGACTATTCAGTAATACTGTTTTGAAATTGTTAAGATTAATAAAATGAATAAAAAAATATGCCATGTTACTGCCTATCCTGTCTGATGAAATTATGAAAGGATGAGTAGTCTAGATTGATGTTCCCTTATTTGATCTTTAAAGGGGAACTATATGTGGGTAGTTTTTGTTTTAAAATTCTCAGGTGATAACACCATTATTGTTAGTTATTTTTTATGCTACATACAGTTTTGCAAAGGCATTATTAGTCTCTTATTAGTCTGTGTAATTGAGCTGACAGGATCCCTGTTAAATTAGCAGTTTTAGATTTTCCCGCCGCACCTATAACATGAGAGCATGGTCCTAAGCGTAAAATGTAGGTGTTTTTACGTAAGTAAAATTATTTTAGAAGTGTCTGCAGTCCTGTACAAGTAGTGAAACACAAGCTTGTTAAGACAAGAAGCACAGAAGAATGCTTGTTCTAAAACTTCCCCTTCTTGAGGTTCTTCAGATGAATAATATAGGAATACACAAATGTAAGGATTTAGAGTATGTCCGTATTGTTTTTCTTTTTCCCTCAGAATTTAGTAAATAAACATAGACTTCCTTGGCTGCTTCACATAGTGTAACGTTTTACTCTTGTCAGTTCACCAAAAAGTTCCTTTTATACTCACTAATTGGTCCAGGGTTGTTTTTTTAACTTTCAGATAGATGAAGTGGTTCTTGGGTGCCTTGCTAATGTATGGGGCGCCCCAAGCTAAAAAAAGGAGAAGGTATTTGGAAATGGACTATCCTCTCTGCTTGATAGATTATTTGTATGCCTTGGCTAAAGATTTTTTGTTCTGTCCATCAATAGATATCTGCTGCCCTACAACCATTGCCAGAGGGGCCCGGACATCACATTCAGCCTGGGGAGTTAGCGCCAGTCCAGCTTGAAGCCAAGGTGAAGGGAACCAGCACAGGCATTGCTGGCAACTAGGACCTCAGTGAAGGTAGAAGGCCGGAAGCACTGGGACGAGAAGTGTGTACCCCTGCTACTGTCTTGGACGAAAGACGGGGTCACAAATCAGAATGGAGAAGTCGTGGATCCAGTTTTTGATGCCCAGCTGAGAGAGTCACAGACCGACAAGGACGGCAAGGAGGCTTTTGCTTGAGGTGACCCCCTTTGAAACAAGGGTTGCTTCAGGCCTTTGAGTCCTGGTCCCTAAGTGAATGCAAGTCTGCACCTTTGTTTGTTGATCAGGAGGTGTCTGAGCATACTGGGTACAATCTTTGGCCCCGACAAAAGAGCAGTGCGCCAGCGGAGCAACACAGGAGTTAGGGAAGGACTTGAGTTCAGGGTACAGGTGCTGTGCCTTTGGTGCCTGTTAGATTAAAGTGAAGAAAACTGGTGCACTGCCTGAGACACTGGACAGGATCATTGAGGGCATTTGCCCCGGAGGATGATTGCTTGCCCTATCCTGAAAGAAGAAACTTTTTCCCTTAAAACTGGGCCGTGATTGTTTTCTTGAGTTGCAAGTTGTGCAGCTCCACAGTTGGAAAAGAACTTCGATAGGAGCCTGCCTGTGAGGCTCAGACGGACACAGGGAGAAGACTCCCCTCTGGCTGGTTGTACAGCGGCTTCTATTCTTTAAGTACTTTTTAGCAATGTATCCCTTTGGTCGTCCCATTTTTGAGGAGGAGCAGCCCTCGTCCTAATTCCTATGGCCCCGTTTGGTCTTCCTGGTCCCCTGGAGCGAAAATTGTTTTTGTAATGATCCTTGTATTTGCTTTAATATTTGCATTAGCAATGTTTATTCTGCAAGAGAAACGTTTTTTTGAACAGTCGACAAATATTACTCTGCCCCTCCTCCTGAGCATATCAATTGGTACTCTAGCCCTCATGAAAAGAACACTGGAAAGGTCTATTAAAAAAAATGTTTTTTATTTAAGATATTATATTAGATATGTGTTGTTGGCTATTCTGAAGCTGAAATAGATGGTCACTGAAATACATTGGAGCCCTGAAACATAGAATTGGACTGGATGGTTTTGGGATTTACTTTTTGCTTAGGGTTGGAAAAATTGATAGTTCTGTTTGTAATAATAGCCATCATTTTCTCCTGTTATCTGTGTGTTCATTATGACCCAATGCTCTGTTCCCCATGTATTTCTATTTGTATCTCACCAGTTAAGCAATGTTAAAAATGTAAATGCCCACCTAGCAATGGATAGGATAAATGTGCAGGATAACTTCCATGCTTCTAGATCATAGTGGATGTCTTCAGCAAATGCTAAAACGGCCATCTGTGGAAAACTAGCTGCAATGGTTGTTAGCATCAGCTGAAGCCATTTTGTTTCTGGCAGCCGTTTTAGTTAGCCATGTGCTCGCCATGTGCTTTCTCCCTCTTCACTATTGCCTGCCCTTGTATTCTTCTTGTGTCATCTGTTACAGTTAACTCCTTCAGTACTGAGCCAGAGCACTGCACATGCTCAGAAAGGTCTAGCTGGTAGAATGCACCTGCTCTTGAAGTAACTGTCAGGCTATTTTAACTAATGTTAGTAATATTGTAAACCCTCCCACTCTGTTGACTAAGCAATTCTTATGTATCCTTATATGTAACTAGCTATTCATGTGTGCACTTGTACCGCCTCTTTTTGAGTCTACATGCTAACTCAGCGGTAAACTGGGCATAAAAGGCCCAGGATCTTTGTATTCCTTAGACTGTCTCATACAGTGGCCTGCGGGTACTGTATTGACACAGTTTCCCTCATGTGAGGTTAATAAAGTTGTTATTTTGATATTCCAGCTTCCGTGCCAATCTCTTCTTTGTTGGTTTAAGGACCAGGTGCATCAGTGAACCCCTAGAAAGGTTTTTTCTTCTACAATACTTGTGGGCCAAGTTCAGAAACTGCAAAGTGCAGGGCATCCTTTTGAGAGAAACATCAGTGCCTTTAATGCCCGTAAGAGCAAAGCATATCGACAGGTGTCAGAAGGACATAGGAGGACGAAGATGCTGGGCTTCAGCAGGTCACTTCCCTTGCGGCATCAGGTGCAAGGGGTGCAGTATGCAGGCTGGCTTGTGGCATTTTCTTTTCCACCTGCGCAAGAAATGTTACCAGCCTGCAGTTTAACTGTGGGTCCCCAGGCTTAAAGCAGGCCGGGTGCGGATCCCTCTGTAGTTAAAATGAGCTTTGAGCAGCCAAGACATTTCCCCCATCAGCTCTTTACAAATGCATAGCAAGTGCTGCATGTCCTCTGTTCATTTGCCACATAGGTGCCAGTCGAATGAGGTTGACTCCCTCTGCCAAGGTGGAAGATGCAGAGCAGACGGGAGAATCCCCAGGCGGTGTTTCAAACATTTTTGATTCTGGAGTAGCCTAGGCCAAAATACTTTTGTGTGCATTAGCTATTTATTGTCATCCAGGCGTGGCTTCTGCCTGAGAACATGGCCTTGTCTTCAACCAGTGAGAGCCTTTTTATTGATTTCCAAACCAGTTTTTTAAAGACTGCATGGCTGGTTTGTATGTTCCAAAGCTGGGACAGCCCGGTTTTTGCGAGAGATTCCTGAAGATAGCTTCTGGCGGACGATATATTCCTGTTCTGCAGTTCTTGCCAAAGCAGATGGTTTAAGGTGTTTGGGGAGGTGTTTTTGATCTCATGCCAGCAGATGATAAATGATCCTTGCCAGAAACTGTTTCATTAGCCAACAAAAATTATTATTGGTGGCAGGGTATACAGACTGCTGCACTACTACCCGTGTTTTTAAAGTACTAGAAACCAATGCTGGTTTCCTATTCGGTCTCCAACAAATGCCCACCTCTCAGCACCAGCCACCATTAATGGTCCTTAATAACAAAACATGAAAAACAAGATAAGAGAGGCACATAAATGGAGATATCTGAACAAAGTCCTTGGGATAATCCACAAGACAGCGAAATCACGATGACAGAGGCAATCGTTCTTTATATATTCTTAGTTTCTTTTATTCGTTTCTTGGCACTACATATGCACTTTTTGCAAAACAGCCAACGCGTTTCGCCCACAATTCGGGCTTCTTCAGGGCTGTAAACATGACAAAACAACACTGTCACCATATTGGACATAAAACATTTAACAAGAAAACAGCAAATCCACATACACATTAGACATATATATACAAAACATATAAAAACATTTATTTTCACTTACAGCGTGGTCTCAAATCTTAAATCATTCTTATGTTAAAATACATTTATTACTTTCACCAACTTGATATGAAAGACAAATATGTCTCTACATGTTGTTAACGCAGTTGGCGATAACACATCTCCACTCTCTAAGGACATTAAGGTCCTTGCATTTCGTAAGAATCTGACACTCATGTAGAAGGGTGGTAAACAACATACATTCCCCAACATGTGCCAAATATAGTTGAAAGAAACCAGAGAGGAAATCCTCATTACCAATCACAAACGCGTGATAGAGACATTATTCCACAACACCTGGAAGCCAACTATAAGTTTAAAAAGGCGCGTGAAGGGCTATCTTCCTACCTCTGTTGGCTCACAACACAAAAACGAAACACGGGTAATAAGGTGGACATTCAAAGAAAGACAACCATATGGTTTGCTCACTTGTGCTACAATAGTAATGTGTACATTAGAAAAATATTTTTAAGGTGATCGATACACATAGTACCATAATTAGTTTAATACCCAGCGTGATCTGGCTGGGTAATCCCCCACTGGGGGTGTCCTAGTGTTGGAAAAAAGTCCTCATCACAATTTTCATCAAAATTCGGTCCAAATCTACAGATAACACAAATGCCTTTATTAAGAATGAGGATTTGTAACGCATAGTTGTCTTTGACACATTTGATAGTGTATGGAAAACAACAAAAATTCTGCACCATGTAATATTCCTACATATCGAAAAGTCAAAAACACTTTCAAAATTGCACCGGTAATACGCCCATATCAAAAAGAGGACGTCTGCAAAAACTGGAAGTGCCTCGTGCAACCATGAGCTATCCAAACAAATAAGATATTCGCAAAACCCTAGTGCACGAACACATCTCTGTGGATAAATACCAGATAACGATAAACTGATACCCTACACCCGTGAAAAGTGTGTACCATCACCAAGAGCAAGGAACTCAAAACATCAGTATCAGTCCTCAAACGTGTATTGTCAGTCGCTTATTGCCTCCATACTATACGGGACCAAATCAAACACGCGTCTATGTTGCGCAGTGTTTATGAAAGCTGGAATATAAGTAAACACGTCATAGTTTGTAATTCGCAGTACGTAGAGTGCACATAGCAACCTGGGCATATGGCCCCTACGTTGCTCCTTCCTATGAAAAAATGCTGGCCAAGTTACTCACCCGTGTACGGCCAATTAGGGAATCAGCTGTGATTCTGTTGCGTCAAACCGTCCTGCACGTTACGGCGGTCTTATATACTGAGATCCAATCGACGTAATTCAAGGAAGACTAGAACACGTCCAAGTAATAGCGTGACCTACGTACGTCCCCCCGCAACGTCAGATCGAACCTCTCCCCGCGGATGCCGTGATATCGCAGTAACTAATTATGCATTTAAAAAACCATCACAACGAACACAATAGGTAATGTGGCTTCCTTACGAATAAACACAGTCAATACTTATTCTGTATGCAATCATTCTGATGGTTGAAGCGCCTTTATGAGCCAAAGCAATTCTTTATTAGCAGTCCAATACTTGCGTCAGAGAGACCTTTCCTTCCTACCATCATATAGTCAACAACTGTACATCAGTTTTAATACGGAGCATCATGGTCATTGTATTCTATTCAAATACATATATGGCTCAGATGATATGAGCAATAATAAAGTAGAGCGAAACAGTACTAGCGCAACGCGTAGAATTCCATAATAGAGAAGAGAGACCTTTTTCTCCTACCATCAGAGGAACAGCAGTTATTGATCTGTTTTTAATACGAGGCATCATAATCATTATATTGATGCTTAGTAGTATATATAACTCATATAACACAAACAATAATAGAATAGAATCAACAATTCCAGTTTTTTTGTTCTAATCCAATAGTGTAACGCACAGACTTCAATCACAAAGAAGGTTAGTTATTCGCGAAATTGAGCCAACATGCAAAATAACTTCTGCTGTATGCGTCTACATGTCCAACTTCATGTATAAACTTCAGTAAAAAGAGTACCATTAAACAAACCAAGGAAAAGCATGGCATGTTATATCCCGACTATCCAAGAGATATGCTGTTGCAATGTTATATACGTAAAGACTCATAGAAAGTAATGTAATTCTGTATCAAGATTGAGTCCTTCATGTACTGATCTCAATCTACATATCCAGTTGACGTAGAAGAAGTTCTCTATCACCACCTCTTTGAGTATGTGGCAATAGATCAATTGCATGGAATTTAAAATTGGACCTACCACTAGTTGAATTGCAAGTGTGAGAAACCAATGCATATGACACATCCCCAGTAATACAGGCTCTCCTAGGTTCCTGGATGCGTGTTTTAAGAGGGCGAACTGTACTACACACATAAATTATGCCACACACGCATATGATCACATAGATTACATAGCATGTTAGACAATTCATGTAAAGTCTGATGGTATATGTTCTTTTCACATTATACTCAAAAGTCTTGGTTTTTACTCCCAAATGACAAATGTTACAGCCGCCACATGGGAAAAAGCCAAGAGGACGGGCAAGCCAGGTGTCCTGTACCTTCCTATTTGGACGTGTGTAGCTAGGGCACACCAGTTCCCTAATGGTCTTGCATCTTCTGTAAACGATGCTAGGATTTTGTTGGAGAAGATGGCCCACCCCTGGTACTCCCTTCAACAGATACCAGTGTTTTTACAAGATTTTAAACACCTCCTGGTTGAGTTGGTTGTTATGAATGACAAGCGTTCTCTCTTCAACTTATTTCTGGGCAGAAGGTGTTTCAGTACGTTTCACCTTACTCGCTCTAGCTACCGCCTGTTGGAGTACAGATTCTTTGTACCCACGGCATCTAAGATGTTGTACCAACTGTCTGCTATGGTCCTCATACTGTACCTCATCACTACAGTTCCTCCTTATACGGACAAGTTCCCCATAGGGGATCGCCTTCTTAGTGCAAGGCGGATGTGCACTCTGAAAATGTAGCATGCTATTGACGGCTGTTTCCTTTCTATACATAGTACTGTGTAGGGTGCTGTTCCGTACATACAGAAGCAGATCGAGAAATTTGATCTTAGTTTGTGACATCGTCATTGTGAATCTAACGTTAAATGGATTAACATTGAGGTATGCAAAATAAGATTTAAAAGCAGCCTCTGTTCCCGACCAGATGATAAAAATATCGTCTATATAACGCCCCCAGAAATTGATGTTCTTAGTCCACAATGCAGCAGATGGGGCCCAGGCATACACAGATTCTACCCACCCCATGAATAGGTTGGCATAGGAAGGGGCAAATTTGGACCCCATTGCGGTCCCCTGAAGTTGTTAGAACCAGGAGTCATTATAGAGGAAAAAGTTATTTAAGATCAAGGAAATCATATCTAGTATCATCCTGTTGTGATCATATTGGCTAGCCCTGCGTGATGATAAGAACTCAACTGCTCTACATCCATACTCTTCTTTAATACAAGTATAAAGGGATTCCACATCCACTGTAATGAGCCACATTGAGTCATCCCATACTAGATCATCCAGTTTGTTAAGCAAGTCGGTAGTGTCTCTAATAAAAGACGGGAGATTAACCACCATAGGTTGGGGGAAGGAGTCTACAAACTGCGTCAATGGTTCAGTGAGGGAACCTATGCCAGAAATGATAGGCCGCCAGGTGGAAACTTTTCTTTTTTATGAATTTTTGGTAAAAGGTATAGGCAAGGATACCTAGGATGCTCCACCCATAAAAATCTATGTTCCGTCTCTGAAAGGAGACATACTTCCTTCCAGTGTGCAAGTTTGTCGTGGATGGTGCGTGACGAGATGGGGTAAGAATTAGAATCCATTTTTCTATAACAAGCTATATTGTCCAATTGCCTGTATACCTCCAAATCGTACTCTTTCCTGTTCATCAGGACAGTGTTGCCCTCTTTATCCGCCTCTCGTACAATTATCTCATTATCGTTACTCAAATTGGTCAGAGCGAGTCTTTCCTCCTTACTAAGATTGTCTTTAGCTATCCTCTTCTGTGTTGTCAGTATCTTATTTTCTAACTCATAAAGGGCAGTGGTTACCTGTTGATAAAAAGCATCAATACTACTTAGATGGGCACCCTGTGGGGGAATTTACTACGCAGATGCAAGCCACTATCAGTTGTGTAGTCTTGTTCAATGCACAGATCATCCATCACCTCTTCCACAGTACGAGCATTTTCAGCATCAAGTGAGAGTAACAATGATACATTTTTGATATGGGATACAGACACTTCAGATGAGACAGGCATGCTTTTACTTGCAATCATTCATAAAGAAGTGACATTTTAGCTTGGCCTGTCTTGTAAATTTAAACAAATCCACATGTACATCGGGAAAGTTTCCATAATTTACAGGACAAAACCCTAAACTTTGTTCAGGGCAGCCACTTCATATTCATTCAGCATATGATCAGATAAGTTAATCACTAAGTTCTCAGCCAAATCTAAGTCCTCTGTTCCATCTGTTCTCAACTTCATCTCCGTCACTATTGTCTGTTCTGTCTCCTCTTCTGATTTCGAGTCAGTACTCCTTCCTTTACATCTGTTCTGAGCCATATATGTATTTGAATAGAATACAATGACCATGATGCTCCGTATTAAAACGGATGTACAGTTGCTGACTATATGATGGTAGGAATGAAAGGTCTCTCTGACGCAAGTATTGGACTGCTAATAAAGAATTGCTTTGGCTCATAAAGGCGCTTCAACCCTCAGAATGATTGCATACAGAATAAGTATTGACTGTGTTTATTCGTAAGCAAGCCACATTACCTATTGTGTTAGTTGTAATGGTTTTTTAAATGCATAATTAGTTACTGCGATATGATGGCATTCGCGGGGAGAGGTTCGACCTGACGTTGCGGAGGGACGTACGTAGGTCACGCTATTACTTGGACGCGTTCTAGTCTTCCTTGAATTACGTCAATTGGATCTCAGTATTTAAGACCGCCGTAACGTGCAGGACGGTTTGACGCAACAGAATCACAGCTGATTCCCTAATGGCCTTACACAGGTGAGTAACTTGGCTGGCATTTTTTCATAGGAAGGAGCAACGTAGTGGCCATATGCCCAGGTTGCTATGCGCACTCTACGTACTGCAAATTACAAACTATGACGTGTTTACTTATATTCCAGCTTTCATAAACACTGCGCAACATAGACGAGTGTTTGATTTGGTCCCGTATAGTATGGAGACAATAAGCGACTGACAATACACGTTTGAGGTATGATACTGATGTTTTGAGTTCCTTGTTCTTGGTGATGGTACACACTTTTCACGAGTGTAGGGTATTAGTTTATCGTTATCTGGTATTTATCCACAGAGATGTGTTCGTGCACTAGGGTTTTGCGAATATCTTATTTGTTTGGATAGATCATGGTTGCACGAGGCACTTCCAGTTTTTGCAGACGTCCTCTTTTTGAGATGGGCGTATTACCAGTGCGATTTTGAAAGTGTTTTTGACTTTTCAATATGTAGGAATATTACATGGTGCATAATGTTTGATGTTTTCTGTACACTATCAAATGTGTCAAAGACAACTGTGCGTTACAAATCCTTATTCTTAATAAAGGCATTTGTGTTATCTGTAGATTTGGACCAAATTTTGATGAAAATTGTGATGAGGACTTTTTTCCAACACTAGGACACCCGCAGTGGGGATTACCCAGCCAGATCACGGTGGGTATTAAACTAATTATGGTACTATGTGTATCGATAACCATAAAAATATTTTTCTAATGTACACATTACTATTGTAGCACAAGTGAGCAAACCATATGGTTGTCTTTCTTTGAATGCCCACCTTATTACCCGTGTTTCGTTTTTGTGTTGTGAGCCAACAGAGGTAGGAAGATAGCCCTACACGCGCCTTTTTAAACTTATAGTAGGCTTCCAGGTGTTGTGGAATAATGTCTCTATCACGCATTTGTGATTGGTAATGAGGATTTCCTCTCTGGTTTCTTTCAACTATATTTGGCACATGTTGGGGAATGTACGATGTTTACCACCCTTCTACATGAGTGTCAGATTCTTACGAAATGCAAGGATCTTAATGTCCTTAGAGAGTGGAGATGTGTTATCGCCAACTGCGCTAACAACATGTAGAGACATATTTGTCTTTCATATTATCAAGTTGGTGAAAGTAATAAATGTATTTTAACATAAGAATGATTTAAGATTTGAGACCACGTTGTAAGTGAAAATGTTTTTATATGTTTTGTATATATATGTCTAATATGTATGTGGATTTGCTGTTTTCTTGTTAAATGTTTTATGTCCAATATGGTGACAGTGTTGTTTTGTCATGTCTACAGCCCTGAAGAAGCCCGAATTGTGGGCGAAACGCGTTGGCTGTTTTGCAAAAAGTGCATATGTAGTGCCAAGCAACGAATAAAAGAAACTAAGAATATATAAAGAACGATTGCCTCTGTCATCGTGATTTCGCTGTCTTGTGGATTATCCCATGGACTTTGTTCAGATATCTCCATTTATGTGCCTCTCTTATTTTGTTTTTCAACTGTTTCATTAGGCCGAACTTCAGCCGAATCTGTGCTACCGAAGAATAATTTGGGAGACTGAAAAATTCTGTATGCCTTGACCAGAGTGCTATCCAATATTTTGGCATCTCTGCCTCTCAGGGATTCGCAACCATAAGTGATTGTGGGTAGTATTTTAGCTTGTGCCACCCAAAGGAGAGGGAGGAATATAGCATGTTACAACGCATGCTATTACATCACGTACTATTACAATGCGGTCGATACAATGACCTCGTTGTTAGTACGCAATACCTTTACATCGCAAGTCATTACAATGACTTGCTGTAGGGGGCGAGCTGGACTTAGGAATAGTATTATTTACTATTCCTACTCCAGTTTGCGCAACAGCAGGGAAGGTGTTGGATTTCATATCCAATACCTTAGTGCCCCCTACAGCATGTCGTTCTAATGACTTGCGATGTAAAGGTATTGCATAGTAACAACGGAGTCGTTGTAACAACCGCGTTGTAAAAGCACTGCGTTGTTATAACAGCGTTGTAAACGCTGTTTCCCAGAGGGGGCAGCGTTGGTCCTGTCAGTTTTGATTTGAGATTCTTCAGTGTAACTGCTAATGCCAAATCTTTCCTTTTAATCACCTCTTTCTTGGAGGTGAATACTCCCACTTTGTCAATGATTATGCCTAGGTATTTGTAATCGGCTGCAGTCTGGATTTGTGTGCTACCCAGGTACAAGGTTGGAGGCTTTTTTCTTTTGTTATTGATAGACCTTGTTCATGTCTTCTCGAGGTTCACCTCCAGAAAGTTCTATGTGGCATACTTCTGCATTGTGTTTAGGAGGTGTTGCAAACCCACCTGTGTGTGACTGATCAGGACCGCATACAGAAAGCTGGATAGTGCTGTGTCCCCCAACCTAGGACCATGCGAGATGCAGGTAATGAGTGCCTGTGTCAGATCCGCCATGTAAAGATTGAATAGTATAGGGGTGAGCACACACCCCTGCTTCAGCCCTTTAGTAGTTGGAATTTGCCTGGGGAGGTGTGTGCACGTGCCCAGTTTTACCTCCACCCATGTGTCTGTGTGACGTAGGATCAGCATGTACAAAAAAACCTTTGAATGTTGCAACAGGTCAGTTTCCTCCAGAGCCTTTTCCTGTCTATGTGGTCGAAAGCTGCCCTAAAATCGATAAAACAGAGGTGGAGAAGCAGCTCGGAGGACTTCACCATGTCTATAAGTAGTGACATGGCCAGAATGTTTGTTTTTGTACCTGTTGCTTTGGAGAACCCAGTCTGATTGAGCGGGATGATTGCATTCGCTGATGCCCAAGATGTAAGTTCCTCTAGCAGTGTTCCTGCAAAGTATTTTGCCTCATTGTCAATCAGGGCAACCTGACAGAAGTTTTTTGGTGAGGACTTGTCTCCACTTTTGTGTATAGGAGAGATTAGAGCCTTTCCAGGAAGCTGGAAGTGTCCCCAGAAATCTAATTCGAGGAAAAAAGGGTCTAGGGCTGCTGCCCAATATTCTGCACTTTAAAGAGTCCCAGTGGGATACCATTGGGGCCCGGGGCCCCTTCTCTCCTTCCTTTAGCAATTTTTCGCTTGATTAGGTTTTATGGCACAGCCTAAAGTCAAGCCGAGAATTGTCAGTTGATTGAGGAGAAAATAATACGGAGCTGCCCCCGCTTGAATGGTCTATATTTGTGATGCCTTCTGACGCCGTGCTATTGGTTTGGTTTATAGTGGTTATAGTGCCTTCATGATTGTAATGGGCCCTCAGATAGTCTGCCCAGGTTTCCTCAGGGATGTAGGATGCAACTCCCCTGTGCAGTGCGCACATTATTTTGTTAACTGTCCCCCAAATGGTGCACTGTATTTAGACTTTATTTCGGAGAATAGCTATGCCCAGACCTCGTCTTTTTGTGTTCTGTTGATATCCCACTTTTGTTTTTTTTAGCAGGCTTCTTTGTTGACAGAGTAGTAATTGGCGGTCTGTATTCCCGGGTTTATGTCTCAATGATCTCAATGTGTTATTTATAGCCCTTTTAAGTTGCTTCAGTTGTTTCCGTTGGGTTGCCGTGATCCCTCCAACTTCGATAGGTGATTGGTGGAGCTTTATTCTAGGTGACGTGGCGTAAATATTTGCCAGACTGGCAGTGAAACCTTCCCATTTGTTAATAATTGTCACAATTCACTCCCTGTGCTCTCGTTCCCACCACCAGGGGGCCGAATTGTGGGGCTTTCCAGTATTCTAATATGCTTCCAGACACTCCCCTGTATGCATATCCTGACTTCCAGGCAGTTGGACATCATTTAGGAATTGACATCCATTCCCAATCCATGCCGGGTTTTGTGGAAGCCAGTCTGCTCATGCTGGAAACTCCATTACCTATAATACCCTGCTCACTGCTTTGTCTCCACCCCTGCAGGCCAAGGATGGGTGGAGGAATTCAGTTCACCTGTAGCTGGCTGCTGCTAGCCTGCTCACACCTGATGCATGTGATTACTGTGAGCTCTTTTAAGCCCCAGCTCCCTTCAGCCCAGTGTTGGTCATTGTAGCTGTATACCGGTGAGGCCGATCCTTGTTTCCAGTGTTTCCTGAGCTTTTGATACCCTTGTTTCCAGTGTTTTCTGAGCTTTTGATATTCCTTGATTCCTGAGCTATAGCTATTCCTTGTGCCTGAATTAGCACTGCCTGCAGTGCTACCTTGTTTCCTGAGTTCCTGAGCTATAGTTATTCTTTGTTCCTGTTCCTGGGCATCAGCTATTTCTTGTTCCTGATTTGCACTGCTTGCAGTGCTCTCTTGACTCCTTGTTTCCTGAGCTGTAGCTATTTCCTGTTTCCTTGAACCAGTACTGCCTGCAGTGCTACCTTGACTCCTGAGCCTTAGCATTCCTTGTTCCTGACCTGCAGCAGTTTCCCTTCTCCTGAACTAGCACTACCTGCAGTGCTACTTTAACTCCCGAGCTTTTGCTCAATTCTTGTTCCTGCCCCAGCACTGCCTTCTATGCTACTTTGTTTTCTTGATTCCTGAACCTGCACGATTCTAGTATACCCTTGTAGCATCCCCTTTTGTATATCCTTTTCCAGTTCCTGCCTTTCTTCCCATTTCCTTGGTTCCAGTTCTAGTTTGCTGTCTTTCTATTTCTGCTGTCTTGCTTCTATTACCTTGTATGTTTGTTACCTGCTTTCTGCCAACTGTGCCCTGTGATTTCCTTCCTTTCCTGTTAAGCACTCCTCCTTGCTAGCTCCTTGTCTATTGTGCTTGTGTTTAGTTCTACCCCTTTGCTGTTACTGCCTTGCGTGTTCCTGTTTGATCGCCAGGATCCGTGGGCACAGCTGACTACCTAGGTGGTGTTTCTTGTTCACTTTGAGTATTGTCTTTGAGTTACTGTCATAACATCACCATAGGTATAAGCTCCACAGACCCTGCCTTTGCATACATATCCTATATGTGGGTATTTTCAGTCAGTATCTGTAACAGCAATTGTGGGTGAGGAACTTACTGAGCTTCAGTCTTACCGTGCGGAGCTCCTGAGCGCTTTACCCCACATTCCCTTTATTGTTAATGTTGTATTATATATATATGTCTTACACGTCCGTCCTGGGTGTAGTTAGTCTGAATGCTAAATTGCCTTGTGAGTGCCCTTCCTTTCTGAGTCTTAGCCATCTTGTACAGGCTTCCCTTTGGATCCCTTTTTGTCCTCTGACTCCTTGTGTGATCCTGGGCAGCGCTGTACTACTCTTTCTGTGCACGGTACGTTTTCTACCCAGTCCCCAGTCCTTGCTCAAGTCCTTGACTGTGTTCCCGACATAGTCCCGGACAGTCCCTGACAATAATGCAGCCTGCTGTATCTGTTTATACTTGTAGCAGATCCATTACTGACTGGAGCACCTCCTCTGTGAACGCTAACGCAGTTTTAATATGTTTAAATTGATCGTGAAGCTGGAGTCTGGTGCCTCTGCAGAGCGGTTTAATACAGGCGCAGTTGCTGAAAGGAGTATATCCTGTGGCCGATGGTCATGGTCACCTTTGTCCCCTAAGCGAAATGCAGAGACGCGATGGAACAGTGGGAGGGAGACCAGCATGTAGTCTAATGTTGAGCAGGTGGATGCAAAATAAAAGGAGGCCGCCGGCGGAGAGTCATCAGGGAATCTTCTATTGAGTGCCCTGAAGTTGGTATGCTCTAGATTGCCCAATAGGCGACTGGCAGTTCTGCTCATTTTGCTGTGAGGGTTGCAGCTTTGTATTGGTATGTTCCAATACAAGGACTGGCCCGTCGCTACATCATCTGCTAAAGATCCTAGCAGATGAGGATTCAGATCTCCTGAAAGAATAAGGTTGAAGGTTTCTAGCTTGCTCATATTCATCAGGAGGTAATCCGGTAAGTGTTCAGAGTCTTGTTTTTTTGCGTTTTTGGTGGATATAGGCATTGAAGATTGCTACCTCTTCTATTCCTTTGAAGATGAGGGAGGTCTTGACTGTAATGTTGGTTGTCGAAGCAGAGTGCACTTCCTCTGCTGCAGTTGTACAGGTTGTTGACACATAGGTTGTCAGTCCGTGTGACGAGGAGCCGAATACTGACCCTGCCTCCTCGGACTTACTGCCCGAACAATTGCCCCCTTACTTGTCTCCATGTCCCCTCCTCTGTTTTCAGGCCCCGGCTGCCGGTCCTGTCGAACACTACCCCTTTAAGGCTTCTCCACCAGGGACTCCCTCTGCCGGCCATGTGACCTGGTCACATGATCTCCTCGACTTCAAAGAGGAAGAGACGGGAGGAAGAGAGAGCTCGCTTGGAGGACGCCGGAGAGGAGCAACCGACGAGTTTGTAGGAGAACGAGACGTCCAAACCTTCTTCATCGCACCGGGATACGGAGAACCGCTGACCTTCCCTGATGAGAAGGAAGAGCTCCAGTCCGCTGGGAGGACCAAGGACGACGAAAAGAGGGAGCCGGACCCTTCCCGGCACCGCGCTGAAAGCCGCCACGGCCCAGGAGGGTCGTGGCTCCACAAGGTACGAGGCCAGCTGGGGGCTGTGTGGGGTATGGGAAGCGCGGGGGTAAGGGGCAGACGCACCGAGGCTCCAGAGTAGGCCGAAACGCTGAGAATCGACAAAGCCTCCTAGCGCGTAAAGCCTTGGGAACAGGACCAGCGCGAATCACGGTGTTGGTCGGGTGTACAGTCCCTCACTCCCTTCCCCTGACTGGTTGTTAAGCACAGAAACGTCCCCCTGACCGTGCCTTCCATTTCTTTCTCTTTATTTTCTGATTCCCGGACCCTGGCATCACTGCACGGAACGATCAACCCCTCCTGTCCTCTGGAGCCTGAAGCCAAAGGACTCCTGCTCTCTGACGGAAGAGAGTGAAGACGGCCACATCTTTGTTTTGTTCTAGGACGCTGTCCTATAATACTAAACCCTGCAATAAAATACTCTTACAACCATACCCTGTCTGCCGACTCCTTCTCCACCGCGCCACACGTGGTGTCAGAAGTAGGATAGTTACGCCTCCAGGAGAGAATGGAGAACCTAATTCAACAGCTCATACGTGGGCAGGAGAAGCTGGAATGGGCTGTAGAAAAGCAGATGACGACAGCCCATGCAGACAGGGAACTCTTTAAGGACACCATGACTAACCTCGCCGAACGGCTAGAAAAGGTTGCAGATGACCGACTAGAGCTGACGACCCAGCTACAGAACCGCGCTGGGGTCGGGCCCACTGTTTCCCTTCACAAATATATAACTGGTGAAGACCCCGATGCGTTCTTCCTTAACTTTGAAAGAGCAGCCAGAGCGTCAGGCTGGCCGGAGCCCAAGTGGCCATTCTTTTTGGCTCCTCTTCTCACAGGGGAAGCCCAGGCCCAGTATCAAGTGGCAAACGCAAATGGCCATACCCCGTACTTGGAGATAAAAGGGATCATTCTGGATCACCTCGGAATGGACGCCGAGGCGTACCGAGTTCGGTTCAGAAAGGAGCGGGGAACACCTGCAGATAATCCGAAAACTCTATACTTTAAGTTGAAAGCAGCAGCAGACAAATGGCTAAAGCCCCAAATGAGCACAAAAGAAGAAATCATGTCGCTTGTTTATCTTGAACAATATATAGAAGCCCTACCGTATCCTATACAACGTTGGTTGAAACAACACACCCGCCTGACAGCTGAACAGGCGGTGGAGATGGCGACGTCTTTCTACCGGGCACAACCCCGCACGTTGTCATGGGACACCGAGAAGCCTCCACGCCCTCCTGCTCCCACCGGAAGAGTGGAACGAAAGACCTTGAAACCAAGTACCGAGCCCTCGAAATCCCGACACTATCGTCCAGAACCCGTTCCTATTAGGGGTCCCCAGTGCTTCGAGTGTGGAGATTGGGGGCATATTGCTAGGAACTGTCCCCGGAAAAAGCCTCCAGAAGAACCTATGGACATAGGCTGTGTCCCTCGGTCCATCTTGTATAAGGACGAAATGGGACACAGCTTTTACGTGAGTGTTTCTGTGGGTGGAGTGGCCATCAAAGCCCTGTTAGACTCCGCCTGTCGACAGTCGGTTATTCGCCAGTCCCTAGTAAAACCCTCTTTCCATAGAACTCGACAGGTGGTCTATATCAGATGCGTGCATGGAGACGTCAAACTCTATCCCTTGATCTGTTTACCAGTTTCCCTTCCAAGCGGGGTGGTACTAGAGGCTAATCTCGGGGTTCTACCTTCTCTCCCAGAAGAGATGATCCTAGGCCAGGACAACCCGTCTTTCCTAACACTCCTTAAAAACACCTTACAGTCCAGAGAGGCACACTCCCCTACACGTCCTTCCCTCCTTACCCAAGCCCCCTGGCTCTCTGATAAAAGCTTTCGCTATAACCAGTCGAATGACCCCACTCTCCAGCCCGCTTGGGATCACGCCAGACGAGACCCTCCAAGTCAGACACCCGTATACCCCTTATTCCTGATACAAAATGAGCTCCTCTATAGGGTAGCTAAGGAAGGCGACACCCCCAACTTGTGGTTCCTCAGGCCTTCCGGGACCAAATTCTTTTTTGCACATTCTCACTTAACAGCGGGTCATAGGGGAGCGCAGAAGACAATAGACATGCTTTTACGGCACTTTTATTGGCCAGGTATATTTGCACACGTCACCAGATTTTGTCAGGAGTGTGAAATATGCCAAAGGAAAACCCATACAAACCCCCTCCTGTACCTTTGCAACCCCTTCCCATTATCGGTACCCCCTTTGAAAGGATAAGCATGGACCTTATCGGTCCACTCCCGCGAACCAAGAAGGGCAACCTCTACGCCTTGGTGGTCGTGGACTACGCCACACGATACCCCGAGGCCTTTCCCTTACGTACCCCCACCAGCCAGAACATTAGCGACAGGCTCCTGGAACTGTTTTCCCGGGTAGGCTTCCCACGTGAGATACTCACGGACCAAGGGACCCCTTTTGTCTCAAAAATAATGAAGGCGGTATGCCGGTCCCTGGATATCTCACACATAAAGACTTCGGTATACCACCCCCAAACAGATGGCTTATGTGAACGCTATAATTCCACCCTAAAACTGACACTAAAAAAACTCCTGAGTGTGGAAGGGACAGAATGGGATAGGCTCCTCCCTTTGGCATTATATGTAGTCCGAAGCCAGTCTCAATCCAGTCTGGGATGTTCCCCATTCCAACTCCTCTATGGTCGGGAACCCCGGAGCCTTCTAGAGATCACTAAAGAGGTCTGGGAACAGGAGAAGGAGGAAGACACCAAGTCATTTCTGGAGTACACCCAAGGCTTGCGTACCCGCATACAGAAACTGCGAGATTTCGCTGAGGCAAATTTTGAAAAGTCACAAATCAAGCAACAACTGTTTTACAATCGAGGAAAGAGATGGCGCCACCTGAAGGCAGGGGACTGGGTATTGGTTCTCACACCATCTGGGGTCACGAAGAAAAGGTCAGCGTGGCAGGGCCCATATCAGATTGTAAAAAAGGTTGGCTTAACCTCTTATCAGATCCAAATCACTCCCAGACGAACCCAACTATATCACATCAACCTCTTGAAGAAGTGGTTAGGCCCTCTTCCCAAAGATCTCCACCTCGTTAACCTCGTAACGGCTCACGATAGCACTCTCAACCACCTGATAGTTAACCAGGAACTAACGGGAGAACAGAGGAGATCTCTACAAAGTACACTGTCTCCATTTGCCCCTTTGTTCTCTGACCTCCCTGGCCACACTTCTCCGGCTGAACATTCCATTCACACCCAGCCCGGCAAAGTTATTAAACTGAAACCGTATCGCATCGCTGCCGCCAGGAGAGAGGCAATAGAGAAAGAAGTGAAAA
Source organism: Calotriton arnoldi (assembly GCA_963921515.1). Lineage (NCBI taxonomy): Eukaryota > Metazoa > Chordata > Amphibia > Caudata > Salamandridae > Calotriton > Calotriton arnoldi. Next base: position 1,656,098 of record CAWUFW010000842.1, read on the forward strand.
GCATGCTTGCCTTAGGAGTGATACGACCCTCGCAGAGCGAGTGGTCTTCACCAATCGTGTTGGTACCAAAACCGGACGGATCCGTCCGGTTTTGCATAGACTTTAGAGCCATTAACGCAGTCTCGAAATGCGATTCCTACCCCCTCCCGCGCGTTGATGAGTTGATTGAACGACTAGGTGAGGCGCAATACATCACAACTCTTGACCTCACGAAGGGGTATTGGCAGGTGCCTCTGAACCCGCAAGACCAAGAAAAGACGGCCTTCTCCACACCCTCTGGCTTGTTTGAGTTTACAGTCTTACCCTTCGGGTTACACGGGCGCCTGCCACATTTCAGCGTCTCATGAATCGAGTGCTGGCAGAACACCAAGCATACTCCTCAGCATATTTAGACGATATAGTCATTTATAGCCCCACATGGGAGTCACACCTCCGACATTGCCATCTAGTCCTTCGGGCTCTCCAATCGGCGGGTTTGCATATCAACGCGAAAAAGTCAAAAGCGGGTTTTCAGAAGGTGAAATACTTAGGGTTCCTCCTCGGAAACGGACACATAGAGCCCCAAGAAGAGAAGGTGAGAGCAATCACCCGAGCCCCTTTTCCTGTCACAAAAAGGAGGTCAGGGCTTTTTTGGGCCTCCTCGGGTATTATCGCCGTTTCATTCCCCAGTATTCTGAAATGGCCACACCTCTTACCAACCTACTAAAAAAGGACGTAAAGACTAGGGACCTCCTTCACCCGCCTCCCGAAGCTACACAAGCCTTCCTTGAGTTAAAAAAAGCCATCACGTCTGGTCCCATATTGCGTTCTCCTGGCTTTGCCAAGCCCTTCCTGTTACAAACCGATGCATCTGATAATGGGGTGGGGGCGGTACTGTCCCAGGTGTCTTCTGACGGGCTCGAACACCCTATCCTCTTCTTAAGCCGGAAGTTGTACCCCAGGGAACAAGGGTACCCCATCATAGAAAAGGAGTGTCTGGCCATCAAGTGGGCGGTGGACAAACTACGTTACTACCTTGAGGGTTCCCATTTCATCCTCTATACTGATCATGCCCCGCTCCTTTGGATGAGCCGGAACAAGGGGAACAATCCGCGCATTCTGCGTTGGTTCCTGGCTCTGCAGCCCTTCTTTGAGGTTCGCCATCGCAGGGGCTCCGAGAACGGGAACTTCCTTTCCCGTATCACCCTGTTCCCCGATCGGGATCAGGCTGGGGTAGGGGTGTGTGACGAGGAGCCGAATACTGACCCTGCCTCCTCAGACTTACTGCCCGAACAATTGCCCCCTTACCTGTCTCCATGTCCCCTCCTCTGTTTTCAGGCCCCGGCTGCCGGTCCTGTCGAACACTACCCCTTTAAGGCTTCTCCACCAGGGACTCCCTCTGCCGGCCATGTGACCTCCTCGACTTCAAAGAGGAAGAGACGGGAGGAAGAGAGAGCTCGCTTGGAGGACGCCGGAGAGGAGCAACCGACGAGTTTGTAGGAGAACGAGACGTCCAAACCTTCTTCATCGCACCGGGATACGGAGAACCGCTGACCTGCCCTGACGAGAAGGAAGAGCTCCAGTCCACTGGGAGGACCAAGGACGACGAAAAGAGGGAGCCGGACCCTTCCCGGCACCGCGCTGAAAGCCGCCACGGCCCAGGAGGGTCGTGGCTCCACAAGGTACGAGGCCAGCTGGGGGCTGTGTGGGGTATGGGAAGCGCAGGGGTAAGGGGCAGACGCACCGAGGCTCCAGAGTAGGCCGAAGCGCTGAGAATCGACAAAGCCTCCTAGCGCGTAAAGCCTTGGGAACAGGACCAGCGCGAATCACGGTGTTGGTCGGGTGTACAGTCCCTCACTCCCTTCCCCTGACTGGTTGTTAAGCACAGAAACGTCCCCCTGACCGTGCCTTCCATTTCTTTCTCTTTATTTTCTGATTCCCGGACCCTGGCATCACTGCACGGAACGATCAACCCCTCCTGTCCTCGGGAGCCTGAAGCCGAAGGACTCCTGCTCTCTGATGGAAGAGAGTGAAGAAGGCCACATCTTTGTTTTGTTCTAGGACGCTGTCCTATAATACTAAACCCTGCAATAAAATACTCTTACAACCATACCCTGTCTGCCGACTCCTTCTCCACCGCGCCACAGTCCGCCTTATAAGTGGCCGTATTTAGACCCCTTAACTGCTGGGGTGGAGAAGCTCATGAGTCCCTGCAGAAGGAGCGGTCCGGCAATCCAGGTTTCCTGCATCTGTATTATGTCAGGGCTCCTCTGAGTACAGACCAGGTGGGTTTAGTTGTGCTGGTGGTTACGTTGCCCTGATTGGGCGGGAGCAGAGGAGAGTGGGAGCCCATGTTATGGTGAGGTGGGGGTAATATTTATACCCCAAGCCTTGAAGATTCGATGTTGTGTGATTGTTGGGCTAACTTGTTGGGCGATTGTTGTGGATCTCCACGTGGCCTTAGTGACTTCGAGCATTGAAGGAGCTTTGGGACTGATAAACTCTATTGAGAGTATGTCTGTTGACCTTAAATCGGCTAAGTTTGGAATGGATGACAGCAGCAGCAGAATATTACCCCTGTTCAGGAAATCACAGTTACCTCTTGATTTATACTCCGGTTTGAGGAGTAAAGTGCATGAGTCCAGCTGCAAGTTTAGAGAAGACTGTGTGGGTGGCTCAGCCCCCTGGGGTGCTGGCTGGCTGGGCCATGCTCAACGGACAGAATTTGCTCCCCTTTGCTGAGATTGCTTGGATTTCCTGTTGGAATGATATGGCTGGTGTGGCTGGTTTGTGGGAGCCCCGCACCTGCTGGCTCAAAGAAGGCCGTTCCTTCTGGGCCGGGATCCCAGATAGATGGCACCCTTGCACCCCCAGATAGAGTGCACCCTTGCACCCCGAGTAGTTACTTGCAGTGCTATGCCCAAGTCAGAGGTGTCCACTGTTGAGTTGAGAGAACAGGTGGACTTTGTAAGACAGTCGGTACATTGCTAGGCCTAACACCAGCACAGATATCTCTATGGGCCGCTACGGGGTTATTTGCTGAAGTCTCCTCCTGAGCAGGGTCAGTTGGGGCTGGGGCTGAGTCTGTTGTCGTCCTGTGAGGGCCAATGATGTTTCCCAAAGCTTGACTTTGGAACCCCCTGTTCTTGTGTGCAGTAACCTTTGAGTCGTTAGATGATGATGTTGATACTGCTGATGCTTCCGGCATGGCTACCTCTCTGGTGTTTTGATGGGGGAGACTTTCTACTGGGGCTGATTGTTCAGCGAGTACTGGAGCATCCGATGTTTGAGAGTCCTGTTCAGGGGATATGTCCTCTAGGTGAGTTTGTTGTGGTCTGAAGAGGGGGTACAAGGCTGGTTGGTTTCCGACTGTCATTTTGTTCCTACCTTTCCTCCTCTGAGTCCGTCTTTGCCTGGCATTTGTTTTGTGAATTGGGGCCACCTCTGGCAGCGAAGGTGCTTCAGCATGGCATTCCTTGATGAAGAGGGAGGCATGTGCCCCCCCAAGCGGGCTGCCGGATTTTGGTGCCTGATTATTTGTGAGAGTGGATGGCTCTGTTTTTGGCTCAATTTAGGCAGGCTGTTCCAGTTCAAGTGCACCATCTCTGGTGATGGGCTCTCTCTTAAGCTCATTAAATGCCTTGCTGAGCATGGAGGGGAGAGTAGACAGTTTATCCACAATCGAGCCACAGCTGCAGTGTAGGAAGCTGGCTCTCTATATAGTGCATTAAAAAGAAGTATGCTGTGCAGAAATTCCAGGGGATCCCCAATTGGTTTACAGAGGCTAAAGTAGATAATACTAATGCTCTCTTTCGTGGTAGTGTGGGCTAGCAGTTAGGCTTATCAGAGGGTAGTGCTAAGCATTTGTTGTACTGACAGAGGCAATAAATGAGACACACACTCAAAGAATAAATCCAAGACCAATTTAGAAAAATAACACTCCTTTTTATATATATCTAGAAACCAAGAACTTTGTTCAAAGGTAAGTCAGTTTTCGATAAAAATATGCAGAGTTAAGTAAAGCGTTTGAACTTGTGCGCCTTTACACACAATGCAATCCTATGGGAGGAAAAGTCAAAGATGCATAAAGGTAGGTACAGTCGGTTTGAGAAGTTCACCTTCTGGGATCAGAGTAGTAGTGGGCCAAGGTTCAAAGAGAATGCACAGGGGGGCTTGCAGGCAAGTCTGAGGGCTCCCAATCGGTGACTCAGGTTGCAAGGGATCTTGGAGCACGGGGCACAGCTAGTTTGTTGGGACCCAGGTCAGGAGGCTCAGGAGCAGAGTGTTTTGGTCGGCTGGGCTGGTGCGCAAAGATGCACCTTGCGGCCAGGGACAAACAGCTGGAAAAGGAGAAATCAAGGCAACTGGGCCACTCTCAAAGTGGGTCTCAGTGATGCTGACGTAGCTCAATGGCTGTTTGGTCCTGGTGCAGTGAGAATCCGGACTGGACGCAAGCTGTTGGTGTTTGGTGGAGGGCATCCAGGACCCTGGGGGTTAGTACACAACATCAATTGTTGGTGCTGGTGTCTTCACACTCAGTGGGGAGACAGATCTGACCTTCCAGAGCACGAGTACCTTCTTGTGGTCGTCTGCAGCATCGGTCTTGCCGGGGAGCTGCAAGTGAAGCCATCATGTAGCTGGGAAAGTCGAAATCACGAGTGTCCAGCCCATGTACTCGTCATGGCTTTCCTGCTCACTCCTAATATCTAAGGCAAACTTAGATATCACGGGGACACATCCACTCAGGCAGATATGCCCACACATGGGTATAGTGCACCCTGCCTTCAGGCTGAAAGGCCTGCCATAGGGGTGACTTACCTATACCACATGCAGTGTTTTGCTGGCATGGAATATCCACTCTTCGCTTTTCTCTGCACCAAGACATGCAGGCTGCAATGGCAGTTTTCCTGAGCATGGTAAGGGGTCCCTTAGGGTGGCACAATTCATACTTCAGCCCTTGGGTACCTTCTTTAGATCCAGTGCCCTAAGTAATAGGGGTACCACTTACTAGGGACTTACAAGGGATCTTAAATGGGTGCTAATTGTGAAACAATTGTACAGTTTAGGGAAAGAACACTGGTGCTGGGGTCCTGGTTAGCAGAAACCCAGCACACTCCCAGTCAAAGTTGAACCAGATGCCTGGCAAACAGTGGGGGGTAACCATATAAAAAGAGGCACTTTCCTATGCAACTCCCCACAAATGAAAGAGGATGAGACCAACCTTTTCCTAGAGAGTCTTCATTGTCTAAGAGAAGAACCTGGGAAGGTCAGCTGCATTGGCATGGTCAGTCCCAGGTCAGTGTTCCACTGTAAAATCCATTCCCTGTAGGGATATGGACCACCTCAAATGTTTTGGATTTTCACCATTCATCTGCATAAGCCATCTGAGAGGTCTGTGGTCAGTTTGAACAAGGAAGTGAGTCCCAAACAGGTATGGTCTAAGCTTCTTCAGGGACCAAACCACTGCAACGACTTCCTTCTCAATGGCACTCCATTACTATTCCCTGGGAAGTAGTGTCCTGCTTATAAAAGCAACAGGCTGGTCATGGACATCATCGTTGGTTTGGGATAGGGCCGCTCCTATCCCTATCTCGCAGGCATTAGTCTGCACAATGAACAGTCTAGAGTAATCTGAAGCTTTGAGAATGGGTGCTGAGCACATTGCCTCTTTCAGGGTGTCAAAAGCCTTTTGACAACCAACTGTCCAGTTTAGCGTTTTAGGCATTTTCTTATAGGTGAGTTCTGTGTGGGGTGCTACAATGGAACCATACCCCCTCACAAACCTCCTGTAATACACAGTCAAGCCAAGGAATGCCCTGACTTGAGTCTGAGTGGTTGGAGCTTCCCAATCCAGAATGGTCTGGATTTTGGGTTGTAAGGGTTGAACTTGACCTCTACTTACCAGGTGGCCCAAGTATACAACTGTGCCCTGCCCTATCTGGCATCTGGATGCCTTGATAATGAGGCCTGCAGTCTGCAAGGCCTGCAAAACCTTGCCAAGGTGGATCAGGTGGTCCTGCCAGGTGGAAGTATAGATGGCAATATCATCAAGATATGTTACACTAAAGGTTTCCAATCTTTGTAAGGTGGCAGGGGCATTCTTTAAGCCAAAGGGCATAACAGTGAACTGATAATGCCCATCTGCTGTGGAAAATGCTGTATTTTCTTTTGCTCCTGGAGCCATGCCAATCTGCCAGTACCCAGATGTCAAAATGATGGTGCTGAGAAATTTGGCTTCTCCCAATTTGTCTATCAACTCATCAGCTCTGGGTATGGGATGAGCATCTGTCTTAATGACAGCACTAAGACCTCTGTAGTCCATGCAAAACCTCATTTCTGGTTTCCCGCCCTTGGAATGAGGCTTGGGGACCAAGACCTCTGGGCTAACCCAGGGGCTGTCAGAGGGTTCAATAACCCCTAACTCCAACGTCTTGCTGACTTCAGCTTTGATGCTCTCCTTAACATGGTCAGACTGTGGATAGGTCTTGTTTTTGACAGGCAAGCTGTCTCCAGTGTCAACATCATGGGTATACCAGTGTGTCTGTCCAAGGGTTAAGGAGAATAGCCCAGCATACTGCTCCAGAACGTGCCTGCAGTCAGCTTGCTGTTGGGCAGAGAGGGTGTCCGATTAGTCTACTCCATCCACTGACCCATCTTTGGGGCTGCTGGAGAGGAGGTCAGAGTGGTTCACTCTCTGCTTTTTGATCCTAATCAGTGACCATCAGCATAGCCACTACAACCCTGTCATGGAAAAGTTTAAGGCGGTTAACATGGATGTCCCTTTTGGGGCTCCTGCTAGTGCCTAGGTCAACCAAATAGGTTACCTTACCTTTCCTTTCAAGGAAAGGGTAGGGATCACTCTATTTGTCCTGGAGGGCCCTAGGTGCCACAGGCTCCAACACCCATACCTTCTGCCCTGATAGGAACTCCACCATGACATCCTTTTGGTCATATCAGAGTTTTTGAAGCTCTTGGCTGGCCTTGAGATTTTTGCTTGCCTTACCCATGTACTCTGCCTTCCTGAAAAGTAGGCCTAGTACATAGTCCACAATATCTTGTTAAGGCTCGTGGAGAGGTCTCTCCCAGTCTTCCTTAACCAGACAAAGTTGTCCCCTCACAGGATGGCCAAACAGAAGTTCAAAGGGGGAAGAACCTACTCCCTTCTGTGGCTTTCTCTGCAAGCAAAAAGCAGGCATGGCAAAAGGACATCCAATCTCCTTCTGAGTTTTTCAGGGAGTCCCATGATCATGCCTTTAATGGTCTTTTTGAATCTCTCAACCAGGCCATTAGTTTGTAGGTGATATTGGGTAGTGAACTTGTAAGTCTCTCCACATTCAGTCCACGTGCTTCAGGTAGCCAGATATGAAGTTTGTACCTCTATCTGACACCACCACCTTAGGAAAACCCACCTTGGTAAAGTTACCAATGAGGGCTCTAGCCACTGCAAGAGCAGTGGTAGTCCTAAGGGAAATTGCCTCACGATACTTGGTAGCATGATCCACTACTACCAGCATAAATCTATTTCCTGATGCAGTTGAAGGGTCAAAGGGACTGACCATGTTAATCCCAACCCTTTCAAAGGTAACCCCAACCACTGGAAGTGGAATTAATGGGCCCTTTGGGTGGCCACCTGCGTTGCCACTGGCTTGGCAGGTGGCATGGGGGTTGCAAAACTCCTTCACCTTCTGGGGCATGTTTGACCAGTTGAAGTTGCTGACAAGCCTGCTCTAAGTTTTGGACTGGCCAAGATGCCCAGCTAGGGGGATCTCATGTGCCAATGTGAGGAGGAACTCTCTGAACTGCTCAGGCACTACCACTCACCTGGTGGCACCAGGTTTGGGGTCTCTGACCTCAGTGTACAGGAGCCTTTCCTCCCAAAAGGTCTTGTGGGAGCCACTGACATCTCCCCGTTCCTGTGCAGCAGCTTGCTGTCTCAGGCTTTCAAGAGTAGGAACAGTCCTCTGCCCTTGGCACAGCTCTTCCCTAAAGGGTCCCCCTGAGCCTAGGAGTGCTGCTTTGCAGGGCCCAAGTTCCTGGGGCTCAGCTCCCTCTGGGGATGGCAGGTCTTCTCCCCGAGGAGCGGGGACCTGAGCTTGTGGCTATTTAGCAGCTGGCTTGCCAGGCTTCTTACTTTTTCTCTTGAAGGGTTGGTCCATTTCAGGCTCAAACACCTCTTTTTCACCCTTGTCCTTGCTCTATGCTGAGTTTTTTACGCTCACTCATTCAGGAATTCTCAGCATGGCTGCATGGGACCTAAGCTCAACCTCAGGCCAATCTGAGGACTCCAGATCATTCCCTAGCAGACATTCAACCAGGATTGCAGAAGAGACCACTACCTGTTTCAGGCAAGTAACCCCTCCCCATTCTAAGGATGCCATCGCAATGGGATGGATTTTAATGACATTGTCAGTGTTGGTGACTGGACAAGACTGGTCAAGTCAGGTACTGTCCTGGAGAAACTTGTTTCTCTGTCACCATGGTGACACTGGCACCTGTATCTCACAGGGCTTCTACTCTAATCCCATTAATCAAGGGCTACTGTTTCCAGTTTTCCATATTAGTAGGCCAAACAGCTATGGTTGCAAGGTCCACCCCACCCTCAGAGTAGTGTAGCTTCAGTGTGCACTCTGATTTAATTAGGGCACACTAGGGATCCCACCTCAAGACTTGCTATTCCAGCGCTAACTGGAGTGGGACAGGCAGAGTCTCCAGTTCGGTGTCCAGTCTTCGCACAGTTGTGACACCATGCCTTTTTGGGGTCCCAATTCTTACCTTGGTACCCAGTTTTTGGTTGTGAAGCGTTTTGAGGTCTACCCTCCTTAGTTTGTTGGGGGCCTTTAGAAGACTCTTTACTTTTATTCTTAGGATTTTCACCCTCTTTCTCCGAAGGAGGCTTAGTAACACCTTTCTTTGGGTCACCACCACCATTGGTAGTTATGGTCACCCTAGTCTTGACCCTGTGGTCCGCCTTCTTTACCAATTCTTGGGGAGAAATTCGACTTAAATCTACCAAGTGCTGGTGCAACTTTTCTTGATAATAATTACTCAACCGATGTTCTTACATAATTAAATTATGCAGCCCATCATAGTCGTGCACATTGTTACCTTTCAACCAGTCACCTAGTGTTTTCACTGAAAAGTCTACAAAATCTACCTAGGACTGACAGTAGGATTTTCGAGTCTCCCTGAACCTGATCCTGTATTCTTCAGTGGTGAGTCCAATGTCCTCAATTCATCTGATCATAGGACTCAGCTTCTGTTCCTGTCAGTGTCCAGAGTCTATCCCTAGACTTGCCAGAGAACGGTTCCCAAAGGAGAGAGCCCCAATACTTCTGGCTGACCCTCCTTGCGCTACAGGCTCTCTCGAATGTTGTAAACCATTTTGTGATGTCATCACCTTCTGTATACTTTAGAACAACCAGTTTTGGGATTTTAGGGTCAAAGGTTTCCTCTCTGTCCCTAGGAATAATTTTTCAAGAACAGCCTCCTCTTAGGAGAGTTCTTCAGTGTACCTTAAACGACCTGAGCCATCCTCGCTAGAGGCAGGTGGCCTTGGCACATTGGGTGCACATTTTTAAGGAAGACGTACGGTGCCCTCTCCTTAGAGTTGAGGCACATTTGGGTCATCCTCCTCACTCACTCTGTCCTGGTTCTCAGGGTCAGTGACCTCATCCATAGGATGGGCCAGCTCATACTCTGCCAACAGCTTCTGAAGAGTTACAGTGGTAGGGTTTGAGCCTGTTTTTATTGTGTATCCTTTGCAGATGGTCTTTAACTGATTAAAAGTAAGCTGCAGTTAAGGGGTAAGGTCGAGCTCCTTAGCCACAACTCCTGCAGTATCCATTATTGTCCTAAAGTTGGGACCTTTTTGAAGCTAGAAAAATCCTAACACAAGTTTTCTAGTCCTAACTACAGTAAGTTTTTAAATTGTAAACAGTTTTAAATTTCAGGGACTTAACCGAGGCCCTAACAATTAATTTTAAGAATTTAGGAAAAGTTGACCAATTGAAAAAAATCCCTTTTAACTAAAGGCAATTTTGGGATTTACTCGTGTAGTTACTTATTGACCAAGTGGTATCACCAAATGCAAAGTCGAAGACCCCACTGCTAATCCACCAATGTAGAAATCTGGCTCTCTATATAGTGCACTAAAAAGAAGTACATTGTGCAGAGAGTCCAGGGGAACCCCAATTGGTTTACAGAGGCTAAATTTGATAATACTAAAGTTCTCTTTTGTGGTAGTGTGGGTGAGCAGTTAGGCTTATCACAGGGTAGTGCTAAGCATTTATTGTACTCACAAAGGCAATAAATGAGACACACACTCAAAGAATAAATCTGAAACCAATTTAGAAAAATACTCCTGCTTTTCATATTTATTTAGAAACCAAAAACTTCGCTCAAAGGTAAGTACAGTTTTTGATAAAAATATGCACAGGTAAGTAAAGCGTTTAAACCTGTGTGCTTTTGGGGCGTGGCTTGGACCATGATCATGGCGGACGCTTAACTGTGAAGCTCCGTCCTGGTCCCGTATGAATCCTGCCCAAACTGAGTGTGGGAGACCCCCGATACCTGAAACTTGCTGGCAAGGAGGAAGGGCAGATCGCCGACACTGATCCGAGCCGTGGCCGGAACCTGAACCTGCAGCGGAACGGAAGACAGGTTGCTGCGACGAGGGCCCGGGGAGAGTGCCGTCGGAACTGCAACAGGGCCGTGGCCCTATCCGGGAGTCCCGAGGACATGGTGGCGTAGAGGGCGCCCTGGGTACAGGACCTGCGCACCTTCAATTGAGGAGTCTGTGATCGAGGCCGCAGCTGAGGCGACGGCGGCTGGGGTATCCTTCCGAAGGAGGTCCGGTGACGGCGATTCCAGGCCCGGGCCGACTGATCGGAGGAGGCCCGGAACAGCGACCTGAGGTGACCGGCAGCCCGCACTCACTGAAAGCGGAGACACTGCGCCTGAGGGAGGGCCAGACCGTGAGGAGTTTGCTGTCTTAGAGCAGAAATGGCGGCATCTGCTGGGGCAGCCCCTGAGGTACGGGCTTCGTGAACAGCGGCGACTAGGGAGGCACTGACGCAACACTGAAGGATCGGACACAGGCGCCGGAGGTGCCGCGAGGCCCGTGTGGCCGCCAGGGACAGTACAGCAAAGTCTGGCTGGGGTCATAGAAAGCCCCCCCCCTAAAGACAAGCGCTGCACCTGCTGAGGGGAGACGCGAGTTTGCAGCTTCTGCAAAATTTTGCCCGGAGGTATGGCAGAGTGACGCCCATTTTGAGGATCAGGGCGGCAGGCCTGGACCGCTGCGGGTTGCAGTGGAGGTTACCAATAAGCGGCAGAGTGCACAGCTGAGTGCTGGAGGCCTGGCTCGACTGGGCGCGGTCCTGTGTTGATGGGCTGGATGTGGCCTGGACAAACCGCTGGAAGTCCGAAAGGGACGGCAAGACAAATAAACCCGAAGTGTGACACTAAGGAGACGATAGCAAGCACATCGGATTGTGGGGGCCTGCAGTGGAAGATTATAGGCCGGGCCAACTGAATGGGAGAGCCCTGGAGCGGAGACCCGTTGTGACCGACGGTCCGCTCCTATTTGATGTGAGGACACAGCATCGACAGGGACGAACTGCCACGGTGCATCTGCTCCTTCAGAGCACAGACGACGACGAGCCCGGTGACAGGCCCTGATGTATGTGCTAAGTAGACGGCGGCGGCTGGGGTAGCAGTGACGCAACGCTGGACGACCGTGCACTGCTGCAGGAGGTGCGGAGCGGCCTGTAGACCGATGTAGACACCCAGGTGGCGCACAGTGTAAATTAGCTGGAACCAGCGCAAGCTCCTGAACAGAGCGCCATACCTGGAAATTGAGGATCCGCACTTGCGACTGCTGCATGAATGTGAACTGGCTGAGACGTTGCAGAGTGGTGGAGTGACCTCCATTTTGAGGGCAGGAACGGCGGACCGGGAGCGGTTTGCGGCGTAGACAGTGGTTGAGGCTGCGGGGATTTCGCAGTGTGAGCACCACCTTGCTGGGAGCCTGACACGGAGGAGCATAGCCCCGAGCTGACTGGCTGGAAGCGGCTTAAACGACCAAACAGAGACCCGGGAGGAACAGCAGGCCATACAGGCCTAAAGAGAGACACTAACGATGAAGTCAGCTAAAGGTGACCGGTAACAGCCGGCGAGACTGCAACGTTTAACAGATAGGACAAGCACCAACACCGGGTGTTATGCGACACCAATAGAGGGATGTATCGATCAGCTGGGGAACAATCTAGTGGTTTTACATGCTCCAATACATAATACTGCATGTACGCGCTACTAAATCGACCCTCCCCCTGTGGCCTTGTGAACCAGTAGCTTGGCACCGTGGACGTCAGATTATTGTTGGTACACGCTAGTGTAGTATGGGTGTTGGATTCATTGTCGACATTGCTAAGTTAGCATGAGCTTCGCTGCCATGAGGCTGCTTTTGCGCACGACACTACATGCGTTTATTTTGCAGGACTTTATTTGTGCCCTTTTCACATGAGAACTGTCTGCTTTTCACGTTCTCTGCTATGCTCTGAGGTTTAGTCTGCACACGATGTACAAGGTCGATAAACAATGCCCCTTGTTTTTCTGTTCTGGTCAGTCCCTCGCACCTAGACATAACATGACACACAGCTGCAATACTGAAAGTCGTATGCTTTAACATTGCTAGCGAGGCATGTTGTGCAGGCAGTTGGAGAGAGACCTTTCCAGAGAGAAGAGCTGTGCTTGTCCTGAGATGTAAACCTTTCATCGAGGCCTTGAGGTTTGGGGTCTGCTGACAAAGCCCAGAGGTCTTCTTTTTTATAATAAACTATATCTTATAACGGGGAGGGTAGTTAGGCACTGTAGCCCTTTTCCACTGTCTTTATAAAATGATATCCCCGTTTGTATTCTATGGAATTGTGACAATACTGACGATATTGTGTTTATGCATTTTGCTGCTAGTAATGGCACGTGTACTGTACCATAGAGCACGTTAGTTAAAATAAACATTTTAAACTATACCGTGACTCTGAATACTCTTATTGTGGACAAGTATGAGTGAGTGAGCGAAAGAGTTGTCTTGCTCCCGCGATTCCTGAGAGAGTCGGGAGTGTTGTGTTCTGGGTTGTCTAATCATTGGTAGCTTCGCTATTGGTCGGAGAACGAATGAGACACTATTGCTAGTCGGTTTTTGGGATTTTGGGCGCTGAGGTGATAGGTTGGTACACCACTATCCACTGAGTTCCTGGTTTCCTGCGCATGGTTCTCTATATGTGCAGAATCCCTGCAAAATGCCAACGTTTGGTCTGGTTCTTATCTGCGAGACGCTTGAGTAGTGCTTGTGCTTGTCCACAATCCCCTCACTTCTTTTTCCGGAGATAGCTGTGACGGTGTAACCTCCTATATTGATGTTTTTATAGGTTCTTTCAAGCTTGAAGTTTTAAAAAAGGTTTTTCTCTTTCTTTTTGACCCATTGTTGCGCTGCCGCGCTCTAGGTTGTTATTCTTTATTATCCATTATGGCGGTCGTAATTACGCCGACTAGTAGGGCAGCACTCACGGCTTATTTGACTCACAATGGAGTCCCTAATGCTGGTGTTGCGCTGATTTTTGTAGTAGAGGCGGATGCAGCTGACCGCTTCGAGGTGTTTTATTCTTGGGTCACCTTTCCGGCGGTGGATGGAGCAGATAATCTGTTTCATGAATACACTGCCACGGCCCTTCCTAATGCTTATCAGCCCTATCGGGCTCTGGAAAATCCGCTTACAGCTTGGCAACACCTAATTTGGTTTAATGGCGCCCTTCCTCAACCAATAACGCCGGTCCGTTTAGGTCCTTTATCAATAGATGGGGCCACGTGGCCCGTTTTGGCTGGGTATACCCCTCACCCGCATCGGCTGACGACAGTGACGCTTGCAGATCTCCGCGTGTTACATACTTCTTTAATACGCGTGCATAGAGCTGTTATACAGTTGATGACGCGCAACTTCCAGGTGGGACCACTTGGCGTTGCTGCCCAACCTGCTGGACCTGGTGGTGTAACCATCAGTCCAGTCATGGTTAATTCAGTAATGGGCAAGCGCCCACAAGTTAAGGACCATTTACCCTATTGGCTTCCTGAAAACTTTGGACAACTTGAGGCTGTCTTTCCAAATACAAGTCCTGTGGAGAAACACAGGATATTGACTATAAGTTTGCCTAAAGACTTACTTCCTGAGGTAGCCGATTGTAACACCTGGGGCAGGGTGTTTGCAGCGGTGTATTCGAAGTGTTTCGGCACTCCCTCCATGACTGTCCTTCCCTCCGTGATTAAACGCGTTCAAGATGAGCACGGTGCCGAAGCGGCGGTCGAGCTGGGGATGAGACTTATGGGGGTGTTCGACATGGTTGCTGATATGATCCTTGCCAATGTCAAGGGCAATGCAGTAAGCTTTCAAGTGGCAAACCGCTTGGAGGCTGTCCCTGATGCAGACAAACCACGCGAATTACCAAAGATTATTGCACAGGCTTATAAAACCATTGGCCGCAATAGTTTGGGAGTTAAGCCTTTTATTCAAACGCAAACTCAATCTCAATCACAACAAAAGACTCAGTCTGATAAAGACGGGCGTCCAGTCTTTCCTAAAAAGAACTGGAAAAATAAAAAACAGGGGCAGCAACAACAGAAGCAAGGTTTGCGTACTGGTTCGCCGACACCTGACTCTTCTGAGCGTACTTATGACTTGCGCGACCGCGCGAAAATTAAGACTCCTGATAGATTTCAAGTCCCTGATCAGCGTTCTCCTCGTTCTTCACAGGACACGTCTGGCTCTCAAGTCGGTGGTGGGGATCGCCAGGATCGTGGCAAGAGTCAACCTACGCCACAGGCACGTGAACAGCCTCGACAATTTGACGTCAAAGGAAAACAAGAGGATTTACCTCGTTTTCGGCCCCCGTTTCAGAAGAAAAAAGTTGCTGCTTTAACAGCGAGATATGCCTCAGACGGTGAGAACCCGACTGCTGGATTGGACTTGGGCGGTGACTCTGCTCGACAGCGCAGCGGAAGTTACCATAGTGCGGGAGGCACTGCGTCCTTGTCTGGAGGCGACAGCCACTGAAACTTTCATTACTGTAGAAACAGCAGACACCCGAGTCGCCCCCCCTGATAGACTGTATAACATTTGTTTTTCAAATTGAAGGTGACATTGAGCGTGTAATCACAGGGGTTTTTTGGGAGAATCTGATCTCTTCTTATGACATTTTGTTGGCGGAGGCGGATTGGCCCCCACCATTTGTTCTGGCTGCATCAAGAGGGGAGGACATGATACTTCCGAGTTTTTCACGTTACGTTTCTCAAGGAGCATGCGGAGGCCTTTGCAGCTGAGTGGGCTTTGGCCCTAGCACTGGCGGTGTACCGTATTCAAGTGGGCTGGGATAAAGATTCTCCGCCACATGAGATTCCATTGCGGTCTATGCCACAGCCTCAACCCCAATATCCCATCCGGCGGGAAGCTAAAGGTCCCGTTTCTGATGTTCTAACTGAGTTGGAGTATCAAGGTGTGATTGAGACGTGTGTGTCACCGATGAATAATCCTCTTTTTACTGTATCTAAACCCGATGTGTCTTATCGCATAGTGTTAGATTACCGGCATTTGAACTCTCATTGTCGTACTTTTGCGGTACAGAATACCCACAGTTCTGCACTTGTAGACAGTCTTGTTCGTAAGAAATATAAAACGACACTTGACATTTCCAATGGTTCTATAGTCATAACCTGTCCCCTGAATGCAGTCAATGGACAGCATTTACGGCCGGTGGAAAACAGAAAAAATGTCGGCATTTACCTATGGGGTATAAGAATAGCCCCGGGGTTTTCGCCGCCCGTGTTGTCTCTTTGTTAGACAGCATTGACCCAGATGCATACTCGTACGTTGATGATATTTATCTCACGGACGATGAATTATGGCCACATTTGTGCCGTGTCGACCGCATCATACTTATGTTTGCGGAGTACGGTTACAAATTTAACTTTGCAAAATCACACATTGCTTGTTATGCAGTGCTCTTTTTGGGCTATGAGCTCAATAATGAAGGTAGGGGCTTGGCACCCAACTTTCTGGAGAAATGCGCACGTTTGCAGTCCCCGTCTACACTGAAGAAACTTCAGTCTTTGCTGGGATTTTAAAATTTCGGGCGGTCTTACATTCCCGATTATGCCCTTCGTATCAAGCCTCTTTATGCCTTGATACAACCTACATTTTCAAAAGCCAGCTGGCTTCCGGAACATTCAGCTATACTACAATCTTTGCAGTCTGATCTACTAGAATCTAAGTACCTGTAGACACGTGATAACCACACAAACCTGGTGATACGAATCGTGCCAGGCGCAGTGGGTTTCACTTACTTGACGTACAATGAAGGTGACACAGTACCTATTGCATACAAATCACATTTGTGCACTTCAGCCGAAATGCGGTTTTCCACTGTTGAAAAAGTTTTGACAGCTGTGCAGATGGCAGTCCTGAAGGAACGCGCGCTGGCGCAGGGGAAACGCATTTTGGTGGTTACACCTTTCCCTGCTTTAGAAGCAGTAACTAAGGCGAGTGTGCCAAACTCTAAAGCATTACATCCCCGTTGGATACAATGGGCTACTTCTTTGACGTCTCCTGATGTCACGTTTATCTTTGACCCCTCTCTTCAGACACAGGAGTTCTTGCAGTATGAATACGTTCATCCCCCTCCTCTGTCTTTGCTTCCTGTAGAGGAGTACACATGTATTATTTACACCGATGGCTCGGCGCAACCGGCGACCGTCTCTAAACATGCTTATTCAGCGGCTTGTACTATTGTGGCTGGTACGATGATTGAATGGTGAATTCAAGTCTAATATTGTGCATACACAGGCGCTAGGAGACTATACCGCCCAATTGGCTGAGCTGCGCGCTCTGGTTCTTGCTCTCGAGTTTGCAGATCCAAATGTGTCTACTCTCATTGTGTGTGATTCTTATTACTGTGTTCAGTCTTTCAATGACAACTTATTCTTTTGGTCTCAAAATGATTATCGAGATTCTAAAGGCAGCGCAATTAAGCATAAAACGCTTTGGGTTCGAGTGGCAGATCTTAAACGATGTCTGCCTCTCACACATGTTATACATACTCTTGGCCATCACAATTTCGAGGAATCCTGGGGTTGGCGCATCTTTCAACTCACCACACGACACTGTCATTGAGATGGACCCTATTGTTGACCATTTGCTTGTCCCTCCTACTTCCTCCTGCAACGAGGAAGTTGAATATGCATACCCCACAGGAGAGTTTTTGCATGGATTGCCCGACAGTCCTTTACACCATGGCAGCTTTTCTTATGACTCGTACTCCACCACCTCAATTGGCCCTACCAAATTGACTATTTTTGTCTCCTGGTTTAAACAGACTTACTTAGTCCCTCCTTGGACATACATCTGGTTGGTGCTCATCCTGATTTTTCTCTTCATGTCAATTGGTTTTGTAACAGTGTTTTTCCTACTCATCAATGGTCACTACTTACCCGAACGCTCCACTGTGAACTTGGTTGATGGTATTTTGGCTCCCCACTCATCTTCCCACATCATGAAACGTGACCAGACTTTTGTTAACATTTCAGCATTCCCAGTGGCAGATGGCATCGTTTGGGATAAAGTGGATTTTCAGGTCCATGGTCCGACTGAAATCATCAACGTGCCATACGTATTTCGTGTCTCCATGGGTGATGTGGTAACACAGGACATACGTTCAGATGAGCATGCAATACAATCTTTGTTTTCAGATTTGAAGTATCATGCTGCTTTTAATGCTGAAGATTTATATTTAAATTCTGCCAATTATGCCGATTTATACTGTTCTCAACATTATGGGCATCATTTCCTACATAAGACTAATACGTTACGACCTGTTTTTAATTACATGCAGTGGGAACATTGCCCAACACCGTTGAAAGGGAGCTCGAAAGCACTTAGGAATAAATTTACTTACTTCACAGATTATGATAGGTCAACACCTGAGTCCTATTATTTTAAATTAAATATTTCAACTCCCAAAGTCATGTTAGCCCATACAAAGTTAATTTATTCAAATTCTTTCAGACATGATCTGTCTGTGAGGGGTTATGATCACTGGAAAGCCACCATTGATTTGAAATCTATCTGGGGTTCTAAGAACTGGCAGGTGCGAGGCACTGAAGCCTTACATCGTGCCTGCCTCATCCCAGCACAAATTTTGTTTTTAAATGATACAGTGTACCAAACAACTTGCTTTGGTTTGGCTACTGCAAAGAAGTTGAACGCCCCTGCCATTCCCTCTTTAGCTGAGTATAATAATTGGCGAGCACACACAAATTATACCATTGAGGTCTTACAAGCTTTATTTCAAAATAACACGTTTAATGTCTCTGAAGCGGATCCCTTAGGCTGGCTGGTATGGCAGACGAATTCGAATGCCTGCCAACTCCGTTTTTATAACACTACTTCAAGTTATATGCAAGATAGACCTGACCCAAGATTTTCAGATACACATTCGGTAACCACCTATTCGGTGGGCAAATTATGTCAACAATGGTTGCAGCACTCTACACTATCGTCCGTTAAACAACACTTATCGTTGTTATCCAGTAACATCAATTTGGCCGACTTTGTCTTGGGACCCAGGATTCCTAGAACAAAGAGATTCGTTTACGCAGCTTACCATGAAATATGGAAACTTTCACAGATCGAAGCAGCGTCTCGTCTGCGGGAAATTGACCAAGCAAACTTAGAAAAGGTTCTTGCTGTTGTTGACAATAGTATTAACACCCTGTCTTCCAGCATCTATACGTTGGATAATATTGTTTCTTCTGTTATTGATATTGTACAAGAAGATGTGTCATTGCTATATCATGGTCAAAATCAATTGCGTTCTGTGATGCAATTCGCATGGATTTACAAACTCTAAAAATGGGAAAAGTTCCATTGGATTATTTAAATGCGTCTGCTTTGTTTTTGCCATTCAATTTAACCGACAAACAGCAGTTTATGTCCATGAAAGATGCAACCTACACTCTTCTACACATAGAAAAAATAGACCCTTTACCTTTCTCTTTGGCGGAGACTGACTTTGCTGTTTGGCTAATTCATGGAGTGATATCTCTACCTTTCTCTTTGTTTGAATTCAGCTCTTGTATGAAACATTACCCGCTAGGCCGCTTTGAACCTCTGGGTAGCGCTTTTCTGCATGAATTGTGGTCTTTGCCTTTCACATACAGATGTTTACGGGAAGAGAAGGAGGTATACCTTACGGGGGAGGCCTGTGATTCTACAATAGGTCATTCCCTTGTTTGTAAAAACATAAAGTTGCACGGGGCTTGTAATGTGTCCGCTCCGAACCTTGCTTGTGTTCCCGCAATAACTCCTACATTCACTCTGCTTGCTAACGGTAGTTATCTTATTTTAAATAACCAAGAATGCTGCGGTTTACTTGCTGGAATACCGTACATTGTAATGGTTTCACAGCGCGTAATTTGTTGTAAAAATTTGCTTTTTCCTCCCCCGCGTGGGAAGCTCGATAGCTCAATTTGGCCTTCCATACCAACTTTGAAAGCAGATTTCAACAAGTTGAGCAGACTAAACGCGCTTTTATTCCAACAAGAAGTCCCCCTTACTTCCGCGCGCGAGACCTTCACTTTGCAGGTGGCCAGCACTGCTAGCGAAATTCAGACCCTTCTGAACACTAACCTCCCACTACATTTTGGGGAGCTTATACACCGCATTTTTAATGCGTCTGTAACTCACGGCCTTGCACATTTTTTTTTAAAGCTGTCGGCTCTGGCCTTGTGACTTCTTTTCAGACAATATTTGGTGTAATACCTGCATTCATTCATTCTATCTTTTCCAGCGTCTTTGTTGGATTCCCTTTATTACTGCCATTAGCTGCTGGAATCCTGCTTCTGCTGTGCCTGCTGCGCAATGGCTGGTCATCTTGTAGTGCTGCACAGACCGGGCCGGCTGCAATTGCTCCGTGACCGTATGCATGGATGCTTCGGTACACTACCACTGGCAACAATCAGTGTGACTTATGGGTTGTCCTTCCGCTTTGCGTACTTCACTTGCGTGCAACCAGTCTTTTCGTGTTTACGATGTCCGTTTACATGGGCGTTGGATTTATGCCTCTCCAATACGTCATGTTCAGACCCGGATTTCGACCAGTTGTTGGGTCCCTTGCTGGCCCATGAGCAGGACTGTTCTGGGATTGGCCTTATGGCGCGTGCGGCTGCACTTGGGAGTCTTGGCTCAATGGGATATCCGTGAGGCTGCACAGAATCTCCTACTTCAAAGTTACATTGAATATTACGCAAGTTATCCAGTGATGCTCATGGAGGCACCCGACTGTGAGGAGCACGCTTGTTCATTCAGCTTGCTGAATTGGATGGCATCCCTTTTTTCTACCAACGACAATGATGTCCTTCTGGAGGGTGTTGCTTTCTTTTGCTCATACACTCTGATGGATTAACCTCGCTAATGCATCACAGGCATTTTGCAGGTTCTTAACTTTCGGATGTATTTCTTCCCCAAAAAAAATTGCACCCTAAATGGTTTTTTTTCTCACCCTATTTTCTCGCTCTTCTTTGTTTTTTACCAATGAAAGCGCTTTTGAACTCTGCTCGTACTTTTGAACACTGTTTTCATCCTATGTCTATATACTATGGACTTACCAGGGGGAGGGTGTAGTATGGGTGGTGGGTTCATTGTCGACATTGCTAAGCTAGCATGAGCTTCGCTGCCATGAGGCTGCTTTTGCACACGACACTACATGCGTTTATTTTGCAAGACTTTATTTGTGCCCTTTTCAAAAGAGAACTGTCTGCTTTTCGCGTTCTCTGCTATGCTCTGAGGTTTAGTCTGCACACGATGTACAAGGTCGATAAACAATGCCTCTTGTTTTTCTGTTCTGGTCAGTCCATCGCACCTAGACATAACATGACACACAGCTGCAATACTGAAAGTCGTATGCTTTAACATTGCTAGCGAGGCATGTTGTGCAGGCAGTTGGAGAGAGACCTTTCCAGAGAGAAGAGCTGTGCTTGCCTTGAGGTATGGAGTCTGCTGACAAAGCCCAGAGGTCTTCTTTTTTATAATAAACTATATCTTATAACGGGGAGGGTGGTTAGGCACTGTAGCCCTTTTCCACTGTCTTTATAAAATGATATCCCCGTTTGTATTCTATGGAATTGTGACAATGCTGACGACATTGTGTTTATGCATTTTGCTGCTAGTAATGGCACGTGTACTGTACCATAGAGCACGTTAGTTAAAATAAACATTTTAAACTATACCGTGACTCTGAATACTCTTATTGTGGACAAGTATGAGTGAGTGAGCGAAAGAGTTGTCTTGCTCCCGCGATTCCTGAGAGAGTCTGGAGTGTTGTGTTCTGGGTTGTCTAATCATTGGTAGCTTGGCTATTGGTCGGAGAACGAATGAGACACTATTGCTAGTCGGTTTTGGGGATTTTGGGCGCTGAGGTGATAGGTTGGTACACCACTATCCACCGAGGTCCTGGTTTCCTGCGCATGGTTCTGTATATGTGCAGAATCCCAGCAACACTAGCAGTGGGAGAGTTCTCTATCGGGTGCCGCGATCCTCCTGCGACAGGGAGTCAGCAGACAGATACTGGAGGGTGAAGAGGCTGTGGAGTCCAAGCGCCCCAGCCGGACCAAATTGCAAGCACCACACCATTCGCAAAGGCCTTTTAATATCCGAGACGATGCCCGGGCGGGGGTCGAGCGAGCTGAAACGGCAGAAAACAAAGCGAGGGAATACATTACCCAACACTCTGGAACCTTCCCTCCTGAACAGTGGTCAAGAGGTTGGGGAAACGGCCGATAAAGACCTTTCCCTGCATCTTCACCTGGACAAGATACTAGAGTCGATCTCGGACACCAAGACAGCGGTGCAGCAGGATATAGGGGCAGTGTCCGTGGGACTGGGCCTCCTGCAGGCGGAACATCATAAGTTGGCAGACAGGGTCAAGGAGACCGAGACCACGCTAACGGAACTAGTGCCGGAACATAAGCAGGGGGTGGCTCGTCTGGAGGACCTAAATACCAGAGTGACGGAACTAGAAAGGAGGGCAGAAGATGCCGAAGGTAGAAACCGCCGCAATAATGTTAGAATTGTGGGGATTCCAAAACTAGCGGAAGGGGCAGACATGCTGTCGTTCCTCGAGAAATGGTTTACTGAAGTGATGCCACCTGGTACACTATCTAACTTCTTTGCGCTGGAGAGAGCTCATAGAGTGCCGGGAAGGCTGCCAGCACCGGGACGGCCCCCTAGACCGGTGGTTGCCAAACTGCTACACCATCGGGATAGGGATGCCATCTTACAGCAGTCCAGATCTCACGACCCATACACCATGAACAACAGTAACATCTCCATGTACCCAGACTTTATGACCAAAGTACAGGCGCAGAGAGCCTCCTTTATAGCTGTAAAAAAAGCGCTACAGGAAGCAGGACTGCAGTACTCCTTAATGTTCCTGGCGAAGCTCCGAATTGTTTTGGATGGTGCAATGCACTTTTGCATCACCCCAGATGATGCATGGACCTGACTGGAGGCATACGGGAAAGGGGCCCCTTTGCCTAGCTCTAAGCCGGGCTCCAGGGGAGAGAAACGTGATGCCAGGCCCAGGTTGCGCCGCCCCAAGAAACAGAAAGCATTACAGAGGCCAACAGTTTCCCACATGCAGCAGGAAAGGGAAGCCGCTTTGAAGGCCGTAGCACAGTTGCTCTCACCCAGTGTCCAAGTTCAGAGTAGAGACTCCTCTTCTGACCCTGTAAATCACTCGTCTAACTCGGAAGACGACTCTGGAACTAATGCGGAATTGCCGAAACTGACTCCACGCACTGCTGATGATATTGTTTGATGGAAAGGGCCCGTGGACACTCAAGACAAAGATACATAGGGACGTTTGGTTTGTAGGGAGAATGAGGTTCACTAAGAAACGGATGGGAGGGAACCCCTGCACTATCGATGGGACCGGACGGTTATCACGCCCTCTTCAAGCATTTTTGACTCTCCTTCCACCCCTCACCAGAGTGCACCGCCATTGGGGGCAGAAGGCGGCGTACTGATTGTAATGCAGTTTTCTTACAGGTTTGGGCAGCTGACCGTTGTCAGTCCGCTTGTGGGTTGGGGAGCTTTATTGTTGGGTTTGTTATTCCATACCGGGGGTCCACGACAGTACTGAGGGTTTGGGCTCTGGGGGGGGGGGAGCTGGGTGGGGGTACTCATGCTGAGGGATGGCCAGTGATTTTAGCCTTGCCGAGGAGTTTAAACTCCTGACTTGGAACATTCGGGGTATGGGCTCTCCCTCCAAACGCTACAGTATCGTGAACTATATAAGGCGTAGGGGAGCCCATATAGTGATGCTGCAGGAGACCCACCTTACGGAGGTGGAAGTGGCTAGGCTCAGACGTAGATGGCGAGGGCAGTTATTTGCAACAACATACTCGGCTTTTGCGAGGGGGGTGCCGGTGTGGCTCAGGCCTGGGGTCCCCTTTCAGGTCTCCCGGAAAATAATAGATACAGAGGGGAGATTTGTTATGGTTAGGGGCAAGTTAAAAGGCAAGGAAATAACGCTGGGGAATGTTTATGCACCAAATCGTGATCAGATCTCCTTCCTGGAACAGCTCTCTGGAACATTGGCAGGGGTGGCGGCGGATGATTTGATTCTGGGGGGTGATTTTAACTGTGTATGTGATATAGGATGGGACTGATCTACTCCCCCTTTGAGAGGAACGATAGCAGCCACTGTGGCCAAGGGACTAAGGAGTTGGATTGCTGGGTGGGAATTGATCGATGTTTGGAGATTGCACAACACACAAAAGAGAGAATATTCCTACTACTCCTCCCTGTACGACTTACACACGAGACTGGCTATGTTCCTCTGTTCAAATAGGTTGGCCCCGATGTTGTCCAAGGATGAATACTTAGGGAGATCCATCTCCGATCACAGCCCCTTGCTAATGCGATTCGCCCCTACCCCCGAGAGGGCCCCCATCCCATTGTGGAGACTAGCTCCATCCTTACTAGAAGATGAAAGCTTTAAACAACGTCTTTCTGAGGCTATGGCCACCTACTTTGAAAAAAACCAGGGGACCGCTAGCTCCCCCTTGGTAGAATGGGATGCATTTAAGGTGGTAATCAGAGGACAGTGTCTGGGACAGGTGGTGGGAGCCAGACGAGAGATTGCTCGGGAACTTGAGGCCCTGGAGACCCAGATACTGGCATTGTATAGAGAGATTGAGGGAGGGGTTGATGCGCAGAGTTGATTAGCAGACGTAAAGAGTCTATATAACACCACATGGGACAGGTTGAGGACATTGGACGATCGAACATACCAAGAACGGCAACATGTAGAAGTGAGTAGAGCAGGGAGGCTATTGGCCTGGTTAATTAAACCGGAGAGCAGGGGAGCTCCAATTCCAAGTATCCGTGATATATGTGGGCGCGTACTTTGCTCCCCAAGGGACATCAACGACTCGTTCCAGGAATACTATGAGAAACTATACGGGATACCAGGGGTTATACAGGGAGACGAGTTAATGGAATATCTGGAAGGGTTGGAACTACAGGGACTAGACCAGGACTCCCGGGAATCATTGGCACTGCTGGTAAAAGCAGGGGAAATCCGAGCAGCCATCAAAGAAATGGCACGGGGGAAAACGCCTGGGCCTGACGGCCTCCCTGCCGAATTTTACTCCTCATTTGTAGATATACTGGCCCCGAGGCTGGAGCAGGTATATGCGGCGGCACTAGGGGAGAAACGTCTATCGCCATCGATTGTAGAGGCGCTGGTGATCCCTTTACCAAAGACGAAGAAAGAGGTAGCAGATGTAACGGAATTTAGGCCATTATCAATGTTAAAACTCGATTGCAAAATTTTAAGCAAGGTGCTGGCGACTAGGCTTTTGCCACAGATGCAGAGATTGGTCCATACTGACCAAAACGGTTTTATCCCCTCACGCTCCACATCCAATAATCTGAGGAGATTATATAACGTTATGTTTCATAGGGACTTGGGTGAGTACCCTGAAGCCGTAGTAGTAGCTGTGGACCTGGAAAAGGCCTTTGATTCCCTGAGATGGGACTTTTTGCTAGCAGTAATGGGAAAGATGAGGATGGGTGATGGTTGGTCAAAGTGGGTCCGCCTCTTATACGAGAGTCCTAGAGCTAGAGTGTGCACAGGTAGTACGGTATCTGCCCAATATTCTATAAATAGAGGAACCCGCCAGGGATGTCCCCTATCACCATTACTCTTTGCCTTGGCCATGGAGCCACTGGCGGAGCGACTCAAGCAGGAAGGTGAGAGTCTTGGAGTGGCTCTTGATGGGACTAACCATATAGTATCGCTATACGCGGACGACATACTGATTTATCTCCGCAACGGATCTCGCGAGATCCCGACAGTGTTGCGCATGCTAGAAGAATTTGCTGAGCTCTCGGGACTACGTATAAACAAAACAAAAACCTATGTGTTCCCGTTAAGTCCCGCCCTTGACCGGCCGCTGAACTTCCCGCTGGACCTGGAATGGTCATCAAACTCTTTCAGGTACCTAGGAATACAGATCTATCACCGTCAGGTAGACCTGCTTGAAGGGAACCTAGGAGGTGTCCTGAGAGCATTGCGGGCAAATGTGCCCTTTTGGCGTTCACTCAAATTACCGGTAATGGCTAGAGTGGCATTGTCCAAGATGGTGGTACTACCGAGACTTTTGTATTTCTTTGTCAACCTGCCTGTGGTGATCCCGAAAAGCTGGTTTAAGATCCTGGACACATTATTGCGAGACCTGGTGTGGGATGGCGGACGTAATAGGGTATCCCTGCAGACATTGCGACTTCCACTTGCAGGGGGAGGACAGGGTGCT
Source organism: Calotriton arnoldi (assembly GCA_963921515.1). Classification (NCBI taxonomy): domain Eukaryota; kingdom Metazoa; phylum Chordata; class Amphibia; order Caudata; family Salamandridae; genus Calotriton; species Calotriton arnoldi. Next base: position 1,681,997 of record CAWUFW010000842.1, read on the forward strand.
CCCGATTTTGAGGCCTATTACTTGGCGGCACAGCTCCAGTGGATGGCCAGATGGCTCGATGGAAGGGGGCTTGAAACGTTATCACTTCCGGTTAGCACGACACAAGGGGCCATGCTCCCTAGGATGCTCAACCATCGCCAGAAGATCAAACACATGGGGACATTACTTTCGGTGGCGGTAACGTGTTGGGCTAGATGCACGGCGAGGGCTAAAGATACGCCGCTTTATGGACCAAATATACCACTCACAGGCTTACCACAGGTAGGGATGGGTCCCCCTCTTACACAGCGGCAGTTGCAGGCCTGGAAGGAAGCGGGAGTGGTATCGGTTGGAGACTGCTATCGAGATGGTGAACTGCTTCCTTTAGATGAGTTTCTGGAATATCATGACCTACCACCGGGACAGTTCTTGAATTATCATAAGCTATGAGGGGCGTTGACAGAGCTGTGGGGAGTTGATACTAAAGAACCTCTCATCCATGCGGCCCTTCAGGCGATGGTGACTTTGGGCTCGGCGGGAGATTTGATAAAATAGTTGAACCTGGCAATAACGGAGATGACCCATCGGCCTTTGCCCGAGTACAAGAAAGATGGGAGGGCACACTGAATAGGCAACTGACTGAGAAGGAGTGGAAGAAAGCCTTGCGAAGCCCAAAAAAAGTGTTCAGGAATGTAGCATTTAAACTCATACAGTTTAACATACTCCATAGAACTTACCTCACCCCACACAGGTTAAATGTAGTGTATGGTAGAGAAGACCAGGCCTGCGCCAGATGCTTACAAATAGACGCCGACTTTGATCATATGGTATGGTCCTGTCCTGGGCTCAACGACTACTGGACCAGAATAGTAGACACCGTGAACAGGGTTTTGGCTCGCAACATGACACGCGCCCAGAGGTGTGCCTTCTGGGCCTGTTCCCGAGGCCCAAATCCAAAAGAATGGGTCATAGGTTTGTAGACTTGGCTTTCCTCTTGGCCAAGAGGAGAATAGCTCTCAGATGGAAGGCAAAGATGAATCCTCAAATAGTAGACTGGGAAAAAGATGTCTCCTGTTGGGCCAGAGCAGAGGAGAAAGCCTTGAGGATAAGATCACGAAAAGGCGTACACCCTTGGCAGAACCATGGGCGGACATACTGAGGGCATGGGACACACGTAATGCACCTGACCAAGATACACAGATGAGCACTGCTGAATCTGAGGGATTGGGGGAGACACATACCCCTTAAATACAGCATGATCATTACAGAACTTTTATGAGACTCTGGGGCCTCGGGGAGAGGATTGGATCAGCCCTCTTACACTATACCAACACCTAGGCGACCCCTCCGGTTTACTTATTACCGGTCCTTCCCCCCCCCTTGGGGCCTGCGGCCCGATAGCAGAGCCAGCCAAACTGTTTCTGACGTACCTACTGACAAAGGACCCCTGGTAGATTTATATATGTTTTAGTTGAGTATCTATATTATGGATGCACTGCGTTTTTCTTTTTTCCTTTTTCCTTCTTTCTGAGTTTCTGTATGGCAGCCATACAAGCATTTTCAATACGTGTAAATACGAGACAGTTATTGCCGATGGCAGACCCAATTACTCCCTGCAATGTACCCTGCCACAGCAGGGGTGAATTAAGCACTACTGTAAATCTAGGGGACGACCGACACTCTAGGGAAGAACATTGCAGGGAACAACGATGTGGGGAAACAACTACTGATTCAGTTGCATATAAACAATGTATCGTTGAGAATGATGATTGATATTGTCCTAAGGATTGTATTTCTGCTGTGGATATGAAACTGTATTGATTGTAACTAAGTTAATTCTACAAATGCCAATAAAACAGATGTTTTAAAAAAAAAAAACCTGTGTGCTTTTCTGCACAATGTAATCCTATGGGAGGAAAAGTCAAAGATGCATGAAGGTAGGTACAGTCAGTTTCAGGAGTTCACCTTCTGGGATCGGAGTAGTAGTGGTCCAAGGTTCAAAGTACTACCAGCAATTCTTCAGAAACCGCCCGGGTTCTACCGGGAGCAGGGTGCTGGTAAGGCTGGTAGCCGACACTATGGAAAAGGGGGGGTGCACCTGAAAAGAGACTGCACAGGGGGACTTGTGGGAAAGTCTGAGGGCTCCCAATTAGGGACTCAGGTCACAAGGGGTCTTGGAGCACGGGGGCACAGTTGGTTTGTCGGGACCCAGGCCTGGAGGCTCGGGAGCAGAGTGCTTTGGTCGGCTGGGCTGGTGCGCAAAGATGCACCTTGCAGTCAGGGACAAACAGCTGGAAAAGGAAAAAATCAAGGCAGCTGGGTCACTCTTAAAGTGGCTCTCAGTGATGCTGACATCTTTCGATGGCTGCTTGGTCCTGGTGCAATCAGAATCTGGTCTGGGCTTTTGCTGTTGGTGTTTGGTGCAGGGTGTCCGGTACCACGGGGGTTGGTACTGCATGGCTCTGGTTGTTCCTGGTGTCTTCCCACTCGGTGGGGAGACAGATCTGACCTTCCAGAGCATGAGTACCTTTTCCTAGTCATCTGTGTCGTCGGTCGGGCCAGGGAGCTGCAAGGCAGTGGACCGGACTCTGCTCGTCCATGCCTGTGGACTGCAGGGGAGTAGCTCCCTTACTCCAAGGGAGACTTTTGGTATTTGTTGAAGTGCTGGCAGGCTCCCCAATGCTTTGGTAGTCCTCCAGCTCGCAGGATGAGTCACTCTGTCACGATTGTCGATAGAGCGCTGAGGCAGCAGTGTTTCACGCCAAAGTACAAAGTTCCGCAGTTCTCGCCAGGCAGTGACTCTTCTTCATCCTTCTTCCATCGAATCTGAGTTCCTGGGTTCAGGGGTGCCACCTAAATAGTCAATTTAGGGGCGTTTACAGGAGTGACAGGTAGTAGCCAATGGGCTACCTACCTTAGGATGTCTACACCCTCTATATGACCACTTCCTGTGGGAAGTGGGCATAACCCTGACCCTAGAAGGCTAATACCTTCCAAAACAACATGGAGGAATCTGAAAAGTGGGGTCCACATCAGTTGGCCTGCCCTAGGGGTGGTGATGGCTGAATGTGGGCACACTTCCTAATCTAACAAATTTTTGCCGCCGGTTTTGCGGCCAAAAGATGAGGTCAGGACAGGGGGGTTGGAACCTCCACTATCTGGAGATGCCTGGGGTCGCATAACAAAGGCAGCAGGGCCTTTGAAGCTTCCCACCTTGGAATGCCCATCCTTCTTGGAGGAGGCTTTGAACACCTCCGCCCAGAGCAGGCTTTGTTCCTGACCTCCGAGAGTGAAGGCTCTCACCTCAGGAGGTCAGTAACCTGTCTATGGTGTCTTGCTGGTCGAGACCAGTCAGTCAACACACTAGCAGTCGGTAGGTTTTATGGGGCACCTCTAAGATACCCTCTGCGTGCATTTATTAATAAATCCAGCACTAGCATCGGTGTGGGTTTATTAAGACAAGTACAGTGAAGCCATCATGTAGCTGGGGAACTCGTAATCATGAGTGTCCAGCCCATGGACTCGTCATGCCTTCCCTGCTCACTGAACATAGATAACCACAGTGACACATCCAATCAGGCAGATATGCCCACACATGGGTATAGTGCACCCTGCCTTCGAGCTGTAAGGCCTGCTGTAGGGGTGACTTACCTATACCACATGCAGTGTTTTACTGGCATGGCACACAGGGATGTGTGGCATGTCGACTTTTTAGTTTTCTCTGCACCAAGACATGCAGGCTGCAATGGCAGTTTGCCTGAGCTTGGTGAGGGGTCCCTTAGGGTGCTACAATTTGTGCTTCAGCTCTCTTTAGGTCCAATGCCATAGGTACCAGGAGTACCACTTAGTAGGGACTTACAAGGGATCCAAAGGGGTGCCAATTGTGGAACAATCGTACAGTTTAGGGAAAGAACACTGGTGCTGGGGACATGGTTAGCAGTAACCCAGCGCACTCTCAGGCAAAGTTGCACCAGGTCCCAGGCAAAAAGTGGGAGGTAACAACGTCAAAAGAGGTACTTTCCTACATGCAGCTTAGTTCTGCTTCAGACTGCTCTTTTATAAGTGAATTGAGATCCCCCAACTTCTCATTGATACCAGCAACATAGAGAGCCAAGGTGTTTAGTAGAGTTAGCTGAATGTCCATCTTGTTGGATTGATACTGAAGGGCCTCCACAGACAATTGCATAGTGTTCAGCAGGGACATCCATGCGCTGCTCTTAGGGTCCGGGTCAGACCCTGCACTATGGCTGTGAACGCCTGTGGTGGGAGAGGGTCCCTGAGGTGAGTGCAGTGAATAGGTAGCCAGCATTTCTGCCCATTCAAGGTATGAAAGGACCCCCTGCTTTTTCGCTTGACTCTCTTGGTCCTCTTGGTGTGCCTGGTGCTCCAAAGAGAAAGAGTTTTGCTTGCCACTGATAGACCCTAAGGGTTTTTGGGAGAGTTAGACTGGCGTCTGGACCCCCGGTGTCTGCGTTGGCCATCCTCTCATCCTGAGTTAGGATGAGGGGCTCTTCTGGTTGAGTTTTCTGATAGTTTGCCTTATTAGTTTCATTTGTTGAACAAGATACCGCCCCCTTGTTTTCTGTGACGTGCTCATCCTCTTGGCCCAAGGTGCTTGACCATGTGAACTGGGGCTGAGACTTGGCTCGCACTGGGTTGCTGACCCCAATTGTCTGCGAGTTGAGGCGACTGGGCTGGGTAGGGCAGGTGGGGAGGTCGGGCACAGTCTAACCAGAGCCCTCAGAGTGGGAGACTTTCTGGTACGGGATCTCTGGCTGCCACTCTGCAGAGACAAACAGGGGCGTGTTGCTGGGATTACCAGGGTTGACAGAAAGCCTCATGACCTAGTCGGACAGAGTCTTCTCAGCCCTGCTTGTCAGCAGCTTTCTCTGCAGCAGTTTAGTTGGCCCCCCGGCCCTGGCTCAGGAGACCCGACTCCCGACAGTTCGCCGTCTGGCTCACATCCGTGTCTCTGCCCCCTTCTGCCACTTCGCAATACCCCAAGTGCTGATCAATGTTTGGCCCTGCAGGTGTCTTAAGTCAAGCGAAATATTGATTTATTTAGTTTGTTTACAGTGGTGGCTTCTCTGCAATGGCAGAGGAGCGTCGGCCCACTGCCTGGCTCAAAGCCAGCAAATGTAAAATAAAACGATGCTCTTGCATCATTTTATTTTACATTTGCTGGCTGTGAGCCAACGGAGTAGGGAGGGGCGGGGCTTAGGCATGGGAGGGGGGGAGGAGTGCTACGTGCACTCCACTCCTTAAGTGCGGATGTGTGTTTTGGCCAGCCATCTCAGGCCGACCAAAACACACATGTGCACTTAGGTTTTCTCCAGCCCAGCTCCATTGAGCAGCTGGGCTGGAGAAACCCCACAGACTCCCTGATATGAGCAGGGTGTCTTTCCTGCTTGCTCAGACCAATCCCCATGCTGCTCTGCAGCGTGGGTATTGGACAGGGAGTCTGTCCCAGGGGCTGCTGGGACCAGGAGGCAGGAAGAGGAGAGGCGGCGCAACGAGACGCAACGCTGGAGGCGGCAAAAGGTAAAAAAAGTTCCCTCAAATATTGTATCCCCCCCTGCGCGCGACGCCACCCCGTTTGTTTATGGCGGCCGCTGCTGTTTGTTTAAAATGAACTATAAAAAGGCATATGAAGAAACATTAGTACTGGTCTGACCTTAAAATGTATGTATAGATAAGCCTTCTGCGATTGGTTGTATTCCACAGTGAGTTTCTGAGGAGTGTGTCATAGACAAATAGAGAGTGGTGGCTATCACACTCTGCTCTGAGGTGAAAACCTTATTGTAGTGGATGGGGCAGGGATCTACAACTTTCTGAGGTGCAAGCAATCTGCAACCTTCCTCTTCTTTGAAGGGTAGAGGTCAAGTGGTGAATCATGGGGAAATTTATATAACAGAAAATCTGTCCATGGCATCTCCTATCACTCAGTCACATCGCCTTGGGTCCCTCCTCCTCGAACAAACATAAATGTACCTGGTGTCTTCAACTTTATACACCTTCCACTCCTCTCCCCAAAAAATTAAAATAACTGCTGTCTCAAGCACCCTTCCTCACCTTCTTAGTGTTTCTTCCCTATCACATATACATATTTTTTGTGTCTTAACATAAATCTCCCTTCACCCCCATCCTTAGGCTCAAATTTAAGGTATCTTAGTACACCCATACCTGGATGTGTCATGCCTTGCCCCACAAATATAATTTTGTCTTTGTTTTCTATGTGAAGGGTGACAGAGATACTGTTGCTAAAGGTCCAGCCTACACCCTGGACGGAAGAAGAATGGGACTACTATACACAGCTACTACTCTGTTTACAACTTGCAGCTGCTAGGAAATGGTGGCCTGTGTTGCTGCTCAGGTAGTAGAGCCCAGCTGAAGGTAGAAGAAGCAGTGTCCTGCCATCTACATAGAGGCAGAAAAAGAAGATCTTTTACCCACTATTCTAATGTCACACCTCCACAAAATGACTTGAATGATGCATGGGTATCGTGGCACAGCAGCAGAGCACTGTCGTCAGACTTCGATGCTGCAGCTTGCATTTCAATGCCGAAGAAATAAATTATACAAAAAATATGTGATAGAATGATGACTTGTCCAGACCAGTACCTTCAACTCAAATAATCTATCTTTACATAAAACACAACATTCACCCAATCAGGATTCTTTTGACTCTACAGAAAATTAGATAAGGAGAAACCACGGAGTGCACCATAAAGAACTGGACATTTTGATAAAATAGGTTAGGTTCAGCTTGGGGCCTTTGATTCTGAAATCTTTACCACCCACTCAATCCTTATTAAATTTGAGAACATTCATGAGATTCAGGAAAGAAGAGCAAAGTCTCAAAGATAGTGTACTTTCTCATTCTGCCTGATAAGAAAGTAGGGTTAGAGTTGTGAAAGCTATGATGCAGCAGGCATAGAGATTTAAAAGCAATTCCTTTGCCTAGGCCAGATCAAATGTATTGAGGCTAAAGAAAAACTGGGATGCTGCATTTTTGAAGTTTTTCAATAGTTTTGTGGAAGCTCTAAATGCGTAGAGATACAATAGTCTATGCAACACTTAAGGAAATCAATTATTACTAGAGCTCCCAGAGAAAATAATGAAAAGAGAATAAACCTTCAAGGCCATGTAAACTGGAAGAAACATCTTTAACCTTAGAAGGTAAGGGAGAGTTCCAAGTCAAGCAGTATGCAAAGAACGTTTGCAGTAATGGTTGGATCTGGGCAAGGGCCCACAGTGGATGGCCAGGAGTACCTACCCCATAAATCTGCACAGTCCTATTTAGCCACAAACCCTGTTTTCAATCAATTTAATCTGAGGCCATCGAAATTCATTCAACACTGAATCAGTTCTAAAACTTTTCGGTCAGCTTTCCACTACATAACTTCCACATACATACACAGTAAAGACTTTTGAATCATGTTAAGTAGACATGAACAGTACTTTCACATTGAGTTTGGTGTCTCATGGTTATTGAAAGCGCATAAAAACAGATTGAAGCATAAAATACAACTCACCCTAGCACTTGCATTCACTTCATCGTGCTGTTTTATGCACTTTCAATAACCATGAGACACCAACTCAAATCAACCAGAGAATCTTTTCAAAATGTACTCATTTTTATTAAAGACCAAAACAATCTAAATACATCCCGTGCTACTAAATTAATCTCTCTTCTGAACAATCATGAAACGCAAAGGCTTTCTTCTATTATACATGACTGCTTTCTAATATTTCTGTGTACATTAGTCACTTTTGAAACATTAATAAACGAAATGCTTGTTAAAAACATGCACATTGCTTAAAGTTTACAGAGCTACTTTCATATCAGGGTTGAAACATTGGTTGCTCAAATATTTCATTTTGTTTTCCACCGATAATTGACACTTCAACATACTTTTTTCTTAGACCGGAAAGTCTACAAATCATTGCTCAGCTCACACTCCGACCTCTCCGTTTAAAGGAGCACAACTCCGAAGCCTAGTTACTTATCAAGGAACAAAGTCTACTGTGTTAATCATTCAACCATTAAAGAAGTAATTCTGTCTCAAGCTGAAAACACGACAAATACCTTCCAGCTCTTAATTAGGACCACATGAGGAAATATATCTTTCACTTTCAAATGATTTTCTTGTGTTTTCATCTTACCTTGTGAATGTCTGCATGATTGATTTAGTATGCATTATGTTTAATTTTTAAAAATAGAGACAGACACATCCCCTAGTGATGACGGTATCAAAAAGCCAAATAATCTCTGAAGGGCCTTGTTTATCTCCCTGGGATAAATGTATAAATACTTTTATTTGTATGAATTACATCAATATATATTTTGAAGTGGGACAATCACATTTTCACACTGTCAGAGAATATTGTAGGAACATGTTTAAATGAATTCCCACTCCCACAAGAAACCTTCTCACTTCAATTCTAAATTCGAAAAATACATATTCCATTTTCCCCCTTTAGTTCTGTCTGTATTCACCTGCTCCTGGCAGGAGGCTTCACTCTCTGTTCAGTCCCCAGGTAGCAAGGCCAGTTCAAGATCCAGTCTGTGGAGATCCTCGCTCTAGGATGCTGCATGGGCCTCTTTACCCATGGACTCTCTGCTATTCTAGTTCCAGCTCACTCACTACTCCATCCCCCTGCCACTAACTCTAAATGGCAACGGCAAGTCGCACCTGCTGCTAACTGACTCCCCCTGACTGTCTGTGGGCCGCTTTTAACCTTACTTGCTATGTTAAAATAGGGATTTCATCCACCAGATGTGGCACCTTCACTGGACAATTGGACAGAGGCTCCAGTCACCACAGGGAAGTTTCTTTGAAGCATGGAGGGCTGAGTTGACTAAGTCTGGCCCAGAGGAAAAATATGCTGCAATTTCACTCTGATACTATTTTTGGGTACCCCAGGAGTGGGGATTATAGGTTGCTACTGGACACACAGGCATACTGAAATTGCCCGAAGGCCTGGGTGAATGGAGAGTGGCCTATTTGAGGACTGTGGGGTGCTGCGGCGTGGGAGACCCCAGGTAAGACAAACCGGGTTAGACAGGAGGGCACATCCAGGCTCCCAACAGCACCACGAAGGAGATGGAAGCAGCAGTCCCTGGGCCTGTAGAAGGCTCCTGAGACAACCATCCGAAAGGTTTGTGAATCACAAGGAGCCCAGGAGCACTCTGGTGACTGGAGCGCATTACTAGATGCACAAAGAAGAGAACCCTGCGGAAACTGGTCCATCAAGCACCGAGTTCTGGGGCACACACCATGATAAAAGAATTTTATACAAGATTAGGACCACAGAGGCTGCAGAGTTTCTCCACAAGTGAAAGATCTATTTCTTCATCTGGTCCGAATTAAGAGCTAGAAGGAAGTTGCTGTGTTTAAGCTTGCTGAGACCGCATTATCTCCAAATGGATGAATGATCAACATAGACTTTCTTTTTTGTTTGAATCTGTTTTATTAGTTTTCAGTTAACAACAAGGACACATACATTATGAATAACAATTTTTATCGACTGTTAAAGGTTGGATACAATGGTAAGCGGCATAACTTAGTATATATACAGCCTATGCCCGGCTAAAATACGTGTCATAGCTTATCTTCGGGTAGTACATTGGCCCCTGAGCTACCAAGTACCGCTTAGTAGCAGTATCAGTGAGTGTCCAGTATGTGGTAATCTGTGAACTGTGGAGGCAGGTAATAATGAACAAGGACAAAGTAAAACATAACAGGAGGTTGTGTGTCAAACTGGAGCTCGCCCTGATCCCACATGTCCTCGTCCCTCCTATGTGTCGCACGCTTTAGGCTATCACAGTGTATATTCTGAGGCCTGTGCTTCTTGATTAGCACTGTGGCACAAAAATCTCTTGTTAGAGGTAGAAGAACTATGACCTGAGCTTCCATACTCACTGGACCAAATTATTTGCCTCCCAGCTGCAGGGGAAACCCGACTGAGGATCTTTGCCTGTTGTGGGGGGTCTGCATTGGCACCAGAAAAACCAGAGCACTGACTGTGTCCTTTCCTCCTGCTTCCCTTTACCCAAGATCACTGAGTAGACTAGCAGGAGCAGCAAGACATCTGGTTCGCCCAAGGGCACCACTTAAGGAAGTACCAAGGTAGGCAGGAAAGACTGCCCTGGGTTGCATGAGATTGCTGTACAATACATTCAGGGGCAGTAGGAGAGGCTCTAGGAGGGGAAGAAACTATGGTGAGATAATTGTTACTGTCTTGAAAAGCTGTGACCCAGCACAAGTTTGCAAAAGAAACCCTTTGGTAGAAGAGATGGATGTGAATTCATGAATCCAGCGCAGAGGTGCAAGCCAGAACTCCAGATGCTGACATCCTGCTATAGATACATTTTTCGAATTATCATACTTTAGGTTTTCAGGCTGTCAATGTTGGCATAACTAGTGGAATGAAAAGGAGGTCGGTGCAGACTGGGTAGTGGTAGGAGAAGGAGGCCCCCCCAAATGGAGATACTTGTTCCATTTGTACCTCTCAGAGACAATCTACAGATTAACAGTGAGTCAGGTAGCCCACAGTGGTTGACAAAGAGCACACATGGCAGGAAACTGGTAAACATTAAATTGTTTGAGGGACAGAATGAGTTTATGTGAATAGTAAATAATGTAGTAAAGGAGTGGGACAAGGTAGAAAGGTCTTTGATAAAAGGGAAGATGCACCTGGACTACATTCAAGACAAAGTTACAGAGGTGCGAAAATTATGCAAAACCCCAGGCTACAGAGTTCTGAGGGATGTGTAGAGGTAGTGAGACAGAAGCTGGTGGACCTTTCAACATTCTGACAGGAACTGTCTAGTGCTATGATGATATTTGAAGGTAAAGTCGGAGAGCTGCAAAATGTGATGAGGTGGCTAATCTTCGGGTATTGGGCTTCCCTCTTATGGTAACATGACTGAAGTGTTATAAACCTGCTTTGCTAAATATATGACCTCCAAACCTAATAAAGAAGACCTACTGACTCCCATCCAGGCTGTTGAGTTCCTCCACCCAATCTGTGGGAAGCACCATCATGATGGTATTTGTTTTAAATTTTAAAGCAGCCTCCTAGAGACATGATTTGCAATACAAGATGATTCTAATACTTCTAAATTGGATGCTTAAACTCAAACTCGCAGACAGAAGTTAATGGTTCAGAAGAAACTGCCAAACATGGCTGTTTTGGCATCTCTGTGGTACCCAGATAAAGTTGATGTATGCTGCATATTTTACAAATTTACAATGTGCATACTCAAGTGTGTTGTTTTTTTCTCCCTACCACCTTTCACATTATCTTCCATCACCTTCTCCTCTGTTGTTCCCTTCATATTACTTTCAATAGAGATGTAATCCCTGGTTCAGTTGATGATGTGCTAAGAAGTTCACCAAAACGTGACATTACTGTGTCATGCTTGGATTTTCTTGACATTAATAAAGCATTTAAACTTAAATGTCTCTTGAGGGATCCCATTGGAAATGGGTTCTTTGCTCATAAGTAGACTTTTCAGCAAACTAATTATTTGTCTGGCTATAGTGTGATTGTGCTTTTTTTGACTATTTTCCAAGTTCCTGGTCCTGGTTACTCCTTCACTACTCTATTCTATAGGGTACAATGTAGAGGGAAAATAGTCTTTCACGGCTCTCTACCATGCGGCCATTTTAAGATACTAGGGTTGCAGCTGTGGTCCAGCCTTTCGGCTTGGGATGTGTCAGGCAGTGGCCAACTATTTAGAGTTGACTACTGATTAGCCACTCAAAGCGGCAACAAAGGGAAGCCTATTTATTGCTGATCATGACTGGCTGGGACTAGGGTCCAGTCCTCATACCCAAAATCTGACATATACCCCTGAATTAACGAGGTCAGTTGTAATCATGCCTGGCTCACATTGAGCAGCTAGGCTTCAGGGTGTCACAGAGCTCTCAACCTCAAGCTGCCCACATCTCAAGCTCTTGCCCACACCTGTGTAAGCTTAAGGTGTATAAGCCATATAAGTGCTTGCTCATTAGAAAAGCACTCCCAAGAAATAAAGACTCTTACAACTGCAGGTAATGCTGATGTCTTACTAATAACTGATAAAAGTAAAGGGTTGGGGAGCACACCTGTTTACTGCTTTCTCAACGTATTTTAGACACAAATTGTTTAGAGGTGCTACAGTGCTACACTTGCTGTCAATCCAAGTGTATGGTCAGAAAGAGCTATAACAAGTATGGAAACTTGAGTTGAATTTTAATCCAAATATGAACTACTCAAAACAATATTGTTTTGAGTAGTTCATATTTGGATTAAAATTACGGGTTCGGTTACAACCCAGTGAACAGTGCACAGTGCACTCAAGTTTCCATACTTGTTATAGCTCTTACTAATAACTGAAACACTGAACGCTAATGCTGTAGTAATAGAGGTTAGAAAGGCAGTTCAACCCAGGGTACATAATATAAAAGAAAATAATTTCGAAGATAAATGCAATAGTGGTGTGCCGGACATATCCAAAGACTCGCTAGTGATCTTAACACCCTGTATAATGAAGCCTCTATACTACTCTTTAAGAGGGCCCCAATGGATGATAAACCACAAATCACAACTAGAAAACAAGATTTCTACACTACACCTCTGCCCGTCCCACCTGGGCTTGATAGTTCTTCCTTAGAACTCACGACTACGGTCACATGCAACAAAATGGCCTGTAGTCCCTGGCCTGGGATCACTCATTTTAAATGTATTGCCACTACAAGCACTCGTCTTCATGTCTGCAACAAGTAGCTTTGATGGTAGACTTCTCAAATCGGTGCATGTGGGCCGGGCTCCATCTTTCTGGTTCTCGCAGTTTACAAATCGTTTTATCAAGTCACTGTACTAAGGTTGAGTCACAAATAGAGGATGACGCGCAAGCAAATTAATTGGGTGGGCCAAATCATGGGTCAGGCTTGGCTCTAAGAATCCATGCACGAGCTGAGCCATGAAAATGTTTCACATGTGTATCGTGCAACAAAGATAATGTTGAAATATGATAAAATCTCTTCAATATTCCAAAAAGTGTATTTCTTTAAACGACTGAATCGTTTCATCTCAGTACATCAGATTAGATCACGGAAAAGACAGACATTTATTAAAAGTGATAGTTTTTAGAAACATTCATGGCTCATCCCAATTGACAATGCCATTAGTGAACTAAGAGGCAAATCAGAAGTCATGTAAACCCTCTTTGTGACCTAGATTCTTATTATAGATGGAGCAACAATATAGCCTATTAAATCAAATATAAGAGGTTGCTTGTACAGTGCACAAGCTGAGCTTAAGTATTTAAAAGTGCGCTCATATGTTATAATAACGAAAAAGAAGGCTCTCTGAAATAAAATTTGTGCCTAGGATCACACAATTTGAACAAACAGAGAAGTCTGTATTAATTTCAGGTTATCAGTTGCCACATTTTGAAATTCAGCCACCAGATGGGCATCATTCTCTCTCCCCGTTTATATCAAAGTTCACTATTTAGTCTTTCATTCTTGACTCAGGATGAGAAAAACCGACACCGAAACAACAGACCCAACTCAGATCCCCCAGACCCAACTACCAAGCCAAGAATGCCTTTTTTTAGGAGGTGTCACAGCCCAAACAACCCCCACCCCCATGAAGCCACTCCCCTGGGTCCCATCACATGAAAATTATTCTTTGGAAACTATTCACCTACCTTAATATCAAGGGTAAGAGATGGGCTGTATTTTATTTATTTATTTATTTATTGAGTTTTATATAGCGCTGGCTAGACCCGGAGGTATCAGAGCGCTTTACATGAGGAAGAAACATTGTTTAAGAACATGGTTACAAAGTTACATCAGTTACTGGAGCGTAGTTACAGGAATTACATGAGTACAAAAGCATAGCATAAACATGAGGAAAAAAATAGGCAAGGGGAGAGAAGAATAGGGGAGAAAGGGAAGGAATAGGGGAGGTAGAGGATGATAATGGAGGGAGGAGGAGGGGGAGGGTAAAGGAGGCACAACGGGGAGACGAGGAAAAACAGTGTCCGACGTCCAGCTGGGTAGGTGACGGTCGAGGGGTGAACCAGAGCCAAACTCCTCTATAGCTGTGTGGGACAGCTCCACCGGTCATCGGCCAGAGGTTGCTCGGGCACCGCAGTACATACAGAAAGGTTATAGTTTCCGCCTAGGGGGGCATAGTCCAAAAAGTTCCATCGAGCGCGCCGGTCACGGTGTACGGTGCTGTGCTCCCAGCGGTAATGGGGTAAAAACCCAGGCCTCCGCTGTGTGAGACTCCCTTGTCGCTGTGGACTCTCTCAGAGGGGTCTCTGAGACTCCAGGACATAAATGCTGGATCCCTCCCCAACAAGGGGAGAAGGAGTGCTTTGGAAAGGGGCCCACTCATGGTGGCCATTATTAGAAAATTGGTGTGTCATATTAATGCTTACAAGGCAGGGGAGCATCATCCATCGCAGCGCGGTAATCGCAGGCGTCCAAGAAGTGGGTCAATAGAGACATTTTGGAGCAGTCGAGGGGCCGCCATTTTGAGGAGGACAGAGCGGAGGACAAGATGCCGGCAGTAGCAACAGGGCACGGCAATCAAAGCAATGAAGGCCTCGTCATTTTAAAGCTTACAAGGCAGAGGAAAGTCAGCCATCGCAGATGATTGTAGGGACAGATAATGGTGCGTGGAGGCACGACATCTGAATGGCAATTAAAAGTATCAGTCATCCTTGGTCTAGACTGGATTATGCCAATTCTTTAAAGCTTGGCTTACATGAATACATGCTACCTCAGTTGCAAGTGATCCAAAAGCAGATATCAAGGCCGGTGACCAGTGCTACAAGAATCATTATTGCCAGCCTCTTGTTAAAATCTCTGGACCGGCTCCCTATATAAGAGAACCCTTTGCAATCTGCCAAATCTCCGTCATACTACTTGAAATTTCTTAAATTTCCCAACCTACAAGTTTATAAAATGCAGAAGATAACTGTATCAGTTTGGCATGGACGGTGTAGCCTTTTCTTTGCTAAACTTTGTCTTATAACTAGATCTAGTTGCTTCCATCTTTTTTGTATTTCCTTTCTAAAGTTCAGATGCAAGTCCAAAGCAAAGTTGCATGAATATATCCCGTATCAGGAAGGACTTTTTTGACAAATCTTGTTTTTTTCACAATCCTCTACTTAACAATTATCTTTGCCTATTCACTACCCCACACACTTTTGTTTCAATTTTCATTCAATTTCACTTTACATTTCTCTTTTCTTTGACAGGTTCTCCAAACTCACTCGATTTTACTCTGGTTTCCTTATCTCTTCAGCTCCCATACCAGGTGCACCAGGACTGCTTTCTTTCCCTGATCCAGGGCTGCTCGTAGGGTTTCTGCAGTGTACAAAAGGGCAGATTCTGTCGAGTGTTGGGCTCTGAAGCCTGACTGATTAGAGTGCCATACATTTGTTTCCTCTAAAAACGTGGTAAGTTGTTTATTAACAAATTTTTCAGTTAACTTACACAGGTTGGGTAAAAGCGAGATGGGTCGTAAGTTAGAGAGGGTCGTGGGATCAGCCAGTTGCTTTTTCTGGAGAGGTTTTACCGCCGCAAGTTTCCATTCTGTTGGAATCTTAGCTGTGAGAATCGAAGAGTTTATAATATTATTGATAATGGGGTTTACAACATCAATGAGGGCATGTAGCAGAGTGGGGGGGCAAGGGTCGAAAGGGGAACCTGATTTGGTGGATAAGATGGCCAGCCGTGATTCCTCCAGCGTGATAGGTTGGAAGGTTTTCATACAGGCGGTATCTGTGTCTACAAAGATTCTCTTATTTATGGTGACTGGAGTAGGGGAAGAGAAGTCTTTTATAAGTGTCAAGACTTTTTCTTCAAAATAGTCTGCTATGTTATTGCAAAGGCTCTGTGAGGGAGGGATCTCTTGAAGTAGACTATTCGGATTTGTGAACAAGTTAACTATTTTGAAGATCTCTTTCTGTTTGTTTTGGGAATTTTTAACAGCCTCAGTATAAAAGGTTTTTTTTGAAGCTTTGATCAAGGCATGATATTTTCTGCGTGCGATTTTATAGGTGTTAAGGTCATTCCTATCATAGTTCCGGCACCATCTACGTTCTAGTACTCTGACTTGAGCTTGCAGTTCTTTCAGGGATAGCGAAAACCATGGCGCAGAGGGTTTCTTTTATGGTGGCCTATGTGGTGTAATTGTAGGTGTCAACTGATCTTTTAATTCAAGCAACCATTTCCATAGAGCTGGGTGTCAGTTATAGGGTCACTAACCATATTGGGTATACCCATGATGGCTTTAGGGACGAGATCTGGAAGCCCCATAAGCGCCTTCCAGCTGACTTTGTCCTGTTGTTGGATTTTAGTTTTTTCCTTAACTGAGGCCCTATCCTTTATCAGGAATTCAAAGGGGATTAATTTATGGTCGGTCCAGGTTTGTGTAACAGGGGACTTCACTTTAAGGGTATTTAAATTAGAGCATATGCAGTCCAAGATATGGCCTGCGTTGTGTGTAGCAGACAGCGAGAGTAGTTGCAGGCCAAAAACATCCATTACCTCCTTGAAGCAAGTTGCTCCAGGGTCCTTATGGGAGTCAAGATGTAAATTAATATCACCTAGTAGAGTGAAATTGGAGAACCTAAAAGCAAGGGTACTAATCACATCACCAATGCTTTCTAAAAACTCGTTATGCTGTCCCGGAGGGCGGTAAACTAATGCCCCTGCAAAGGAGAAGGAGTCATGTAGCTGGATACAGAAGCTAATGCTTTCTGCTCCTTTCAGGTCAAGTAGCTGCTCTATTGTGCACCTAAGGGTGTCGCGATAGATAATTGCGAGACCACCCCCGCGTTGCTCTGGTCTATCTGCCCTTTGGATAAGATATCCCGGGGGAAGTGTGTTCACGATGTCTGGACTGCACCAGGCTTTCAACCATGTCTCGGTTACAAAAAGGCAGTCCAGACCATCGTCAACTATAAGATCAAAAATATGAAGTGCATGCTTGCACATTGATCTTGCATTTATGAGGCCCCCACGTAGACTTCTACGTGAAGGCGCGCACCGGGGTGAGGTAGGCTGCATGTAAATAGTAGAGCTGTACCAATCGTAGCCTGGCGGAGGCAGTGACCGTCCTAGGGGCCATAAGGGCGTCGCGCCAATCCTCCTCCTCCAGGGTACCCACCCATTCCTCCCATTGAGCTCGTAATCGATCCAGGGAAGTAGGGGTATTAGTGTGCGGTAGATGCAGGAGATGCCACCCTTCCCCAGGTCCCCCAACATAATCTGTGCTTCAGGCGGGCTATGGTCAGGAAGCCGTGTACCTGTTGTGAGGTGCGTATGGAGAGCATGTCGCAATTGAAGGTACTTGTAGAACTGCGACTGATGCAGGGAGTATCTACTTTGAAGGTCTTTAAAGGAACGCATGTGATCCCCCACCCATACATCGCCTAGTTGTGAGATTCCTATGAGGTCCCACGCCCGGAAACCCCGCAGCCCAGTAACTTCCTTGAGCCAGGTCCCCTGCCACAGGGGTGTACACTGGGTCAGTGTGTCTGTCCACTTGGTGTGTCGCAGTGTGGCTCCCCAGGCCAGTAGCGCGAAGCGCGTCACCTCTGGTAAGTGGGACGGGATAGGAGCCCCATACAGCATAGACTGAAACTTGGTTAGGCCCAATTCCCCCAATTCAAGTCTGTAAGCCGGGTCAGACCATCCCCCGTTGAACCAGTCATGTATAGAGAGTAGGCGCGTGGCAAGGTAGTACAGATATAGGTGAGTCATCCCCAGACCCCCGTCGTACGAGGGGATCCTACAGACATTCAGCGCCAGTCGGGCCCGACCTTTCCCCCAAAGAAACTTATTGGCCATGCTATCCAATTCGCAAAACCAGGTCCTGGGGAAGCATAGGGGGGTATTTTGAATAACGTAGAGGAACCGGGGGAGAACCATCATTTTAAAGAGGGCAACCCTCCCCATGGGGTTCAGGGGCAGTGTTTGCCACTTCTGGAGGTCCGCCTTAGCCCGTCTCACCAGGGGAGTGACATTGAGGGCCCAGCTAAGCTCAGGGAGTAGAGTCATCCATATCCCCAGGTATTTGAATGATTGACGGCGAAGTGATATGGTGGACTGCCAGTCGAAGCATTCTCGGGACAGGTGGAGGGGAACTAGGACCGATTTGTCGGGGTTCAGCCGGAGGCCAGAGGCCCGCTCGAAGGAATGCAGGATGCGGAGACAATGGGGGCCTGACCGGGCAGGATCTGCTAAATAGATGAGGACATCGTCCGCATAAAGGGCGATTTTGTCAGTTTCGGTGTTGGGCCAATTCCATCCCTGCATGTGCTTGCACGATCGTATCAAGGATGCCAAGGGCTCCATCACCAGAGCGAAGAGCAGGGGGGAAAGAGGGCAACCCTGCCTCGTTCCCCTGCAGACCGAGAAGGGCTCTGACAGAACCCCATTCACCAGGACACGAGCCCGTGGGTGTGCGTAAAGAACCCTGACCATGGCACGAAAGCGGGGACCGAATCCCATCTCGTCGAGGACGTCCTCCAGAAATCCCCAGTCCACCGAATCAAAAGCCTTCTCAAAGTCTACAAGAAGAATCGCAAGGTATGGGGTGAGCAGGTGGCGGTGGGCCAAGGCTAATTGCAGTCTACGGAGGCAATGCCGGGTACCACGTAAGGGCATGAACCCGCACTGGTCGGGGTGAACCAGCACGGATAAATGGGGTTTGAGCCACTGGGCGAGGACCGTGGCGAACAGTTTCACGTCGGTATTGATGAGGGAGATAGGGCGGTAATCCGCACATCGAGGCGAGGGCGGCTGGGACTTGGGAAGGACCACAATGGTGGCCATGTCCGTCTCTTGGGGGAAGGAACCATTCTCAACAGCCTCCCGAAACAGTTCCGCAAGATGGGGGGTGAGAGTTTCCCGGTAGTGAGCGTAGTATTCCTGAGGGAGGCCGTCTGGGCCTGGTGTCTTGCCGGAGGAGGTAAGGGCGATCGCCTCCCCAATTTCGTCGTGGGTGATGGGCGGTCTAGATCGTCCTGAATGATGGGGTCCAGGCGAGGAAGGTGGCCGTTCCCGACCCCCAGTAGATCCGTGAGAGAGAGGGTTGGAGTTCTAGCCTCATATAATTGGCGGTAATATGAAGCAAAGGCACGGGCCATCTCCGCTGGGGAGCGGCACTCAGAACCATCCTGTGCCAAGATTTCAGGGATTATGCGGTTAGCCCTGGGATATGTGGCTAAGCGGTGAAGGAGTGAGCCATTTTTGTCGCCCCAACCATACACCCTGGCTACGGATGAGCGCCAGAGGAGTTTTGCCGCTTCCAGTGACAATTGCTTAATCTCCGAACAGAGGTGGGCAAGAAGTCTCACCTCGGATGCGTCCGGGGATCGGGCGGAGGCACGCTCAAGGCGTAGAGCCTGCGCCTCCCGTGAGGTAATTTGCTCCAGTTGAGCCTGCCGCTGGAGTTTGAGCTGGCCCTTGGCGACCCCCCTGATTGTAGCCTTGCCAGCCTCCCACAGGGTGCCCGGGGAGGATACGGACCCGTCGTTGGACAGAAAGTATTGTTTAAGTTCCCGTCCCACCACCTCCCGGAACTCCTTGTCCTGAAGGAACCAAGCGTTTAGCCTCCACGTCTGGCGCATAGAGGCGGGAGGGGAGCCCATGTGAATCATTACCGGGGAGTGGTCAGAGATGCCACGGGGGAGGATAGAGACATCTCGAATCATGAGGCAGTCCGTCGATGGAACGAAGATGGTGTCGATACGCGCCTGCGTATGATGAGCCGCTGAGGTGTGCGTGAACTGTCTAGAGTGTGGGTGCCAAATACACCACGCATCGCATAAACCCAGCGATTCGGACCAAGTCGTCAGCTGTTTTGCCTGTGCAAGTCTACTAGGGGAAGGAGGGCCGGTCGTGTCTAGGGCAGGCGAGGAGACCGCGTTAAAGTCACCCCCGAGGAAAATGGGACCCAGAGGTAGGGATGCTAAGAGGTCGGCGGATTTGGCTAGTGTCGGCGTTAACATTGAGGGAGGAGAGTAGAGCGACACAAGATTGAGGGGGCTACCGTTCAGTGTGCCACTAAGGGCCACAAAGGTGCCCTGGGCATCATGAACGACATGCGCAGCCACAAGTGGAAGAGAACGTTTCACCAGAATCGCCACCCCCCGGGATCCCCGAGTGAACCCTGAGTGCCAAATCCTATCGTAACCGTAGCGTGCTAAAAAGGGGCAGTGGTTACCCAACAAGTGTGTCTCTTGTAGCAATAGGACTTCTACCCCAAGGCGCTGTGCATAACGTAATACAGCCATGCGCTTGAAACGGTCCAGGAGGCCATTAACATTCCAGGACATGATGCGCAGGGAGGCACCTAGCAAAGGTGTGTCAGGCATAGTGGCAGGGTGTTTCAATGTGATGGTAAAATCCCAAAGGGAGGCCCGTCCCCAAGCTGGGTCGCTTGAAGGCCTGGTTAGGTGTCCAGAGAGAAGTCATTGCATCCCACTGGGTGCAGATCGGGGTGACATGTGAGTGCTGGTGCGACAAAACTGAAAAACTGAAACAAACTAAAAAGAGAACTCGGGACAACGGTCCCCCCCATCCCGTCCCCCACCCCCACCCTACACTTCAATAACGGAAGCATCTGTCACCCTAACGATAAACAAATTGAACTAGAGACCAAACTAGAACGCTTGGGAATAGGAAAGCGTGGAGGACCCCTCCTCATGACAGGATGTACATAATCAAGTCCGTTGGGAAGGAAAACACTATGAGTCAAAGCACTGTCTCCGGCTGCGGAGCCAGGCCCGGCAGGCAGAGACAAATTCAGGCAGGGTCTCCCAGGAGCGTCGGGCTACGAGAAAGGTCCGTGTCTGGGAGGTCCAGCAATGAGGGCCGGGGCGACCTACCCCCAAGGTCCAGCTGGCCGGACGAGACGGATCGCCTCCCAGCCGAGGATTCTTCAGAAAGCAGGATTGGCTGTCGAGGGGGGCCCAACGGGGAGTCTGACCGGGCTCGTCTCTGGCCACGGCGCCTGCGGGAGCGGTTACGCTGAGGCCGGGGGGCGGAGGGCGCGGGGCGGACGGGGCCGCCCTCCACCTCCCCAGGTGGTGAGTTCCGGTCGCTGGCTCGCAGAGGGCGCTCCTCCGTCGCCCAAGCCCAGGCCTCAGTAGGAGTGTCAAAGAACAGGGTCTTGTTAGCAAACACTACACGCAGGCGTGCCGGAAAGAGGAGCCTATATTGGATGTTGAGTGCTCTTAGCTTTTGCTTGACTTCACCAAACGAGCGGCGCTGACCCTGGACCTCACGAGTATAGTCCGGGAAGATAATGATTGCGTGGTTTTCATAGTGGAGCATTTGCTGTTTGCGGGCTTCAGCCAGGTTAGCGTCACGGTCCTTAAAATTGAGAACCCGCATTATGACCGGTCGGGGGGCCGCACCTGGTGGTGGTTTAGGGGCAAGAGAGCGGTGGGCCCGCTCGATCGCGAACCATGGGGAGAGAGAGCCCTCGGGAACCCATGATCGCAACCACCTCTCCAGGAAGTCCACCGTACGGCCCTGCTCTGCTCCCGCCGGAAAGCCTACCAGGCGGAGGTTGTTGCGCCGGGACCTGTTTTCCGCATCTTCCGTCCGTCGGTGCAACTCCTGGGTGTGCGACTGGAGACGAGCCATTTGCCCCTTACGTTGCTGGACGTCGTCTTCCACGGTGGAAATTCGGGTTTCAGTCTCTTTGATCCGGGCCGTGGCATTTCGGAGGTCCTGCCGGATGAGGGTCATATCCACTCGCACCTCCGCGATTTTGCCCTCCACCGAGGACTGCGAAGTGTGGATGGCCTGTAGGATAGTGGATAAATCCGCGGGCGGTGGAGGCTCCTGGTCCGTGATACCCCCGGTCGCCCCCACTTCTGTGGTGGTGAAACGGTCCATTTTGGTCTGGGTGGCAGGGGTCTTGGTCAGTCTATCCGTTCTGCCCATGGTGGCACTCCGCAGGGCGGGGGACTCTGAGAGTCTCTTCAAATGGACCTCGCATCAGGGGGCCGGTGGTCCTCCCCGGACGGGCCCAGATCAAGTTGAGAGGCAGCCAGAGCAAAGGAGGAAGCTCACTCAGACGCACCGCCGCTCGGTATGCGCGGCCGAATCCACCTCCTCAGGCAGGATGGCCCTCCAGCAACAAGGGAGGGGAGAGCTCCGGACAAGGGCCGCAGGAAGGCCCCTGCCCGCAAGGCCTGCAGACTACACCAGGCGTCACTCGGGCAGGGCGGCAGCGGGGAGGCCAGAGGGGCCGGTGGAAGAGGCGCCCCCGTGGG
Source organism: Calotriton arnoldi (assembly GCA_963921515.1). Classification (NCBI taxonomy): domain Eukaryota; kingdom Metazoa; phylum Chordata; class Amphibia; order Caudata; family Salamandridae; genus Calotriton; species Calotriton arnoldi. The sequence continues at coordinate 1,704,285 of CAWUFW010000842.1, forward strand.
CCCCGCGCCGCTCGAGGCCTGCGGCCGATTCCATCCCCCGGCCCCAACCCCGATGAGTGGCGATGCGGGGGAGGGGGCCAATCCGGAGCCCCGGCCGCAGCAAGACGGGCCCGCGGACCCAGCAGATGCAGGACAAGAGGGGCCAATGAGGGAGGTCTTCACATGGACCTGGGCGCCGCTCGATGTGTGCGGCAGAGTGCCCCCGCCACCAGTGCCACTGTCTCTAAGGATGGTGGGGTGAAACCAGGACTTTAGGGCCAGGTCAGGGGGATCGCCTCTGCAACAGCCCCGGCGCTCTTCTCAAGCCAGGCGGCGATAGGCCGGGGGGGCAAGATGGCAGCCGAGGGGCCCGACCCCGGGCTCCTCGCCGCTCGATGTATATGGCCGGTACCACCCCTCAGGTCTCCCCCAGCCAGGAGTTCGATGTCGGCCTCAGGACGTCGCCACAGGATGCCGCCAAGGCCCAGGGGAGCAGGCCCAGAAGCCGCAGAGTTCAGGAGGGGGAGGGGACCCAGCCGGGCCAAACGACGGGCCACACCACCCGGGGCCGGTCCCCACCCCAGCCGGTCTCCCGCGTGCGCGGGGGGGCCCCCAACAAATGTCCCCGGACCCCCTCCGCCGCCGGGACTCACCCGTCTGAAGGTCCACCACGCGTCGGCTCCCGGATCACAGGGGTCGCCTCAGGGCTAGCGGGGAATGACCGCCGCCGTCCTCCAGCCCCCGCTGCCCGATATGGCAGCCGATGCCGCAGCAGCCGCTGGGGGGGGCCGAGGCGCAGCCACAGCCGTTGCCGCAGACACAGGCAGCCGGGCCACCGCACACCAGGCCCGCTCCCTCCAGCGCCAGCGGGTGGAACCAGGAAGCCGCGGCCTCAGCCTCAGCCGCGCCCGCTCGAGCCCGGCCGGGCTAGGCGGGGAGAAGGACACAGGTACCACCTCGGAGCCAGCGATTACCCCTGGGCAGTCCGGCTGCAAGAGGGCCTCTCCGCCCCTTCAGGCATTCGGGCAAGAGGTCAGGCAAAGCAATCCACGGGCAGCAGGCGCCGCAGTCAGGGCGAGGGGGCCGATCGAGAGCAGCGGGGCAGTGAAGTGCGGGACTACACACACCCAGAGGTACAGCCAGAGGTGCTGCGCTGAGGGAACGATGAATTTCAGGGCAGGATGGCCCGCAGGACGTGAGGATGTTGAGCGGATGGCGGAGGGGTCCGGCAGCACTCTCAAGGTGCGTCCACCATCTTGGCTCGATAAGCCAACATCGCCACAAATTAACTTTTGTGCTGCAAAATATTTAAAAGAGGGGAAGAAGAAGAATATGGCCAGTGAGGAAAAGTTGATACCTATAATTCTCTAGAGATAGGGTTGTAGGCTATTGCGAATTGACACTACCTTGGTGGGTAGTAAAAGGAGAATGTCATGCAAGTCTTGGCTGCCTCTGGGTGTAACCCTAAAATCAGATCTGTATTTACGAGAATATAGGAGTTATGACATTCCAATCAGATTTGTGTGGAGGGAGGCCTCTATAAGGGTGCCTCTCCAGGATGGTATTCGAAAATGAATGGTGTCATCTTGGTGCAAGTGCAGCTAGTGATGATCGCTCCAACTACATAAGGATACATCCTGTTCTTGATTCCATAATGTAGTACACTTCAGACTAAACTCAGCATGTGTATGCACAGTGGGTCATATTTTATTGCAGTATGAAGTAAGGTGTATTGCGAATCTGGTACTGGTATTAGCCCTGGAAATTCTAACTTGAGTCCTTGTTACTCGTGGTCGCCTCAATCCCTGCAAGCACTTTAATATAAGACAACAAAGAGGAGGATTAAGAATTTAATATCCAGGGTCTCATTGCATTGAGAGAGAAAAGGTTATTTGGCACCTGTTTAAGGGATGGTCAGAGAGGACATCACTTGACCTAGCACTCTGGGAACTCAAAGTTCTGTGGTGAGTGATTCAGAAAATCAAGTCATGGAGATGGCTTTTATTTCCCCTCTACCAAGTAGAAATCATGCACATTGTTTATAGTCACCGCAGTCACAGTCCCTCTTATTCGTAATTGAAATAGCTATGAAAAGGGTCTGTCCCTTCTTGCCCTTTGCCCTCTGCAGAGCGATTGAGGTCCTGGCAATTGCTATCACACATAGTGTGAATAACGAGACCCTTAAACTGTCTGGAGAGGCATGCAAGACTATATTTTTTATAGATAAAACATTTTTAATGTAAAATCACAGGGGATCAATTACCAATATACTAGATATGATGAATAATGTCAGTGTGTTTTCAGGCTATGGGTGACCTGGGAGTAACAGTTGGATGAAAACACTTATGGAATGGAATCTGCCTGTGGTAAGAATTTGGAGTAATAGCTGGAAAAAATAGAAGCAAAGTAATCCAATTGAACATTGACTTCCACACTGAAATCGGCTTCTCATAGCACTGCACCAAAACCAGGACTGGTCAAACAAAGCAGACAGATGGTAGAGACGGGTAAGTATACCATCTATTCTTTTGGGTTTGAAACAAACATATCCCTCCCTTCATAAGTGACTGGATAGGCGTATGCCTACTGTCACATATCACTACCTACCTCAATGATGTCATTCTAGTCAGTCATTGAATGGTATACCCTTTTTCACTTTTATCAATGCTATGACATGGCATTGTAATGCCAACTCAATAATCATACCTGTATCGCAATTCATAACATCCAGGAGAGGACCCTGTGTGTTTGTTTTGAAATGTATCATAAAACAAATTCTCTTGGATAAATTCGCTCATTCACATCTCACACTGTGCTGTCCATACATCCAGACACATCCTAATGATACTCTAAGATGGGACCCATCAGTCAATTATAAAAATCTGTATAATAATACAATCAATGAACAAACAGTAGTACAGTTATGTAAAAATCAAATCATTAAAAATTATTAAATAGTATTCTAAAAAAATCTCAATTTCTCCTAGAGTATTATCACAAAGGTGTTAAAAAGAGAGAAAATAATCATGACAAACATTTGTCATTACAATTGTGTTAATTCGAATGAATCAATGACACATGAGCCTGTAAATTTTGAAATACATATACTCCATAGTTCCTCGAATTTAATAATGCAAAACAAAGGGAAGCGTCAACGCGTTTTGGTGGGAAAAATATTGTAGAACCACCTTCTTCAGGACAACAGAAATCTTATTGTCCCTCTAAACGATAAAACAATATGTGCCTTATAATTCTTATCCTCGAATCGTGATTCGAAGCAAAAATTAGATCCCACTTAGATATATGTGGTGTTTAAATTGCCCTCCGTCGTTATACTTGAGCGTTTTGTTCCAAATTATATCCCAATTCTAATGGACAAATAATATGATCTTTCTAAGGATCTTATAATCCATACTGAGGATTGATAAAAGGCAATAAGATGTGACATTAGTGGGGTGGCGGTTAGCTCTGGGTATAGAGGTGACTACCACTTCCCTCATCATCGGGGGAAGGTAGACCAGTTTTGCAGCTTCCATACGTAAAGTTTCGAGTTGGGGCACCAGTAGGGTTTCAAAGGCAGCATAAAACTCAATTGGAAAGCCATCCAGGCCATGGGTTTAACTGTGCGATACAAAAGGGGATGATGGACGGAACGTTTGAGCCAATCAAACACTCACCCCCAGTCAACTGATCTGGGTTTAATCCATCATCATTCTTTAGCTCACTCCACCACCCCAGTTCAGACATGGCCATATGCAAATCAGTCTGACCCTGTGCCTCATGGGAACAGTCCAGCACGAACTGCCAAGCCATGTCTTCCCTGGACCGGAAACAAGCATCCTAGGACCGGTTTCTGGCATTCCAGCCGTCATCAGCCAGGCTTGCTTGAATCCAGTGGCAAAGTGAGCAAGGGACCCACGTCTGGGCATACCCCCGCCAACTTAGGGCGAACAAAGCGATACAAAAGGGGATGATGGACGGAACGTTTGAGCCAATCAAACACTCACCCCCAGTCAACTGATCTGGGTTTAATCCATCATCATTCTTTAGCTCACTCCACCACCCCAGTTCAGACATGGCCATATGCAAATCAGTCTGACCCTGTGCCTCATGGGAACAGTCCAGCACGAACTGCCAAGCCATGTCTTCCCTGGACCGGAAACAAGCATCCTAGGACCGGTTTCTGGCATTCCAGCCGTCATCAGCCAGGCTTGCTTGAATCCAGTGGCAAAGTGAGCAAGGGACCCACGTCTGGGCATACCCCCGCCAACTTAGGGCGAACAAAGCGATACAAAAGGGGATGATGGACGGAACGTTTGAGCCAATCAAACACTCACCCCCAGTCAACTGATCTGGGTTTAATCCATCATCATTCTTTAGCTCACTCCACCACCCCAGTTCAGACATGGCCATATGCAAATCAGTCTGACCCTGTGCCTCATGGGAACAGTCCAGCACGAACTGCCAAGCCATGTCTTCCCTGGACCGGAAACAAGCATCCTAGGACCGGTTTCTGGCATTCCAGCCGTCATCAGCCAGGCTTGCTTGAATCCAGTGGCAAAGTGAGCAAGGGACCCACGTCTGGGCATACCCCCGCCAACTTAGGGCGAACAAAGCGATACAAAGGGGATGATGGACGGAACGTTTGAGCCAATCAAACACTCACCCCCAGTCAACTGATCTGGGTTTAATCCATCATCATTCTTTAGCTCACTCCACCACCCCAGTTCAGACATGGCCATATGCAAATCAGTCTGACCCTGTGCCTCATGGGAACAGTCCAGCACGAACTGCCAAGCCATGTCTTCCCTGGACCGGAAACAAGCATCCTAGGACTGTGGGCAAGAGCCTGAATCTCAAGTAGTATCTCCTGAACTGTGACGAGGGCGTCTAGTGTCAATTGCTCACCCAGTGCGATCTGAGGTACGTCTATGCCTTTGAGGAAGTGGTAGAAAGTATAAGGGTCTAGTGCAGGGCAGGTCTTGTAGATGTCCTTATAATGATGAACTAATGTCTTGTTGATGTCCCGTTGTGTAAACACTTGCGCACCGGTGTTATTGCGAATGGCATGAATGAGGGGCACTGCGTCTTGGGGATGTATGAGATGGGTCAGCAATCGGCCGAGACAGCGCAGGGGTTAAATGAGTTTGGTGTTATTCGCCTTTCTTGGCTGTAAGACGGTCCCTAATGTAAGGGGTCATACGGAGCTGATTCTCCAAGTCCTGCAGCTTAGTCTCAGTTTGCTGTAGATCAGTTTCCACAGATGCAGGTGCACCTATGGTGGCAAGCAGCATGAGCCCCTTACTACAATTTATATGCCTCCCACTCCAGGGCTCTAGTAGAGGCTGTGTCAATGATTCAGCAAAGTACTGCACCAAGGACTCTTGCAGCATTTCACTGAAAGCCTGGTCTTCTAACCATAATGACTGCATCTGCCAGGTGGGCACTGGGGTGGTAACCCTCCCCCATGCCAGGCAGGGCTTCAGTGGGTCATGATCCGAGAGAGCCTATCATTGTAAATTGCATCTGGAGGGAGGTCAGACAAACTAAGCTGTCTAGGTATACATGGACATCAAGGGCAGGGGACTAGAAGGAGTGCTCCTTCGCCCTTGGGTGCCGCACATGCCAGATATCTCAGAGTGACCAGTGGAGTAGTCAGTCTTCGAGCACAGCCTTATTACGAGTAGCTTGGGTATTCTGTATGGGAAGGTGGGAGCGATCAAGAGTCCTATCTAAAGCAGCATTAAAATTACCCCCAGTAACCAGGGGGCGTCCATCCATGGCGTGAGTGCTTTAGAGAGAGAGGCCCAGTACCAGGCCTGGCCCAAGTTGGGGGCATAAATCAAGCCCAGTACCAAAGGTAAACCTTTGAGATGCCCCTTGGCCAATGTGTGCCTGCCTTCTGAGTTGGCACAGGAGTTCTCCACACAAAAAAGGACCCCTGCACGAATCCAAATTGTGGGCCCCTTGGCGTAGGAGTAACATGTGCTGATAATTTGGCCCCTCTATCTGCCATGCAAGGCTGCGACATCAGTGTTGGTTAGATGGGTTTCCTGAAGGAAGTCCACATGTGCCCCAAAGCACCCCAACTGTGACCGAATTTGGCAACACTTCTTCGCCCCTCCCATTCCCTGGCTTTTCCAAGTTAGAAGTGTGTATTTTCCACGAGTCGAAGGGGTGGTCATGGTGGATAGGGAGTTTGCTGGAATAAAAGTGCCCTTGGGAGGGTTAAAGCACTATCTGGGGGACATGGGAGAGGAATTGGGGTCTGGCACATTCATATAATTTCATAGGGCCCTAACGTCTCCTCACGGAGCTAAAAAAATAGGGCCAGTGGTAAAACAAGCATCCGGCCAAGAAAGAAGAAACCAACTAACTATTTGCTCTCAACAGGGGAGTTGCAGGTAAAGGTCAGAAAGTTGAAGGAAAGAGGTCACCAGAGTCTTCTCCGGAGGATATGTCTGTTGCCCGCCTCTGTGAGTTTCGTAGCATAGCTGCGGTCTTAATGGCCGATCGGCGATCTGCGTGCATCTGGGCCTGGGAAGGCAGATTATCGGTGCTATGCTAGGCTGAGACCTGCTGCACAGCCTGGGTTGTCTCTGTTCACTTGTGCGGATAGATTGGCTCGATGTAGGTCCCTCCGAGCCATAACGTTCATCTATCCAGAAATGAGCTTTAGCAGGGTTGGTAAAGAAATATGTGTGGTCCTCATGTATCACTTTCAGGTGGGAGGGGAACAAGAGAGCATATTTTAGTGACAAGCCCTGAAGTCTTTTTTACGGTCATGTAGGAGGCCCGACGGAGCTGTACCACTGAGGTGAAGTCGGGAAAGATGGTAACTCTTGACACACCCTCCAGTATAGGGTGGCGGTGTCAGGCATGCTGCAATATATGGTCTCTATAGCTTAGGAGTTTGGGCACTATTGGGTGGGGGGCTCTAGGGGCAAGAGCTCTGGCTGGGACTCTGTGTGCACGTTCCACCACATCTGTGGAGGAGAGACAGTCTGTAACCAGTGTTCTAATTAGAGGGTGAGATTGGTGCCCTCCAGTCCCTCAGGTAAAACCAATGATACGGAGGTTAGTTTGGTGTGATCTGAGCTATGTGTCATCAGTGCGCACCTCCAGTATTCTGATCCGGTCAGCGAGTTTTCTCAAGCTGGCTGTGTTATCCATGTATTGTGGACAAATGTCTTGGAATGCTTGCTCTATGGCTGTGACCCTTTCTTTTAGTCTTCCTGTGGTCTTCCCAGAGAAGGTTCATGTCAATAGAAAGTGCATCAATTTTTACCTCCATCGCCGTTTGAGTGTCTTGGACTGCAGTGAGGATAAAATCAAGCTCATCGGGAACTGAACCGGTCGAAAGGTGTTGGTTCTGGTCCTGCTGAGCTACAAGATGAAGGATAGAGCTTGCGTAGGAACGTCGCCCTGGATGGTGCGAGTAGCTGTGGCCATGGTTTCAGTCGAGCGGAAGCGTCCCATCAATATTGCCGCTGAGGAATAGTCATCAACGTGCAGTGCAGTGCGGATAAGAGGCACAGCCGAGTCCAGCGATGTATGGAGGGGCCTGGACAGCAGGTTGGTCCTGTAACCTTGTGTGCACGCCTGACATTCCCTCCGGGAGAAGTTAGGTGGGAGTCATCACGAGCAGCTATAAGCACAGTCAGGTGCATGTGCAGTCGTAGGACTGAGGAGTATAAGTAGGCAATGGCTGCAGAGGCCTCTGAAAGGGTTCCGCAGGGGGATGGTAGAGGCCACAAGTTGCACCTAGTGAAGAGGTTACTGCCCTCACTCGGGGTTTAGCTTAGAGGTTTTTTCCCACTGGAATAGCAGTGTCTGACGTACCATCAGGAGCAACTGGGGAGAGCTGAGCCCCTGTAGAGTAATGAGTCTGTGTTGCCAGAGGGGACGTAGAGGGGGGAACAGTGCCGCCAGGAAGGTGGCGATGAGGGCACACAAGACCAGGCCATAAGCTGCACCAGTGCCCAGACTGTCCGCCTCCACGGCCATGTATCTGGCCCCAAACCTAGTCGGTGCCTAGCATGCATTTGGAGTACAGCTGCCAATCGCTCTTCAATAGTTTGACCCCAGGATCCACATCAGGCCCATCGAGCCGTGTAAATGAGGCAGGTGCTCTAATAATTTAGACCGTGCTACTTGGGCCCTGAAGTGCAGTGTGAGGGAGGGGTGGGAGGGGCCCTGGACTCCAGGCAGTGCATGGGTCCCCGACGTGTCTGTGTCTCACTCTAGGGCAGCATAGTAGTAGAAGTTGAGGTGGACGTTGGGTTGCTTGGAGAGTGACATGGCGGGGTAAGCAGCCGGCACAGTGCTCGGTAAGTCGAGCAGGTGCCAGATGACAGTGGGGGTCCCCCCATACAGCGCAGCCAGAAGGTCCCCTCCTTCCCAAGTACAAGCAATCTTATCCCTCCATGTGGGGGAGGAGCGGGGTGGCATGTTTTAGTGATGTCCCAATAGGGCGGCTGGGTTTGTTGCAAAACCGTGACCCACCGGGCCCCTCAGTCCAGTGTTGAAGATGGGGCCCAGGATCAGGGCCCCATTAAGGATATTCACAGCACCTGCCCCTCTCCTCAGTCTAACCGGCCAATGCAGGGCAGGCCAAAAGATGTCCGGGCACTTGGGATGAGGCCTAGTAGGCTACACATGTGAGAGGCAATGCGACGAGTGGGCTCCCGGTAACAGCAAATGACACTGCTGCCAGACCTGCTAACTCACATGGTGCCACCATGTGACACATGATATCGGCTCCCATCACTAGGCAGGGAAAACGAGTTGAAAACCAATGTAAATAGTGGATTTCCAGCTCATTTTCTGAGGCTTTGAACTGCCGACGTCCACTAAGGGGTGTGAAAACACCCAGGACATTGGCAGCAGCCTCAGCAAGACATTTCTTTTCTTTTGGAGGAGAGGAGAGGACTTGGGGGCAGGGTGGAGGCAAAAGTGCCCCTTAGGTACTTCTCGGCACAAGGCCCTACCCCCTGCAGGGCCCCACCCCCTCCTCACACAGTGACATTTTTGTACAAGTTGGCAGGTCGGCCGCTGTGTCAGCAGTGAGGTGCCTCCATCCAAGACCACACGGAGCCCCCCACGCAAGGGCATTCGCCTCTTACCTGCGCGATCCAACGAAGGGGTGCCCAGGATAGAGGATGATCATTGGGATGCTGTAATAGGCCTCACAGTGTACTCAGGCTAAGTCGAGGCCCTGCGTGTAGTCTGGGCCTCTCATGTTGCTTCAGGTGCAGTACAGGGGGCCAGTTCTGGGCAGCAGCACTATCAAGCAGCAGCTTCCCGGAGTGCGACGGGGTAGGTTAGGTCAGCTCTAAAGGTTGCTGCATGCAGGGATGCTGCCAGATGAGAAGGCTGTGCGTGGAGCTCACCTAGCTGTTCTCCGGCTGGCCACACCCCCTTGACGATTTCATTCTTGCTGTGTGGAACAGTAGGTGAGGCTCATTAGGCAGAGCCCTGCGTCCCATGCCGTCATATTAAAAGCCACGCCCCCTTCAAACAGTGAAAAATCTTCTATGGTTTGCAGATTTTTGACTTACAGAGGAGTGTAGAGAGAGCTGCCCAATACCTGATCCCTCTCTCGCCTAATCATCAACTGCTGAACACTGTAGTCTAGTCTGAATCTTTGAACTTGGCTGTAGAGTAGAGTCTGAAAGATGCCTTGGCTCTGCAGCTGCCACACTGTCTGATCTGTGGGTTAGAGCGCATCTATGCATACGCACCAAGAGTATCATGCAAGAAAGGACCTGCCAGCGCTCTCATCCTGTACTTCTTAAAAGCAGGCCTGGTTCCAGGAATTTGTATCTGGATGGGGTTAGGGTGTGTTCAGGTGGGCCAATGGTGGGCCAATTTTTGTAATTTCTGGAGGTAGCCCACAAGCCCTAGATTTACATCATATCTTCATCCTAACAGGCATACCGAGCATGTGGAGAGTTATTTGAGAGTAAGAGCTGATGTCTATACTGGTCAGCCTCAACCCTCATAATCTCCAGCTGGCCAGGCTTCACACAAGCACCTAGATACCAAGCAGACTGTAATAGTAGTTCAAGCTTAACGAAGTCCCTGTTAATACACCCAAGCCTTGACATCCTCACACTAGGAAGACTGGCTATTTATTCCTTGTAATTTGCCCAACAGTTATTTCTTTGAGTCCTGGATGTTCTGCAGCCTCCTGATGAGATGCTTGTTGATCTTGGCATAGAGGATGTTCTTGTAATCTAGTTTGCTGGTGACAAGCGTATGGGTAATGGTTTTCTGGGTGTTGCCTGGAAGCCATTTGAAAATCTTCCTCACCATATTCAGGGTTTGGAAGAATAAGGCAGTGATGGCGCTGACATGGGATGTGCTGTCAAGTTTGCAGTCAATGAAGATCCAGAGGTTCTTGGCATGGATGGTGGTAGTATGTCCTAGCTCTGTCGGCCACCAGGTAGAGTTGCATGGAGAGGCGCTGTCCCCAAAAATCACAACTTCAGTCTTGTCGGTGACCATTTTCAGGCAGTTGGACTCCATCCATCATTCATATTCTTGGTAGATTCAACTAAGGGGAGAGAAGCACTAATAGCTTGTGAAGCTTGCAGTTTTCTAGACCCATTCACTCGCTGAGAAAAGGTAACTTAACCACATACAAAGCTCAAAATGTAACTTTATAGCCAGAGTAAACCTGGTTCTCGGTTCAGAGTCCACGCTTCAGGAATTCCAATCAAAGGAGCTGATGAAACGAGCGCATAGGTGAAAGTCCACAAATGTCTAGTAAAGTTGTGCCAAGCTATCTTTGTTTGACTTTTTTTTAGGCAAGCCCTTATAACTGGAGACAAAAGGGAGGGGTGGAGTAGATAGAAAGCGACAGACAGGACAGTGTAATGACCCTAGCCCCACTGGCCGTGGCACCATCTTCCTGAAGCCGGCTAGCGCGGATCTACCCTCAACGCAGAGGCCACTGTGCGGTAGGCCCACTGACTCCCTGCACCTCCCAGACGCGGTTTCTGCAACGCCACATCGGCGCTTCTCCAGAGGAGATTCCACCCCGCCTCCCTGCTTGTCATCCACTAGGAGGCGGCTGGACGCAAGGCCTGCCGCTGTGTAAGAACCCGCCCACTACCCCAACTCCTCCCCCGCTGACACGCAGTCACGCTTTGGCAAGCGCGGTGGGCCGCATTCACCACGGTGCTCTCTGCATGGCTGACGCCCACGCTCTGCATCAAGCAGGTGACACAATGTGGGAGAACTGAGGGGAGCAATGAAAAAGGACTGCCAACCACGTGACCCCCCCACCCCGTTGCAGACATCAGGAGCCTTCAGCTATCCTGCCACAGTGCTGTTTCAAACTGTGCCACCATCTACCGACTCCAAAGGCCAAGTCAGGTCCAAAAGAAAAGAGATGGGGTAAGGACAGCGTGCCTACAGCTTGACTGCATAACACACTTCCCAGCTATAAAAGGGGAGACATAGTGCTCCAACATCTCCTCCACACCACTATCACCCAGCAGCCATGGCAGATGACGCAGCGAACGCAGGACCCCAGCAAGCACAACCTCCTGTGCAGCATCCTGCCACCCCAACAACGCAACACACGCAGGTCAGCGCACCACCACCATTCAGCGAGCTTGCCGACCCGGCCACTGCCTCCCCCCGATGGAAGATATGGATTGGACGACTAAACAACTTGCGACCAGAGAGACTGACAATACAATAAAGAGGTCACTACTACTGCATTTCGCAGGTGAGGAGATCTACAAACGTTTCGCTATCCTGCGGAACACAGGAGCAGTCAACGACTACAACGCAGCAGTTAGAGCCCTCAATGCCATTTTAACCTGCAAATCAACCCAGACTATGAACAATTCAAACTCTGCCAAGCCTGTCAAAGAGAGGGGGAGTCTATGGATGCTTTTTACGCAAAGCAAAGCCCTCACACTGACGGATGTGCGGTATTCCCAGATTGAGAGAGAGGCGCTGGCAATTAAGTGGGCGTTTAGCCATTTCCATCTTTACATCAGCGGACACCCTTTTCGTGTGGTCCCCCGCGGATCGAACGCTGGGCATTCCAGCTTCAACACGACCAGATGGAGCTGGTATGCTGGCCAGGATTGAAGAATCCCGCGGACTTCCTCTCCAGGCATCCGGCAAGTCCAAGAGGGGACGACACCAACAATGATGTAAGGACAGAAGAATATGTGCACATGGTGTCCCAAGGAGCATGCCCCCACGTACTTATGATAGAAGAAATCAGCACAGCCTGGTACTACGAGGGTCACGCATCGTGATCCTCGAGAGTCTACAGGAAAGGGTGACAACCCTCGCACACAGAGGTCATCAAGGGATTGTCTGAATAAAGTCGCGGATGAGGGAAAAAGTCTGGTTCCCAGGACTAGAAGCCGCAGTTGATAACCTTGTTCGAAGCTGCCACTCCTGCCAGATCACAAGCAGTCAAGAACCCCCGGCACCGATCATCACAGAGGAACCCTCCTCAACCCCCTGGTCCCAGATCAGCCTTGACTTTGCGAGCTTGCCTGACGGAAGGGTAACGGCAGTAATGATCGACAGCTACTCCAATATCCAATAGTCGAAGTCGTGGAGTCCACAGCTTACACTAACATCGCTCCAATCCTGGAAAAGACATTTGCTTTACTTGGACTACCACTAGAGATAAAGAGAGACAATGGGCCGCCCTTCCAGGGAGAGGAATTTAAGGACCTACTCACAACACTCGGCATATGACATCGCTGTATCACCCCACAGTGGCCCCAAGCCAACGGGGAAGAAGAAAGATTTATGCGCACGTTGAACAAATATGTGTATATATGGGTGATGTGAAAATAAGGAAGGAAGAACTGTACTTACATGAGTGAATGAGTGCAGCACCAAATGAATGAGTGCAGGAAAGAATTAGTGAATGTGTGCAAAAGTTAATGAATGTGGCACTGGGTTCAAGAATTAGTATTTGAGAGTGCAGCAGTAAATCAGTGAGTACAGGAAAGAAGGCACACAGTAATGAATGAGTGCTGCAGAGAAGGAGTGATTACAAGAATTAATGTGTGGATGTTCAGGAGTGAATGAGTAGTGTAGCAAATGAGTGAATAAGTACTGGAATGTATGAGTATACAAGAGTGAACGAGTGCAGAAATGCAAGAGTGAATGTAGAAATAAAGCAGTGATTGTAACTAAGTGAATGACTGCAACAGTGAATGAGTAGAGGAATATACAAACCAATAATGGAGCGTCCATGAGTGATGAGTACAGCAGTTATCAGTTGTGAGAGAATGACTACTGTAGTGTGTGCATGCAACAGTGTGTGGGGGCCTGAAACATTCAATGTTGGCAGCAGTAGGTGAGTGTTGTTGTGACTTTGTGTGAAAAGCGTTTGTACAAGTGAATCTACTTGCAGACTGTTGCCAGAACTATGAAATAAAAGCAGATGCAGCATATCAACAAACAAAACAAAAATACAAAAATTGAGCCTAAAAGTGCAGAGCAGATGCTGGAGAGGAAATGGTGAGGGGACTTTGGTTCTTGAAGCTACAAATAATCATACAAGGGAAGCATGTTCACAGGACTCTCAGTGCTGAGATGACCTCTTTAGAAGTGATAGAGCGCTTACAGAACTCTAAATTGTAGGGGTGAACTATACTCCTGATATAAACACACTCATATGTATTTTTGTCGTGTGCAGTGTTTTATGATTATTAAGATGCATTTATTCACGTCATATTAGTATTAAAATGAAGTGAGCACGTTTAAGTAGGATTTGCGTGTATTAGAAAACTTAATTCCTGTATGTGTAATGTGCAGGACGAAATTATACTCATATAATGTAACCATGTTTAGTTTAAGTTACCCGATTTGTAGGCCCAAATTGTAGGTTGTTTTGAGTTTCGTTTCTCCTTGGTTGCTCAAGAATGAATTAAATAAATTCTGTTGTGCTCGAAGACAGTGTGTTCTCATCCTACTGCAGGTGCAGGAATTCGACCTCGTTATTCTCAGATTTAAGGAGATACCCGGAATGTCTTTGAAGAAGACTGCAAGGCAAGAGGGGAGGACCTGCTTTTCGTGCCTGGCCTATCTGGGAACCAAGGCCACTGGAAGAAGAGTCGACTTAATTAAAGCTTCTGTGGAAACTGACTGAAAAATGTTGCCAATAGATAAGTTTTAAAACATGACGTATTGTGGGTTGAACATTGTCTTTTTGTATGATGCGCAGGGACAGATTCGGGAGACTTCTGCCAGTTTTCGGAGGAGAAGGAGCATCTTAGGCGAGCTCCATAGCTTTAAGCTATCAGACCCATTTGACGTGAGTACTTCTTAGGAAGTCAACACGTGCTGACACCTTTGGGATATGATACAAGGGAGATAGGTAGGATCCTCATTGAGAGCAGAGTAGGGAAAGATTTTGCTCCTTCTTAAATGAAAAGAGAATTGGACTCCGCTTCTATTCTTTGCTGTATTTTGATTTTGGAGTTCATCATATTATGCCTTCTGTGCCGAATGACTTATATTCGTAGAATCGGCTCTGTATTGATCTTTCTGTACCTATATACTCTGATATTGAGGTGTGTTTATATTCAATTATTTTTGGCCTTATAATAAATCCACCAAACTGAAATTCGGAGTCTGTGGTCCATTACAGCATGACTAAATCGAAAGTATAATCTTGAATTGTTTTCCTCCCTTCTACCACTTTTAGCAGGCAAATAAAAGATCATCTGCATTAAATCTAGTAGGGAAAAATAGGAGTAAAGGTTGGCTTAATCAGAAGCGATTCACAGCCAGCAGAAGCATATGCATGTGACACTTCACCTGACACAAAACACCCTACCACAAAAAAAGTAACATGCAAATCATTCAGCCATGCTTGGTGTGAACAGAGCATCTAACGCACAGGGGCACTAGTAGTCACAGAAAATATCTGAAAGTGTAGCATTAATGTATGTAGCTATCTCATCCTTGTCTCACACGTTCAAACGCCTACTCCTATATATATGCACACACAATCACACACCTTCACTCATATACGTACGTAGGCATTTATGACTCCACTGCCCTAAGTACTGGGTTGCGCTAGATAACAAAATATGGTAAAACATGCCAGTATTAGGATAAAATAGTAAATGAAAGGGCATACCGATGCCCAGTGTCACAGGAAGACTATGGTGGGAACTCAACTGTGGACACGATGCTTTGTGCTTCCAAAGTCGCAAAGTAGCCAGTGCAGCACAAGCCCCAGTGTTCGTCCTACTCGGGTAGCAGGGTTGTGGGAACACACTTGCTACTAAAGGTTAAAGAATGCTGCAATAAGTACAACAACACTATGGGGGCACTATGGAAGCGGCAGATTGTAGTATACAACCCTCAGTAATGTCATTCATGGTCCTGCCAAGCGCATCCACAGCTGGTAAAGAAACAGAATACAGCTATACAAGGAACCGACTTATGGGGCAGATTTATAGAAACATCCGGCACTTTGCTTCTCTGTCCACAGCCCAGAGACTGAAAATAAACTTCAGAAGTATCATGTGTCCAGAGACCAGGGCCGGACTGGTGATTTCGGGCACCGGGCAATCCCCCGGTAGGCCGGATGGGGGTGGGGGCCGGTTTTTTCACAGGGTGCCTGTTTTGTTGCTGGGGCCGATTTTCGGTCTGTGACGGAGTCAGAGTCGGACAGTCTCTCTGCACTAGTAGTCTGTCTGACCTCCGCTCCGCTCCGTGAGGGGAAAAAGCAGAACTGCCATTGGTGGGGTCAGGTGCACCCGGTGCAGGCAGCCTGTGAGGTGATGATCTCGGATGCTTACTGGCCTGACTGTGTGTATGGGTGAATTAATTTACCAGTGCGTGTGCGCAGGGTGCGCGCAGGCCACCTGCGCGCACGCACTAGTAAATTAATTCACCCGGCACCACTTGGCAGGCACTTTCACTTTCTGCACCACGCAGGGCGCCACAACAACTCGTGACCCGACCAGGCCCGTCACAGGAGTGATCGATGACCGTCACGTCACCAGAGAGACCCCTGATCATCCCCTCCCTAGGGTGCGGCCGCACGACGAGCCAGGCGGGCGAACTTAGGGAGAGGGCGCAGATCATTGGTCCAACTCAGCGCGACGTGCGAGTCTGACCAATGATCTGCGCTCCCTCCCCAAGTTCGCCTGCCTGCTGCATTATGCATAAGTGCGCCCTGCGCACGTTCTGCCTGTAGCTTGTTACACGCACACGCAGCCAGGGCAACGCAGACCGGCCGCACACAGAGTAGAAGGGGAAGGCAGCTGCCAGCCAGCCAGGCAGCAAGCAAGCAAGCAGTAGTAGAGTGCAGAGTGAATAGGCCGCCCGCCGCCGCCTGAGCCTGCCTCCACTGTATAAACACAAAGTAAGTGTGTCGCCCTCTTTCCTGGCTGAACCCTTGTTTTTCCCCCCTAGTAGATTGACACCTCCAACCCCAATGGAGGTGCCTTGTGTGCCTACAGAGTTCTCTGGCAGAGCACAAGGCTGGGTGTACCCGTCCCAAAGTGTACGGTAGAGGGGATTGACAGCTACAGTGAAACTTGCGGGTTGGCGGGGGCCCAAATAATGATTGCTCCGTTTTTTGCACATACCATCAGATTGCCGTTAAAGCGCTACACGATTGCTATAGCAACATCAGGGTCTGGGAATATTCGAGCCACAATGCAGTTAGGGGGAAGACATGACAGTAGTTCAAGAAATCGTCCACATCACTTTCTAGTGAAAGGCTCAGTCTCTGTCCAGAAGAGATCAACCCGGTTACACAGGTTGCGTGAGAGTGTATGCAGGGGAAAAAGGGTCTAAGGCTGGGCCGGAAGTTTGACTGAACCTGGGCCCAGTCAGTGTTTTGGATATGCGCAGATGCTCTTGTCCTTGGTGTGTATCCGGCGTTCCTGCGGTGCACATCAGTTGCATCGTTATGCTGCATTAAATATGCGACCTATGCTCATCACCCGTGGGAGTGTAGTGGTCTCCCAAGACAGGTACTGCTCTCTCCCTTCAACAGGAATCAGGGGAAGAAATAATCGGGAACGGAGCACAGATGCGCTTGCATCTGGCAAGCAGTGCGTGCATGGGAGGCATAAATAAACTAACAAGATGGAGTACCATAACACAGTGAACTGAAACTGACCAATGTAAGTAAGCGCATGAAAGCAGTGCAGATGGGGTGGTATATATATGCTGTGATATCTCACCTTGTTCTATTCACAGAACACAGTATTAATGTAAATTCAATGCTAGTTGGCTCTCCCAGATGCAGGCGCATAAATTCAAGGTTAAAAAAACGAATGTTCAACTCATTTAAATTTGCGATCGTTGCTACCCAGATGTCGGCTTTTTATTTTGGGCTGGGGCACCGTGGGCAGGACGGGTCAGGCAGCACCCTTCTGCTCTTTTTATGCAGGCTATCAAATTAGTGACCGCTCTACGTTTCAATATGAATTCATTGTTCTTGCTGCATTCGTTGTTGGGCAATTTCACATGACGTCATCCCCAACCCCAGCTGGCGGTTCTCACTGAAGGTTATGGTTCTTTCTGCTCATTATCTCAGTTGGTCTTTCTAACTCCCTTCCATAGGCCCTGCGTCTTTGGTCCCCATTTATGATTGCCCTCCACATTGTGTTGAAGGTAAGTTTTTTCCTCTCTGGTCCCTCACAGCAGTTAATCCTTGTATCTATTTATGAGATAGTGCTTGTTGGGGTGGTCCCACGGCCTGGTGCATCGTACCTTAGACTTATCAGCAGGAATAAGCATGTTCATTTGGCTCTTTTTATGGTACACCCACAGTGGTCATTCATTTGTTTGTGCTGGTGTGGCCTGCAGTCACAGCCTGAGCCAATTTGCACGCACAACCTTCTCACTTGCTTAGGAATGGGACAGTATTTGAGGTGGCCATGGCAGGGGGAGGCAACACAGTCACAAAGTGCATGCGCTCTCAACACGGGGGTAGATGTCTTCAATGGCCATGAGAAGTAGTTGCTGAGGGCCACGCGCATGCCACCTCCAGACAGTCAAGGCGGTCTTATTTTGGGGTTTACTGGTTCACTCCCTTGCCAACATCTGACCACTAACGGAACTCCGCATGGGCTATTTCCAATGGACGGTCAGCTTGTTGACCTTTTTTAATGTATTGGTGTTGCAGGCATCCCATGTCCTTACGGGAGATGGTCATAGATCAATCAGTCCGGATATTGGGTCCGGGAAGCGATGCAACATGGGTTACGTCCCACCCCTGCTAGGGTGAGACTTGCAGGGCCAGAAAGGGCTGCAGCGGGGAGCTACTAAGCGCTACCAGAGGGCACATCTGGGTCTTTGAAGCCATGTCAAGATCTAAACACAAGTTTTAGCAGAACACTGCTAGATGGAGTTACCATATGATATAACAGGCAATATTAAATCAGCCCAATAAGGTGTGGAGCAATGGGGCCCATGCCAGCGGGGCTAGCACTCTTAATCCCAGTGGAAATAGCTATGCTCAGAAAAGTGTGACAATGAATAGTGATACATTATCCATACACTTACAAGAGTAGTTGCACTCGCAGCACTTTAAAGAATATGCATCCGTAAACTCTCTCCTGTGTTAAACATTCAAAATGATACTGGGACTTCATGGGGAGATGCTCTCCAAGGATGGTGAGCTGTAGCACTAGTCTTCCACAGGCCGCCCTTGTGAAGTGTTTTTTAGATACATATTGTTCATACTGACTGCTGAGACATGGTTAGATAAGTCCTTGTCGGCCTCAGATTCCTCCAAATTAAATTCAGATTTGAACTGCTTTATTACATCAAAAGGCCATTTTTGTTGGCTCTTAAGGCTCAGTGCACTTTACCACCGCTAACCAGTGCTAAAGTGCTTGCGCTCTTTCCTTTAAACATGGTAAAATTGGCTTACACCGAATTGGAAAATTTAATTTACTTGTAAGTCCCTAGAAATGTGGTTCTACATGTACCCAGGGACTGTAAATTAAATGCTGCTAGTGGGCCTGCAACACTTATTGTGCCACCCACTTAAGTAGCCTATTTAAACATGTGTCAAGGCCAGGGCCTGCCATTGCAGTCTGCCTGTGGAGTTGTAAAACTGCCATTTTGACCTGCCTAAAAATATTCCCTTTTAATACATATGTCACCAGGATGTCACCACTAGCGCAAGCCCTGTCCATAAGGCAGGGTGCAGTATGCAGAGTGCAGTGTATTTAAATGGTTTGGCATATACTTTTAAGTTTTATATGTCCCGGAATAGGCGAGGCTCAATTGCTACCCTTGTTCTTTGTGTGATTCTTGAATTTTTCACAATCACATGACTTTAGTGATGTAACATTGATGGCAGCACCCACACTCTGAAAAGTGTTCCAGTGCCACTGGCCTGGGTGCCTTTGTGTGAATTTTCATGCTTTCTGGCCAGGGTGCCATGTGAGACATTTCCATGCTTTCTGGCTGCCTGGGTGCCTCTGTGTGACTTTTCCATGCTTTCTGGCCTGGGTGCTTATGTGTGATATTTCCATGCTTTCTGGCCTGGGTGCTTATGTGTGCTATTTCCATAGTTTCTGGCCTCGGTGACCTGGAGGCTCATGTGTGACATTTCCATGCTTACTGGCCTGGGTGCTTATGTGTGACGTTTCCATGACTTCTGGCCTGGGTGCTTATGTGTAATATTTCCACAGTGTCTGGCCTCAGTGACCTGGATGCTCATGTGTGACATTTCCATGCTTACTGGCCTGTGTGCTTATGTGTGACATTTTCATGCTTTCTGGCCTGGTGTGACCAGGCCTGGGTGTGACTTTTCCATAGTTTCTGGCCTCTGTGCCCTAGGTGCTAGTTATTAGATGCTTATGTGTGACATTTCCACAGTTTCTGCCCTCAGTGGCCTAGGTGCTTATGTGTGACATTTCCACAGTTTCTGGCCTCAGTGGCCTGTGTGCTCATGTGTGACATCACATGTCAGTGCTTAATGTGTGACAATGTGAGTGACAATTTATTGAAAATACAATAAAAGAATATCAGAATGTAGTTTTTATGCTGTAAAGGTATGACGTTAAATTAAATATGTGATGAAAAATGTGCTGTAAAATGCACCATTTTGGTCTGTCTTTTTCCAAAATTTTCTTGGGGGGAGAACCCCCCAAAACCCTGCTAGTAGTGGTCGGGCTCGCTCACTGCGCTCTCTCGCTACACGCTGGACGGGGGCTGGTCTGGCAAAATTTGCCAGGGCTGCTTTCAGTTCCCAGTCCGGCCCTGCCAGAGACGACCAAGCTACACTTCTGCACGGTTCTGCTTAGTGTTTACTTTTCATAACTGGTGAACAAACAGATTAAAGCACACATTAGTGTTGTATCTCTCTGGGAATAGGAACAGACTGTCTGCACAGGCATTTAGTGTGTGCACTTCACAGTTTGATGCCAACCCTATCATATTACATATTTGTATTAAACAGGAACAACCCTCTACACTGTCTCTGACGTCAGAGCATGAGACAATGTTATATTAGTTCTGAAATTCAAAAGCTTAAAAGGCAACTTAAACTACAACATGACAATCGCAATAAAAACACCTCTGTCTCATACAGACTGAAAATTGTGAACAGAGCGGATAGTGAATTCAAGAGTTCGCAAACCTCTTTAAACAAACCAAAACCATTCCCTGAAGGATAATATGTGGCACATGAACCCATAAAATATACTGATTTATTGCATAAGCACTGTAAACGTATTTGGGTACAATGCTTCATTTTTTGTTTACTGCTTAGAGAAGACATCTCACATCTGCGTGACCGAATGCAGTGTTCAATCTTTTGCTAAGGATATAAGAAAAGAAAAACAGAAGATGGACTACAGCGTGAGTTTAGGTAGCATACACATAAAGAGTGGGCTTTTTAAAACTGCAGAATTTCAGTTCAAATGTGCATAAACACAGAGAAACTGTACATTTCTACATATTTTCTTGTAATAGGAGCACACCATTATTTTTATGCAGTGGCATAACGAAACTTGAGGGGGCCCTCCTGCAAAGTACATGGAGGGGGCCCCCCACGCTCCGGACCCAGTGAGGAGCTCTCAGGTCAGGGTCCCTCCGCCCATGCACCGTGCCAGAGGGGGCGCCTGGAGCTCGGGGGCCTCCCTGCACCTTGGAGCGATTGTTGCGCCACTTTTTAGGTCTCGCCTTGGCAGCGCATGCGCTGCATGCGCTGTCTCAGCGAGACCTAAAGTAATCTGTATGTTGGCTGAAAGTCCGTGCAATTTCTCCTGCCCCTTGCGATTTGTTTAACTCTGGCATTGCTGTTCTTAGCTTGCTTTCTGTTGGCTGTTGATCATTTGCGAACTTCCGTGTAGTCCCGAATCAGCGGCGCCTAACTACAGTTTTAGTCCGCTTTGCTTGCACTTCTTTTAATTGTCTGCAGTGTGCCATCTGTTTCTCACGCTGTAGCCTGCATCTGTAACTGGAGACTCTCCTGTTGCCGCCGCTCTCCCTGCAGTCATAAATCACTCTGGCTCCTTTCTTGTGCCGTCTTCCCTGGCGCTCATTCTCCTGCGTGTGCCCAGAGGTCAGCGCGGGTCACGGTGTTACACGGCGATAATTAATAGCAAGGCGCGCCCTCACACACATGAACAAAGGTGCTCGGTAGTATATCAAAGTTTCATATAAGGTTTATGCATTGCAGTTTTCATGTGTATTTGTTTTTTTTTAAAACGTAGTTCTCTAAATCCAGGAAGCAAAGGGTCAGATTAATGGAGTATGGAAACCTCACATTGAAGAAACCCCTGCAGTGAGGCGAGCTGGGTCCGCGTGTGAAGTCACTGGAACACACAATCTGAGAGGGGTAACAGAGATTTGCTCAGGCGAGCTTTCCACTGCAGTTGGGGAGCGGGGCTGCTGCCTCCTGGTGCCGGTGCTACGCTCTCCAGTGGTCTCGGACAAGGCTGTGACTGAGTCCAAACACCAGCGAGTTTCCTCGTCCTTCTGCACTGAACTCCGGACCTCCCCTTCCCACGGGAACGGGGACTCAGCCCGGCTCATGTTATCATTGTGATTAACGTGCCAGTGACTCAGAGATGAGTAAAGGCAGGGATGTGTGTGAACCGAGAGGCAGCAGCGGTGCACAATCACGTCCTCTGTTACGGGAACCGGGCAGTTCCGCGCAGGAAGCTGCTCCTGGGCAGGGTGAATAAGGGGCTCTCGGTTCATTGCTCCCACAACAAAGCCCTGGGCTCGCACACGCATATGAATAAGGTGGGCAGACATTTTAGTATTCCCTCTGCTCTTCAATTTGTACAGTCCATAGGCTACAACTGCGGCAAATCCGGCCATCCCTAAAAAGTAAGTTAAAAAAAAACATAAATTCCCAACCTGATCATAATCTAGAGGAGACCGTGAATGGGTAGGGTGAATTGAAGATATTCTGTCATAAGGTTGTATCTATATGCGCAGCTAAGTGCAAATTTAATGTGTAAAAGTTACAAGTCTAATGAAGTGAAGTGATGACATTTTGGACTCTCTCAGATCACCTTTAAATAGTTTCATTGTTTAAGAAAACATCACTTTCCACTAATGAGGACCAAATAACTGCTTATAAGCCCCACCCCACCCAGCCTCTGCCCTAGCTGTGCCTGCCCAGTCTACTTTTTCTCTCCACTACCCTGCCCTCCTCCACCTGTGCACCCCCCCCCTGCAGCAGAACGTGCACGGAGCCGCTCGCGCCTGCTCAGGTTCGCCCCTGTCATGGGTCTGCCCTGAGCTTGACACGGCATCACTGGCCAGTCCAAAGGCATAAAAAAACAAGCATTGGCATAGCCAATAGGTCTCGCCTTTGGTACCTTATAAGTGTTTAGCCATGCAACAGTTGATGTTGTTGCACCAAGGAAATTGTGCTGCATAACTAAATAGTTATAAGGTCCCAAAGGCGAGACCTATTGGCTATGCCAATGCTTGTTGTAGAATGGATGCACAATGGCTCTGTTAGAGAATTTGATGAGAAAAGGCAGGTCCGTAGATTGTAGTATTACCATGCAAATCAACACCCCAATGGCAGTCAGACAGTTGCAGGGACCTGCATTCACAATCACAATGTCATTTACAGCACAAAACCTACACCATGGCCAATCAGAGTGCAATAATTACCTGGTGTCTATCAAACTGAATGTGATGTAGGATCGCTCCACTGATGAATGCAAGATGCAGCTGTTGTGTAAGTGCCTAGAACCAGAGTCAGAATGGCTTTGCTGAAGGTGCCAGAAGCAGCAAAGGAGACATTGAGTAAAAAATGGCTTCTGAGGTGAGGAGGTGGTCCGGGAGGGAGGGTCAGGTGCCGGAGGATGTGGAACTCCCTGGGCCGGCACTGGGTGGGACAGGACACAACATTACTACACCCCCTTGCCCGCGAGCAGCAGTGGATGACTATGGTCGGTCTAACGGTTCTGATCTCCTGACAGGAAGAAGAACATACACTCCGGGAAGCTATGGTTGGGGGGAGGAGAGTGACTAGGGGACGAGAGTGTCTACTGGCCCCCAAAAAGAGGTGCTACAGGTGGTCCGTGTTTAGAGAGTGTTGGCATCACCCACACAGCGTGAAACAGAGAAGCCAGGGAGGGAGCAAGTCAGACTAGAGTGCCAAGCGTCTAGGGGTGTGGGTAAGAGAAGAGGGTGAGCGCAGCCGTGGGATGTAAGTGATGGGGTCGCTAGCACGATTTAGCGGTAGCGAGAGACAGCATGAGGAACCCAGCCGGAATGGGAAAGGTGTAAAACAGTAACAGGGACCTGGGTGAGAAACTACCCAAGGACTGAGTGATAGCAAAGGGGCGCAGCTGCATGGGAATGAAACAAGCAGGGAAAGGATGAGGTAGTGACAGGTGAGATAGCAGAGAAAGAAAGGGATCAGACAAACAAGGAAGAGAAACGAGGGGAAGCAGTAAGAGCGACAAAAATCTCCTAGAAAGACAGCTAAGTTAGAGACATCCTTGGTGGATGTGGTTCAGCTGACAATACCATAGAATAAGAGTGGCTTGGAGAGAGAGAGACTGCTAGAGAACACCCGAGATCTACATCGTTCTGACGCACTTTAATGCACCACTGTTCGCTGCTACTATACGAGTTCAGTTCACAAAATGAACAACAGAGTTATTGACAAAGCATCAGTGAGAGCCGGAGACGGGGGCAGTGTCAATGCAAGTGAGATTTCTAATAAACATGACCGCGGACCCACAGAAAGTGGTGTTTGTAACATAACAAGCGTACACTGGTTAGGAAGTGTCACTACGATAAAGTACCAGTGACGACTACATAGAAAGATGATGTTGAACTCTTCACAGCATAGACGAGAACCATAGAGAACCTGCCACGCAGCACTAAAGATAAGAGCTTTAGGAAGGACTGTATACAGAGAGTACAGTAAAGAAGCACTGAAATACGAAAGTGACGCGGCCGCGAAAGTGAAAGTGATCGCGAGGGTGCCCGCGAGCGATGCGCTTGAGCGATGCCCTTAATGAGGAAAAGATAGGAAAGCCAGATGGCAGCTCTGCGCGTACCTGTGCGCGTAACCGCACGCTCTAGGCCAGACGAAAAACGTGTGGTCGGATTTTTAAATTCCACTCACTAAATGTCTCGCCAGAGCAGCGCATGCGCTGGCTCAGGCGAGACCTAACCAGAGGCACCCCTCGTCAGGGCTTTAAGTGAGATAAAAAAAACTAGGGGGGCTCTCAATGATGTTTCATTTTCAGTATGTTTTTTTTATTAAACTTTTTGCCAGTTCTTCCTTAGGCTAATAAAAGTGGAATATGTTTAAATTGTTTTATTAAAAAAGGCGCGTTCTTGTTACAGCACTACATGGTATAACAACATTGGTTGTTTATAAAATGCCAAACGTGAATTCGTTTGTCTTTCAACGCCCCTATAACTTGTATGTCATTACATAGCTTAAAGGTATTTTTAGTGGACTTGTTGGGAACTGGTTTGAGCCACGAATTAGAAAATGACTGTGTAGCAGGCACGCAACCTACAGAGTTGCAGCGAAATATCTGGCTGGAATGGGGTTTGCTCACACCTCTGAGGCTAGCTCAATCTGTGCTGTTTATGCAGAAGCCAATAACACTTGACTGGGTGGCCATAACATATTTACACAAAGTTCTTTATAAAGGAGAGGATGTGGTGTCACTGCTAGAGCTGCCGACTTTGCTTTGAAACCAAGGTTCCAGCTCAGGGTCGACTCCACATCCTGTTATTCTGGGCAAATCACTTAAGTAACGTAATTGGTGCTCATGTAAAGCGCTCCAATACCTTCGGGTCGAGTTTGCGCTATATAAATCTGCAAAAAAAAAAAGTGTGTCCTTGGGCAGAACTGAAGAACCCACTTCTCGCGCGCCCTTACTAACTAACACACCTAATACAAGCACTCCGGATGACATTGCCTATTCTGGTCCGACGCCTCTTGATGACAATTTAACAGTTGACTCTTGCTTGATGGTCGGTTGCACTGGATTATGTTGTAATTGCGGTTTTATAGCGCTTCGTTCCCCGTGCGAGGCGTCGAAGCGCTCTACCGTATGGATAGCAGTCTAAATATCGAGGGCGTGCTGATAAGCGCCGTCTAAAAAACATGCAAGTGACGGTAATCATGTATCGAATTCAAGCAAAAATACAAACCATTAGGGGCGTTGCAATTTTAAATGCGAGTTCACAAGTTTCCAGAGAAAATGTGTATTAAATGCCTCAACAAAAGAAATAATTCTAAACATGATCATACAGTTGCATTAACATTGTTAATCATAATACTATTGTGCGAAGTAAATTATATCTATTTCAATGTATGGGTCCAGCTCTACTCTAAAAATTAACTCCACGGCCTATGCGATGTGTTCAATCGTATGCAATAAGGATTTGTAAATAATTTTACAATAAAATGACACATAAACTATTTAAGTAAGTAACCAATGACAATTGCGAAAGTTTATTTGAAAAGCGATTTTTCCTCCCTAAATGCCACAAAGAAGCAGTCCCTTAACCCCAGGCATAAATAATTCCAAAGTCTTCTTCAAATAAGATGTTTGATACATTCATTAATTTATTTTATTTGCATTTTTTTCTGTGCTATCTAAAGGAAATGAAATGCAAAGAGGTGGCTGGCATATATTTTTAAGCAAATGACAAAGGGCAATGGCTTGGTGAGGACTCCTTTGGTTATTGAAACGTGTTTATCAATTTAGGAAACCATTACATTTTGGGTTGTAGTGGTCAAACCCCTATATTTTTATTTGCCTATCAAAGTAAACTTAAAACTTCTAGAAGCTACATCTGCTTATCGTCCGACATTGTAATAGCTAGCGCTACGAAGTAGCTTGTGGGCGCATGTCAGCGCTGCAAAGCAAACAGCCCTGAATACCGCGAGGCGTGTACACACTTCCACCAAAGGCCCCCTTTGCGAGGATGCGGTGCAGCTCTTGCTAG
The DNA here is from genome assembly GCA_963921515.1 of Calotriton arnoldi. Lineage (NCBI taxonomy): Eukaryota > Metazoa > Chordata > Amphibia > Caudata > Salamandridae > Calotriton > Calotriton arnoldi. The sequence continues at coordinate 1,730,703 of CAWUFW010000842.1, forward strand.
GAAGGGTTAAGAGGACGTGTTTGATCCCTGGGGTGTTTTTTTATTTTTATTTTGCAGGGGTGGGTTTCAGCGTGCAGAGCTAACCTTTGTCTGTTGACCCCCATGCATGAAATTAAGGAGTACAGGGAATGGTGAGCGAGTTCAAAGAATTTTTTTTTAAAACAAGCTCGCAAGGAAAGGCTCTCAGTCCACAATAGTTTTCCAAGCAGATCAGAGGGAAGTTTTTTTTAGGAAACGGGGGGCGCAGAGGGGGTTGTGGGCTACCAAAAGTGTTTGCTTACGATAACCCGTGTCTGTCCCAGCGCATGTTGTCACCTCCTGCAAATGGCGATTCATTAAAAGGGATTAGCAAGGGCCTGCCCTTTGATGTGAGAGCGGATCCCCCCTGCAGTCCACTGAGAGCCCCCCTCACTCTTCCCTTGCAAACACAGCCACACCAATAAACTCTCGCAGCGCTCTGGGCTCCATGCGGCGAGAAGCCGCCAGCGCATTTGGCCCATTTGGTAGCTTCCCAGCACTTTGAAAATTAGCATTTGCAATGCAATAGGTCTCGCATTTACGCGAGTTTAAGCTACTGGCATTGTAAATGACAATGCCATTTATTTAACCGTTTTCAAAACCAATACATAGATAAAAGGTTTGTTATTTACAATGCCAATAGCTCAAACGTTTGCAAATGCGAGACCTATTGCATTGCAAATGCTTGTTTATGGTCTGGCTTGACAGTGCAGCCATCGCCAGATTATGTGAGAATCACCAGGAGGGGATCTTTGGCTCTGCCTACATTTATGGAGCCAGGAATACATGTTTGATTGGACAGAAGTTATGTGCTTCCACAAAAAAGTGCCTGCTCTCCATGCAGCTGTGATCATTTTGTTTACTTATCCAGCTGCCTGAGCTTGAAATATCAGGGACACACACGTGACTTTCTAATGCTATTGACCTATCGTAGATAACTAGAGCATTTATGGTGTTTTTCTGCGGCAGCAGCTTAAATGGCTGCAGGGCAGTCATTAACCTACATGGATTTTTAGGTCTGGAGTGACAGTGCAACTATCATCTAACCTTGTGTGATCAGCAGAAAAGAGCCTTCGGAGTCCTACTGAGAGAGGGGCTAAGACTCCATCCAGATGTTGACCCCCTGGGTTAAGCACTTGATTGGGCGGAATTTGTATACTTCCACTATAAAGACTGCATGATTGCACTACTTGGCTTGTGACAAAGTTTATACTCGCTGCAACAGGACTGAGTTGGTTATTGTGGCAAGTCAATGATCATGGCTATAGGCCTGATGTGTTTATTATGAAATGTTATAATAAAAGCACTAGAGCTTATGTATTTATTGTGAAAAGCATATGTTAAAGTCGATAGGCATTTAGGTGTAAATTGTTGTTACTCTATACTAAATCCTACAGATAGGTATTTTGCTACATGGAGTCTCACAGATTACTGTGGTAGGCAAGAGTTTTGATGTTTGTCACTTACTCTGACAAACCCTGGGGAGTTTCACTCCGATGTTTCTTGTTAGGCCCTAATGAACAGGGTTGTATATTTTTTGCAAGCTGTATTTTCATCATATTTGTAATTTTATAACTGTATTCATGATGGTTTGCCAGTTTGTGCTCTTGAAATGGCCAGTGTTGTGTAAAGTGTAAAGCGAATGTTAAATGCGAAAAGCCTTCATCAGTTCATTGGGAAAATCATGCCAGATTTCATAGGTTTGATCTGTTTATTATAAAACATTATGACAAAGCCAGTAGACCTGACCTACTTATTGTGAAAAGCATGTGTTAAAGAAAATAGGCGTTTAAGGATGGATTGTTATAACACTGTGCTAAATAAAAATCTGTATGCAAAAAGGAGCTTGCCTAGCAGTTTGGGCTGGACTGTTCACATAAGGAGCAGGGTCAAGACTGATTTGCATATGGCTGGGTCCAAACTGGGATGGCATACTGAGCAAAAGAACAATGAATTAAACCCAGATCTCTTGACTGGGGGTAAGTGGTTGAAATGTTTCAGCACTCTGTTCATCATCTTGCTGTGTTTGCTAAATAAAACCTGTAGGCAAGTACTTTGGACCATGGGATTTCATAGATTACTGTAGTGGACAAAGGTTTTTGTGTTTGTGATACATCCACACAAACTGTGGGGATATAAAATATGCTGTACAATAATCTCTTATTAGGCTCTCATAGGAGAGATAGTATTTTGCTTTGCCTACTGTAATTTTGTATACATTTGTACTTTTATGACTGCATGCCTGATGGTTGCCTTATGGAAACCTTACACACAGTACAATGGGCTTAAGTTGGTTTTGGTGATGTGCCAATGATAAAGGCTACATACCTGATTGTTTATTATGAAAAATTACGATAAAGGCAGTAGGCCTGCCATACTGATTGTGAAAAGCATATGTTAAAATCAATAGGCATTTAAGGGAGGATTGTTATTACTCTGAATTAAAGCCTAGAGCTAGGCTTTTTTACATTGAATCACATAGATTACTTTAGTAGGCAATGGTTTTGGTGTTGTTTACCCCCTCTGACGAACCATGAGTGTAGAACATTCCCACTGTGCGAATCATCATTGCTAAGACCTGTTAGGAGAGATACTATTTTGCTTTGCCAACTGTAATTTTGTATACATTTGTGATTTTAGAACTGTATGCCTACTGGTTGCCTTGTGGGACTGCTTACTCCCAGTGCAGTAGCTCTGAGTTGGTTATGGTGACAAGCCAATAATGACAGCTATAGCTTGATTGGTGTACAGGGAAATGTTATGTCTGAAGCCATAGGCCAGGACTGTTTATTAAGATAAATTATAACAAAGGTGGTAGGCCTGGCTTATTTATTGTGAAAAGCATATCGAAACCAGTAGGCATCTAAGAGTGGATAGTTGTCGCATTATGTTACAGGCCATAGAAAGGTATTTGGTTACACGTAATTTCACAGATTACCATTGAAGGCAAGGGTATGGTATTTGGTTACATGTAATTTCACAGATTATCATCATAGGCAAGGGTAAGGTATTTGGTTACACGTGATTTCCCAGTTTATCATCGTAGGCAAGGGTAATGGTGTTGGTAACCCACTCTGACAAACCCTGGGAGTGGAATTTCAATGTCATGATTCTTGTTAGGACCTTTTGAGAAAGGCCTTAAATTGTTTTGCTGACTATAATTTTGTACGTATTTGTAATTTTATAATATATGCCTATTGGTTGCCAGCTTCTGTGCACTTCCGTAGGCCTGGATTGTATGTAGTGTCAAGCCAATGGGTTGGGAAAACGTATGCCAGATACTGAAGTGTTATGACAAAGCAAGGAGGCCTTACTTGCTTATTGTCAAAAGTATGTGTTAAAGGCAAACAGCTCTTAAGGATGGATTGTTATTATATGTGCTAAAGTTTTTACGCAGGCATTTTCTTACATGGAATCTTGCAGGTTCCTGTAGTAGGAAAGTGTTTTGGTGCTGGTGACCCACCTGAACAAACCATGAGTATGGACGATTTGCATAGTGGTAATACATATTAGGCTCTATTAGTATTGTTTTAACAACTCTGTTCTGTACATATTTGTACTTTTATTATGGTATAACTGATGGTTGCCTTGCGGGAAGTCTTATGAACCAACATAGTAGATCTGAGTTGCTTATGGTGACAAGCCAATGATAAAGTTTATAAGCTTGATTGTGTATAATGTAAAGTTACGATAAAGGCAATAAGACTGATGTACTGTTTGTGATGAGCATATGTTAAAGTCAATAGGCATTTAAGGGTAGATTGTTATTACTCTATATTAAAGCATACAGATAGTTTTTGTTACATGAATCTCACAGATTACTATACTAGGCAAACCCTTTGTTGCTGATTACCCCCTCTTACAAACTGTGGGTATAGAAGATTTGAACTGTCAGAATCCTGTTAGACCCTTTTAGAAGAAATAGTATTTTGCTTTACCAACTGCAATTTTGTATACTATGTAATTTTATGACTGTATGTCTAATGGTTGCCTTGTGGGAAAACGTATGCTCAGTACGGGAGGCTTCACTTCATTATGGTGACATGACACAGATAACAGCTACAGCCCTGATTGGTCACTAGGGAAATATATTTCTGTTGTCATAGGTCTGATCTGTTTATTATGAAAAGTTATGAGAAGCTCATTAGGCTTGACATATTGATTGTGAAAAACATATGTTAAACTCAAGAGGCATTTAAGGGTGGATTGTTATGTATCTGTATTAAAGCCCACAGATACGTATTTTGTTACATGAATTATTAGATCACCTTTGTAGGAAATGACTTTGGTGTTTGTTACTGCCTCAGAAAAACCCTAGGGGGGAGAAGATTTGGACTATAATAATTTTTGCCAGAATCTCTGCTTAGATGTCTGCCAGGTTCTTGTAATAAATAAAATCATTAAATAATATATACATCCACATATATACATATATCCATTTAATTACATAGAGGGCCAATGAGTCCACTCTATTCTGCCATTGATCTGTCTGAGTGCCTTTTAAACTCTGTTTCCATCCATGGCAACGAACTGCATAGGGTAATAGTTTAGTCTGCATCATTCATTGGCTCTTTTTGCCCTGTGAATAATGGCATTTTCTGATCATGTGTGTACATCCACCTGAAAATGAGTGTGCTTCAGTATCAGGGCTGATTGGACAGTCCTTTAGTTTTGAATATTCTCCTTTTATAGTTCCCCTTTCATTTCATTTCTTTGCTTTTCTTTTTTTTTACTTTAATGTTTTTTAAGAGGATTCTACAGCTTTCGAGGCAGTGCTAATGGGTTGCTTGCTTGCCACTCATTTCATCTGCAGTGCTCCGCATTCCACATGGCCATTTCCTCTAAACAAGGAAATCATTATAGATAGCTGTTGTCGATAGTGTATCATTCTTTTACCATTCCAAGATGGCAAACATGTTGGTTATGTATGGGGTAGCCATTCTTGAACTTTAAAACATCAAAAGACTATCTACAATATATTTTCCAGATGGATTCCCACTTCTGTGTTTAGTTTTCTTAATGCAAACATATGCCCACCATGCCAGAAGGCCGCATGCTTTCTTTTTCTTAATTGTGTTTTTTTCATTTATCTTGGATATGTTGTTGAGTTTGTGTGTGTTTTAGTGTGGTTTGTCAGAAGGTGAATGGAAAGATGAGTCAGAGTTTTGATGAATGGATACACGATTGCAAAGATGAGTAACAGAGTGTGTCTATGATGATTTATTAAGTGTCTACACCCATAAGTGACACAAAAGGCAGTTTCATTCCTAAGCTAGATCTATTGGCATTACCAATGCTTATTATAAATGTGGTAAAGCATACCACATGTGCACTTGCTTTTACACGCTGAGTCTTTTACAGAGAATGTTCCATCTCCTCCCTCTATCGGTACGTAAGACCCTGATTCAAGCCTTGGTAATTAGTCGTTTTAGCGGCGGCAAACGAAGCCTTGCTGAATAGGTTGCAAGTGGTTCAGAACACGGCAGTGCGTCTGGCCCTCAATATGCCCCCTAGAACAGCCTCCCTCCCATTGCTGAGACGTCTCCACTGGCTCCCCATTCGTAAAAGAATCAAGTTCTAAATCTGTTATTGTGTCCATAAAATACTTAATGACAGAGGTCCAAGCTATCTTGCGGAAAAATGTATCCGCTACGTACCGAGCAAATCGCTTCGCTCAGGGGAGAAAGCTCTTCTTGTCATCCCCCGGATTAAGAAACTCCGTGTTGGGGGCAAAACTTTTTCTTACTTAGCCCCACGGCATTGGAACTCGCTGCCGGTACATCTACGTAAGTGCTTGAATCTTCTGCAATTCAGGAAACTCCTGAAAACAGAACTCTTTAGCAACTGACCTCCCTCCCTAGCCAGGTTACTTCTGCTACATAGCGCGGAGATAGCCCTACAGGCGGGATTCCGGCGCTCTACAAGTCCAGTCATTCATTCAAGCAAATGTTGGCAATGTGTACGTAAAAATATATGATAGGTTTAGTAGCAAACAATCTGCACACAGAATTTGCAAACAAATTTGAATAGATGTGTCGCCTATGCCGTTTGCATCAGGAAACATTGGCACATCTCCTTTGCATTTGTCCACATTTAATTAGCGAACTCAGAACATTCCTTCTTTGGCTCCTGATCCATCAGGGGTTATAGTTGGTTCAGGCGGCGTTGACTTCCTTTTCAAAGGAGCGCACCCGCAAGTAATAGTAAGACATATAAGATTCCTGAATACAGCAGAAAAAGCACTAAGGAACGCAGCTTTGCCAACTCCATTTGCAGGAGCTTAGCCCATCCCTGCTTGGATGACCATTGCTGAACAAAGGAGTACATGTGGTCACATCAATCAGGCTGCTAGAGGAGGGTTGTCCTCCTGCCCTGATTCTACTTCACAAACAATTTCTTTGATGACAGTTCAAGTTGACAACCCTAACTATCCTCCCTTCATGAGCAACACAAAGCACAGCCGGCTTTCTATTGCCCTATGAGTGACTACTGTCCTTTGAGTCTGTATGTTCTTAGTGCACCCAGGTTTTGAAATCCTTGGTGTCTGCTTGCACAGAACTTTCTTTCACATTAGTCAATTACATACCTTTGCCAACCAAGGACAGTTTGAAGCACATGGCGCTTTGTAATGTTATACATGTTCATTCGATAATGTCAGTGGTGGACAAGACCCAGATATATACTTTGATGTGTGGCCATTTAAATGGAATTTTTAACCTTTAGCCCTGTATTATCAGAGCAGTCAACTGGCTTTTGAAATGTTTATTTGTATCTCCTGATTTGCACTAGACTTAGCACTTTACTTTCTACAGAGCAAAGCACTTTATAAATCAATGCAGTACTGTAAACAACAATGTCACCTTATGCAGTTTTGCAGGAGTCGATAGATTTTAATTTCAATCAACTAGCCAGCTTTAGAAAATCCGGGCCAAAATTGCGGACCTGTTGAGTTTTCTTTGTTAAATAATCTCATGATTATTAAGTTACTGCTATTACGCATTCACACTTTATACTGGTAACTGTCATCAGTCTTTATGTTTCTGGCAGATCGTAATGAGAATCATGTTTTTGATTTGTATACTTCGTTTTAAAAACAATTTGTTTGCACTTTAACGGACTTGAATGTCTAAATAGAGTAAAGTAGATTGTTATTGTTGAAATTGTTAATGGATGACATGGTAAATGCTGTCTGTATTAGACAGCTGGGCTTTCGGCATAAGAAGAAGCCCTGACTAGATCATTGTAAAAGTGAGTCAGATTGTTCTGGGATAGCAGAGAGAGGGAAGTGTAAACAGAACTTGATCATAACATCCACCTTCCCAGAATCCTTTTTGCAATATCTGCATACCAACCTTCTTAGACACTTCTTTTTTATTCTCAGAGGAAATAAAGGATTGTTTTATTGTTTTATGTTCGGTAAGTGTACAAAGTTAAGTTTTTTCGACCTTGCTGTTTTGTTGATTGTAGTAAGTGACTGAATGGAAGTAATAGTCTTCGGAGATATTTGATTTGAGAACTTTCAATCTATAATAACAAATGTGCTAATCCATTATGCGCCTGTGCATGGGACCCCTGGCTGCTTTGAGTGTAGTTATTCTCATGAATTAGAGGTGCTTCGGGCAAAGGTGTTCAAACCATAATGTACAACTCCACTGTAAGGGCAAGAGTGTTCCAAACCAAACTGCAGACATTGACATACGAGTCCAAAAAGTCAGAGCGGGTTTTAGTTATGGAGACCTCTTGGTAGAGATTTGAACCTCTGTCCTCCAACTGTGAATACAGTCCTTGGGGCTTTTCGATGAGTCTTTGACCATACGACTTTAGCCCATACAACAATAAACTGCATCAGCCAACAGTGAGTCAATGGACTGAAGCCAGGAGCTCTCTTTGATGAAGTCCTATCTCCTCCATTGTATGGCGTGTGCAGATTGTTCTTATGTGCTATGCTACACCTCTCCTACCTGACTCCTCCTCATGGTTAAAGGTAAGCACATACAAGCACCATCAAGGAGCAGAACCTTCATCGGAGAGCAAGCCAATGGGGTCCTCAATATATGGGTATACACATATTTGATATTCATAGTATGAGGGGTAGTGCTTAATTTGCAATCTAATGACTGCTGGTGCCCAAAGTTTTGTTTAAAAGCTCGAGGCCGGTGCTATCGAAGGCCAGGGAGCCGAATACCAAAGCTGCATAGTCTTGATTCCACCCCATGCCTTTTTAATCCACCACCAGGCACTCCCTCAATCTCTCAGGTTTATGTTCATCCCTGCTTTCTCCCCTTATCACAGTTTTTTCGTATTTCTCTTCCTCCTTTCCGCTTTGTGTGTTTTTCTCTCTCTCTTGTTCTAGGTGAAAATATGATGAGGAAAAATAAGTAATGGTCCCCAAAATGAAGTACCGGTGCGCTCCAGCTGCAATCACGGGCTCAAATGAAGCACTGATGATGGGTTTATAACCTACTTTGAAAAAAGGCAATCTGGCTTTATTTTCTAAGAGGCTGCTTCACAAATTTTCAAGTTTGAGTACATGGTTATGAGGGTGGAAGAGTGGGTGAACACAAGAATGAATCAATGATTCAAAGAATATGTGGAAGCATGGATAGATGGCTGCATGAATGGACGAAATGAGTGCATGGGTTGATGACTATATCAATAGATGAATGATGGAATGAAAAAGAATGAGTGAGTGCATACATGAATCCATTCTCTCAATCATTCTTTCATCCACCCTGGTAATACTTCATCCATCCACTGAATTGTCCTCACACTGAGCTACTCAACCATCCATACAAGCACATACAGGCTCACCAATCAATGAAGAAGCACTTCCACTTATAAAAAGACACATGTATTGGCTTTGGCAACGCATGCTAAAGATTATAGCTCTAAATGGACATTTATGGTATTGTTTGTAATCCCTACGAAGTCCAAACATTCTACCTCCTCTTGGAGTGAACCTTGACTGCTAAACCTCGTTCTTCTTGGCGAGTCAGTTCATAACTGGAGTGACTTAGTTATGCAGTTAGCGTACTTGGGGCCCTGGGTTACCAGTGGTAATGTACAGTATGCATCGTGGATAATGCAAGGTAACTACTGTCTACCCATGGACATGGAGAAAGGTCTGGCATCGAGCCATGCAACTGATGCAGCCTTTTTGGAATCATATTACTTCGTCTTGCTGTTTCTGCCTAACTGATGTTATAGACTTTAAATAGAATTGATTGTGGGTGCTGCTAGTAGCTGTGATCATTTTGTTTTTCATACTAATATATGTGCTAATTATTGAGTCTGTGCTTTGGGATGCCAGTTTATGGGTCAGCCAGAGCGGTATGCCTTAAACCTTCCTTGGGCTGCAGGGCTAGGCTGTGGGCACAAGCACAGCCCTGCCCCAAGCCCACCTCTTCCTTTACCATGGGGACAGCATGGAACACTCCTCCAACCACATGAGGGCCTGCCCTTCCAGCTCACCCCTCCTCCTGGACCCGCCCAGATACCCACCCTTCAACCTGCATTGGCCTCACCCCACTCCTATTTACAATTCAGAGCCAGTGGTAAGTGAAAGCAGAATAGTCCCTGGAATCTTGTATAAGCATATGGAAAACAAGTAGTAATGTCTGGCCCATAGGATTATACATGGGCATAGGAACCATTGGGGACAAGGAGAACTTATCCCACCTAGATCTGGAGAGGGGGGGCGGCAAAGCAGACAATATACCCCACAGATTTTGAAGTGGAAATTGAAGATTAAACAGTGGCAGACAGAACATGTCCCTCTGAAGCCATGCTGCGTATCTCGTCTCCTAAAAGCACTGTAACCTGAAGAGCGCTCTGTGGGGGCGGATGACCCCTTTGTTATGTTAATTAACTGAGGTCATCAAGGTGTTGAACCTCTCCTAAAATCATTTTGTCTGTTAAGCTTGGTGAGCAAGCAGTGTAAAGGAAAAGGAAGATGCTATGTTACTGCTGGCTCAAGAACGATTTTAGGAAAGGTTCAACTATACACACAAATACTTAGCCAAACAGATAAGGGGTAATCGAGCCCCAACACAGTTTGCACCTTAGGTTACAACTTTATAAGGAGACCCTTGTGAAGCGCAGCGTAGTATCAGTCTGTCACTGTGTTTGATCTTCAGCAACTATGGAAACATTCCAAACGGAAACCCAATACTTTAAATCCTATGACTACAAGCATATATATATGTGTGTGTGTGTGTGTGTGTATAGTGTCAGTTTGATTTAAGGTGTGATAAACGTAATTCTTGAACTCCATATACTAACTCTAATTGAATAACAATAATAGACTAGCTGAACACAAAGTTCTGACCTTCGGTGTTAAATGAGGATGTAACCCTACTGCCTCTGAACTTCAGAATGTGCTAACACGAATCCTTGGCTCAAATCCCGGCGTTCCCACTTGCCCAAATCGTGTGATCCATGACCCATGTCTTTACTTCACCATGTACCTTTTTCCTTAATGACATAGTTTGAGAGCACATTGAAGTAATTCCGTACAGGATCAGCGCCATACAAAAATCTCATTTACTTATGGTTAATATAAACCAATCTTGCTTTAAATTTAATAACAATATAGACTACATAATTAGAGAATATGACGAACTGGCATATTTCGGGTAACTTGTGGTAATATCGTCATGGAATGGGGGTTTTCTTGAATGTTTTATGTTTTAAAAACAAAAATGCTTTCAATAAATGCCACTTAATTTAGTGATATAATTGTATGCAGGGCCGGACTGGCCGTAGCGGGCACCAGGCGTATCCCCGGTGGGCCCCCAGGGTGGGGGCTGGTTTTGGACCCCTGGGGGGACGTTTTTGTTACCAGGGGCCGGTTTTGCAGCATAGCTGCAATATCGCCCCCCTGTAACAAAAGCAGATGCAGTGTTTTCCACGCACCACCCCCGTGGCCGGTCCGACTCAATTGCCAGGGCCGGTTTGTGTTCCCAGTCCGGCTCTGATTGTATGTACTTAATTGACACACTAAAAAATGTTGAAATGTGGTTTTTTTTTCCATTTTAAAGTCTTTGTTATATTTTACCATGTTATGTGTTGCCTGATTCACATCTTTTGATGGCTCAGTTCGTGCTTTGACTCTTGGAGCCAAGCTAGACCCCTGGCTCGGCTCTCCCCAAGGCAGACTATGGGCCAGATGTACGACCATTGCATTTTGAAAGTTGCACATTGCAACATTTTGCGACTCGCAAAATGGAATGTACAACAGTGTCTCAGACACTGTTTGTGATTCCTAATGGGGTCGCAAATGACCTGCCTCATCAACATTCATGAGGCAGGTCGCAATTTGCGACCCATTGGGAATGGCCAGCACTCGCAGGGATGGTGGCCTGCTGGCGTCAGCAGACCACCATATCTGTGACTGCTTTTTCAATAACGCCGTTTTTCATTTTAAATGCAGCCCGTTTTCCTTAAAGGAAAGCGGGATGCATTCAAAAAAGGAAAATGAAACATTTCTGTTTCATTTTTTAAGAGTAGGCAGTAGTCTGTGGGACCACTGCCTGCGCTTATAAAATATTTTTGCATCCATTCACAAAGGGGAAGGGGTCCCCTAGGGACCCCTTCACATTTGCGAGTGGCTTACCACCTACTTGAACTAGATGGTAAACTGCGAGTGTTTTGCGACCGCAAATGCAATTGCCAAACAATGGTTCAATGTTACATACTAATAGTGACTCCCAAAGACTATTTTGTGAGTCACTGACTCGCAAAATAGCGTTTGTACATACCATCACCCTTTTTTGCTGTCGCAAACAGGCCGATTGCCCGTTTGCGACCGCAAAAAACGGTCGTACATTTGGCCTTATGACCCTTCCCTCCCACCTTGAAATTTAGCATCTTCTAGCCCTTGGGATTATACACACTATTGCTTGGTACGGGGAGGAAACTACAGCTGGACTTGGTAATTGTGGTCTCCTGCACCGAGCAATTCCTACTCGACCCCTTAAGGGAATGAAGGAGGACACTCAGTATATCTTTTCAGTGGGAGATACTTTCCATGCAAAATACTGTTTTGACTCATTGCCTCTTGCACAATTGTGCTGAACAATTTTGAATTTGTTTTTATACATATTAACATACATCTTTGCATTTCTAATCTAAATGTATCGATCATTCTGACTCTAAACGAAGAATATTTTCATAAACAGCATTAAAGCTATTAGTTAAATATTATCGAACATAAAACCAATTGCCGCACCAGATGTCAGAGCGTCGTTTGCAAATGAATAACCACTGCAAAGCTTAAAAGGTTTCATAATTACTGCTGTGAGCCAGAACACCTTATCACTGAGATCTGTGTCCATGCTGGTGCAGGCGCTCCCTGTCCTGTGGGCATCTCCTAATGGACTCTGCAGGACAAATAGCCCATTCCAGTCATCAATTAAAAAAAAAAATCTTTCTTACCTGTGTCCTCTGGGGGTTGCCTGCAAGTGGATGCTTTTTTCTAGTGATATATAGTTCGCTGCGAGTGACCCTGCATCGACATGTACACATGGACTGCATTAAGCACAATAAAATGCGAAGCAGCACACCAGATTCATCAAGCCACCGTAAACTGCACTTCTTTTTTTTTTTGCAGTCGAGAAAGGTAATATTCTAGCCAGTTGTACTGTGGCCTGTGGCCAGAAGTCAACATGTATGAGCCTGTGTGTGAATGCAAATAATTGTATATTTTTCATTACGGTGATTGGGTGACTTTTTCTTTCAAGCGCTAAGAGGCCAAGTAATGGGGTACGTGTGCTCCATAAAAACCGCGTCACATATCAATGCCTAAGCAGTCACATAACAGAACTGAGTAGTGTTGTGATCTAATGCTAAATCGGTTTGTCCCCTTCATGTAAACAAGGTGCTTTATTTGTGAGACCCCCTGACCCCCCACCTAGAACGGTGTTACTACTTGTGGGACTGATTCACATTTTTTTGTGTGCAAATTTTAGTACCTCGTGGTGAGCAGACAAAATATCACATTTCCTACACTTTCACTCATTTACTCCTTTTATGTGGTTCACCAATATTCTGCCGCATAAACACTTAAATCTACCAAGGGAATAGATTCATGTGCACATGACTAATCTAAAAAAACATTTTCTCCACTTTGAAAATTGGTATGTTTCAATGCTTATTTCTAAGGTGAATAGCACCACAATTTTTTTCTTTTTCATCCACAGGGAAAAGCATCTTTGCTTACATCTCTTGAAATAAGGGAGGTATGGGGATTTTTTACACCCATGTATGCATCTCCTTTTTTTGGGGGGGGGAAGGATAGCTTTAAGTACGAACGTTGGGTGGTAATCCTTCGTAAACGTCTGTGAATTCCCACAAAGTTACAAATGTGTGTGTGTTTGTAACATTACTAATGGTCCTCCACTTACCCCTTCCTTACTAATTCAAATGTTCCCACACAAAAGCAAACCTTAGGTCGGATCCAACATGCCCACAGATTTGCTGCAGTCGTAAGCGTAATAGCCATTCATAAAATTAAACTCATCCTGACTCTGGGATAAATATTTGTATATTTACAAACGTAAATGCATTGCACAAAACAGTTTGTAGATCAGCCATGTGTTGAGGAATCTCAATCTGTAGATCTGAATCCCAAGAAGTATTGGACAGAATGGAAACAGTGGAGAAAATTGCCCGAAAAAATACGAACAAAGCCTCAATCCTCAGGGGGTTCGGTGGCCAAACTTCAGTGCCTTCATTTGCAACTGGCTGTTAGACTGAAAGATGCAGAGGGGCAATCGAGTCGTGATAATATACACATAACAGGTGTATCTGAATAGGTGGGCGGGCAGAGCAGGAATGGTTTTTTTGAAGGTATGATCCTGAATAAATTAAAACTGAAGAGACTGTCAAATTCTCTGCCAAGCAAGAGCATAGAGACCTAGGTCTGCCTCCTCAATATGGGTTTCTTCCTAGAGCGATTATGGCATGTATCCTCAACTTCAGGGATAGGGATGTTAAACTCCAGACCTCTAAATGCACGTCCCACTGAGAGTGGATGTTTCGAGGATCAGGCTCTCACCGCACTTTACGCAGGTGGTCCAGCGCCAGCTTTGAATCTTCAAGGTAGTGAAGCATGAACTTAGAAAAGGAAGATCAAGTATATGATGCTATTTCCAGCACAGTTGAGAGTGATTTGCAGTTGAAAAGACCTAGAATTTCTCATCACCCAACAAAGTGGATGGAGGGTGGCATGTTGCAGAGAGAAAGAAGACCAGTGTATAGACAATCCGGACTACAGATGAGTCGACTCAGTGAGAGACATGATTCCCTCCTCCAGACTGGAAATCAGGCTGACAAGCTGGAGTTTTAAGTGCGGATATGGAGCCAGAGAGAAGCTCAGGGATGAATCTGGCCTGCCAAGCAGTGCACCAATGCAGGTTTCTGAACAAAGATGACTCTGGTGAGAAGGGAAGAGGAATAAAATCTTGTAGGGCAAAAGAGTGAACTAGATGGAATGCTGTTTGGCAGATATGGCTCTTCTAGAGTCAGGTCGGGAGTCGCTGCTGCTGGCTGTTGTGATATGTATAATTATAAGTTGGTCATACACTGGCTGTTTTTCAATTTTGGTTACAGTTGGAAGGACTGACTTCTAATCTTAGGCACCCCAAGGAAACTGAAGTGCTAGGTATATTCTGCTCTAAGGTATAGTTATGGCATGGGGGAAGCAGTTAAATACTTGTCACATGAGGATGTGGGGAAGGGTATCGGATTGGGACTTCTTGTTTTCTACTGACCAGATGTGATATTTTGAGAGAGAGGGGGCTTAGCTGAGACTCAACTTAGATACTAGCCTTAGCTCCAAAAACCATAGAATGGCTAACATATGACACATTTTTAGATGCTGTGGCATGACCTTAAAATTCTGGCTGGGAATGTCCATGTCCTGGGCTGTAAAATAAAAAGGGGAGTAGTAAGTGTGTCCAGGTTGGTTCAGGAAACCCACTCAGTTGGAAACAGATGCAGATTTATAGGGCGGAACAAATACACTTTACTGGCACATGCAGGCTTTACCTCAGAGTTGAAGGGGATGGTGGTCCATATTATAAAATGTGTACAGTTTGTCCCTGAAATCACCTGGGTGGACACAATGATGTAGGAAATAAGGCAGGTGAATTACTCACATGGCTTAGCCAAAGGGAGGAGGGGTCTTGGGGGATATGGGAGTTGAAAGATGGACACGGTCATATAATGCATGATAATACACAGATTGGGGATGACCATTGCTGAGTATCTCCAATCCTTAAATACATTATGCATGAGTGCCCCACCTGATTCCATTGACAGTTTTGTCAAGACTTGCAGCTCTGGAGGCGGACGTTACTCCTTGGAAAATTGCAAACACTATAACCCACCTTAAGGCCAGTAAGGCTCTGGCTTGAACAGGGTACGAGTGCAAGAGAGTGTCCATTAAGCTAATAGAGCCAATGCTCTGTATATTTAATCCAGCAAGTAAAAAAGTATCTCTGCCTGAAGATCTTAGGGGTACCATGTTGGAAATTATACATAAGTCAGGGAAACACTTTGATGAATGCTCTTCATACAGAACTATCTTGCTTTTGAATATTGAAAATAAACTGCTGGGTGAGAAACTAACAGAAAGGTTGTACAGAGTATTTGATGTCCAAATAGGTCCTGACAAATCTGGCTTTATGTCAGCAGTATTAACTAGACAGAACCTTTGTTGCATACATTGCTGCATGGAACTCACCCAAGGGGTGGCAGAGCCCGCTATAGTCCTCTCCCTTGATACCAAAAAGGCATTTGATTGAATTGAGTGGACTTTTCTTTTTATGATCTTGTGCAAGATAGGCTTTGGGCTGGGTTTCTAAGATTGGATATAACTTCTCTACACCATACAGGTGGCAAGAGTCAGAGCTAATGGAGTGCTCTCAAAGTCCTTCCCACTGGGGAACAGGGATGCCCCCTCTCCACTATTGTATTTGCCTTGGTGATTGAGCTTTTGGTGTGCTAGATCAGAGGGGACACCATGATCAGAGGGCTTAAATGGCAGGAGGACTGGGACGATTGAATTTCCTTTAGGAGTGGGCGGAGCTCGTGGAGTTGTACTCCTCAGAATTCTGTGGAGTTACTAAAGAACTCCATGAGATTCCACTGAGTTCCGCCCACCCCTACTCCACTAGTTCAATGTATGTATGAATTTTCCACCTGTAATGGGAGCATGATTATGAGAGCATTGCCTGAAGGCTCATCTAGAACACGTATCAAGAAGACAGTGACCACTAGCCTAATCATGCAGAAAAAAATCCACCCGCAATCTCTTCCCCGCGATCCCCGCCCTCCTCCAGTGTGTTATTTTCTCTTTTTCTCGCTCACCTTATGCCTTGCTCAAAAGCGTGCTTGGCCAGTGGCCCGGGACCGTCCACGGTCTTGCTGTCATCATCGGGTTCCCAGCTCATGCTGTAAATATCAATGTAGTCGTCAGGCGCATGCCAAGCAACTTCGCCTTGACAATATCTGTGACATGACGACATCCCTGTCTAACATACGGAGGCCTGCAAGCACAAAAACAGGGAATATTAGATCCTGCTGGCTTTTATGAAAGCGCAATAATTATAATTGCAATCAAAGGCCTTTGTTAAGGGCTGCTGAGAAACCGAAGGGCTGCTGCAAAGCCTGAATGGCTCAACACAATGTAACTACTATGTGCAGACCAATGAGCGCTGTGGAGGTATTTTTGAAAGCCCCTTTCTCTGCTCACTCCTTTCTGTGATTTTATGATTTAATAATTGCAAGAGATGATGAGAATGAATTTGAGCAGCGCTGAACAAGTGCTGCACTCGACGGAGTTTTCCAAACTACATTTCTTCTCCAGTAGAGGAGGGAAGCTCTGATCGAAGACAGCTGCGCGGACGGTTAATTAAGTGCGCAACCGTGTTTATTAGTGAGCAACTAAGGGATCAGAATGGGAAAGGTAGGACGTAAAAATTAACACTGACATCAACAATTGAAGGGTCACGACTCCTGCACACAGAGCCTTGCTGGTGGGGCCCCAGCAATGCTCCGTTCCAAACGCAATTCATTGCTTACTCTCCTCACCTTCCGCGGCAGGTTCCATGTCTTTGGTTTTGTGTGCTGGCTTGCAGAGCCCAATGACCGTTCGCACTGCAGGGAGGAGGTGGATAGGGTATTCGCTTTCAAAGCAATTACGTCAATGCAACGGATAAGCCTCGCACACCAATCGCAGCAGTTGCCACGGCTCTTGGGCTTTCACCGGTCACAGCGAGGATGCGGAGACGGAGTACTCTCCACCGCTGACATACTTCCGTTCTGTCCGACTCTAAATGAGGTATACAGAACTTCAGTTTGGTGGAGAAGGCTCTCCTTTGCGACGGAGTATTGTCTCCGCCAAACTCTAAATCAGATACTTATTTCCAAACAAGACAGGAGATTGTGTTTTACAAGTGGTACAGATTGTATACAAATACATAACCGGACAATGCACATAATGTTGGCATGACAGTTCACATATGTTCAATATTTACATCTCTTTTTATGGGTCAGGCCAAAAAACATTTGCATATGTGATAACAAGACAGCATATGACCTCTAGTAGAACACAGAGTTGTATATTTACAGATCCAGTAACCAGCAAACGTTTCCCGCACTCTCCCTGCTCGGGACAACACATGACTGACAACGATCATTCCTCGTAAAAGGTCATGCCATGGGCGATCCCAGGGTAGGACTAGGGGTCTGAACCACCAGCAGGTCAGCCTCTCCACCAACCAGCCCTGTGCCCAGCGCACACCCTCACGAATAGGGTAGAGATGCACCAAATGAATGTGTTCTTGGTCATATAGTTGCTTCTTCTGGCATCATTACTACCACAGGGTGAGGCAGTCACTGGCGAACATGCCCTCCCCTGACAGAAGGTCTATTGTTGCAGTGATTGTTTCAGGCATTGACTGGACATATAGCTCATGCCCTTCAGAGTGATGAACTCCATCTTCAGAAAAGTTTCCACCTTAGCCAGCTACCACTGCCAACGTCTGATATTAAAAGAAGATGTCCTACCCCAGCTTAAAAGGGAGCAGCGTCCATGTGCACACAGAACTCCTAACCAGACTACCTATAAATCAGACAGAACTCAGGGGTGGGCACAGCTTGTCCACCCCCTCACCCCTCTCAACTGGATACTCCTGGTCTTAATGACCGGGTAAGCAGCAGCTCTGGCCTACTCCAGACCATCCATAAGCCAATGACTGCCAATAAAGGCCAGAAAAGTGAACCTCTTCTATGAGAGTCACCAGTACCACACCCAGCTCCCAAGGGTCCATGAAGTGAAGACAGAGAATTAATTGTCAGTGCATCGATTGACCTAAACAAAAGAGAATCCTTACTGCCAGTTGACTACCAGAGCAGAGATGCTCTTTTACTATCACTCAGCCCACCTACAGTCAAAATGACAACCGGACATGCACTGGACCATTCCTTGGACTAACACTTTCAGTGAATGCACGAAAATACATGCCCTCCAGTTCAGACAAACATGGAGCCATCCACTAGCACACAACATACAAAAGGCAGTCACTTGGTGAAATAAACAGCTGAACTCATGGTCTGATACACATGTCCCTCTTTTCACCCCGCTAGAGTACTCTTGCTCTTACCACTGGCAAAGCAGAAGCTCTGAGCCACACTGGGCCATTCAGTGTACTATTCAATGGACATTTGTCATCAAAAGAAAACTAAGAGGAATGTGCCTCATCCTAGTAACCAGAGCAAACCACCATTGCACTAATCTCCCTCCATTCCCCATCATTTATATCTGAGACAATGGTGAGACCATATGCTGATTTGTATACAGACTTTATCATATGCTGATAGCCATGAATAACTGTGGGAGAACTATGTTGCATACTTGTGTGCAGAAAGGTGCCATATTCAGCCACCACCAGTGAGCTTAACAATGGGCTGTCATAGGCGATGGCCTTCCTGGACATGCATGCAACTGAGTGTACTATGTAGCTGGGGATCCAAGCCTGGGGTGCCATCTAACCAAAACTGTGAACAGGGAGGAAAAAAACCTGAAGAACCCCCACCCAAATTCCTGGGCAGTGAACCTACCTTCCTGCTTGTGACTCACTTAAGAGGTTAGGTTTAACGATGACCCATTAGAAATGGTTCTCGGTATGTTACATGCTTCTTAAACGCTGTGATGATTAAAACATGTGCCTATCAGTCTTTCAAGGTTTGGACCGGGCTGGCTTTCCTCTGGCTTACTAGAATTAAGGTAACATATATGCTATACTGTAGCATCAGTTGTTGCTACTGTGATGTAATGGATTTCCACTAAGTATGCAAAGTGTGACTAACTTGGTGCCACTCTCTCTGTGGCCTAATCTACAGCAACAGCACTCCTTACCATGAGTCCAACTTACAGCGCACAGGATCTCATCTTGTGCCACTATCCAATATGACTACCTCTTCAATTAGACAATTGCTGCACCCAGTATGATGGGCTCCCAGCATGTGGAACCCTGCCCGAAGCTTCAGTCTATATAAACCAGCTGCTAGTAAGGATGCAGTGCACCAAGCCAATTGGGGAAGGAGCAAAGAGGGGGCTAGAGAGACCCACAGGAGACAACACTCAACCTTGTGGAGGAGAGAGTTAATAGGGTGGACCCAATGAAGGGAAGAAAGGTACACTAACCTAGTTTCTGGGATGGAGACAGGATAGTCACAAGATCCTGGACAGAAAGGGGCCAGACAAGCTGGTACTATGAGGCCTATTTATATGGTCTTCCAAAGGGGTAATTTAATGCATGACCTAAAATAGTTCCTATGTTTGAAGTGGGTGATGCTGTGTTTGTGTTAGCTCTCAGACTGCTAATTCATCACATACAAAAAACCTTGTTAACCTGACTGATAGTGACTTACATTGTGTGAAAAGATGCAATACCTCTTCAGGGTCAGTGTTTGAACAGAAATAACAACCACAGAACAAAATAAACTGACTTGCTGTGTGTGATACTTTAGCGAGCATATTATTATGTCTGCCCTAACATCATTGCTACAGTGTAATCACCGAGTGAGTGTGACATTCCTCAGTCCTGCGGGTAATGCTGTAAGAGATAGAGAACCCATTTCAAATAATAATCACAATCCTTGTCAGGGTGAACCCCAAACGCTACTAAATAAATCTGTGCATACCACTCTACTAGCTTTACACAAAGAAGGCAGACCTAACCTATAGAAAATGTGTAAAGTATTTATGCATTACTAAAACAGAAATAAAGTTGACATGCAAAACAATAAATATCCCATTGAATTACAAAAATAAAGTATAATTTAATAAACAAAAGGACCTAAAAATGACGAAAATCCAATTAGTAGAATTGGAGTTCTGATTTTTTAAAGGTTTAAGAAAAATAGCGTCAATAAGTATAAAGTGGCAATAGTAGTCAATCATCATGGTAGACCAGGGCCTAGACACAATTTGACACTGACCACGAAGGAGCGCAGGTCAGATACACCAACCAGGTTTGCTCCTGGTAAAAAAAATATACCTTCTGACTTTAGTCCTTTAAGTCCCAAACCACCACAGGAGTACACTTCTAAAACAACCCAGGACCTCAGGAGGCTCATAGACAGACTTACAGACTCATAGTGGGGCAGGCAGAGGCCAAACTGCAGGGTCCAGTCCAGGTCCAGTTGCCACTGGTCAGCTGGGCAGTTGCAGGAAAAAGGTTTCTTGTAGCTTGTTGTGTTCCTGTAGGTTTACCAGGTTGTCAGCCTTATGACCCTTGGAGTCCACCTCTCTGTCCTGGGTACAAGAGAGCACAGGTCCAGTCCTTTCAGGGCATTTCTCAGGTCGCAGACAGCACATTCAGTCCTCTTTTGATCTTCCTCAGGTCAAGGGATATTTTGAACTGGGTGCTTAGAGATTCTACATTTATGCCTGCCATGAGCTAGTGGGTGGGAATGACACCTGGGCACATTCTTACCAATGTAGTATAGAGTTCCCGGGGCCAACCCTACCCACTTTGAGCATTTTCAAGGCAACAGAAGTCTTTCACCACACCGAACATGGGCTCTGAGTGCTGGGGTGTTTCCCTGCATGTTTGAAATGCCACCAAAGGCCACTTTGCTGCAGCTCTTCCAAACAGGTCCAGAATTCATCCAAAGGCAATACTGGAGCAACATGCTAACAGCCAGTTCTGAAAAGGTTCTTTAGCACCTGAGTGACATGGCAGTGCTAGCAGTAAAGAATTAGTGTTCAAGAGATGTTTGTAGACTTCAGAACTCCACAAAAGTGTCTGGGCTAAAGCAGTAACATCCATCTGGGAAAGGTGCGAATTCTACATCTTTGAAACTGGAATGATGTGCTCACAGCTTTTACCATCTCACAGAACTGCTCTGCCGTAGGCTCCTGGTCAAGTCATCTGGTCTTATGGAGCTGTGGTCAGATTTGCCTCTGCGGCACCCATTGTTTGACTTGCCTGAACAGTGTCCTGAACAGTGTACTTATAAAAGAAAAAGTAAAGAAGAAAAAAGTACACAGAGAAACCACCACAACCCAACAACGTCCCATCATTCATGGCTCAACAAAAGGCACTGTCCCTCGACTAAGCATTTTATCAGGCTCTTCAACATTTTAGTATGAGCTCGTGCCATCACTACACAGGGTCATGAAACTACACTCAACCAGGATTTGCTGTCTGCTTTGGCTAGATTTGGCTTCCGTGAATACATATGAAAGTAAAAAGAAAGTGAGTCGGAGCTACGAGGCCTGATAAAAATAATATGTAAATTATCTGACTTGCCTTCACAAGGTAATTGTACTAACTAGCCCAAGTCTTTCACTCTAGGGACACTACTTCATTTGTTTCGAGTCTAATTGGTGACCATCATTGTCACAATGGACACGGACATTTTCTCCAACAATTACCTTGTGCTGCTGATACTTATTCCAGAAAGCAACATTTTCTGAGCATATGTTTGGTATCAAGGACCTGCATGCAGTAGATTGGCAGAACCTGAGGGTAGGAATTATGTTCAGGCCATTACTGGTAAGTCTCCTGACCAAGGCTTCTTATCTACAATTACAAGTTTCGATTATGTTTTCTATTTGGCCATCAGTCGCTGGATAAGACCCAGAGGTGGTTTTAACTTACATTTCCAGTGATTTCAAAAATTGTCCCCAAAATGTTGAGAACAACTGGGGTACATAGTCTAAAAGTATGATTGCTGTTGGTTAGGCTGAGTACTCTTACTGTATATTTGTACTAACAGAGTTGCTAATGCTTCTGTCACTGATGTTTCCACGGTCAGCATGAAATGGCATAACCTTCTGGAGTCTGCAATGGCTAGTATAGTTTTGTAATGCTGGAACAATAGTAAGTCCACAGATAAGTACATGTAAACATAATGCAAAGGATGAGGTGCTGTTGATGTTGATATATGCAGTCCTGGAGATACCTGACAGGCAGTTTACTTCTTGAACAAAGGACATAGGATTTAAAATGCTTTGTCTTTTACCATGCCATGCCATGCTTTGCCTTTTACAATGCCATGTGGGACTCAAAAGCTGTTTAACTAATTAATTTGCCTTTGCTGATTCTATGTCAGTCCATGGAGGCTTCATATTATGCTTTTCTTTCTTTACTGAAGCAAATACAGCAGCCAATTAACTTTAAACAGCATAACCTGGAAGGACTGCCCCTCCCCTGTATACACCAATCACATTCCCCAAATGGGTATAAATGCCTTGAACTCCATAGTCCGTCCTCCTTCTTTGCTGCTGCAGCAGCGAGTTAAGTACATGCAACATTTATCTTTATTATATGTGATTTGGCATTATTGATGTTATGAACATTGCATGATTGTTAAGACAGTATGTGTTACCGTGTTTAGCGGTGCTTATTTGTTTGCTTGTTATCATTGGCATTTCGTGGAGCGGGACAGACGCGCGTTGCGTGCTCGAGGAGGCAGTCCTCTTTTCACTGCCACTCAATATGCGCATGCGCAAGCAGCCGGATCGGGTTATTATCCTCTGTACTGCTGTTGGCTGCCTCAATCCTCGGTCCCAGTGAACGCCCGACGGGGCGAATAAACACTGAAAGGCTCTGCCTCAGGAGGGTGTTAAGGGGTGGCTCCCTCCACAATCAATAAATAAAGAGAATTAGTTTTACATCAGGCGAGTTTAACCCTTTTTGTCCAAGCCTGAAGACTGGGAACTATAGTCAGTGACAGTCTGAAGTAGCACAAAAGAACTTTTGTCACACCTGGGTTGCTCTCCCCCTGAACCTCCTCCACACCTCCTTTAGCAGGATGGCGTACTACGCCGAGGAGGTTGATCTATGGGCTGATTATAATGATTATGCTGAGTTCGAAGAGGTGCTCGAAGAGGTGCCTTACGAGCACCAAATGGAGGAGCAGTTAGTAGAAGCCCTGGATTCCCATGTACAGAGTTCAGTAAACAGGGCTTTGATTAAGGCTTTACAACCATTCACAAAACCCCTACAAAATTATGGGAAATGAGCTTTCAATGCCTCATTGGGTGAACCCTCATTCCATTCCTCAGCAGAAATGTTATCCCGGTGGAATCCTCTGGGCAACGTAAATTGCGCCCTTTCGACCGAATGCAGAAGATCCTTCTTAATGAGAATCAACCCGCAACTGGCGGACATGGCCACTACAGAGGCAGGCACATTAGCTAACGGATTGTTATTCGGCGACAAATTTGTCAAGGAGCTCGGGAAATATGTGGCTACCTTTTCGGCCCTAGACAAGGCCCAGTTTTCAATTAAAAAGGTGTTTCACACTGGCCGTATTACAAGGGCCGGAAGATTCAGGGGTCGAGCGACCGGCCGAGGATATAACCAGACCTCCAGAGGTTTTGATCAAAGAGCGCGTGGCAGTGCCAACCGCTCAAATTTCTACCCCACCCGTAACTGGGGTGGCAGAGGCAAGCAAAACCGAGGCGGTTATAGAGGACAGACAATTCCGGCGAATCCTCCTATGCAGGTAAGCCTTATTCAGGCTGGGGAAGTATTGGTGGGAGGCCGAATTGCTTTGTTCCTTCACAAGTGGGAGAGATTGACACAAGACCCTTGGGTACTGCAGACGGTACAGGGCTTTCAAATAGAGTTTTACTCCTTCCCACAGCAGAAGTGCAGACCCCATCCTCGACATTTTTCCCGAGTAGAGAAGTCTTTCATAGACGAAGAAGTGAGATCTCTAATGAAAAAAGGGGCAGTTGTAGAGATGGTACCCCATCCTCACGGTTTCACCAGTATGATATTCTTGGTACCAAAGAAAGATCAGGGTTCCCGACTGGTTTTGAACCTCAAAGAGTTCAACTCTTGGATGGTGAATCGCCATTTCAAAATGGAGGGCATACACTTACTGAGAGATCTTTTATTAGAAAAAGATTGGATGGTGTGTCTCGATCTAAAAGACGCTTACCCATTTTCCCGCCACATCGGAGGTTCTTACAATTCCAATGGGGACCCCGATGGTTCGAGTTTTCCGCCATGCCCTCCGGGCTTTCGTCCGCATCTTGGTGTTTCACCAAACTCCTCAAGCCGGTGGTGCAATATCTGAGGGAGAGAGAGGTGAGACTTATCATTTACCTAGACGACATCCTTATCATGGCACAGAGTGTGGACACAGTACTACTACATCTAGCTTGGACGACCCAACTCCTTCAAAACTTGGGGTTCGTCATCAATTCAGACAAGTCCATTCTAACTCCTGCCCAAACGATGGAGTTCTTGGGATTTTAGGTGAATTCGGTATTAGCGCAACTGTTACTCTCATTGAAAAAGAGGATTTCGATCAAGAAAGAGTTGAGGAGAGCGCTTGCCTCTCCGACTATATCCTTGAGGATTCTGGCACATTTGTTAGGCCTGTTAGCTTCCTTGATTCAGGCGATTTTCACGGGTCCCCTCCATTCTGGGCACTTCAAAGGCTGAAGATCATACACTTGCACAAGAGTCTGAGTTATGCGGAACAGATTCTGCTATCCACGGAGGCCAGGACGGAGATATCCTGGTGGTTGGAACACATGGACGCATGGAATGGCAAGACCATTTTCGCGTCAGTCCCAGAGGTGGTAATAGAGTCCAATGCCAGCCGATGGGGCTGGTGAGCCCGGTGCGGTTCAGTGAAAACGGGGGGCACATGGTCCCCGGAGGAACTGAAATTACACATAAATTGCCTTGAACTGCTGGGAGGGTCTTTCGCGATCCGAACACTTTCTCCACAAAAGGCGAGTTGTTGTATCCTTCTGCGCATGGACAATGTCTCAGCAGTGAGATTTATCAATCGTTTGGGTGGCACGAGGTCTCGACTACTAGTGGAAATAGCCAAAGATTTCTGGCACTATTGTCTGACACACCACATCTCAGTGACGGCGGAGTATATTCCGGGCAGCTCCAATGTGGTGGCAGATTGGAACTCACGCTTCCTACGGGACTCCAGCGATTGGAGACTGCACCCCAGAGTATCCCAACAATTGAACAAGAAGTGGGGCCCATGCTCGATAGATCTCTTTGCATCCAGACTGAACACTCAACTTCCTCAGTTTTACAGTTGTCGACCGGATCCTCAGACGATCAACTCGGACGCATTCCTTCAATCATGGATGACGGGCACGCATTATGCCTTTCCCCCGTTCGTCATGATCCAGAGAGTGTTGGCACAGGTCCGCAGACAGAGTGAGGAATTAATAATCTCCCTGTGTTGGAAAGCACAAGCATGGTTCCCGGTGGCAAAGTCCTTAGAGTGTGCTCCTCCAATACGTCTGCTCTCGTTCCAAGAGATACTTCTAGACCCGCTGGGTCAACCTCATCCACTAGTGATGCAGGATCAGTTGTCCCTCATGGCGAGGAGACTTTCAGGAGACACGGGCAAATGCCAGGTGTTTCGCAGGAGGCAATGTTTTTCCTGTCACAGTCTTGGGCACCCTCTATGCACAAACGATACGAGTCAGCTTGGCGCAGGTGGGTTGGTTGGTGTTCTAAACGACAGGGGGATTCAGTGGGATCCGGAATACATACGATTGTTAATTTTTTATCTGAATTGGCTAACCAGGGTATGGCCTATCGGACGGTTAATAATTTCCATTCCGCGATTTCGGCTGGTCATCCCCATGTGGATGGTAAACCAGTGGGGGAACACCTTCTAGTATGCAAAATAGTGAGAGGCATCAGATTGGTGAATCCACCTAAACCTAGATATTCCACTTTGTGGGATGTGGATGTGGTACTTCGTTTCCTCAGGAATTGGCCAGCGAATGAGGGTCTATCTCGCAAACAACTGTCGGCGAAACTTACACTATTATTATGTCTAATCTCCTGCAGAGGAGTCTCGGATGTACGTGCACTAGATTTAGCAGGTAGAGTATTTACCCCTTCGGGGGTTTCATTTACAATTTCAAAAAGAACAAAGACTAATTCCAGATGTGTGACATATCCTGCTTTTCCACACCACAGTAAACTATGTGTTGTTCAATGCGTAAAGTGTTACGAGGATTGTACTTGTGAGTTTAGAAATGACGTAGCAGGACAATTGTTAATCACATTGCAGAAACCTTTTCGCCCAGTATCTTCAGCGACTTTGGGCAGGTGGGTTACTTGGTTGTTAAGTCAAGCTGGTGTTGATATTTCTGTATTTGGAGCTCACTCTGTAAGGGGAGCTATGGCTTCTAAGGCCTTTTTGACAGGTTCTCGTTTAGAGGACATCATGACTGCGGCAGATTGGTCTTCTGATTCAACTTTTAAAACGTTTTATCATAAACCAATTGTTGAGGTGGCATCTACAGTGGTTGCTCAACTTTAAACTAGCATAATACAAAGCCTCCGTGGGCTGACATAGAATAAAAAAAATTCTAGCTGATGCGTCAAGAATTTTCAATTCTATTAAGGACACGGAGGCAAGGATTAATTCACCCTAGATTAACATGTAAAACATGTGATGAATGGTTATGTTTCTGACAAAAAATTGATATATTGTATTAGTACATGTTAAGAGTATTGTTTATGGGTTTCCCGCCCGATTTTGTTGATGAAGTGTGTCCAGATATTGGAATATTATGACTTATATCTTCTTTTCAGGAGATCAGAGCAAGACGACTCGAAGGGTCTTGAGGAAGCATTGATGAGTTTCGTTGAGAGTATCTACGTTGGAGTTATGGTTCAGGTCGATGGAGTGAATCGACGGCGTTTGGGTTCGATGTTTCAAGTTTTTGGACTGTGTTTAATGGTTCGCCAAGAAAGAGGACGGACTATGGAGTTCAAGGCATTTATACCCATTTGGGGAACTGTGATTGGTGTATACAGGGGAGGGGCAGTCCTTCCGGGTTATGCTGTTTAAAGTTTATTGGCTGCTGTATTTGCTTCAGTAAAGAAAGAGAAGCATAATCCTCGCCTCCGTGTCCTTAATAGAATTGAAAATTCTTGACGTGTCAGCTAGAATTTTTTTAATTCTTTTTGACCTGCTAATTTCTGACAATGAGACCATAACAGCACGTAATGAATGAGATTTTTTGACACACCCACAGATTTCCGCTTCCGGATGCCGATTGTTGCAGCCCGCAGCCTGCACCTTCGTTCCCCACTGCCACGGCCGTAAGCCACAAACCATCTGCTGGGACAAGGGGGGCAAGAGTGCAAAGGGCTGGGCTAAGGACTAAGGCAGCAGCAGGCCAGTGTGCCACACCCTTGAAGTACTCCCGGAGACTCCGGGGAGTGGTTTCGGTGGGCTGGTGTGCTCGTTCCTTCTGCGACGTGACCCCTGTCTCGGGAGCGCATGAAGGAAGGAGGCACTGGCGTTGCCCAGAAGCCACACAGCAGCTGGAACTACCTAAATCTTTTTACATTAAGCTTTACCACACTCTGCATGCCAGACGGAGCTCCGGAGTCTGGAACAGCTACCAGAAAGTGCCCCGGTGGAAGCACAGGACTGATTCCAACTGCTGCGCTACTGTTGCTATCACTACTGAATCGAGCCCACCTCAGGAGGGCCTCAGAAGGGGTCAAGGTGCCAGGTGAGCCAGGTGGGCCCAAAAGGCTGATTCCAGTATCTGTGAGTTGGCGGTGGTAAGGAGCGCCTTGTTTTCTTTGCTTATCCTGCTCACTCTGTCTAAGTGACTATTGCCAATTACGTGGCCCGTGGATTGTGCCTTAACTTGATTCAACGTCAGCATGCTGAATTATTGTAGGAAAGTGGCTCTGTATATACTGTACCCAAGTAAGGTTCAGGGTGTACAGAGTCCACAGTCCCCCAGAGGGTTGACAGAGGCTAAAGTTAGATATAACCTTACTCTCCAAAGTGGTAGCTTGGTCGAGCAGTAAGGCAGTATCAGAGGACAG
Source organism: Calotriton arnoldi (assembly GCA_963921515.1). Lineage (NCBI taxonomy): Eukaryota > Metazoa > Chordata > Amphibia > Caudata > Salamandridae > Calotriton > Calotriton arnoldi. The sequence goes on from CAWUFW010000842.1 coordinate 1,759,097, forward strand.
TGTAAAGCATTTGTTGTACACACTCAGTCAGCAAATGAAGCCACACACTCAAGAACTGAACTCTAGGCCAATGGTTTGTATATAAAAATATATGCTTGTTTTATTTTAGAACCAACAATAGGGTCAAAATATACTTTCTCAGTATGAGATGCTTTGGTTATTCACCTTACAGATAGGCAATAGACTTTTTAGATAGTGGTAATCACAGTTGGTGCAAGAGGCAACACAGGGTCAAATTCAATGCAACATTGAGCTCAATGGAAAATTATGCTTAATTACAATTGATTACTTTGCAGAGCACTTTTTCTAACCACAGGACTGGATCCTGGATTCAGTCCTGGGACACTTCCTGTAAACAGGTAAGAAAAAGCGTTTTGGTTATTGTAGTGATTTTTGAAGAATATTACTATATTTCAAAAGCTGACACTTAGAAACTTTTCTGGATAAAATTACCAATGTTATCCTATGAAAGGAAATACAGTGTGCAAGCAAAGTATGTTTACGTTATTTTTGTAATCCAGTGCTGGACTCCTAGGTTCAGCACTGGGACATTTACTTAAAACAGGTAAGTAATTACGTTTTTGTAGTTTGTTCGATTTTTAAAGAATATTTGTAAAATACAGAAATCGACACTTAGAAGAAATTTCACAGAAAACCAGTCAATGGATCCCTATGAAGGAAAAGTGAGTTAACGGTAAGTAACGTTGCGATTACTTTTTAGGGCCAGTGTTGGGCACTCGGGTCCAGCACTGAGGCCCCTCCTAATACTAGGTGAGTATTTTCGTTTTCGTGACTCGGTTGATTTTTGGTGAATATTCTAAAGTTTCAGAACTCCACACTTAGAAGAAATTTCGCAGAAAATCAGTCAATGGAACCCTATGGAAGAAAAGTGAGTTATCGGATTTCGGGTAAGTACTTGACTGGCAGGGTTAAGGTTCTGGGTAAGACTCAGGGGTCCCCCAGGATCAGGTAAGTACAGTTTTTACACCCTCAGCGGCACAGGGGCGGCCGGGTGCAGAGTGAGAAGGCCCAATGTTATCCTATGGCAGGCGTGGGGCTCCGGGTTGGTGGCTGCTGGCAAGCAGGCCACGCGACTGTGGGAGCTGGGTTCCTGGTCACTTGCTCAGGGCAAGTAGGGAAGTAGGTTAGGATAGAGGTTGCACTTCCAGGGGCACTCGGGCGGCTGGGTGCAGGGTGCTTTTGAGCCGTCGGGCGCTCAATGTTAAACAATAGAGGTCGTGAAAGGTGAAGAAAGGCTGCAGGCTCGGGACGGTGATTCTTCAGGGACGACCAACACTTCAGGAGGTAAGTTGGGGTCTTGGAGGATAGGTAGACACCCAGGAGTTGGGCACAGGGGGCCGTGGGGCGCCGGGTGCAGGGGTGTCTTTGAGGTCGGGAAATCTTACCCCTGCTGGTCGCGGTTGGAGGGGTCCCTTGTCCTGAGGCTGCAGGCGCCGTCTGGGTCGCCGAGGAGGGTCCTTGGCCACTGGATTCCAGGTCAGAATCGCCGGGGGTCGTCCTCGAGGTCTTTGGTCACTCAGGCACAGGCTGGACTCGGCGGGTGCAGAGTGTGCAGGTTTCGCGGCCCGTGCCAGGGCCGGGTCTTTGGTAGGTTTTCTTTGAGCAGTACCACTGCTCGTGGGAGTCCCTGGGTCGAAGGCTGTAGCACAGAAGTCAGGTCCTCCGGGTTTGGGAGGTTGCTGAGGCCGGGATTCCGCAGGAGCAGGTTCAGAGGTCGACAGGCCGGTAGGGCTGGGGCCAAGTCAGTTGTTGTCGCCTCCTTTTAGCAGCTGCACGGCTGGTCTTCTTGCTTCGTCTTCTCTTCTTGTTTTCGGATTTGGGAACTGCGGAAGGAAGGTTCAGGAGCCCCTAAATACTAAATTTAGGGGTGGTTACAGGTAGGTAAGGGCAGGGACCAATGAGTCCCTTCCCTGGGGTGGGTACACCCCCTATTCTGTTCCTCTCCAGTGGGAGGGGGACAGGAGCCTGTCCCTGGTTGGCCAGGTCCCCCATCCTCAAGATGGCGGGGACTCGAGTTTGTGCTTCACCTCGCCTCCCCCACCTTAGGGGTGGAGTTGGCAGAGGTGGGCACAACCCATTTCCTGCTTCTGGTTTTCCCGCCGGTTCTCCCGCCAGGAGTGGGGGTAGAACCAGTGGGGACCAGTTTGCTGGAAGCAGCAAATGGTCTGGGGAGACTCCAAAGGCGGCAGGCCTTTGAAGCTCCCCCTGCCCATCCTGGGGAGGAGGCTTTGGCACCTCGTCCCGGGATGTGCATTGTTTCAGGCCCCTGAGAGCAGAGGCTCTCGACCCAGGGGTCCAGAAACATGTCTGGTGGTGGCAGCCTGGGCAGCCACTCAGTCCGGACACTGGAGGTCGGGTTGGTTTCAGGGGCATCTCTAAGATGCCCTCTGGAGTGCGTTTTACATTAAATCCCACACTGGCATCAGTGGGGGTTTATCGTGCTGAGAAGTTTGATACCAAACTTCTTAGTCTTCAGTGGGGCTATTATGGTGCTGTGGAGTTCGTAATGACAGACTCCCAGCACCATATACTCTTAATGGCAGCACTGCACTTACAATGCCCAAGAATGGACTTGGGCACTGTAGGGGCACAGGGCTCATGCCTCTATGCCCTCACCACTGGCATAGTGCACCCAGCTAGAGGGGTGGCTGACCTAGGCCAGGGCAGTGGCTTGTAGGCATGGCACACAGGGATGTGAGCCATGTCGACTCTTCACTTTTGTTCTGCACCAAGACACGCAGCCTGCAAAGGCAGTGTGTGTGTGTAAAGGTGCAGGGTCCCTAAGGGTGGCACAACAAGTGCTGCAGCCCTTAGGGCCTTCCCTGGTCACAGTGCCCTGGGTACCCATGGTACCATTTACCAGGGGCTGACCTGTGGCCAGGGATGTCAATTGGGTGTAGGTATCAATGCAATTTTAGGGAAGGAACACAGGCCCTGGGTACCTGGTTGGCAGGAGCCCAGGGCACACTCAGTCAAAGTACATCAGCCATTCAGCAAAAAGTGGGGGCATACCATGTAAGAAAGATGGCACTTTCTCACACAACTCCCCCAAACGAAAGATGATGAGACTAACCTTGCCCTATGGAGTCTTCATTGTCTAAGTGGAAGAACCTGGAAAGGCCATCTGCATTGGCATGGGCAGTGCCAGGTCTGTGTTCCACTTCAAAGTCCATTCCCTGTAGGGAGATGGACCACCTCAACAGTTTTGGGTTTTCTCCTTTCATTTGCATTAGCCACCTGAGAGGTCTGTGGTCAGTTTGAACTAGGAAGTGAGTTCCAAACAGGTAGGGCCTCAGCTTCTTCAGGGACCAGACCACAGCAAAGGCCTCCCTCTCAATGGCACTCCAACGCTGCTCCCTGGGGAGAAGCTCTTCTGCTTATAAAAGCAACAGGTTGGTCTTGGCCTTCATCATTGGTCTGGGATAGGACCGCTCCTATCCCTAGCTCAGAGGCATCAGTCTGCACAATGAACTGCTTGGCATAATCTGGTGCTTTTAGAATTGGTGCTGAGCACATTGCTTCTTTCAGAGTGTCAAAAGCCTTTGGCAACAAACTGTCCAGTTTACTTTCTTTGGCATCTTCTTGGAGGTGAGTTCTGTGAGGGGAGTCACAATGGACCCATATCCCTTCACAAACCTCCTGTAGTACCCAGTCAAGCCAAGGAATGCCCTGACTTGGGTCTGAGTTGTTGGAGCTACCCAGTCCAGGATAGCCTGGATCTTGGGCTGTAAGGGTTGTACCTGGCCTCCACCAACCAGGTGGCCCAAGTACACCACAGTGCCCTGCCCTATCTGGCATTTGGATGCCTTGATAGTTAGGCCTGCAGTTTGCAGGGCCTTTAAAACCTTCCCAAGGTGGACCAGGTGATCCTGCCAGGTGGAACTGAAGACAGCAATATCATCAAGATAAGCTGCACTAAAGGACTCCAACCCAGCAAGGACTTGATTCACCAACCTCTGGAAGGTGGCAGGGGCATTCTTTAAACCAAAGGGCATAACAGTGAACTGAAAATGCCCATCAGGTGTGGAGAATGCTGTTTTCTGTTTGGCTCCTGGGGCCATGCCAATCTGCCAGTACCCTGCAGTTAAGTCAAAGGTACTCAGGTATTTGGCTGCACCCAATCTGTCTATCAGTTCATCAGCTCTTGGGATAGGGTGTGCATCTGTCTTGGTGACAGAGTTGAGACCCCTATAGTCCACACAAAACCTCATCTCTCTCTTTTCACCCTTTTGATGAGGTTTGGGGACCAGAACCACTGGGCTAGCCCAGGGGCTCTCAGAGGGCTCAATAACCCCTAGCTCCAGCATCTTGCTGACTTCAGCTCTGATGCTTTCCTTAACTTGGTCTGACTGACGATAGATCTTGTTTTTGACAGGTGCACTGTCACCAGTGTCCACATCATGGGTACACCAGTTTGTCAGACCAGGGGTCAAGGAAAGAGCCCAGCATACTGCTGCAAGACTTGCTTGCAGTCAGTCTGCTGTTGGGCAGTGAGGGTGTCTGAAAAGACAACTCCATCTACTGACCCATCTTTTGGGCTGTGGGAGAGGAGATCAGGGAGAGGTTCACTCTCAGCTTCCTGTTCCTCATCTGTCACCATCAGCATGGTGATGTCAGCCCTGTCATTGTAGAGTTTTAGGCGGTTCACATGGATAACCCTTTGGGTGTCCTGTTGGTGCCCAGGTCAACCAGGTAGGTGACCTCACTCTTTTTCTCTAGGATAGGGTAAGGGCCACTCCATCTGTCCTGGAGGGCCCTTGGTGCCACTGGCTCCAAAACCCATACCTGTTGCCCAGGTTGGAATTCAACCAGTGCAGCTTTTTGGTCATACCAGTGCTTCTGAAGCTCCTGGCTGGCCTCAAGGTTCTTGGATGCCTTTTCCATGTACTCAGCCATTCTGGACCTTAGGCTAAGCACATAGTCCACTATATCTTGTTTGGGTTCTTGGAGAGGTCTCTCCCAGCCCTCCTTTACAAGACAGAGTGGTCCCTCACAGGATGGCCAAACAGAAGTTCAAAGGGTGAGAAACCTACCCCTTCTGTGGCACTTCTCTGTAAGCTTAAAAGCAGGCATGGTAGTAGGACATCCCATCTCCTTTTGAGTTTTTCAGGGAGCCCCATGATCATGCTCTTTCAATGTCTTGTTGAACCTCTCAACAAGGCCATTGGTTTGTGGGTGGTAGGGTGTAGTAAACTTGTACTGCACCCCACACTCCTTCCACATGTGGGTCAGGTAAGCAGACATGAAGTTGGAACCTCTGTCTGAAACCACCTCCTTAGGAAACCCTACCCTGGTGAAGACACCAATGAGGGCTTTGGCTACTGCAGGAGCTGTAGTAGTCCTAAGGGGAATAGCCTCAGGATACCTAGTGGCATGATCCACTACCACCAGTATGAATTTGTTCCCTGAGGCTGTGGAGGTTCCAGTGGACCCACTATGTCCACACCTACCCTTTCAAAGGGAACCCCCACCACAGGTAGTGGTATCAGGGGGCCTTTGGATGGCCACCTGTCTTGCCACTGGCTTGACAGGTAACACAGGAGCTGACAAACTCCTTCACCTTTGGTGCATCTGGGGCCAGTAAAAGTGGCTAACTAGCCTTTCCCAAGTTTTGGTTTGGCCCAGATGTCCAGCTAGGGGGATGTCATGAGCCAAAGTTAGGAGGAACTCCCTGTACTTCTGGGGCACTACCACTCTCCTGGTGGTTCCAGGGTTGGGGTCTTTGCCTCAGTGTACAGTAATCCCTCTTCCCAATAGACTCTGTGGGTACCACTGACATCTCCCTTGGCTTCTGAAACAGCTTGCTGCCTCAGGCTTTCAAGAGTGGGACAGTCTTGCTGTCCCTGGCACAGCTCTTCCCTAGAGGGTCCCCCTGGGCCCAAGAGTTCAACCTGGTAAGGGTCAAGCTCTAGGGGCTCAGTTCCCTCTGGGGCTTCCAGGTTCTCTCCCTGAGGAGAGGGGTCCTGCTCTTGTGACTGTGTAGAAGCTGGTCCGCCAGTCTTCTTTCCTTTTCTCTTGGTAGGCTGGGCCATCATTTCAGGCTCCAACACTATTTCTTCACCCTGCCTTTTGCTCTGTGCTCTTGTTTTTACACACACCAATTCAGGGATGCCCAGCATGGCTGCATGGGCCTTTAGCTCCACCTCTGCCCAGGCTGAGGTTTCCAGATCATTTCCTAGCAGACATGCAGCTGGTAACTTCGGAGAGACCACTACCTGCTTCAGGCCAGTAACCCCCCAGCCTAATGTCACCATGGCCATGGGATGACTAGTGGTGACACTGTCAGCATTGGTGACTGGGTAAGTTTTCCCAATCAAGTATTGCTCAGGGGAAACCAGTGTGTCCCTCACCATAGTGACACTGGCACCTGTATCCCTCAGAGCCTCTACTCTAGTTCCATTCACCCAGGGGTATTGCAAATACTTCTTAAGTTGGGTGGCCACACAGCTACAGTGGCAAATTCCACTTCCCTAGGGAGACCAGACTTGCCTCAGTGGGTTCCCAGATTTGCTCAGGGTACACTTCTGATCCCATCTGTAAACTTGCTGCCCCAGGAGTAGCTGTACTGGGTGCCTTAGGGGCTTTGTTGTGGGGGCAAGTTTTGTCTACAGTGAGGTGTCCTGACTTCTTACAGTTATTACACCAGGCCTTCAAGGGATCAAAGTTCTTCCCCCTATAGGGTTGAGGCACATAGGGAGTAGTTTGGGACCCACCCCCTGAACAGGTTTTTGGGGCCCTTTGGAAGACTCAGACTTTTTATCTTGGGGATTCTCACCACCTTTCCCCTGGGGGTTTGGTGACCACCTTCTTTGGTCACCCCCAGTGGTTGTCCTTGTCACCCTAGTCTTGACCCAGTGGTCTGCCTTCTTTCCCAATTCTTGGGGAGAAATTAGACCTAGGTCTACCAAATGCTGATGCAACTTTTCATTTGTGCAATTACTTAGTATGTGTTCCTTCATAAACAAATTGTAAAGTCCAGAAAAATCATGCACATTATGTCCAGCTAACCAGCCATCCAGTGTCTTTACTGAGTAGTCCACGAAGTCAATCCAGGACTGGGTCTGGGTTTTGTGAGCCCCCTGAATCTAATTCTATACTCCTCAGTAGTGAGCCCAAATCCCTCAATCAGAGTACTCTTCATGAGGTCATAGGACCCTGCATCTGGCCCAGAGAGGGTCAGAAGCCTGTCTCTGCAGTTACCAGAGAACAGTTCCCACAGGAGTGCCCCCCACAGAGGTTTCTTTACTCTTCTTATTTCACAAGCCCTCTCAAAGGCTGTGAACCATTTGGTGATGTCATCACCTTCCTCAAACTTAGGACAATCCCTTTGGGGATTTTAGGTTCAGAAGTTTCCTCCCTATCCTTATTTTTAGTATTGTTGCCACCATTGATGGGTGCTAAACCCATCTCCTGTCTTTCCTTCTCTAGAGCCAGGAGTCTGGTCTCTAGGTCCAGTCGCTTGGCCAACCTGGCTAACAAGTTGTCCTCCTCACTGAGGGTATCCTCAGTGTCCTCTCTGGGACCAGGACCACCTAGGTGGCCCCTAGGTCCCCAGAGGTCTATTCTTGGAGTTAAGGGTGCAGGGACCCTATCTTCCCTAGGAAGTGATGGAGGTGGGTTACCATCCCCATCCTCCTCATTCCTTTCCTCCTCTGTTGGGTCATCACCATGCTCAGAGGGGTGGGCTTTAGCATACTCAGCCAGGAGCTCCTGGAGCCCTTGTTTGGCTGGATGCTGGCCCATTGGTATATCTTTAAGTTTGCATAAGGACCTTATCTCTTTGAAAGACAAATGAAGATAAGGGGTGAGGTCGAGCTCCTCAACCAGTTCCTGTATGTCATTATTATCTTCACTAGTAGCTGGGTTCTTGTCTTGAGACATTTTTTTTTAAAAAATTCTAACCCTCTAACCTTGGCTATAGTGACTTTTTATTTTCTAAGATGCTACAGGGACTTAAGCAAGGCCCTAACAAGACTTTTAGTAATTTGGTAAAAAAAATGCCAATTAAAAAATCAGAATTCTAAAGGCAATTTAAGAGTTCTGTCGTGTGATCAGATGGTAACCAAGTAGTCCAACAAATGCAAGTTTGTATCCCACCGCTGATCCACCAATGTAGGAAAGTGGCTCTGTATATACTGTACCCAAGTAAGGTTCAGGGTGTACAGAGTCCACAGTCCCCCAGAGGGTTGACAGAGGCTAAAGTTAGATATAACCTTACTCTCCAAAGTGGTAGCTTGGTCGAGCAGTAAGGCAGTATCAGAGGACAGTGTAAAGCATTTGTTGTACACACTCAGTCAGCAAATGAAGCCACACACTCAAGAACTGAACTCTAGGCCAATGGTTTGTATATAAAAAATATATGCTTGTTTTATTTTAGAACCAACAATAGGGTCAAAATATACTTTCTCAGTATGAGATGCTTTGGTTATTCACCTTACAGATAGGCAATAGACTTTTTAGATAGTGGTAATCACAGTTGGTGCAAGAGGCAACACAGGGTCAAATTCAATGCAACATTGAGCTCAATGGAAAATTATGCTTAATTACAATTGATTACTTTGCAGAGCACTTTTTCTAACCACAGGACTGGATCCTGGATTCAGTCCTGGGACACTTCCTGTAAACAGGTAAGAAAAAGCGTTTTGGTTATTGTAGTGATTTTTGAAGAATATTACTATATTTCAAAAGCTGACACTTAGAAACTTTTCTGGATAAAATTACCAATGTTATCCTATGAAAGGAAATACAGTGTGCAAGCAAAGTATGTTTACGTTACTTTTGTAATCCAGTGCTGGACTCCTAGGTTCAGCACTGGGACATTTACTTAAAACAGGTAAGTAATTACGTTTTTGTAGTTTGTTCGATTTTTAAAGAATATTTGTAAAATACAGAAATCGACACTTAGAAGAAATTTCACAGAAAACCAGTCAATGGATCCCTATGAAGGAAAAGTGAGTTAACGGTAAGTAACGCTGCGATTACTTTTAGGGCCAGTGTTGGGCACTCGGTCCAGCACTGAGGCCCCTCCTAATACTAGGTGAGTATTTTCGTTTTCGTGACTCGGTTGATTTTTGGTGAATATTCTAAAGTTTCAGAACTCCACACTTAGAAGAAATTTCGCAGAAAATCAGTCAATGGAACCCTATGGAAGAAAAGTGAGTTATCGGATTTCGGGTAAGTACTTGACTGGCAGGGTTAAGGTTCTGGGTAAGACTCAGGGGTCCCCCAGGATCAGGTAAGTACAGTTTTTACACCCTCAGCGGCACAGGGGCGGCCGGGTGCAGAGTGAGAAGGCCCAATGTTATCCTATGGCAGGCGTGGGGCTCCCGGGTTGGTGGCTGCTGGCAAGCAGGCCACGCGACTGTGGGAGCTGGGCTTCCTGGTCACTTGCTCAGGGCAAGTAGGGAAGTAGGTTAGGATAGAGGTTGCACTTCCAGGGGCACTCGGGCGGCTGGGTGCAGGGTGCTTTTGAGCCGTCGGGCGCTCAATGTTAAACAATAGAGGTCGTGAAAGGTGAAGAAAGGCTGCAGGCTCGGGGACGGTGATTCTTCAGGGACGACCAACACTTCAGGAGGTAAGTTGGGGTCTTGAGGATAGGTAGACACCCAGGAGTTGGGCACAGGGGCCGTGGGGCGCCGGTGCAGGGGTGTCTTTGAGGTCGGGAAATCTTACCCCTGCTGGTCGCGGTTGGAGGGGTCCCTTGTCCTGAGGCTGCAGGCGTCGCCTGGGTCGTCGAGGAGGGTCCTTGGCCACTGGATTCCAGGTCAGAATCGCCGGGGGTCGTCCTCGAGGTCTTTGGTCACTCAGGCACAGGCTGGACTCGGCGGGTGCAGAGTGTGCAGGTTTCGCGGCTCCGTGCCAGGGCCGGGTCTTTGGTAGGTTTTCTTTGAGCAGTACCACTGCTCGTGGGAGTCCCTGGGTCGAAGGCTGTAGCACAGAAGTCAGGTCCTCCGGGTTTGTGAGGTTGCTGAGGCCGGGATTCCGCAGGAGCAGGTTCAGAGGTCGACAGGCCGGTAGGGCTGGGGCCAAGTCAGTTGTTGTCGCTCCTTTTAGCAGCTGCACGGCTGGTCTTCTTGCTTCGTCTTCTCTTCTTGTTTTCGGATTTGGGAACTGCGTGAAGGAAGGTTCAGGGAGCCCCTAAATACTAAATTTAGGGTGGTTACAGGTAGGTAAGGGCAGGGACCAATGGGTCCCTTCCCTGGGGTGGGTACACCCCCTATTCTGTTCCTCTCCAGTGGAGGGGGACAGGAGCCTGTCCCTGGTTGGCCAGGTCCCCCATCCTCAAGATGGCGGGGACTCGAAGTTTGTGCTTCACCTCGCCTCCCCACCTTAGGGGTGGAGTTGGCAGAGGTGGGCACAACCCATTTCCTGCTTCTGGTTTTCCCGCCGGTTCTCCCGCCAGGAGTGGGGTAGAACCAGTGGGGACCAGTTTGCTGAAGCAGCAAATGGTCTGGGGAGACTCCAAAGGCGGCAGGCCTTTGAAGCTCCCCTGCCCATCCTGGGGAGGAGGCTTTGGCACCTCGTCCCGGGATGTGCATTGTTTCAGGCCCCTGAGAGCAGAGGCTCTCGACCCAGGGGTCCAGAAACATGTCTGGTGGTGGCAGCCTGGGCAGCCACTCAGTCCGGACACTGGAGGTCGGGTTGGTTTCAGGGGCATCTCTAAGATGCCCTCTGAGTGCGTTTACATTAAATCCCACACTGGCATCAGTGGGGGTTTAATGTGCTGAGAAGTTTGATACCAAACTTCTTAGTCTTCAGTGGGCCATTATGGTGCTGTGGAGTTCGTAATGACAGACTCCCAGCACCATATACTCTTAATGGCAGCACTGCACTTACAATGCCCAAGAATGGACTTGGGCACTGTAGGGGCACAGGGCTCATGCCTCTATGCCCTCACCACTGGCATAGTGCACCCAGCTAGAGGGGTGGCTGACCCAGGCCAGGGCAGTGGCTTGTAGGCATGGCACACAGGGATGTGAGCCATGTCGACTCTTCACTTTTGTTCTGCACCAAGACACGCAGCCTGCAAAGGCAGTGTGTGTGTGTAAGGTGCAGGGTCCCTAAGGGTGGCACAACAAGTGCTGCAGCCCTTAGGGCCTTCCCTGGTCACAGTGCCCTGGGTACCCATGGTACCATTTACCAGGGGCTGACCTGTGGCCAGGGATGTCAATTGGGTGTAGGTATCAATGCAATTTTAGGGAAGGAACACAGGCCCTGGGTACCTGGTTGGCAGGAGCCCAGGGCACACTCAGTCAAAGTACATCAGCCATTCAGCAAAAAGTGGGGGCATACCATGTAAGAAAGATGGCACTTTCTCACAATTATCCTTCAAAAGAATAGAAATTTTCTCTTTATAAATCCAAGGAGACTAAGGGGTCGATTCCGATCTCGGTCGGAGGCGCACCCAATACTATTCGGTCGGGAAAAAAGCCATGCGAAAGCCAGTTTCCCGACCGATCCGTACAGCACACCGAACGAGCAAGTACGATGCGCACAACAGCAAAAATTCCGGCCGAGCCGTACTCACCCAAACCAGGTCCTGTTCTCCGACCGAGGCGAATCCGGAAACGCCGAATCGAGTCGCACGGAAGGGAAAATGCAGCCCCGTCCGGCCGAACAAGTACGATGCGCTTTCCGTACGCGCCGAACCCGTCGCTACGCACGGCACGTCAAAGCATCCGGGAGAGGCGCACATAAGCTCCGAATCGCGCCACAACACGATCCACGGCTACGAGACGAACACAGCACAGACGAGGACGACGCGAAGCGACGAGGACGAAGCGAAGCGACGAGGACGAAGCCAAGCGACGAGGACGACGCGAAGCAACGAGAAGGACGAACGACACGAACCAACCATGAATCCCGTCGTCCCGATCATACCAATATTCTACATCTACTACCGGAACAGGCACGGACGCGTACGGCGCAGAAGGTAAGTCAGACACCAACCACAAAACACATACAACACGTACACGACACATCACACACATACACTGGGAATCTGAATATACTTACACCAGCAACAGCAGCACCATAGGGGCGGGATGCCCATCACCAATGCCACATATGCACACAGGGGCCTGAATGCGCGCCACCACCCCAACCCAGGGGGGCTGGATGCCTACCACTACTACCACCCTTAGCCAGGGGGGCAGGATGCCTACCACTACTACCACCCTTAGCCAGGGGGCAGGATGCCTACCACTACTACCACCCTTAGCCAGGGTGGCAGGATGCCTACCACTACTACCACCCTTAGCCAGGGGGCAGGATGCCCACCACTACTACCACCCTTAGCCAGGGGGCAGGATGCCTACCACTACTACCACCCTTAGCCAGGGGGCAGGATGCCCACCACTACTACCACCCTTAGCCAGGGGGGCAGGATGCCCACCACTACTACCACCCTTAGCCAGGGGGCAGGATGCCCACCACTACTACCACCCTCACCCAGGGGGGCAGGATGCCCACCACTACTACCACCCTCACCCAGGGGGGCAGGATGCCCACCACTACTACCACCCTTAGCCAGGGGGGCAGGATGCCTACCACTACTACCACCCTTAGCCAGGGGGGCAGGATGCCTACCACTACTACCACCCTCACCCACGGGGGGCAGGATGCCTACCACTACTACCACCCTTCGCCAGGGGGGGCAGGATGCCCACCACTACTACCACCCTCACCCAGGGGGGGCAGGATGCCCACCACTACTACCACCCTTAGCCAGGGTGGCAGGATGCCTACCACTACTACCACCCTTAGCCAGGGGGGCAGGATGCCCACCACTACTACCACCCTTAGCCAGGGGGCAGGATGCCTACCACTACTACCACCCTTAGCCAGGGGGCAGGATGCCCACCACTACTACCACCCTTAGCCAGGGGGGCAGGATGCCCACCACTACTACCACCCTCACCCAGGGGGGCAGGATGCCCACCACTACTACCACCCTTAGCCAGGGGGGCAGGATGCCTACCACTACTACCACCCTTAGCCAGGGGGGCAGGATGCCCACCACTACTACCACCCTCACCCAGGGGGGCAGGATGCCCACCACTACTACCACCCTTAGCCAGGGGGCTGGATGCCTACCACTACTACCACCCTTAGCCAGGGGGCAGGATGCCTACCACTACTACCACCCTTAGCCAGGGGGGCAGGATGCCCACCACTACTACCACCCTCAGCCAGGGGGGCAGGATGCCCACCACTACTACCACCCTCACCCAGGGGGGCAGGATGCCCACCACTACTACCACCCTTAGCCAGGGGGGCTGGATGCCTACCACTACTACCACCCTTAGCCAGGGGGCAGGATGCCTACCACTACTACCACCCTCACCCACAGGGGGCAGGATGCCTACCACTACTACCACCCTTAGCCAGGGGGCAGGATGCCTACCACTACTACCACCCTCACCCACGGGGGGCAGGATGCCCACCACTACTACCACCCTTAGCCAGGGTGGCAGGATGCCTACCACTACTACCACCCTTAGCCAGGGGGGCAGGATGCCTACCACTACTACCACCCTTAGCCAGGGGGCAGGATGCCCACCACTACTACCACCCTCACCCAGGGGGGCAGGATGCCCACCACTACTACCACCCTTAGCCAGGGGGGCAGGATGCCTACCACTACTACCACCCTTAGCCAGGGGGCAGGATGCCCACCACTACTACCACCCTCACCCAGGGGGGCAGGATGCCCACCACTACTACCACCCTTAGCCAGGGGGCAGGATGCCTACCACTACTACCACCCTTAGCCAGGGGGCAGGATGCCCACCACTACTACCACCCTCACCCAGGGGGGCAGGATGCCCACCACTACTACCACCCTTAGCCAGGGGGGCTGGATGCCTACCACTACTACCACCCTTAGCCAGGGGGCAGGATGCCTACCACTACTACCACCCTCACCCACGGGGGGCAGGATGCCCACCACTACTACCACCCTTAGCCAGGGGGCAGGATGCCCACCACTACTACCACCCTCACCCACGGGGGCAGGATGCCTACCACTACTACCACCCTTAGCCAGGGGGGCAGGATGCCTACCACTACTACCACCCTCACCCACGGGGGGCAGGATGCCTACCACTACTACCACCCTTAGCCAGGGTGGCAGGATGCCCACCACTACTACCACCCTCAGCCAGGGGGGCAGGATGCCTACCACTACTACCACCCTTAGCCAGGGGGCAGGATGCCTACCACTACTACCACCCTTAGCCAGGGGGGCAGGATGCCCACCACTACTACCACCCTCACCCAGGGGGGCAGGATGCCCACCACTACTACCACCCTCACCCAGGGGGGCAGGATGCCCACCACTACTACCACCCTTAGCCAGGGGGCAGGATGCCCACCACTACTACCACCCTCACCCAGGGGGCAGGATGCCTACCACTACTACCACCCTCACCCAGGGGGCAGGATGCCCACCACTACTACCACCCTTAGCCAGGGGGCAGGATGCCCACCACTACTACCACCCTCACCCAGGGGGGCAGGATGCCCACCACTACTACCACCCTTAGCCAGGGGGGCAGGAAGCCTACCACTACTACCACCCTTAGCCAGGGGGCTGGATGCCTACCACTACTACCACCCCCACTCATAGGATGGACAATGCATGACACAACAAGCACACCACAACCTAGGGAATGCAAGATTAAGACATCCCCCCACCACCATGACAAGCGTGTGAGCAGGCTGTGTCAAATGCCTACAACACCGAACATGACTTTGAACATACAATGTGACCCCCTAGCACATGTGCCACACATATATGTGTGTGGCACCCACAATGCAAGCAGCCCATGACCATTGTGGCAATGGGGCCTAAACCCCCATCATCACAGTGACCAAAAGGCAAGTGTGGGGTCCATAGCTGAAGCACATTTTGACCATTGTGGCAATGGGGTCTAAACCCCCATCATCACAGTGACCAAAAGGCAAGTGTGGGGTCCATAGCTGAAGCACATTTTGACCATTGTGGCAATGGGGTCTAAACCCCCATCATCACAGTGACCAAAAGGCAAGTGTGGGGTCCATAGCTGAAGCACATTTTGACCATTGTGGCAATGGGGTCTACACCCTCATCATCACAGTGACCAAAAGGTAATTGTTGACAAAGAAAGAGCTGCAACTGCCAAACTGCATGGATCATTCCTGGTCACAGAACCAAAACTCATCTGTGGCAAAGTAGTGTATGTGTCCCATTGCAACATAAATTGGGGGAGCCAAATACTGCAGTGCAAATGAAACATTCCTTTGGCCATGTGCAGACAAACAACACCCATGGGGGCTGAGACCGTCAACAGTCATCAATGACACAATGACAGAAGTGACCATCAGAATGCAGAACCACATATTTGCACCAATGGGCACACAAATGCAGATACCCTGTGGAGACAGCAGATGTGAGGTGAACAGATACCATACCATGGCAGCAATGGGACACACAAACCATGATCACTGTGCTGACCGATGACCTAGGAGTCCCAGGGACAGCAGGGGAAACACACCAAACAACATACAGCCAATGGCACACCCAAGATATGCCAATGCAGTGGTGCAGATGCACAAACACAAACAGGCAGACCAACACTGTCATCATACACAGCAGGTGAGGGGTGGGGGTGCCAGTGTCCCCAGGCAACAACACAACACATGAGGAGAGCTGAATACCAATCATACAGATGTGCATACACTGCCACACTAAGGTAACTCATGGATCCAAATCCCCTATGTGGGCAAGCAGGCATTGACAGGTGAGAGGGAGCACAAAACACACATGTCACACAGGCACGTAGGAACAACAACTGACACAGCAAGTCACAGACACACCACAGCACCACTCCCCAGGGCCCCCACAATGTGGTGACCCTGGGCTGAATAAAAATACCACTGTGATGACAAAGCTAAATGTCGTTCACACTGTGAACCACAGTCAGGTGTCCTGAGCAACTAACTACCATCACACCTACACAAGCACAAATCAATCAGCATGGCCAGTAAGCCAAGGCCAACATGGAGGCAGGGGACTAGCCGGGCAACAACTCTCATCTGCACACACTCAAGACCACACCCTCGACCTCCAACAATGTGCAGCAGTGAAGTACACATGCACTGGTGACATTGCACATGCACCCATGACTATTCCAGGGTGGTGGGTGGGAACCAAGGTGTAGAAACACATCACACATGGACACTCAACAAGACTCCTGAATGTCTGACACACTGCACACTACGCTGTACATGGACATGACGGCAATACCACACCGACCAATGGGATCCCAGCCACAGTCACACACCAATGAAGAAGCCAAGGTCACCCACAAAGAACACACATAGACAACAACCAACATTGCAGCCCGGACCCTAAGGAGTGCCAGCAGTCACACACACAACGTGTCACAATCACTGAAAGATAACACAAACTGGAAATCACATGACAGGGGCAAACAACAAGTGCCAAAGGGAAACCTGACTGTGACCCATCTGCGTCAGCACACAAACTCTGCCCTGACAGCAAACACACCTATGGGTGACACCCTGATGACCAGTAATGTGCCATGCACCCACATCACAGAGAACACAGGGAGAAGACTTTGGGGGAACATAGCTCAAGTCAGCAAGCATCACAAACAGGTACAACACTAGGGATCACAGCATGCGCAGATGAATGAAAGTGAACACACAGACATGCACATACAACACACACCTTGGGCGCAGGCAATGTCACACGTGTACACACTGCCATGAGGGGACTCCACTCCTGTGTGAGGAAAGCTGTGCCATATGTTGCCTCAGTAGGGCCCCATCATGTCAGCTGAGCACTTGGTCACACAATCAACAATTAGCACCAAATGAGGGCTCCCATCACATCAGCCTGGTCATGGATGTGCCAACGGAATCATCAGCACAGATCCAACACACTTGTATAGCAATGTTGCACTGACTACACGGATGAGTCCCTCCCCATTGATGCCCAAACCTGCATGTCCACTGGAGATGGCAACACGGTCAGGGAAGTAGACAAATGCAACGATGGCAGGCACAACAGATGTGCAGGGGTGGAAGCCACAGATATGAAATTGCCAATGTAAGTAGGAAACCCATTGCCAAATACTGAACACATGACACCCTCAGATGCTGCTATTGATGACATGGATACACCACATGATAGGACACATTCCCCTGGACCACATGGGTTCCTGCACAGTAACACTTCATAATCATGAGACCAGATATCACCATCACTGCAGCAAGGGCATGGTTAGCTGCACCAACAACATGTACATCTGAAGCATGAGCACTAGAGAAAAGAAAGTTGCTTTATTCAGCATATGTGTTGTTTGATAACGACGTCCAGAAGAAATTAGAGCAAAGGCCAATGGCCAGTCCATTGTCAAAGTTCAAACAGGGTGACACTGGCAGATGTCACCCTACGCATGCCTGCACAATACCAGGGACAATCCACTAGGAGGGGCAACCGGGGGCAGGCCAGGCACCGCAGGGACAGGATCAGGGCTCACCAGGGGGAGTCAGGGAAGGGGTGGTGGGTGCTGGAGAGCCACTGACAACTGCAGTGGAGGTGTCTGACATGGTGTGTGCCGGCACAACTGGGGGGCATGACACAGATGTCGTGGGTGCCGGCACAACTGCAGTGGACCCTGCAGATGGGGTGGACAGGTCCGCCACTGCAGTGCCCAAGTCAGACAGGGCGGTAGTGGACTCCACTGCAGTGCCTACCTCCAGGGGAGGAGAATGGGGAACAGGCAAGGTGGGTTGGACAGAGGGGGAGGACACCCTCACCACATCAGTGGCACAGACAAGCGCAGCGGGGGGTGTGGTGCTGGGAGAGCAAGTGGCAGGGGGAGAAGGCCGGAGCATCTTGGGGATGGTATATCTGTGGGTGGGGGAACCTGGGGCAGGGTGTGGTGGGGGCACCTGTGCAGTGGGGGCCTGAGGGATGGAGGACGGAGACCTTGTGCCTGAGCTGCAGGGCGGTGGCGGGGTCTTGCTCTTAGCACTCCGGGGGACTTGCGGGTGGGGGCCTCAGTCCGTCTGCGCCTGGGGGAGGGTGTCCGGGGGCGAGGGGCACTCTGCTCCGTGTGGGTGGGCTTCCTCTTCCCCCGGGATGCTGGAGCAGCTTCATCGGTGGGGAAGAGGCCGAGGTCACAGAGGAAGAGCTGCTGTGACTTTGGGGTTGCAGGTGAGGCAAGGGAGGGTGCTTTGGAGGGAGAGGGAACTGAGGACTGCGCAGTGCATGTGGATGCGTGTGTGTGTTCCAGGGCCCCATCCCCTGTGAGTCTGGCTTCAGTCCCCTGAATGTGCGTGCGTGTGCGTTTTGTCATTGGCGTGTGTGTCAGTGTGCTGGATGTGTGTGTGCTGGTGTGTGCCTGTGCCAGTGTGTGTGTGCCTGGGATGGGTAAGGTGCTGGGGAGTGTGGATGGAGCAGAGGCAGGAGGGGTGAGGGACCGTTTGAGGAGGGACACTGCTGCCGTCAGGGAGGAGTCCATGGACCTATTGCCCCTCTGTAGGTCAGACATGCCCGATGAGATGCCCTCCATGAACGACACCAGCTGAGTCAACAGCGCGGTGTGCGCATGGAGGACACTCAGCATGGCTGTCTGCCCTACATGGAGCTGGCGAAGGAGGTACACAGACTCCTCACTCAGGGCAGCAGGGGACACAGGGGCAGGGGGTGCGGTGCCTGGCCCAAAGGAGACACGCTCCCGGACATGGGAGCCTCCACGGACCTGGGGAATGGGAGCCGATGGGAGGGCGGTGGTGGTGCTGGTGGTGGCGGGGACAGCAACACTAGCTGGGGTGTGGTGGCTGCTGACACCCGCCTCCACAAGGGAGTCATCCTCCGAGTTGCTCTGGTCCTCAGCTGAGGTGGATGCTGCTGAGGACTCCTCGGTGTGGCTCCCCTCGCCCTCCGTGCCACTGGGTCCCTCCGACCACTCCTCGGCTGCTGACCCAGTCTGGCTCTCCGGCTCCTCCTGGTCCGTGGAGCTGTCCCCTTCCGTGGCCGTGGATGTATCTGCAAACAATGGGGAAACAGACAGACATCAGTCACCTGCACATAACGCACACACCACTGTGAGCACAGCACATCACAGAGCAAGCCCTGGCATCATTAGTTGTACATTGCTAAAAGTGCACTAATTGAACAGGAGAAGTCAATTGTCAGTCTGATGCCAAGCATGGCACTCACATCCCACATGGCCTTGCACCCATCTGTCTGGTGTCTGTTGGATTGCAACACCCCAGTGTTGACACATGCACCAAGTACACAGTAGTTGGACAGTGCAGAGGACACGGTGTGGACACATCACAGCTCTTGCCACTGAGTCAGTACAGGTTTACGGATGTAAGGGATGCCCAGAGTCAAATAGGAAATGCATGTGATGCATACCAGCGACAGACACCATGATGCACCCATGTCCTGATAGCCAGCGCCACTATGGTGTGCATGTAGCACATGTCACTCCCCTGCAGGATCACCAATCAGTAGACACATGCCATGGCGGAGGCATGACTGCAAAGTCATACATCACTGTCTCAGTGATGTATGACTTTGCAGCCAGACAACAACACTCTGCACTGTGTCACAATAGTAGGTCATGGGGAATGCAAGTCCTGGAGCTGCACAAGTGCACATGTACATCCCCCCCACAACACATCCTCTTAACCCTCATCTGTCCAGGTCATACCTATTGGACATATGGGAGACCTGTGACACTACCCTCTGAACCTGAGCCCTCACACTCTGCTGTGCATGGGGAACAGCTGCCTGAACTTCACATTTACATGCCCCAGTCTGCATGGGCAGCTGATCAGACACCTATGTGTCACACAAGTATCGTCTCCTATGGTCACATCTCCAGTGGCATGCTGAGCCCCTACCAAGAAACTCCACAGCAGTCCTGGCGACTAATCCACAGCACACTGACACAGAGGCAGACACCTGAGGGGTCAAATCACTGTGCACAATGTGTCCTCTGATACACGGGAGTGGGAGTACAGAGTGTATTGTATGGCCTGGAGTAGGCATGACTGTCCAGCCCCACATGAATGAGGGATGAGCCCTGGACTGTAGGCAGCTGGCTAAGTATGTGTGACACACGTCATATACATACTCCTGGGGCCCAAACATTGTTCCCACCCGCAGCATGGGTGTGTGCCAGGTACCCCAGCCACATGTGGTGGATCAGCTCAGCAATTGGACCACAGATCAAAGTAACACGCTGAATACATGTCAGAATACAGGCATTGTGTAAGCAATGGACCCACCCATGATGCCCACCACAGAGTCAGGGAAACAGATGCTGTCTCCCACCTTGAGTCAAGCAAACTGCAAGGACACAGTCCTAAGTGACAGAATTCCCTGCATGTAAGGGCCACACCTGGGTATCAGATGAGGAGTGGGCAGTGCACAATAGAGGGACATGGCTCCTGGACAACATGACTGCTGTACTGTGGCAGTTCAACCTGGCCCGAGGAGGGCACATAGCATGTTAGACAGAGTACACAGTGCAGTCTTTGACTCACCCCTCCTTGCTGCTCTCTGGCCTTCAGCTGCCCATCCAGGTCTGGAAAGACCACCGCCAGGATCCTGAGCATGTGGGGGTCAGGGTCCGTGTTCCGCCCTCCTGCGAGGAGGCGACAGCTTCAGCTGGACCCGTGCAATCCTCCGGGTCCAGCCCCGAAGGTCCTGCCACCTCTTTTGGCAGTTGCGGATCCGGCGCTTGTAGACCCCCACGGACCGGACAGCCCGGACGATGTCCTTCCAGATCTCATGCTTCCGATGGGCAGAAGCCTGTCAGGATGACAAAGTGATAAGGCCATTACTACACATGCAACATATCCGTGCATGACACAGTTGCATATACATGTCGCAATCACAGGGGCACATGGTGTACCCAGGCAGTGCACGGCTGCCCATGGACAGTTTTCCAGAAGTCACTACATGGTATCATTGCATGGGGAGTAAAACCCTGTTCAGAAGCACTGTCACTGCACCATACCTGTCCAGTGCAAGTCACTACACACTATGGGGGGTGACAACTACTCAGTGAGCCTGCTAGCCAGTGGTGTGCTGACTCTCAGCCTTGCTAGTCAGACAAAATGCACATTCAGAAAGGCAGTGCACAGAACACTCACCTGCTCCCCTGGTGTCCCATACAGCTTGCTGTACTGTGGAAGTAGGCTGTCCAGCAGGGCCTGGTTCTCTTCAAGGCTGAAGGCTGGGGCTCTCTCCACAGTACGTGCCATTGCAGGGTCCAGAGGGGCAGAGACAGCAGCAGTGCAGTGGCAGATGTCGTCCTGGAGCATGTAGTGCAGGCAAGTGGGCTCTCAGGGGAACATGCAGCAATATATATGTGCTGGAGAGGCAGATACTGTCCCTTGTGTCCAAAGTGATAGGTCCAAGTCGTTTGCATCTTCTGAATCTGGCCAATCCATGGAATAGCAGCACCAAAACACGCCCACAGCATCCTTCAAAATTTCAACTTCATGACATACATGATTTTGCAACATTGTTGTGGGTGACCAACTGATTTTCCAGCAACCGACTCGCTCGAATATTCGAAAACGCGTCCGTTGCCAGGCAAGCCCATTGTCAATGGGTGCGCACCGATCGGTCCATTGAGGTACAACGCGCACAGGGGTACAACGCGTACCCGCACACATTGAATGCAATGGGCCGGCCGGAGGCACCGATCGGTCCATTGCAGTACAACGCGCACAGGGGTACAACGCGTACCAGCACACATTGAATGCAATGGGCCGGCCGGAGGCACCGATCGGTCCATTGCAGTACAACGCGCACAGGGGTACAACGCGTACCCGCACACATTGAAAGCAATGGGCCGGCCGGAGGCACCGATCGGTCCATTGCTGTTCAACGCGCACAGGGGTACAACGCGTACCCGACACATTGAAAGCAATGGGCCGGCCGGAGGCACCGATCGGTCCATTGCTGTTCAACGCGCACAGGGGTACAACGCTGCACCCGCACACATTGAATGCAATGGGCCGGCCGGAGGCACCGATCGGTCCATTGCTGTTCAACGCGCACAGGGGTACAACGCGTACCCGCACACATTGAATGCAATGGGCCGCCGGAGGCACCGATCGGTCCATTGCTGTTCAACGCGCACAGGGGTACAACGCAGCACTCCGCACACATTGAATGCAATGGGCCGGCCGGAGGCACCGATCGGTCCATTGCTGTTCAACGCGCACAGGGGTACAACGCTGCACTCGCGACACATTGAATGCAATGGGCCGGCCGGAGGCACCGATCGGTCCATTGCTGTTCAACGCGCATCAGGGGTACAACGCGTACCCGCACACATTGAATGCAATGGGCCGGCCGGAGGCACCGATCGGTCCATTGCTGTTCAACGCGCACAGGGGTATAACGCGTACCCGCACACATTGAATGCAATGGGCCGGCCGGAGGCACCGATCGGTCCATTGCAGTACAACGCGCACAGGGGTACAACGCGCACTCGCGACACATTGAATGCAATGGGCCGGCCGGAGGCACCGATCGGTCCATTGCAGTACAACGCGCACAGGGGTACAACGCGTACCCGCACACATTGAATGCAATGGGCCGGCCGGAGGCACCGATCGGTCCATTGCAGTACAACGCGCACAGGGGTACAACGCGTACCCGCACACATTGAAAGCAATGGGCCGGCCGGAGGCACCGATCGGTCCATTGCTGTTCAACGCGCACAGGGGTACAACGCGTACCCGCACACATTGAAAGCAATGGGCCGGCCGGAGACACCGATCGGTCCATTGCTGTTCAACGCATCACTGTACATGTGACTGGCATATGTCAGCATGCCTGTCTCAGATGGACATATGCCAGCCACAGATAGCTCCCAGGGAGTGAGGGGCACACCTACATCACGACAGCCTGTCCAAACCTTATCATAAGGCATGTAAGGCTGCATTTCCTATTGTGTGTATGTTGGTGTACATGTTGTCCTGTGGGTGTCACCTGTGGGCAGCCACCCCCAGGCTGTGCACGTGTTAATGGGGACAGGATCCTGGGTGTTACGTGTACGTGACCACTGTGATGTGCAACTGTTCATATCTGTGCATGTGCCATGGTCACATTTCACAGTGGTGTTTGTGTATGTCATGTCACATACCCCGTGAGTCCCATGTGGGACGGTATGTTTGAGCCAGGGTGTCCCAGTGGCACAATAGTGATGGCCCTCCACAGTCTTTGTGCATGTAGTGTTTACAATGTCTCTGATTTCATGTGCACAATGGGAGACAGTCTCCACATCCACGTTGTGTGTGCATGGACTCTGATGTTGTGCGTGTGTGTCACAGACGTCCATGGCTCTCCTGCCATGGCAAGTGTGGCCACTACCTGTGGGGGTCATGTTTGTTTTGTTGTGGTGTACACATGATACTCCAGGTGATGCCAGTGTCCATGTGGCATTACAGGGTCCCTGGGAATGTGCCTGTCGTTGAGCTGTGGTGCCTGGGGCACATCTGTCCTCACATGTCACTGGGGGTGACTGTGACACAGCATCATGATATCCAATGGGCCAACCTGGGACAAATTGATGCCACCTGTAGGACCGTGTTGACAGATGTTGGCCATGTATGTACCATACATGTCGTTCCGGTACTGCACACTTCATGTAGTTGTGCCTCATGATGATGTATGTTGGGATCTTGAGTGTGTTCAATGCCGCATATGTGGGGTGACTGACGATCTTGCTTACTTCTCCTCTGCACTGCAGGGCTCCTGCTGTCCATCGGCCATTCCCAGACCTGGCAACGATGGTGGAACGGGACAGCATCCGACGGTACCGCTTCACCAGGCAGCTGATTGAGGATTTGGCAGTGCAGTTGTCCCCACATTTGCAGCCTGGCCGGCCGTATCCTACAGCGCTGACCCCCAAGGTGAAGGTGATGGCAGCCCTACACTTCTTTGCCACCGGTACCTTCCAACATACTGTGGCGTCTGCTGGTGGGATGTCACAGACCATGTTCAGCCGTGTGCTCCGCGATTTCTTGGCGGCAATGTTGCTCTTCCTGAACCGGTACATCTATTTCCCTAGACTGCGACGACTCACTGACGTGAAGAGTGACTTTTATGCCCTGGGGAGGATGCCGCATGTCATTGGCTCCATTGATGGGACACATGTGGCTTTGGTACCACCACAGGCCCAGGAGCAGGCCTACAGGAACCGCAAGCACTACCACTCGGTCAATGCACTGGTGGTGTGTCTTGCAGACATGACCATCACACACGTGTGTGCCCGTTTCCCTGGTTCAGCACACGATGCCTTTGTGATGAGGAGTAGTCGCATCCCCAGGTTGATGGCACAGATGCAGAACCAGCGTGCCTGGCTTGTCGGTGTGTACTGACTTTGTGCCATTGTGTGTGATCTGATCTGTAGTATTCCGCCCACTTTTCCAAGTCAGCTGATGTGCACTTGTCTGTCCGTAGGTGACTCGGGATACCCCAACATGCCGTGGTTGCTGACACCCCTCAGGAACCCTGTGACACCTGCCCAGATGCGCTACAATGAGGCACATGGTCGGACCAGGAGAGTGATTGAGCGGACCTTTGGTCTCCTGAAGAGCCGCTTCCGCTGCCTGGACAAGACCGGAGGGTCCCTCCCATATGCCCCTGCGAAAGTGTGCAAGATTATCATCGTCTGCTGCATGCTCCACAACCTGGCAGTGCGGAAGGAGTTGCCTCTCATCCAGGATGACGATGACCAACATCCGCCACCTGTGGAGGATCCTGGCCTGGACCACGATGCCAGTGACGATGATGATGATGATGGTGATGGTGATGTCCGCACACAGCTCATCACCAACTTCTTTAGCTGAATGTGAGTATCCTGAGGTGTCATGTGAATGATGTGAGTTGGCATGATGTGTGGGTGGTGCTCTGGTGCTGTTGGAGTGTGTCCATGGGCTACTTGACTGGATGTGTGTTGCGATGTGTGGTGACAGGTGGGCTGTACTCCCCAACAGTGTTGACATGCTAACTTGGTTCTGGGTGGGTATCTTGTAACATGTATTGTGCATGAGTTTTGCTGTTCTGTCCTGTACTGCATTGCTTTTGACTGTGTGTCATTTCTGTCCTTCACAGGGTACTTTCAGATTCGTTTGGTCAACTGTGTCCACCGACGACGTGATTGCACATCCAGGCTGGTAGCTGTTGTGTCCCTACAGGTGATGTGCGCCACACCCATGGACTTCCTTCTGTCTACAGTTGTTGACTGTGTGCCCGCTACCAGGTGGGGTTACCTTGCATCTGTAGTGGTTACGGCATGTTGCTACTGTGTAATAAACCTGTGCTTCACTTAGTGATGTGCGTTGTCTGTGGTCACACATTTGACTGCCATTTGCTTACTGCACCTGTGGGCTACTTGACTACAACTGGGAATGGGTGTGGTGTCTGTGCATTGCACCGTCTTCCCTGGCAACATCAGTGTAGGCAATGAGTCAGATGGCCTAGGTGTGTATGTGTTGTGTAGCCCTGGTGGTGTGTCTCCCTCATATGTGTCACGTTGCCTGTACTCACATGCCTGTGTTGTCCTTGCTGTTGCAGTTCGCATACACAGTGTAATTTTGTTGTTCATCATCCCCATAACAGCACCCACGTTGGAATCACGACAGAGGCAAGTATGGTGTATTATTGTGTTTATTGTGATACATCTGTGATAATAGTGCATAGGATGGATTGTGCTGTACATGAATCTTGCAATCCCAAGTTCCTAGATGAATAGAAAGTCCAGGTAGACAGGATCCCCAGTATCGGGGCCACAGTTGTCTGACACATTGTTCCAACTTGTACTCCCCATGCAATGTGTGGGAGTAGTGTTGCCATCAACAGGGTGAACAGTCTGTGCACAAAGGCGAAAATCCAGAACAGGTTCAGGCTTCCTGGGAGTTGCGCTTGGCCATCAGCCTCTCACTTTCCCCTCCTCGGACGACCCCTCTTCTTGGGGGGGCCCTCAAGTGCAGGCTGCTGCGGTGCAGGGGACTCTCCGCCAGAGTCCTCCTCCCTCCCTGTGGCAGTTGCAGTGTGTTCGGTACCAGATGTTGTTGGCACACAGGGAGGTGTGGACTGGTTGCTGTTCATCTGGCGGAGGCATTGTAAAATGTCCCTGTGCACCGCCGTCATCTCATGTAGTACATCCCACTTGGACTCCACGCGGGACATGTGGGAGTCCACACGTGACATGTGTGACTCCACGTGGGACATGTGGGAGTCCAAGCGGGCATGATGGGCAGCCTGCTGCTGTTTGATGTCTCTGAGGAGCCCCACTACCTGGCTGAGCTCTCCGGTGCTGGACTGGTACGCATCAGCTATGCGTACCAGTTGTGGGTCTTCATGCACACCAGCAACGTCTGCAAGCAGCGACCTCTGTCTCCCACCCCTCCCACCACCCCTGCTGACATGTGCAGTGTGTGCAGTTGCACGCACAGATAACCCTGGTCCACCTTGGGGGTTGGTGGTGGTGGTGGTGTCCATGGCCCCAGGTTGGTCCAGGGTCACTGCGCTGGTGTTGTTCCTTATTCTGTCCATGTCGGCAGGGATGGTATTCGTGGTGACAGTCGTTGGAGGGGTGGGTGCAGGGGGTGCAGCTGGTGGACCTGCTGGTGCTGCAGCTGGTGGTCCTGCTGGTGCAGCATGTTGACTTGCACCGGATGTGCCAGGTTGTTCTTCATCGTCCGAGGAGGACAGAGGCTGTACGACGCCAGTGAGCTCGGCATCCTCTTGAGCCTGGGACTGGGACTCCTCAGCGTCTGCTGCTGTGTCCCTATCATCACCTGTTTTTGGGAGACACAAACAATGTATGTCATGTTTCTGCAGGCATCAGTGGTTGACACACCTGACAGTTGTGACTGTGCCTCGGGGTGCGGGCCTGTACATTGTATTGTCCTAAGTCGTCACAGTCAGGGGTTGATATTGGTGTGGCACATTGTCCTGCATTATTTGGGCATTTCTATGTATTCTCTGGGGTGTGAACATGGTCTGCATTGATTGTGTTTGGTTGACAGCCAGACCTCCTTCCCACCCACCCACCCACCCAGTCAGTTATCCCACCATGGAACGTGCTTGCATTGCAGGGAGTGTAAGTTGTCTCTCAGGATGTCAGTCAGTGGTGTCCTGCTGTTTGTTGGTGCACAGTTGCCAGCAGGGCCTTGTGCTCCCCACAGCAGTAGCCAGTGTCAGCCATCTTGTGAGTCCTTCTCCACTCCCTGTGATGTGAGCATGGTTCAGGGTGGTGTTGATGGGCCAGTTGTGAGGCTGAGCAATGTCTGTGACTACGACTCCCATCATGCTATTGCCTCCACCCCCTTCCCAGCATGCCCATGCTTCCTTCCTTTTGACTCTGCTTCCCTGTGGGGTGGGCTGGCTGTGCTGACAGGATGGCTGGGAGTGTTGTCCTGGCAGTTGTTTGGCTAAGAGTCCCAAGAGTGTCCCTGTGCTTCACACAACATAACCCAGGGTGGTGGTGCTTTGTGGGATCTTGTGTTAGGATGGAGGGCATTGCATTCTACCAGGTGGGTACTGTGGAGTTTGTGTGGGGGGGGGGTGAGGGGAGGTGCTTGTGACTATGGTCAGTGCTGCAAGTCCCCCTTCCCACCCAGCTAGCCGGATATCCCACCATGGAACGTGCTTGCATTGCAGGGAGTGTAAGTTGTCTCTCAGGATGTCAGTCAGTGGTGTCCTGCTGTTTGTTGGTGCACAGTTGCCAGCAGGGCCTTGTGCTCCCCACAGCAGTAGCCAGTGTCAGCCATCTTGTGAGTCCTTCTCCACTCCCTGTGATGTGAGCATGGTTCAGGGTGGTGTTGATGGGCCAGTTGTGAGGCTGAGCAATGTCTGTGACTACGACTCCCATCATGCTATTGCCTCCACCCCCCTTCCCAGCATGCCCATGCTTCCTTCCTTTTGACTCTGCTTCCCTGTGGGGTGGGCTGGCTGTGCTGACAGGATGGCTGGGAGTGTTGTCCTGGCAGTTGTTTGGCTAAGAGTCCCAAGAGTGTCCCTGTGCTTCACACAACATAACCCAGGGTGGTGGTGCTTTGTGGGATCTTGTGTTAGGATGGAGGGCATTGCATTCTACCAGGTGGGTACTGTGGAGTTTGTGTGGGGGGGTGGGAGGGGAGGTGCTTGTGACTATGGTCAGTGCTGCAAGTCCCCCTTCCCACCCAGCTAGCCGGATATCCCACCATGGAACGTGCTTGCATTGCAGGGAGTGTAAGTTGTCTCTCAGGATGTCAGTCAGTGGTGTCCTGCTGTTTGTTGGTGCACAGTTGCCAGCAGGGCCTTGTGCTCCCCACAGCAGTAGCCAGTGTCAGCCATCTTGTGAGTCCTTCTCCACTCCCTGTGATGTGAGCATGGTTCAGGGTGGTGTTGATGGGCCAGTTGTGAGGCTGAGCAATGTCTGTGACTACGACTCCCATCATGCTATTGCCTCCACCCCCTTCCCAGCATGCCCATGCTTCCTTCCTTTTGACTCTGCTTCCCTGTGGGGTGGGCTGGCTGTGCTGACAGGATGGCTGGGAGTGTTGTCCTGGCAGTTGTTTGGCTAAGAGTCCCAAGAGTGTCCCTGTGCTTCACACAACATAACCCAGGGTGGTGGTGCTTTGTGGGATCTTGTGTTAGGATGGAGGGCATTGCATTCTACCAGGTGGGTACTGTGGAGTTTGTGTTGGGGGGGTGAGGGGAGGTGCTGGTGACCATGGTCAGTGCTGCAAGTCCCCCTTCCCACCCAGCCAGCCAGATATCCCACCATGGAACGTGCTTGCATTGCAGGGAGTGTAAGTTGTCTCTCAGGATGTCAGTCAGTGGTGTCCTGCTGTTTGTTGGTGCACAGTTGGCAGCAGGGCCTTGTGCTCCCCACAGCAGTAGCCAGTGTCAGCCATCTTGTGAGTCCTTCTCCACTCCCTGTGATGTGAGCATGGTTCAGGGTGGTGTTGATGGGCCAGTTGTGAGGCTGAGCAATGTCTGTGACTACGACTCCCATCATGCTATTGCCTCCACCCCCTTCCCAGCATGCCCATGCTTCCTTCCTTTTGACTCTGCTTCCCTGTGGGGTGGGCTGGCTGTGCTGACAGGATGGCTGGGAGTGTTGTCCTGGCAGTTGTTTGGCTAAGAGTCCCAAGAGTGTCCCTGTGCTTCACACAACATAACCCAGGGTGGTGGTGCTTTGTGGGATCTTGTGTTAGGATGGAGGGCATTGCATTCTACCAGGTGGGTACTGTGGAGTTTGTGTGGGGGGGGGTGGAGGGGAGGTGCTTGTGACTATGGTCAGTGCTGCAAGTCCCCCTTCCCACCCAGCTAGCCGGATATCCCACCATGGAACGTGCTTGCATTGCAGGGAGTGTAAGTTGTCTCTCAGGATGTCAGTCAGTGGTGTCCTGCTGTTTGTTGGTGCACAGTTGCCAGCAGGGCCTTGTGCTCCCCACAGCAGTAGCCAGTGTCAGCCATCTTGTGAGTCCTTCTCCACTCCCTGTGATGTGAGCATGGTTCAGGGTGGTGTTGATGGGCCAGTTGTGAGGCTGAGCAATGTCTGTGACTACGACTCCCATCATGCTATTGCCTCCACCCCCTTCCCAGCATGCCCATGCTTCCTTCCTTTTGACTCTGCTTCCCTGTGGGGTGGGCTGGCTGTGCTGACAGGATGGCTGGGAGTGTTGTCCTGGCAGTTGTTTGGCTAAGAGTCCCAAGAGTGTCCCTGTGCTTCACACAACATAACCCAGGGTGGTGGTGCTTTGTGGGATCTTGTGTTAGGATGGAGGGCATTGCATTCTACCAGGTGGGTACTGTGGAGTTTGTGTTGGGGGGGTGTGAGGGGAGGTGCTGGTGACTATGGTCAGTGCTGCAAGTCCCCCTTCCCACCCAGCCAGCCAGATATCCCACCATGGAACGTGCTTGCATTGCAGGGAGTGGAAGTTGTCTCTCAGGATGTCAGTCAGTGGTGTCCTGCTGTTTGTTGGTGCACAGTTGCCAGCAGGGCCTTGTGCTCCTCACAGCAGTAGCCAGTGTCAGCCATCTTGTGAGTCCTTCTCCACTCCCTGTGATGTGCGCATGGTTCATGGTGGTGTTGATGGGACAGTTGTGGGGGGGCAATATGTGTGACTGCGACTCCCATGATGCTATTGGCTACACTGACTTGGCCAGCATACACAGAATTCCTTCCTTTGAGTGGTCTTCACTGTGTGTTGGTGTTGTTGTGGTGGCTACATGTGTGGATGTGTGTGTTAGTTCTATTTGTGCCACTGCCTAGCTGTAGTTGTGGTTGTGTTTGTACATGTGTTGGCACAGTTGGATGTGACTTTTTTGATGGCATGTGTTGTGTTTATCTGACTGACATACACATTTTGGGATGATTCTGTTCTAGTTGCTGTGTAATTGCTATGAGTGCATGGTTTGACTCTCCCCTTGACAGTGATGTGTGTGTTTTGTGGCAGTTTATTGTGTACATTTGTTGTGTACTCACCAGGCTCTGGGATGTTCTCTAGTCCATATACGCTCACTGGCGGAAGGATGGCCCGCACCTTCTCCTCCCAGGGCCTGAGGTATATTGGCTTGGCAGGAGGGCCACTGCCGGTGTGTTGGCTGTTGATGTAGTCTATCTTCAGCAGGTCCCGTACCCTCCTGCGCACGTCATACCACCTGTTCTGGATGTCCGTCTTTGTGCGCCGACATGGTGATTGGGCGTTCACCCTGTTGATGATCCTCTCCCACATCTTGGTTTTCTGCGACATGGGGGTCTGTTGGACCAGAGTGCCAAACAGCTGTGGCTCCACCCTGAGGATCTCGTCTACCATGACTTCCAATTCACTATCTAGGAACTTGGGATTCTTCTTGGGGGGCATGGTGATGGGTGGTGATGGTGGGTGATGTGTGTGTTGGTGTGCAGGTGAGGGTGTGTGGGTGTGTGTTGTGCTGGGTGTATGTGAGGTAGGTATTTGTTGGTGTGCTGCTGGTGTGTGGCTTGTGTGAGGGATGAGCTGTGGGTGTGTGGTTGCTTTCTCTTGGGTGCTGGCAGTGGAATGGCATTTGCAAAGGCTCATGGTAGTGATTTGTGTCCTTTATATAGGTGGAGTTGTGGGTGTGTCTTTGTTCTCTGTCCCCACCCCCCAGTATTTATTGGCTTGGTAATTGCTTGTTTGGCCTTTTTTTGGTTGATTTTTCCTTTGTGCTGTTTGTGTATGTTGGAAACGTTCTTGTGACCGAGTCGGACCCTGCATTGGTCTCGTACGGTGTTTTCCGTTTCGTTCACGCTGTGTTTGTGCAGTTTTGTATGCTGCGTACGCGTCGGTCGCGGTGTATTGTGTTGCTTCGGCTCGGTTTTGTAGTGCGTGTCGGTCGTACGGCTTGTCCTCCGTCCGACTCGGTCGTGTTTTTCGCGCCTTGCATCGTACTTTGCGGGTTGGAGTTGGCGGGTACGATTCGGTCGGATTTGTTCCGGGTGCGTGTCGGTCGGTTGGATTCGCGTGTTTTTCCGGCCGGATTGCTATTTTCCGAGCGGCTCGGTCGGTCGGCTTGGTTTCCTGACGTGTCGGTCGGATTTATCGCGGCTTGCATCGTACTTGGCGTGTCGGGCGCCACTGGTACGTGTCGGTCGGTAATTTTTCCGGCTCCGAGTCGGTCGGTGCTTTTTCCGGCCCGAATCGGAATCGACCCCTGATTGTCTCATGTATATTATTGAGATAGTTAAAAATACATGATCAGTGGGTGTAGCAGTATTCACAGAGAAGTAGTTGAGGTTACAAGACGTTAACTGATATATTGCTCTGCACAATATGTACATATATATTGTAAAAGCTCTATTCTAATTTCTTTAGAATACGAGGGCAGAAGGAAAAGTTCAACGCCACACAGAATACAGAATCAGGAAACAAGGAGGGACAAGTTACAATACCCCTTCTCTGACTAATTCTAGCCAGGAATTGATAAGAGGCTTACACATGACATACCCGCTAGGAATTAATTGATGGGTAAGTGTCAGAGATTGCAGCATATATATTGATAAATTAAATTTAAACTGCAGTACTAATGAAACATTATTAAATATCTAACCTTGGTAGGCATGAAGTTGCACTCTGGGTATCTAATCGTCGTGAGAAGAAAAGCATGAGAAGTATGATAAAAACCTTGACCTTGAAGGCGATCTATTTGTAATAATTCCAGTTGATGCCGATATCATCTGTAGAGAAATCGACAGTAAGTGAATGAAGTGATAATCTAGCTGTTGTTAGGTGAAGAATAGGCAAGAGTGCAAAGCCTTTTGATGAGCCACATAGGTGAACCTAAATCTAATGGCAGATAAAGTGTCGGACCGCTCTATGAAAGCATCTGAGTGAGACAGCATTGCCCAATAGCATCAACTTTCAGATAAAATATAGTAAATCGAAGTGGCAAATACATATAGATCCTCTCATACGAAATATTAATCCATTATTTTATCTTTAGGATTTTATGGATTAAGTTAATTTGAAAAATTATTTTACCATCAATTCTTTAAGATTTGAGGGACTAAGTTAATCTGATATGAGTATGAAAGAATTAATTGTTGAGAGTGTATAGATGGAAGGATAAGGGATATGGTAATAGTATGGATGCAATTGAGCCTGTTTTGTGTAAATATAACTAATACTAACTGGTTCTTATACTTGAAATATGTTTCTATTTCTACAGAGAACATCATTGATTTTAATATTGTGTCCTGAAGACGGTGGGGTTGACCAACTGTGTACCATCGAAACGCCGCGTCGACAACTTGATAAATTTGCAATTCAGTTTTTTTTAGACATTTGTAATATTGTTTTTTTAAATCGCAGTAAGGTGTTTACATGCGTCGCACTTATTGGATAAAAGTTGTATTCATTACATGTATGAAATAACAATGGCTGGTATAGCTCTCAGTAATGGAATAATATAGGAAAATACTGAAGTAATATAGCAAAAATATAACTGGTTGTTTTATATGGAATACTGATTGATTCTATGTTGAACCTTTTTTTGATGACATATACTGTAACGTATTTTTGAAATTGTTTTATGAGATTTTATACTGCAGATGAGATTATTTGTATCACAATTTTTAATAAAAGGACAGATATCTTTTCAATAAACAGGTCTCACAGTGTGGTTGGTAAAAGGATAGAGTGTTGATTGTTTGTCCCAGTAAGGTAATGATAAATAGGCAAACACAGAAAGGATACACAAGAGGGACCTTTTTCTGTTGATAGGTATCTTAACCCTGTCCCTTTTGTTTGAAGGGTTGCTCTCTCATTTTTGTGAGGTGCAATGTGTGCTACCACATCTTGATTCTCCACTGATATTATTGAATATTTACTTAAGTACGAGAAGAAGTAACAAAACGACTCAGTTGTTTACTTTGTGGGACATTGTAAAAACATTAGTTCTTTGTTTCCCGACTGCAGGTTCAATCATCTCTGGTGATTTCAATCCTAATCTTATTTCACCAAAGTCATCTGACAGGGTAAGCAAGGGCACTGATAAGTTTTGTCGTAATAATTTCCAGCAGCTTGGCCTAATAATGCTTTTTGAGAAGGTTTCATCAAAGTCATGTGAAGTATCAACATTTAAAAACTCTAAGCATGGCTCAATTATTAACCATACTTTTATATTGGAAGTCTGGTTACTAAAATCAATGATTATAAGGTTATTCCAAGAGTAGAAAGTGACCATAATCCTCAATCATTAACTTTAGATCTGTCAGTATGCTGCAACCATAAAACTAATGTGCTCCAGCAAACAGTTTCTTCTACTCACAGATTAAAAGATTGGTCTGGCACTTCGACAAACAGGTTGAAATATTGAACTTCGCCTATTTTATTAGTTATTTCTAGTGCTTGATCCTGACAAGTGGAAGAAGTATGGTGGATAAGTGGATGGTCCTTCATAGATATTTAGTTGACAAATTCACTGTAGGAAATTCACTTAAGGCTAGGCTAACCCCTTCTACAGTCAATAAGTGGTATACGCCTAAGTTGTTTCAACAAAAGAAGGTTCTCAACAGGGGCTGTTTTTAACCAAAGACATTTGTCAATCCATCGATCCCTTAAAGAAAAGTTGAGGACACAAAGGAGGTCATATAAATAAGAAGTTGGAAGGCAAAGATGCAGCACCAACAGGTACTATGGAATAGGCTACTAAGTGCAACCAAGACTAATAATTCTAAGGCCGGCCTTTTGGGGGATGTTAGACCTGGCACCTTTAGTGTGTTTTTCCCATCTTTGTTTGTTTCTGACCTCCTGTTTTTGACTTTGTGCTGCATTTCGTTTTTGCTGTTTTTTAGAACTCTGGGCATTTTACCACTGCTGAGCAGTGGTAAAATGCAAGTGCTTCCTGTGTAAATTGTGATTATGATTGGTTATCCATGATTGGCATATTTAATTTACTTGTAAGTTCCTAGTAAAGTGCCCTGTAAATCAAGTGCTACTAGTGGGCATGCAGCACTGATTGTGCCACCCTCATGAGTAACCCTGCAAACATGCCTGCCACTGCATTGTCTGTGTGTGCAGTCTTAAGCTTGCCATTTCAACCTGGCAAGTGCACCCAATTGCTAGGCCCAAACCTTCCTCTTTACTACATGTAAAGCACCCCTTAGGTAGGCCCGCGGTAGCCCCATGAGCAGGGTGCAGTGTATCTAAAAGGTAAGACATGTACTGGTGTGTTTTACATGTCCTTATAGTGAAATATTGTTATCTGCATTTTGGATTTTTCACTATTGCAAGGGC
Organism: Calotriton arnoldi; assembly: GCA_963921515.1. Classification (NCBI taxonomy): domain Eukaryota; kingdom Metazoa; phylum Chordata; class Amphibia; order Caudata; family Salamandridae; genus Calotriton; species Calotriton arnoldi. The sequence goes on from CAWUFW010000842.1 coordinate 1,793,927, forward strand.
TATCTCTCCCATAGGTTATAACTGGAGCTGCCTTGTAACCTCTTGCAAGTGTAACTTCCAATTGGGAAGAGATAGAGATTTGGAGTTTGGGGTCCCTGAACTCACAATTTAAAAATACATATTTTAATGAAGTTGTTTTTTAAATTGTGTGTTTGAAAATGCCACTTTTAAAAAGTGGGCATTTTCTTACTTTACCATTGTGTGCCTCTGCCTGTCTGTGGAATCCACATCTGAGGGAGGGTGACAGTTGGGCTGTTTGTGCATTCACTCTAGGCAGTCACACAAAGGGACCAGAGGTGTGCCCTGCATATCCTGATAGCCCATCATCAGGCTGATGGGTCTTCCTGAGCTAGAGTGGTGGGAGGAGTTGTTACTGACACCTGAATAGGGCGGTGCCTGTCCTCACACAAAGCCGCACCCACCATTATGTAGTGTGTCTAGAGCCAGGTCAGGGAAAGACAGGGTCTTGTGGACTACAAAGACTCTCCTTTCAAGTTTGCCTACTTCAAAGGCAGAAACTGATATAAGTACTGGATCTGTGACACCATAACTTCAGAACACTTTTGGACTAAGAGGAGATTCTGTCAGGAAGACGAGCTGGATGCTGTAGGAGGGGAACTGCCACTCTGCTTGTTGTGCTGGCCTGCTGCTTGCAGCTTCTGTCCCGGGAGTGAAAGGACTGGACTTTCCTTTTTGCATCCTGCTTGCCAAGGTTCTCCAAGGGCTTGTGTGTGCTTGCCTCCTGTTAAGAAGTCTCAGGGCCATCAAAGACTTCATCTGCAGCCCCTGAACTGCTTTGTTGGGAGCTCTGACATGCCAAGTAGTGCCAATACCAGTTCTGGGCCCTTGGAGGTGGCTTCTGCTGCAACGTACTAAGAAATTACATACATCGACCTCCAGCACCTGTTTTTCCTGATGCAGCACCGCCGGGCGCCTGGAAAATCAACGCATCGCCGCAGTGCGTCTGAAAGATCACTGCAGCCCGAATCCTCAGCACTGTGTCTCAGGCGTCCGAGGCACACGCTCCGACTCCAACGCTGGCCCTGATGTGCGGCTGAAGAAATAGACGCATCACCTGCTCCGCGGCTGGAAAATTGACGCAGCGCCTGTTTCACCGCCGCCGCAATGACCCAGCGCATCCGAATTTTCAACACATCGCATCTGTGCGTCAAGTTCTTCATCGACGTTGCACAGCAGTTAGGAACTGAGGCCACATGTCCGGAAATCGACACATCACCTTCCCTCACAGTAAGGAACCACCGCATCACCTTCCCTGACAGTAAGGAACCAACGCATCACCTCCCCTGTGCTGAAGTAAGGAACCAACGCATTACCGCCCCTGGCAGTAAGGAACCGACGCATAACCTCTCCTGGGAATAGGGAACCGACGCATCGCTTTGCTTTTCCGGGACCTCACCTCCCCTGCACCTGTTTTCGTATTTGATTATGACGCATCCCAGGTACTCTGTTATAAAAGTGACGCATCCATAGTTTCCTATGGACTGAACTATTTTGAACCTTTTTAAAGTGATATCTTTGCTTGTGTATGTTGGATTTTTGTTGTTTTGGTCCTGTTTAATTCAGATAAATATTGGTTATTTTTCTAAACTGGTGTGGTGTCCTTATGTAGTGTTTTTACTGTGTTACTGTGTGTATGTACAAATGCTTTACACATTGCCTCTGAGATAAGCCCGATTGCTCGTGCCAAGCTACCAAGGGGGTGAGCAGGGGCTATCTTGGGTGTGTAACGCTCTTACCCTGACTAGAATAAGGGTCCCTACTTGGACAGGATGCAAACCTCTGCCAACTAGACATCCCCATTTCTAACAGGGGATAATGAATGAATTTGAAAAAGGAGGCAACAGGGCCTTTAGTGCTAATATTACGGAGAATGTAATGGCTGACTTTATCACGAATCTGTATGGTCTTAGTACTGTCACCTCAACTGGTACTCCTATGAATCACCTTATCTACGAGAAATATGTGCCATCTCAAACGAACTTAAGCAGCCTAAGCTCCATATTTCCTTTATGCGGATCTGAACCTCTAAACAAAGACGAAATAGTTATTTTCCTTCGCCGGATCAGAACAAATGGGGCCCGAGCCCAAATGGTCTCCCCATTGCTATTTTTCAAGCCAATCCTGACTTGTGGGCCGAGGTTTTGACTCTCCTATACAATGTGGTCTTATTAATGAATACAGTTCCCGAGTCCTGGCCAATTTACAAAAGTGCTCCATTAGAAAACCCTTCAAATTATTGTTTAATTGCTTTAACTGATGTTGAGGCGAAGGTTTTTGCCTCTCATTTACTGGTAGATTTAGAAGAATGGGCAATGGCACAGGATTTAATACCAATTAATCAGTCAGGATTTCGCAAGGGTCAGTCTACAATTACTAATCTATTGACCCTCACCCTGTTGGTGGAGCATGCTGTTTTAAAAAAAGCAAAACGTATATATTTGCTTTATTGATCTAGAAGCTGCATTTGACTCTATCCCATGAGATATATTACGGAAAAAACTAGCAGGATGGGGAATCCCTAAAAAATTGTTGGATGCGGTTCTTCTTTTGTGTACAGATACTTGGGCACAGGTTAAGCTAGGCGATGGCTTCAGCTTGACTCAAAGAATTAAAACCTACATTGGCCTTAAACAAGGTTGTGTGCTGGCCACATGCCTATTTAATCTTTTTATGGCCGATTTGTTTCAGCATTTGGAAGTCATCAATGCCCATTCTCCCAAACTCGCCAATTGCTACTTAAAATATCTTCAGTATGCCGATGACACGATAATACTTAGCCAGACCCCTACTGAATTACAACGCTTAATCTCGTCATTCAATGAATGTATTTCAACAAACTGTTTGGAATTGAACATTATAAAAACCAAGATAATGGAAATAGGGCCGTTGATTACCAAACTTCGAACTTTGCAAGCGAAGAGGAAGGCCTATTGAAGTCGTAAAGACCTAAAAATATCTGGGAACCCTATATGATAACAAAGTTTCTTTAAAAAGTTATTTTAATGTGTTAAGAGCTAAAACATCACCTTTAATTTTTGCTTTTAGGTCATACGTGATACTCTAGGGTGGCAATCTTATGAACATCTCCTTAAAGTTATGGAAGCCAAGCTGATGCTGTCTATTGCTTACGGCTTGCCTATCATTAAGGGGAAGGATGCCAAATTATTAGATTGATTGTTAATCAAGGCTTGTAAGTCCATTTTCAGAATCCCAAAAGACATTGGCCAAGCTGAAATACGATTGGACTTCGATCTTCAAAGACAAGTTCTAGTGAGACAGGTGACTTTTCAAAAATGCATGTATTCCTTGCTTCTATCAGATGTAGGCTCTTTCCAAATAGTTATTGGCATGAAATAAATCACTCTGAGTATGCTGGTGCCTGGAGATCCTATCTAACAATGTGCTTCCAGAGCTTCGATTTACATTCGGGGTTTCCAGAAATAAATAAACTTTGTTTTAAACAGTTTTAAAATTGAAAGACAAAAGTTGCCTCGTTTCTTGCTGACTTGGAGGCTTTAGCTGCAAAGAAGCATGTCTGGGCAGTGATAAACTCTTAAGACAAATGTGTCCACTTATTTACCATCACGTATGAAGGACACATTTTTGAAATTTCGATTTGGTAGATATCCTACGTAAAGACTGCACTCCTAAATGGATGCAGCAATGGGCATCTAGCTGTTGACTCTACAGAAGGTGAATGTCAGGATACAACAGATACCTAGAAATGACACACTGAGGAAAAGGGTCACACAAACAAGGGGTAAACAGTGTCAATTGGCAATCCTTATTAAATATATGAAGCACAGCAATGACATTTACAAGATTTTATCAAGACATTGGCATTTACTATTGGATATACCTGGGGTCAAGGATGACATTTCTACCAAACCCAAGGTTTTTTTCAAATCGCCTTTATTGGTTTTTCACAATGTATGCATAATACAATCTGCCAGCATTATCATATAAAACAGTACAGTGACATTGACACTCTTGACGCCTGGTGGGGAACCAGGCTGCATTTCATATTGGTGACAGAAAGAATAAAGACAAAGAAAACCCTGTCTAACAATTGTACACATCTATACATGTAAGCCGCTTTGCAAACAGAAAATGAAGACATTGACACTCTTTTCCCATCTTCATAATTCCACCCCAAGCGATTCATAAACACAAATACAAACTGTACGATCTCAATTAACCCATATGCATTGTGCGATTCAGGTCGTCTATAGGCCATGGTGGCTGCTTACATGTGGACCCCTTAAGAGAAGGGGGGGGCAGCGGGAGCGGCGAGGAGGAAAGAGGGAGGCGGCGGAGGGAAGGAAGGGGGAGGAGAGGGGAGAGAGACAGGAGAGAGCAGGAGAAAGAGAGAGAAAGAGAGATAGAGGGGAGGGGGTAACATATATCGCGTTGTCGCGTACCAAACCCAAGTTAACATATCGAATAGGTAGAACTATCAAGGATTGGCTGTGTCCAAATTATGCAACATCATCTAGAGTGACAAATACATGATTGCCTGAACCTGTAAAGGGTTTCTTTACGTGTAAAACTGTAACATATGCAAGTATGGTAGAAATAGGATTAAACAATTTTGTTACAACACTAGGCGTACCTATAATATACGCCATTATATCAATTATAGAACAAAGTTTGTGACATATGTTATTGATTGTAAATGTAATATAATATATATTGGCAGCACAGTAAGGATAGAGGAGCATGTTCGTGCTTTAAGGAATAATGATAGGAGGTATTCGATCACCTCCCATATGATTTAGCAACATGTGGGTAATTTGGACATTTGGTTTCATGGTATTGACCATGTCCCCCCTAAGACCAGAGGTGGGGACAGAGAGTTATTGCTGAGATGCAATGAGGCAGGGTGGATCTGCTGATTACGTTGTGTTGAGATGGGTCACAACACAGATGAGGGGTTCCATTACTTCTTGTGATTCCCCCCTTTGACCTTTTCCTCATGGGCCTGTAACTTGGAGTACAGTATGCCCTATTTCTAATGAAGATCTAATGCTCATGAGAAATATTGAGGCTATATGCTGTTTGAGAAACTTGCCTCCTCATGGATAGCATTGAAGTTTTCTGTCGGGATAAGATGGGAGGGCTCTCACTTAACATGTTTGTTTACCTTCTTTTTGGTTGTTTCCTCTTGGCATTGTGACTATAACCCTTGTGGAATGGTGACCAGGGTTGATCTATTTATTCGTCCCCCTTCATTGGGGTTTTGACCATTGAGTAATTATATGTGATATTTGGACCTTAGGCCATTGAATAAAAGTCTATCTTATAAGGGGAAAGCACGATCATGCCTTCCCTTTTTGATCACATGGAACATTGAACACCCCCAACTCTGCAGAATTAGGTCACAGTATATATGTCTCTTTATTTGTTGTTATTAGTTATGTGGTGGATTTCTGCACTTTATAGGCTCTATTTGTTGGACATTGGTTAGATATGATCTGGGTTCCTCTCCATATGAGGTATGGTAAGGAAACCAAAGAACCATTAAGGCACTGTGAGGGTTAGCCATTTGACACTAATATGCAGTGTAGGTGGCCATCGTGGGGTTGATATGGCAAATGGAAATATGGTTGTTGCACGGTATGTAACATAATGGAGGTGAGGTACACCGTTTTGAGCTTGGAAGAAAATAGAAACATCTTTACTGGTATCCTACACCGCCCATCCCAATTGATTACCGGTAACATAGGCTGGACTTGAGAGGCTCGCTGCTCTGATCTATTGATTGACATTGAGATAGGTTTCATCAGCTTTTTAAATAATTTTAATGTTGCTTTTTAAGCCAATGCAATAACAACAATCATGTAAAGTGTACATATTAGGTGCTTTAAATTACGTTATTTGAGAAATGTATGGGATAGGTTTCGTTGCATTTTTTCATTTTTTATTTGTTTCTTAGTCAATGTTTTCTTGAATGATATTTATTGAAAAATGTAGTGTTTTGTGAAGATTTTTATTAATCAGACCATAAACTTGAATTACAATTACAGCACGTAATTATGTACAAATTGAGTTGGTAGATATATGCAATGTAGGTTAATTCATTCTTTAGCTTGTTTTATCTTCAGTCACACTCCTCTCTTGCTTTGGCACCTCGAGGGGATTAGATACATTTTTTAAAGGTAGTGTGGTCTAACAGTACAACCATATTTATGATTGGTGGGATGGGTGGTTCTTCCCTAAGTCCATGATCTTGGATGGAAGTTAACCAAGACAATACACCTGTGTAATAATGAAGATCCTGTAGCCGAGATGTACTTTAAAATGATTTATTTAGTATTAGTAAGTTCATGTAGAGCAGCCCCAACAGAAGCAGCCTGCCTGCTGCTCAGCCCATACTCCAACTGTCACACCTCACCTCACAGGCACCCAAACATTCCATTCATCATCACCACACCAGCATTCCACGCAGCACATTCACACTGGCTGAGCAGCTAGGGAGAAAGCAACAGGAGAGAAGGATAAATACATATACAGGATACTACATATCCTCCCCCTTTATATAACACAAAAAAATGAAACTGCAAAACGGAATAAAGTATTGACAAGAACCATAAAAGAGATATTACACCAAAGTACAAAAATGAAAGAAGGAATAGCGCATTAACCAGAAGAATCATAATAAAACATAGAGACAAATAAAGACGATAGATAGATAAATATACAATGAAGAACCACAATATAGCATTGAAAAAATATAAAGAAGATGCATAGGTAAATATACAAGAGAAAATGAAGAAGATGCATAGATAAATATACAAGATAAAATATCACAAAATTGGCATAATTCATAAAATATGGCAGAAGAAACAAAATATTATATAACAAACACAATCGCACCTATGATCACCACCAACCACACCCACTGTCCAGACAAGCATGAGAGATGGGACAACACAGCACAATATGAACTAACCGTTGGAACACTCACACACATGTCCTAAAATAGAAGTAGTGGGTGAAGTACACTTGACCAAACGTCCCCAAACAAAGGCAAGAAAAGTAACATGTAACAACTGGTGATATTCACACCCAACAAACATCCCTAATGTAAAGACATGTAGCGAACACTGTAAAAATGGGTGACTCCCACCCATACAGCCACTCCTCGTATAAGGGCAGCAAAAAAAAAACGTGTAACACAAGGTGACTTACACACTATCCAGTCATCCCTCATGTAAGGGTATGAACGTGATCTGTAGAAATGGGACTATAACCCAGATAGACATCCTCATGTAAGGGTCTGAAATGTAAATTGTAGAAATGGGACTTTCACCCATTTCCATCCCTCATGTAAGGGCGTGTAACGACTAACATAGAAATGGGTGACTACCACCCACTTAGTCATCCCTCATGTAAGGGCACAAAGGCTAATTTAAGGAAATGGGTAACTGCCACCCATAGAGCAATCCCACGTGTAAAGGATATGTAATGTACAATGTAGAAATGTAGTGTAACGTGAAAATGTAGCCTTACAACAAAACAATAAGTGGCGACTCTCTAAACCTTGCACACCAAAATAAATTTCCCAGACCAGAAATAAATGTCACCACAGCACATCTGTAGCAACCCCAACGTAAAGGAAACATGCACACTGAAAGAAATGACCTACACACTATAAATAAACGATGACAAAAGAACCGTAGTAAAAAGTACTCACGCATAAGAAAACACAAAATCACTAGACTCCCTCGCAAGTTCCTAAACAATGCCCCAGAACAAAATCACACACACACACAGGCAATAATCATTCAAAAACACATGGTACGATAAGCATACTGCTGCCATTCAGAGTAGTTTGTGACTTCCTGTACTTCATTGCGTGTAGTGAGCATCCTGGAAATAAAAACATAAACTTGAAATGAAGATATCCAATTGAAATGAATAAAAGAACATCATGACAGTAAACTTATAACATAAGTAGGCTATCCTGTTTTAGGTTTAAACCTATAATAACTGATAAAACTCCACCGAAAGGGAACTAGCCCTCACGAGTATAAACATATAAACACTGATAAACACCTGTACAACCACAAACTAAATACCATTCAAAGAAAGGAAAAGGAGAGTGAAAGAGTCATTTTTATTTCTTCCTGAAGGGGTCAATACAATGTAACTCTGTCATACAAGGTAGCAGCAAGAAAGACTGGGCTAACATTATTCTGCTTGAGTTTTGTTGTTTAGGGATGTCACTAAACTATTGTTTCTTCTTCTTTTGCTTTTTTCAATTTTGTGGTCTTTGGTCTAAAGATGTAGGGTTTATAAGCATGTTTAGGTCTTATTTAATTATTTTATAAACTATAGAGAATCAGGAAATATCAAAATTATATTTGATATTTTGGCTACATTTGATTCTTTCACTGAAAAGCAAAATGGCTGGTTTCATAAGAATCTTTCCCAATATGTACCATCACATTTACCCTCAGGCAGAGAATGGGTGAAACCCTTTATACATCAGCTCCCTTTTTAGTGAGTCGGTATTGATAGTAGGTGAATTTCCAAACACCCTAGGCTTTAAACATTCAATGGAAGATATAATGACAGGCATATGTGAAAAGAGTGCTGTCACCCAACGTTCTTACCAAGTTCAACAAAGATTGGAGTGATATTGTTTGTATTTGTAGTGATTCAGCTATGTATATGAAAAAGTTGAATGGTGACCTGTCTTCGATACCTGAGCTGAAGGGCTTCCCTGTAAGGGTAAGCAATGAGGTCATTCTTGGAATGCAGTGTATACTCCCAATAAATCTTTAGGTGTGACTGTGTTGCTGAACTAGTTTGCTGTTCATTTACCAATGGGGTGGAATTGCCCAGTTGACTTGAATCTCTGGGACATCACTGCTCTAACAGCAAAGGGGTGTGAATAGCTTAGTGTAATAGGAATGGAGCTGATGAGAAAAAAAAGGTTGTAGGCATTGAAAAGCAGTATCACCTTCTTTGGGCCATTAAACAGTTTCCCCCTCTTTTAGCAAATGAGTGGCTGAGGCAACAACATAGAAGAAATATTCTATGACATTACAGTTTAACAAATGGGCACAAATCTTTGCATTGTCTTTACTGCTGATGGAGTTGGCAGGTATGATATATCGCTTAGCCTCTTTCTAATCCACTGTCAGACTGTGAGGTGTAATAACAATCCCCCAACCTCTCTCGTCATGACATAAAACTGATACTTGAGCAAACAGTCTATGATCCCACAGCTTTGATAGTGCAACATAATCATAATATACATGTTCCTGCAGGGAGTAGGAAAGAGCAATGTATCATCAATGTATGGCACGACAAATTGGTTGGTCAACTCAGCCACACCTCATTTATGCAATCCTGAAAGGCATTGGTGTGTTATAGAAACTGAGAGGCATATAATTCTGTTCCATTAAACCTTGGTGCTGAATGCTATAATTCCTTTCTGCTGAGCATCAGAAAATATGCTTCTCGTAAACCTAAGTTCATGTAAGCCTTGGCTCTTTTTAGGTGTTCCAGCACCACAGGTATGATAGCATTTTTAACTGTGATACACTTGCTGCATTATAGTTTATTACGTTTTGCTACTCATCATTGCACTTTGGGGCTAACAAAAATTGGGAAAAGGCTCGAGATGTAAATGTTTAATGAAAACTGTTTTCAGATATTTCTCTATACAATCTTTCAGTTGAGTATTTTCTGCTTCGGTTAATGCAGATGTACAGCGTCAAGTAAATAGGGCCAAAAGATGCACATTCAGGCAAGGGTAAAATAAACAAAAAACACAAACCAGTGTCTGGAAGGAAATTCACCAATACACTTCTGTGGGCAGAGAGTCCTTGGCCAGCTGGCATAATGAGGTAGGCAAGTATGAAATACTCTGTAAGCCCTCCCTTTGTCTTTCACAAGTTTTGGAAAAACAGAAGATGATTTTTCAGCCTTGCTGAATAAATATAAAGAGAAGACGTCTGCCTAAGTTAGTGCTTTCCCAAGAATTGGTACCAGAGCTAGAGAAGCTAGACTCCCGATTGACCCCCAGGCAGTGATGTCTGTTGTGCTTGCAAACTGCTGTTTGCAAACCACTGTTTCCGTCTTGGAAAATATATGATAACCAAAGACAGTAGGGTCTACAAACTACGAAAGACTCACTCTGGCCATGCTCTTCCATCGCAGCATGTGGATGAATCCTTTTTGAAATGGCACAGATGACCAAAAAACAATGGATTGGTGTGGTGATGCTGGCAGAGCTGTGTGTGTGATGTCACCTGGAATGTTAACAGGTGCCTCCTGCCTTGAGTGTTCCTTTGTTGGCAGTTGCTGCCTGTGCCTGGGATGCTGCCAGTGTGGATGGCTCTCTGTACCTACCAATAAATATACTTAAACTACTCTTCAGTTATCATCCACCTTCTTTCAGTGGCGACAGAAGATGGGATCAGTGAGCGAGCTTCTGTTATTGAGGTCGGAAGACGAGACTGAACTGGCTCTGTGAGGTACTAGTTTGAACCTAGCTTGTGCTTCTAGGCAAACTGTAAGTACACTTCGGTTTTTTGATTTTCCCGAGGCACACTTGTGTTTTTTTGTTCTGGGGGTACAGAGAGCGTCCATTGTTGTTTTTTTTCCTTGTACCGTGACGGCAAACTGTAATTTTGACCACCCGTACTTGCTCGAATCATCAAGCGTCAGTTTTGATTTCAGCCTGACGATTCCTGGTCATTGTTTAAGCGGACTCTTTGTTTATCTGGGTGTATTTTGGGCAGCTTCTTCGACTCTCTGAGTCCGTCAACTGCTGTGTTGCGCACTATCATATTTAACGTTGTCCTGCCACCGTTCTGATCTGAGTTTACTTCGGCCTTCACCTACGCGCCCATTATGGAGAGACTAGGATTTGGTCACACGCTCACAGTTGATTAATCGCAGCGCGCTCGCAACTATATATTTTTTATTCCATTCAGCACTGTCTTACCTCTTTTAAACGCCTGGTGTTGCACTTCTCTTGGCCATTGTTCTCCGCTTACACGCGCTTACAAAGTCTTTGTTACCGTGTGGCATGTGATTTTCTCTGCAGCTCTACAGCTCATTAGTAACACAGAAGCACGGAGAGCCTTGAATCCAGCGAGGTTCACGATCTCTTCAGCACTATTCTCTGCTTGTCTGCTCTCTGTTGGAAACAGAAAGAGGACTACAAGTTGCCTGGGAAAAAAAAGAGAAAACAAAGAAAGGACTTCAGTAGCCTCAGTGGTAGTTCAGGAGAGAAAACAAAGAAGGGACTTCTTTTGGTCTCAGTGGTTGCTCTAAAGAAAGAAAACGTAGACAGGGTTTCACCTTCTCCTGTTTCTAAATATACAGAAAGACTCCATCTTTTGCATTTCAACACACAAGAAGAAATTTTGTTTTGTACTATTTTTTGTTTTCTTTTCCCTTCTTTTCTTCTCTTTCTCTTTGCTTTCCTTTTTCTGACACTAACCACTTTATTTTTTTCAGGTATTCCATCATCATGCTGAGTGTTACGGCTCCAGCTCCTTTTTTGCAAGAACCAGGAGAACCACCATTAGAATGGAAACTGTGGTTTAGGTCTTTTAAAGCATATTTAGGTGCCATTGATGGTCAGAGATTCAGACCTGAAAGAAAAAAAAATCTAATGTACTATCATCTAGGGGTTGAAGGACAAAATGTTTTTGACAATTTACCACCATTTGACTCACCTGAGGGTGAAGATCCTGATGAATTTGAGGTAGCTGTAGCTCAATTGGACAAGTACTTTTCTAAAACGAAAAACATTGTAGTACACAGGTACAAATTCTTTACTAGAGTGCAGACACCTTCAGAGAGTATTGATACTTTCATCACTGCACTGAAGGTTCTTGCCGCCAAGTGTAAATTCGAGAATTTCACCTCATAATTAATAAGAGACCAGCTTGTAGCTAGATGCCATTGTAAAAATTCAAGAAAGGTTACTAACCTGTAAGGATCCTTCTCTAGACAAGGCAGTTGACATTGCCAAAAGCATCGAATGTTCTATGGAGGATGCCAAACAATTAGAAACTGCTTTGTCTAATATCTCTGTTTCTGGTGCTGTTTCTAGTAAATACCCTGGTACCAAGAGTGATGATGCCAGGAAACAAAATGTGTTCAGAGGTGGAAGAGGTTTCATGCAAAATAGATCTTATAGTCAGAAAATTTCTTGTTTCAGATGTGGTTCACCTTTACATGTTTCATCTTTTAAGAATTGCCCTGCTGTTAATCAGCAATGTGGTCAATGTGGTAAAATGGGACATTATGCGAGAGTCTGTAGAGGAGCTAAAAGAAGGAGCGTCAGGTGTGTTCTGAATGAGTTTGAAAATAATGATAATGATGATGTTACCAATCAAGAATGCATTGTGGTGGTCAAAGATAGTGGCAAACAAAAGACATCTTTTATTGTTGATGTCACTATTGAAACAACTCAAATTCAACTTCTTGTTGATACAGGAGCATGCATTACCATTGTGTCACAAGAAAAATACTTAAAATTTTGGGAAAACAAAAGTTTATTACCACCTGATGTCCTTACGGTGGCTTTTAAAGGCAGCAAAATTGAGTTATTAGGTTATTTCTGGGCCACTATCAGCGTGTTGGGGGAGATCATCAAAGGCAAAGTTTATGTGGCTAAGAAAGGTATCAATGTTCTTGGTTTACTACATCAAGCTGAGTTTGGTTTAACTATTAAACCAGGTTTAGATAAACCAGTTTTCATTGATAAGAAGCCAATGCAAAATCAGTCCAAAAAGGATATCAATTCTTTGTCTAGTACTGACTTAACAAACAAATGGGAGCATAAATTCGAAAAAGTATTTCAAGAGCGTTTAGGCAAAGTTTCTGGTTTTTAACACTTCATCAGGGTGAAAGAAAATGTTACCCCTGTCAAACATAAGTTGTGCAATGTTCCCCTTAGCATTAGGGCATACTTATCACAACATTTAAAAAGTCTTTGTGATCAGGGCATAATTGAAAAAGTTGATGCTACTCTCTGGCTTTCACCCATAGTTCTTGCTAAAAAGAGGTCTGGGGACTTGAGGATGTGTGTCGACTTAAGGATTGTGAACAATGCCATCTGGGTCGACAGTTTTCCTCTTCCACGCATTGAGGATTTGATTGCAAAAGTGGGATCCTCCTGTTGGTTCACGAAATTGGACCTCAAGGCTGCCTATCATCAAGTGGAATTAGATACCCAGTCTCGCCATCTCACGGCTTTTGTTACCCCTGATGGCGTTTTTCAATTTTGCCACCTGCCTTTTGGGTTGTCTTCGGCGGCTGGCGTTTTTCAGAGGCTCATGACTGAAATGTTCCAAGACAATCCTCATGTTGTGGTGTTTCAGGATGATATTCTCATATTTTCTAAAACAGAGGCTGAACATGATCTAGCTATTGACAAAGTTTTTAGTATTTTAGAAAACAGAGGTGTAACCTTACAAAGAAACAAATGTACTCTCAAAGTGCGTGAGATAGAGTACTTAGGCCATATTATTTCAGAGCATGGTATAAAACCCAGACCAGGTTTAGTTAAAGGCATTGTGGAAGCCCCAGCACCACAAAATAGAGAACAGCTCATGTCTTTTCTTGGCCTGTGTGAGTTTTACGCCAAATTCATGAAAGATTTTGCAAAGACAACTGAATGTTTCAGAGCTCTACTAAAAAAATTTGCAACTTTTATTTGGTCACAATAATGTGAAAAAGGTTTTCAAACTATCAAAGATCACATCGTTAAAGCTCCTGCTTTGCAAGCATTTGTGGAGGGGAGACAAACTGTTGTCACTGTTGATGCTTGTGAATATGGTTTGGGGGCTGTACTTTCACAGTATGAGGAGAGCAAAGAGCATACTGTGGGTTTTGCTTCACGAACTCTGCGTCCCGTTGAACGGAAGTATTCCGTTATAGAAAAAGAACTGCTAGCCTGTGTTTGGAGTATCGAAAAGTTTAAACAGTACTTGTGGGGCAGATCCTTTGTTCTAAAGACTGATCATCGTCCTCTTGTTGACATTCTGTCTGGTAAAAAAATAAAACGCACCACTGCCCGTTTGGCTAGGTTGTCTGCTAAACTTTTAGAATACTCTTTCAAAGGAGAATATATCCCAGGTGGAAAAAACTGTAGGGCAGATTGTCTTTCTAGACTTCCCATTGCTGATACTGAGGAACAAGATTGGGAAGTAGAAATTGAGGAATGTTTTGTGGCCTGCATTTGTCAGGACAGTCTGAGCTTCACTGAGAGTGATTGGGTGGCTGAGGTGGACAAGGATGTTGTCCTCAATGAAGTTGTATCTCTGATTAGGAAGGGTTGGCATAAGGAGAAGTGTCTTTCACCAGAATTACAAATGTATTGGAAAGTCTGTGCTGAGTTATAGGTTGAGGGTGGCAAAGTAGTTAGAGGTAACAAATTGGTTCCTCCAGAGTGTTTCCGGCAAAAGATAATCTCGGCTGCGCATCTGGGTCATTTAGGGGCCACTATCACTAAAAGAAAGGTTAGGGCTGATTTTTGGTTGCCAAAAATGGATTTTCAAATTGATGAATCAGTCAGACAGTGTGTGAGGTGCAACACTAGTGACAAAGTTCTGGTTCTGGAGGGTGTGGTTGAATCTCCTGTGTCTCCGCCTGGAAGGGCGAGGCAGAGATTAGGGATGGATTTCCTTGGTTCTTTCCACATTCTACCTTCCAATATGAGATATTTTCTAGTGCTTGTGTATCATCTTTCTAGGTGGGTTGAAGTCGAGCCTATCAGCTGCTCCTAATTCTAAGAGTGTTATTAATTGTTTAAATAAGATCTTTCTTAGAGAAGCTTATCCTGAAGAAATTCTGACAGATAATGGCGTCCAATTTGTTTCGCAAGAAATGAATTTGTATTTACACAATTGTGGCATTAAGCATGTCAGAACTCCGCTTTATCACCCTCAAAGCAATGGCAAAGCGGAACGATTTAATAGGGTTGTTGTGGAATGTGTACAGGCAGCTTTTAGGACTAAATCTTGTGTTTCTCAAGCTTTAAAGTAATTAATTTGGCCTTACCGCACCTCACCTCATGTTGCCACCAATTTTAGCCCTTTTGAACTTATGAGGGGGAGAAAAGCTCCTTCTCAAGTTTACCAGTTTTGGATGGTAAAGACTTTTCATCAAGGTTGTGATATGAAATGTGCATGGGAGACAGCTAATAAGAAGTCTGTTGAAGCCGGATCTAAGAACTGTGGGTCTACTGGTAGGAGAGAAAATCATAGACTTAACGTTGGGGACTGGGTCAGAATAAAAATCCAATCTCAGTTAGAAAAGGTCTGTCTAAGTTTTTGGACTCTCAACAAATTGTGGAAGTACGCAAGAATACAGTGAAATTAGTCAATGGGCACTGGTGGAACACCTCTCGTGTTGCAAAAGATCCATCCAGGGTGGTTAATTCAAACAAGGGTGTTTTCCGGGGGATGGTCTTTCTTCTGTTCCCTTTAGTTCCTTTTCCAGCTTGGATGGGCGTGAGGGGCTAACAGAAAAAGCACTAGGGTTCATATCAGACCCAGTAAATTACATGATTATGCTTGATTGCTTTATTTCTATTGTACTTTATGTTTGCTAAAATGCCCAATGTATTCTCTGTTATGTATTTTTTGCTTTTGTGTTCTTCTTCCTCCTATGTGGAGTAGTTTGTACTTTTAGAGTTGTTTTATTAAAAAGGGGGAGGTGTGGTGATGCTGGCAGAGCTGTGTGTGATGTCACCAGGAATGTTGACAGGTGACTCCTGCCTTGAGTGTTCCTTTGTTGGCAGTTGCTGCCTGTGCCTGGGATGCTGCCAGTGTGGATGGCTCTCTGTACCTACCAATAAATGTACATAAACTACTCTACAGTTATCATCCACCTTCTTTCAATTGGAATGTCGCCCAGACTAATTACCAGTGGCTAAGATTATTTAAAGTATCCTATCAATAACCTTTTGTGCTGCCTATGTTCCACTGAATCACAATGATAACATAGTAATGTCTATTCTGAATCTTCCCTACGCAAATGTAGCAAAACTAACATTGCCATAGCTAAGGATAAATAGTTTGTAATTGGAGCCTCTGGAATTGCCACAGTTAGCTGGCATCACATTAGCACAGAGACGAGTTGGTGAATGGAGTATAAAGCGGTTAACGGAGAGGAGCTGAGAGGTTTGATGTGCATATTCCAAGGACGCCCAACTGGGCTGTTCTGCAATTTGTATGATGTGATGTCACCTTCAGACTGCTTCAGTGCACTAGGGCGCATCTGTGGCTGTCCTATGATCAATCCGTGGATAAAATACATTTTTGACACCCCATTCTTCATTCGACTAATCCACTTCTAAATGATGGGTTTGAGTAAAAGAGATATTTGTGACGAACGGCACAGAGATATAAATCAAGATAAGTTGTTACACTGTGGGCTCAGGAGTCTGTGTTAGAGTGACTCTGCTACCAAGGGCCTAATTTTATGAGGACTGCTTTATGTCAGTAGCTATAATCCAAAGTAAACTACATGATCCATAATGCTGCCCACATGAACAGGAAGTGGAAACAAGGCTACACATGTTACATATCGAGGCACTGACATCCAAACTGCCTCTTTTATTGCTGCTGCACACAAAGAGGTAAGTGAGCTGTGTGTCTCTGCTCCTCTCCCACAGGTTTTCTGTTCCTGGCTCGGAGGGGAGGTCGGGGGGAGGGGGAGGGGGAGGATGCTTGTTACTTTGTATCCAGCCCTATAGGGCTTTCTGTACATTTGATGGCGCCACTTTTAAGGCTTGTTACCGTCTAGCTTTAAGCTGAGTGAGAGAAGCTCTACTTTCTTTTTGTACATCTTAGTTTGGGATGGTCTGGGACACCCTTGTCTCCTGTGTATTAGGTGGTGTAAGGAAGCTTGGCATCGTTTTCATTTGAATGATTATAAAAAGCAACAGAATAGTTCAAGTCGGGATGCTGAATTAGAGGAGGAGGAACTAATGAGAAAAAGAATCTATGTAACTTTCTGAATGTATCAGTTTTTATTTCAATACAAACAGCCTTATCATCATAATTGAGTCTGGTGGCCTCTGATTTGGGCACTTTTTATTTCAATGCAACCAGCCTTATCATCATAATTGAGTCTCGTGGCCTTGATTTGGGCACTTCAGTTGCCAAAGCGTCTGCAGATACTTTATCACAGCCGGCTGGTGTTAGCAGATTGCACCCCAAAGAGCCTGACCCTGCCTTTGCTGAAGAAGTTTATGTTAGTCAGGCGAATGGTCAAGGGGAAAAGAGGAGTGTGAAAACTAAACATGTGGGATCTTCTGAAGAATCCTTAAATACTGAGAAGTATGTTTTGGGCAGTTCATATCTGCACTGCACAGGTGAGCCAAGGTTTTGTCCTTCGGATATACAGGCAATGTCTGGGGAACAGAAAATGGCACTTGATGTACAATGTGTCATTTCATATAAAAATTATGATGCCAATTTTGAGGACACAATTTAGGCCCATGATGATTTGGGTGGTAAAATACCTAAAAACCTAGGCTTCAGGGGAAAGTCCCAACTGCTAATTTGATGACAGGGGTCTACCTATGTTCAACTCAGACATATTCAGCACTGCAACTCTTCAGAATGGTCCCTTCCTTTTCTTGTAGGTGCTTATGTAGAATCTAAACTTAGGTACTCCATGACAAGGGCTACCAGATCCAAAATGAAAGTGGAATGCTAGCGTCTGTTAAATTCTAAGAAGATGGTGGTTACTCCCACTTTGGACCCAAGATTGCAACATTTTTAACTTGAGGGGGTCATGGCACCAGAAGGGTTACAGCTAAAGCTGGGCCATTCTCTCAGGACAAACTATTGTATTCTCTGAGACCCTAAACAAAGATTT
The DNA here is from genome assembly GCA_963921515.1 of Calotriton arnoldi. Classification (NCBI taxonomy): domain Eukaryota; kingdom Metazoa; phylum Chordata; class Amphibia; order Caudata; family Salamandridae; genus Calotriton; species Calotriton arnoldi. Next base: position 1,811,813 of record CAWUFW010000842.1, read on the forward strand.
GAAGTCTAGCTGAGCAGAAGGCCTTGGGTGATCCATTGAACAAGCATATAATTTCTAATTTGGCAACGAGAACATTGTCCTTTCTTGTATTTCCAATTCAGCAATTTCTTATCAGAGAAGAAAGGGTCTCCTGATTAGGATTCATCTGAAGCTGGGAGAGCAGGCAGCTTCTATCGTTTCTTAAAATTATAAGGGGTTATTGTTTGGAGACTAATATATTAACATCAGGAAGTATGTTCAGGCTTTCACCTTCCTTGACAAAGCACATTCTTTCCTTGCCACAGTCTTCAGCAGGCAGGTTCCTCCCAGGTCCAATGGACAACAGGGTTGTTTCATTCTACTATTCCAGCAATAGATCCATGTTCAACCATCAGTATCAAAACTTCCACCCGATGTTCTCCCCCCAGAGGAGGAGAGGATGTTGAATTCTTATGACAGAGGCCAACTAAGAGATGGAGCCCAAGGTAAGGGTAACTCTAGGTCCACTGGTAAAGGTGGGAAGCAGGATAGCCCTCTTCATTCAAAATTGGCTGGAAATATCAAATGATCCTTACGTATTACAGAAGGTTCAAGGCTATCAAATAGAGTTTGTTTCCCCTCTGGCTCAAACTCGCCTTCCAAATCCTACTAATTTCTTACAAGAAGTGGGGAGCTAATTTATGCAGAGGTAAAAAATATCTTTTAAATGGGGTGATAGAGCAGTGTTGTTTGGATCCAATTGAGTTTCTAAGCAACATATTTCTGGCCAGGAAAAAGAACAAAAGGCTGCACCCAGTCATAATCTGAAAGATCTCAACCAATTTGTCCTGTGTAGCCACTTCAAGATGGAGACATTAATACACCTCAGGGATATTCTTCTTCTGATGGTTCTCATATTTTGTTCCACAGGAAGCCCCTCCAGTTTCAGTGGCTATGCCAGGTTTTCATGTTCACCTCTCTTCCCGTTGGTATTTCCTTTACCCTACGCTGTTTCACCAAGCTCATCAAACTAGTTGCGGCAGCTCTCAGACAACAGAGTATCAGGATGGTGGTATATTCAGACAATATGATCCTCCTAAATCAGCAGAAGGAAGAACTGATGGTTCAGGTTTGTTATGCCATAGAACAAATTCAGAGTCTAGGATTCGTGGTGAGTCAAGAAAGATCAGACTTTATTCCTCAGTAAGAAGCTGAATCAAATGTTGAAGTTTGAGAGGTATCTCTCTGTCAGTTAGCAAGATTAGTAGGTCTTCTATCATCCTCAATTTAGGTGAATATTCTGGGGATTAGTTATCAAGCCCTTAAACAATGATAAAAAGACACTTCCATAGAGGTCTTTCCTAGTCAGACATGGTTCTTCTGGATCTCTACATCAGAGAAGTAATCACTTGCTGGCTAGAGCACATGGGTGCTTGGAATGGCAGCACTGTTTTTCGACATCCCCCAAACTAGTATTAGAATCCAATGCAAACCTATGAGGATGGGATGCTTCCTGTGGAGAGTTCTTGACTGGTGGAAGATGGTCGAGGAAGGAGTTGTCAATGCACATAAATGGTTTAGAGGATTCCGCGGCTAATTTGTGATCTGCAATTTTGTGAAAGGCAGGGCAATGTAGATGGTTCTGCCCATGAACTACTTTGCGCTGGCACGTTATGTCATCTGCCTGGGGGGAACAAGGTCAAAAAAGTCCTTGCCGACCTGGCATGTTCTCTTTGGGAGTTTGACCTAGATCAAGGAGTCTCTCTAAAGGCAAAATACTTTCCAGGCCCAAACAGCATGGTAGCGGATTAGTATTTGAGAGTGATCTCACAATACAGGGATTGGCGTATATAATTGGGATTTTTTTCACCCATCAGCAATTATTGGGGGCCTTTTATGATAGATCTCTTAAAACTGGTCGTGCCTGGTTTCCTATGGATTTCCATCTTTTGCAATGATATTCAGGTGTCTTGCTCAGATTTGCAGACAAGAGGCTCAGCTAGCCATAGTAACTCTGCCATGGAGAGAACAGGCCTGGTATCTATTGCTTCTGGAGCTAGCGGTAAACTTTACTTTTATCAATTTTCCTGTGTCTCTTGTGAGCCTGGCGGGAGCAGGTCCACAACCTGGTTGTACAGAACAGTCTCAGTCTTGTGGCATGGAACCTTTCGGGGCTTCCTAACACATCCCTGGCTTTTTAGAGCCAGATGCTAACTTCATCAGAGCATTTTGAGCTGAGGGTACAACCAAAGCCTGCAAAGTTAGCCTGAAACGCCTCGCCCGGCAGACGTTTGATTGGGGACTGTGATCCCCTTTCTTTGTATGTCACGCCTGTTCTTAATTTCCTAGCTTCCTTGGAAGCCCAAGTCTTATTGAATCATGAATGGTCACAGGTTAGACAGCAAACTCGACATGACTACCCAAGCCAACATCGTCACCACCTGATGCTTCCATAGCCTGAAGATGCTGAGAAAATTTTTCAAATGGCTCCCAATGAGCACCTGGAAAAGCATCATGCACACCCTTGTCACAAGCAAGGCTGGACTATGGGAACACCCTGTAGGCCGGGATCAACAAAAGACTCAACAGAAGGCAGCAGACCATTCAGAAATCAATAGCCAGAATCACTCTCAACCTCCCACGCTGCACTCGCATCACACCTCACCTGAAGGAGCTGAACTGGCACAAAATAGAACAAATCAAAGTTCTCACCCACATTTTCAAGGCACTACACAACATTGGGCCTGCATACCTCAACAATCACAACTGCTTTCACAAATCCTCCACTCGTCCAGACTCCTAATTGCACACATCCTACACATACAGAAAACCAGACCCTGCAGTTAAGCCTTCTCCTACATCGCTCCTTAAGTATGGAATGGCCTGCTGCTACACATAAGAGCATCCTCCTCATTTCTTGAAGTCCACATAAAGATGAAAAACTGGGTTTCCGAGAAGTTCCACTAGGCCCTAGGTTTTGCTAGACTCACCCCTGCTCAGCCCCAAGATACCCTTCCAGATGAAAGTGCACTCTTTAAATCTGCATAACATAATATAACACATTTCAGTGAGACATCAGAAGACTGATAATAAACCAGTAGTTTAGCACCTTTAATATACACGTTGTTGAGGGGTATTAGGTTTTGGAATCCAGCAAAACAGCAATATTCTACTCTGTGGGATGTGAATGTGGTACTTTGGATATTCCAGGCATGGTTGGATTGCGAAGGTCTCTCATTAAAAATATTATCTGCTAAGTTGTTTCTGTTATTGAGTCTTGTTTCCTTCAGGAGGATTTCTGATGTTAGAGTTGTGGACAGTGGCAGTCAGTAATTAGAGCATAGAGGGAGCAGGGGGGTCACACAAGCACACATGCATACTTGCCCACACCCATGCATTCATACGCACCCAGTCACATCATGCACTCACATATTCACATACATTCACGCACACACTCACAAACATTAAATAAAAACATAACACTTACCTTCTGCAGTTTCTCTGAAGGGAAGCCTCGGATGTTCCTCACTCTTCACAGAATGGGATGGGGTTCAGTGAGACTGCTAACCCCACCCCACTCTGTGACGTAGTGTCATGATAGACACTCGGCCCTGGGCACTCCATGCCTTAAAACTGAAGCACCCATGTCTGAGGCTATCAATGACGCTCCCCCTAATCATGAGGGGGAGGTCCTCCAAGTGCTTTGCCAGGCTGAAGAGGTCATGCCCACAGTAGCTGTAACATCCTCAGCCCGGCACAGTACAGCTCAGGCAGCCAGGTGCCTGCACATTTAGCGCATGTATAACACCTTGCTCCCTGACCTGAACATAAAGTGTGTCAGACACACGTTATGCCAGAAAAAAGGCAAAGGGCATGGTCCCTCTGCCCTTAAGAATGGTCTGATGGTGGCTTTAGATATTACAGCTATCCATTTATCAGCATCTGAAATTCTTTTTTATATTTTGCAAAGAACTAAGTGCCTCTACTGTGGAGGAGTAAATGTAAATGTAATGTAATTTTTTATTGTTGCAATTAATAAAAATTGTTACAAGAAGGTCATGCGTGATGTATCCTTCCAAAGATCTTTCTTCGATAGTTAATAAAACAATGGCATATCGTTTCATTTAATACATTAAAATGATTTCAGAGAACGTAAAATAGAGATCTATAAATACATTTTATATAAGCTCACAGTTTTGGGCCTGAAGTCTTACTTTAGGCCGAGGCTCGGTCTTTGCTTAAAAGTTCTTTAAGTTGTTGTGCAAATTTCGCTAATCTGGCCAGTTCCATGGGGATCTCTAAGTTAAAAAGAAGCTTCATTGCATCCGCGCAAGTACGGGTGCCATATTTTAAAAACAAGGGTTTTAATAAAGTGCAACATGCATAACTCAGCTCGGGGCAGATACAAACTAGGTGGGCCAAGGACTCCTTGAACCGATGGCAGAGTCTGCAATAGGTGACCCCCTCTAGAGATTTCCAGCAAATGTTTATATCTTTTATAGGCATAACCATGAGTCCGACCAATGGGATTTGCTTTAATATTGGTTTGTTTAAAGCTGATTCAAGGTAAGGCTGCCTCAGCTTGTCCTTGTAAGAACTGACTAGAATCCCAATCTTGCTGCTATAGTCCCCTGTGTCATCCTGCTTTGATAATGTTCTTGCTTGTTTCCATAAAAAATTTTAAGCAGGCCCGGTTGATGAATAAAATAACCCCAGTTAGACTGTGGAGTAGTATCCTTCTTCTCCTTTAGATCTTAAGCTGTGTGCAGTGCATTGCATAAAGCAGTACATGCATGCTACAAGCAACCTGAGAATGTCTTCCCCCAATTGTTGATCTATTTTTGTAGGCCCCATTTGCCAGTTTCCTCCACTATGCTTAGTTGTTGAGTAAAATGGATTATGCCATTAACAGAGGTGGATACAAACTCTATAGGGCCCCATTCTGCACGGAGAGCTATGGCCTCCAAGTCCTTCTGGGATGGTGCTAGGCTGGAGGACATTCTCAGATCCATTGATTGGTCTACGGTGTCTATGTCTAGAACATTTTACTGTAAACCTATAGAGCATATATCATTACGAGCAGTGGATGTGCTTTCAACATGCATAAAAGTAGCCTCCTTGTAATAAAATGCAGATTCTCCTAGCTGGCTGGTGATGGACAGTCCTGATTTTATTAAAGACGTTGAGGCGAGTATTATCCCACTACTTGGCAATGATTCTCTGTATTTGTTATAGTTCCATGCCACCCCCTCTAACAGTGTCCTAAGAAGAAAGGGGAGAGTTTCCCAGAGGAAGGTCGAGACCGAGACTAGGATTTTGTTTTTATGGATGGCCACAGGAAAGGATGAAGCCCTTTTGTTTCTGTTGGGCTTTCTCTTGTTGTTTCTGTTCTTTTCTGTATTACACATCGTCTTTGACTTCAGGCACCAAGAAAAGAGGCAGTTTGGATGCCTGCGTCTTTATATATAAAATATGTGTAGTCTTTCTTTGTTGCCACTTCCCGCCCAAGAGTGCAGCATTATGGTTCATATAGTTTTCTATGAATTGTGGCTACTGAAATAAAGCACTAAGAGAAGATTTCATAAAACTCACCTCTGTGTCTTTAATGAAATCAGGATTCTCCTTTGCTAACCAGCTAGGAAATCTGCATTTATGGAAATAATTCCACATAATGCTACATACTGTGCTGCTGGATGGTCGTAAGTGGAATCTAAGCATATGGAACTGATGACAGTAAGAGCTGAAAGCAATCTCCTGGTTTTAGGAGAACTGATTAAATTACACCAACTTAAAAACATCTAACGCCCCAAGAGCACTTCACCACCCCCACTATTCTGCATCTGGCCAGTAATTTTGCCACATAATTAGTACCAAACCCACCGCTGCTAGAAGCATTGAGGCTAGAGCTCAAGAGGAGGATGTTTTAAAGAGGACGGGTTCCCCCTAGTTACAGGGACTCCATCACTTCCAGTCTGAGGTCAGAGGAAGAGGCATTCGTATCAACGTATGTGCTGTGCGCTGCCTGTGCAATTAGCCCCACTTATTTTTAAGGGTCTTCTCCCCATTCTGCTTTAGAATCCCTCTGTCCTTTCTGCCTTCTATATTATCAAAATATATCACATGTTGTCTATGTGCATCTACTGTGGGGCAACACCACTTATATGGTCTGTTGAGCACTAAGTAAAGTGCAATCAAACAAAATATGTAAATAATCTGGCATGGTAAAGTTGTGCATTTGGAAAAGAAGAGAGAACCTAGGGTAGCCCATGAGAGATTAATAGCTATAGAAACAATATATATGGTCTAGTCCAGAAGATACAAAACTGCTGTGTGCATTTTTGTGCAATTTTATTGAATAGTTTGACAAAGTATCACAATCAAAAATTATATTTTCAGAATTTGACGCAGAGTCTGTGCATGCTGTATAAAATATGGGCCTCTGTGGTACACAGCAGTTCAAAAATATATTTAACAAACTATCAAAATGACTTCTTAACGTTTATAAGACACATAAGCACTCACCTGGTTCGCTCCTCGTCTCTGCAAACGTCAGCTGGCTTCCTGCTTGATCCACTCTAGACTGAGTGTTTTATAAAATAATAAATACATAAGTAAATAAATAACAATAACTATATTTTAATTGAAAGCTTACTACAAGTAATATGATCTGCAGATTCAGGAACACAACTAATTTGTGATGGAAATAACATTTTACTTAATTACATTTTTTAAAGGCGCATGTATAATATAACCTTGCTGTGGCTTTAAAAAACATGTTTGTGTTCTAGTTCTAAGGAACCTCCTCTCCCTGTCATCAGTCCCAGATACGATCCATCCGGCTGGCGATTAAAAACAAAGTGCCAAGTGCTGGAACACTTTACTAGAGTGACTAACGGTGACATCATCGATACAATCTATTGATGAGGCCTTCTCCTGAAACAAATTAGTCTGACAGGCTAGAGCAGAGGTCTTCAATCTGTGGGGCGCGACCCCCAGGGGGGCCGTGGAGTCCTGGGAAGGGGGTCGCGCATTTCCAGGCCTCACTTCTGCCTGGAATTTAAAACGTGCTCTTCCTTTGAAAACCGGGACGCTTCATTCAGGTCGTGCTGAAGTTAACCGTCTCCTGTGCTGTGAAACGAAGAGGCTGGCCTGGGCCTGAAACAATCCTTCGTGCCAGGGTGCCTGCTTGCCTGAAGGAAATGCAAAATGTGTGTTTTGAGGTAATCTGCAAATGTAAATGGTGCTTGGGAGCTGGCTTTAATTGCTTTGTGATCGCAAAGATTGTTTGTTTTTTTAGTGGTAGTAAGAAGATTAACAACTGGGCTGTGAAGTGCATGCTTTTAATTGCTAGTACCTCTGAGGAGGTGTTAAAGGGACAGTTATGGAAAAAAATGCATTACATATGTTCTGGTATTACTAAAATCTACATTTTGGAAGCTCCATTATATCCCAAAACTATTTGCACAGTTTGTAGCAGTCTACCTTATAATGTGTGTAATGCAAGAATAAAATAATGACTTACACTTTTACAGCGCTTTCTGTCACAGGCTGTGACCTCGTAGCACTAAAAATCCACAAGTCACTATTCCCCACTGCACCAACCAAATTTAGGGGCAGATTTATAAGGAACTGACGCATCTGCATAGATGCGTCCGTTTCCTTGCACCAGTGCCAAATGTCTCTTGCGCCACCATGGATGTCCTGTATTTACAATACAGTGCTCCATGGCGCAAGGATTAACAGAGTGCGTCAGAAATACTGACACATCTGTTGGCACAAAAGTGACGCATCGCTGGAGTTGCTCATGAAAGTGACGCAACTCCAGCAATGTGCCACAACAGATAGGCGACTCCCACACAAAAAGCTCCTGCGTCATTCCTTACGCCTGGTCTGAGCAGGCGTAGGGATTTTGAAGCAGTGAAGGCGTAGATTGACGCAGTGAAATGTTGTAAATTTCCTGCGTTAGTTCTACATGGCTTTTTGCGTGGGAACGCCTAGCCTGCATGCATTATACCTGGTGTAGGTATAATGTGATGCAGGGCGTTACAACGTGACGCATCTCCATAGATGCGTCACATTGTAAATTGGCTGCATTGTTTGCGCCGCCGATGCGTCAAAAAAGTGACGCAATTGCAGTGCAAGGAGGCGCACAGGGCTTGTAAATATGCCCCAAAATTCTGTGGCTCTCTGGTTACACACAGACCTCTGCAGTGCATTAACTAATAGAGGTTTCCTAATGTACTACAGTGCATTTCCTACTGAGTAACAACTTTTTAAAATTTATTTTTCATTCAAGCTACCCATTATTTTATATGTAGCTACCTGATGGTGAAAGACCTAAAAACTAGCAAAATATTTTGGGCTGATTTATGAGAGGCTTGAGCTGCTGAAGGCCATTTTTTTAAAGTTCCGGCAGCAAAAGCGTCGCAATCGTATCTATGAGGCGACGCAAAGTCACCCTGCATGGCTATGAGTGCCCTCATACATATGGAGTAAGACAAAGCAGCGCAAGTCGCTGCCTTGCCTTAGTCTGTCAAGTAGGAGTTCCATGGGCATTGCGGTGGGTGTTCCCACGCAACACCCATGGATTTTGACACTGCCCCAGATTTATAAAACCAAGTAAACCTGGGGCAGCGCCAAAACCTTACGCCTCCCCTCAGCAGGCGTAATGAGGAGAAATGTTTTCATGTCTCCTCGTATTTTTCCTCTTTCCATGTGTGCTGCATTCTGCAGCTCACATAGAAAGAGGAAAATCCCTCCCGGGGCACCTTCCTGCACAAAACTATCCTGCCTACATTGGCGCTGGGCAGCAGTTTATGCGCCAACGCAGTGGGGAAAGGAAGAAACGCATCCTATTTCATAAATAAGGTGCATTCCTGCCCTTTCACATTGGCATAGGGCAGCGCTGCAAGTAGACTTGTGGCGCTGCCCTAGGCCAATTCCTCATAAATGAGGCCTTTTGTTTTAAGCCACACCTTTGACCACGCCCCCACACTTGCTGATCTTTCATTTGATAAACACTGTTTAATATTATTTCCCCACTGTAAAAATGATTTGCTGTGGGAATTGGGGGCATTTATGGTTGTCGATAGTTGTCAATGATGAGGAGTACCAAGGTCTAGACATTTTTGGCAGTAGGGGGTCCTTACGCCTAAATTTTTTTGACAGGGGGTCTCGGCATCAAAAAGTTTGAAGACCTCTGGGCTAGAGAGTGCCTGGCGCCGCGCGGCTGATCGACCCAATTTAAAACGCGTTATGTCACACGTCCCGCCCTCAAATACGCGAGGCAGCGTAACTGCGTTGCATGGCGACAAATGTGCAAAGCAGGGCAGCCCCCTGGTGCCAGTTTCCAGGTCTCTGCATACGTAGGTCTTGCCACTGGTGATGTATGCATACGCAGTCTGTTTAATACTGACTACAAGGCAGCAAGGGAGCAGGTTGTGGCTGGCATGAAAGCTCAGCTGAAGCATGTGGCTCTTGAGAGGAGAGATTCGCATGGAGGGCAGAGTGGGCGATCGGTACCCCAATGAGTATATACTAAAATACAAGTGTAGGATAAGCAATGAACATTTTATCATTATATGTCAAAGCTATGCATGGTTCTGTTACATAGAATATTGTAAAACCTAATAGCAGACATATTGACCTCGGTCAAGTACCTCTTAGATTATTCATTGTGCAGCCCTGTCAAGTTTCCCAGGTTCATGCATGATGTGCTGCTCCAGTGCAGGCAGTACTTAATTTGAGCAGGTGGTTTCCGGTGCTCAGCACTTAATTGTCAGCATCAGCTCTAGTGACAGTCCACCACATGGGGGCGCTGTATGTTTAATTTTGAGATGAGCATAACAACAGTGTTTAACAAATCAATATACATTTTAAAAAAGAACAATATCTGCTGCTAATGCAATTATTGTAGCTGTGGATGGCATAGAATAGGCTGAATTGTCACACTTGCAGGATTGTAATGGTTAGTAGTTGTGTTGATACTGTTATTGGCAGAGCTAACCGGGACAATGGGTGGTGTAGGCTGCAGTGGCCTCCCAAGATGAGCCCTGGCACTTACTTAAAAAAAAAAAAAATTAAGCACTGAGTGCAGGTTTCTTCTTTGAATTCTGGGAGTTGTAGTCTCCATTATTAAACAGTACTACAAGTCCCGAAATTCGAAGAAATAACCTGGACTGGTCCAGCACATCACACATGGACCTGGGGAACCTGGCAGCTATGACTAGGAAAGCAGTGACTGTTACTTTGTTTACCTGTGAGGATGGTAGTGATGCAGATGTCAGAGGAGGAGCGCTTGACGGTCTTACAGAGTTTAAACACTGGCACTGCTGTTGGTGAGCAATGACCTTCAGGAGCTGTGGATGAAGATGCCTCTGCAGGGCCATTCCCTCTGAAGTCATGTGATTACTGGAAGGGGTGGCCTGGCTTTTTCCAACTGCATTTATGCTTCCGTCGACAGGCACACTAGGCCTGCTGTCTCTAAACAAACATATGGGACAGTTGACAGGCAGTGGTAGCTGATGACCTTTGAAAGTAGTGGGGCATAAATAGTTGTACTAAGTGAGCCAAACCAACATTCTCCAAAGGCTCATAGCAAAACTTCCGCATAAATTGGCCTACAATACAGAGGTTCTGAGGAGAACTATCGAAATGTTCCAATACTTTCACAATGCGCCTTCCAAGCCCGTAGGGGTGAGGCGGAATTTAGCGTAGTCGCGCTTACGCAAAGCTCCGCGAAACGGTAAAAATCTCCGCGAGCACGCAAAAGTTCCGATGGAACACGCGGAATTGCTTGTTCCGCCCGTTCGCGATGCTTTTTTCCTGTTCGCAAACACTGTTTGCGTGCTTGGGGAGAAATATCTCGCGAACACGCATTTTGAAAGCGCCAACAAGCAAAAAATTCCGCGAAGCCGCGGAATTTTTGGTAATTCCGCGTTCTCCGCGAAACGCGAAATTACCCAAATTCCGCAAATTCCGCGAGCGGAACGGAATTTACCGCCCAGGCCTACAAATTAGTGCACTTTTACTGCACACTATAGAAAGGAAAGGCAGCCATCAATATTTGAGTTTGCAATAGCACATGATTTGTAATTTTTCAAAATGTGTATATCACCTTTCTTCATTTCACTTTCATTCATATTCCATCTTACTAGTTTCCACTTTCAATTAATGTTCGTTTGTAACTGAGAATCCACTTGGAAGAGCCAGTGCGGAAACCCCCAATTGTATATTTTTACAGGACCACTTGTACATGTATGTCTTTATAGATCCCCACACAAACAAAGAACCTCTATTCACATCTACAGGCTCCAGCATGATATCTGATCCATTCTCAAATAGTCCATGCTCTACATAACAATAGAAATCCTTCAGTTAAAAAACCCATTAACAATGAATTATGAAAACTATTATCACGAAACAAAGGAAAAAATTAATTATGAGAAAATGGAATCCATCAATTCAAACAGAAATTAAATGATCATATGTATTTGGTAGTCTCATATGCCTTTTCCTAATTTAACCCATTCTTGAGCATCACTCACCCCTTACATCTACTCTCAATCGTATTCCTTAGAATAACCCTTCAGTCACTCCCACCAACAATTCTGTATATAATTTCCCTATCTTAATCACCTCTTCTCATTGTGAAATTACACATTCAAGAGGAAATGACCCTAGATCTTTTACCCTAACCTTTTGACCCACCGTATACTCTACACCGTTCACATTTCTTTGTGCATCATATCATGCTTATATACTTCCTGATTTTCCTTTCTGCACATTCCAATCACTCTAAAATCAACCCATACTTTCCTGTCTTCCACGTTATCATGATCTGCAGACTTCGCTCACTTTTATATACAGGACACGTAAGGAGACGCGTGCTTCTGAACTTCCTGGGTGCATGGGTTGTTCACAGAAGAGGAGATCAGTGTTACACGCAGAGTTTGGGCACCGCTTGGTGTGAGTGAGGCTTTAGGTCGCCAACCCACACACTTTGTGAAACATTAAGATGGAGTCAAGACAAACTACAAGACCAGGGCACGCTGACCTCTCAGGAGACTTGTAAAGGTGGCGGCCATCTTATATTTCTTGAGCATAATATCCTTGTGTGTCAGAGTGCTCTTTGCTAGGCAATCAAGATAATTGGTTGCTGAAGCCAGACCGTTATTGGAAGAGTTTAGAATTCAAAGTTCTACTCATGGAGTTTTCGAAGACTTTCTGGATTCTGGATAGCACTTGAGATCAAGGGTTAGACTTTTTCCTTTTGCACATTATTACTGAAGGCAATCTTTCAAGGATTATGACCTCTGATTGCACTTACTGGTCTTTGAAGGGAATGAGAAGAATTTCAAATTTGTACAGACATGTTTATTTTTTACTTGGCTCATGTATGGATTAAAATATGGGCAGTGATCCGGGAAGTGGTTCCCTATTACTAAGAGGAAAGGTACAAATACTAATGTGTTTTCATAATGTTGCAGCTGATGAACGTGTTACATTAAGAATCATTCAGAGAACAGTCTTAATTTATGAATCACTGAAGGTAATTATCAATATAGAAATTAGTGTTTTATGTATTTCCTTGCTTCCGTTATAGAGGTTTTATTTGTAGTTCAGCTCTAGAAGGTCTCAGTTTCACCTGCCTTTACAGCATTGGAAATACAGAGCTAATCAAAAGGTATATCATACGTCATCGTAGAAACAGTGACAAGGAATTTAAATGGTGGAATACTAAATGAGTTATCTATTGGTTTAAAATAGCAACACTTCTGCAGTGCAGGTCAAGCACAGCGATAAGAACAGTGTGAAGATATCTAGTGTCTCTGCTTCTCTCTTATCCAATTTCCCTTTTCCTTGGTCAACTGGTGGCCAGCCTAGTTTCCTTACATGGGTGTCAGTGGGTTCAAGGAAGTTCAAGGAAGTGAGGAGATTAGCATTGCTCCTGCTGGATCCAGATTTCCAGATTAGTGCAAATGTAACACTAGCAAACATCTTTGTCTCTACCTTTATTACCTCTTCACTTCATCCAGGATTACACTAGTTACTCCATTGCATGTAATCCTGTAGGCATTCACTGTCTCCTCAAAAGCCTTGGTACAATAAAACATACTTCTCAAAGCCAGCCCTGAAATCACTTTTACCACTCTATTAATCTGTTCCAACATACCTTTGCCCTTGGGAATATACATAGTTTGACACGTGCTCCACTCCAAACTCCTGCAAGGGAACTTCCATTCCCCTTGAAGAAAACTAAAACTGTACTTCATTAACCCACACTAACATTTTCAGGAGTTCCTTCTCTCATGAATATATCCTCTTCAAAAATCACACAAATGTACTGGTCACCGCTCTCACTAATCCTTCCTTTAACCACTTCCTAAAATAATCCACCATCTTCACCGCAAAACGTATTCCTTCACTCAAAGATTACAGTAATCCTATAATTTCCACTTCTGCTTTCATCCAAACTGCATCAAGTGCAACTACTACCATGATTTTTCAAGATCATTTTCAAGACCTGCTGTGCTGGAGTGATTTGCTGAGGGACTTCAAGTCCCAGGATTCAGCAGGGGCTTTGGAGGCGGCCCCTTGACACACCTGCTCTCTGTTGCTGGCCACAGAGCACTGTAAAGCGCATTTTCAAAACCCACCATGCGGGAAAGCATGACCGGGCTAAGCTGGGGCCAAGGGCAGGACCGTCCTTCGCCCATTAGCGCTCGTTGTTACCAAGGCTCTCCAGCTGTATTAACTAGTGTGCGTGGTGCACACAGGTACATTTATCTTTTCTTGGTTTGCCTTTGTCCATATTGCCTGATGGGCCTTACCCTGGTTGTGACTTGGTTCCTCAAGCACCTCAAGAGCCAGGCTCATGGTGTGTTGAGAGACATTTTACCCCATTGCCCAGAGTGGGACTGTGATTATATTATATTGGCGGCGTAGGCATATGCTGATTCTCTAGTGGGGGACTTTTGTTTTGACTTTAAAACACCTGCTTATAGGGTGGTGTTTGGAGGTGGAGGGAGTTTCTGCATCTAGTATATTTGTTGTACATTAGGGACGACCCTCTGCATATAGTACCCCGTTTTTTGTATCTATCATTGGGTTTTTTTCTTGACCTGTCTGGACCATGGGGAAAAGAAAAGCAGCCTCACGAGTTACCAGCATTGAGGGATTTTTGACATGAACAGTTGGGGTTGTAACAAAGGAGATTGAGCTGGCTGAAAGAAGGTTATCCCTAACTAGGGATGGCTGTCCCCCATTATCCTTCTGTCCACCTAGTTTGTCTGATGTTCCTACTATGTTGTTGGAGCCATGTGGCACAGTTGTTACTAGTGTATAGGGGGGCGACCAATACGGAACCCCAGTGGACGTAGCCTCAACTCTGAAAGTAGGGGTGCTAGTGGGACAAACCCAGAGCTCACTCAATCAACAAATGTATGAACAAAATTTTTTCCCTTGGATTTATAACTCACAGAGGGTCAATTAACCACATTCAACCTTATGCAGGACATACAAATACACTAAGTCCACTATTGTTTAAGAACCCATAAACCAATTATAAACACAAAAAGAATCCTATGTGAATATTGCAAAAGTTCATTTATTAAAAACACAATGCACAACCAATTGTCAGACGTACCGCTTTGATCCGGTCCCGCTGTGTTCTGCGAGTGGCCGTTCGTGCATGGGTGAGCCGCGGGAGACTACATATCCCATGAATCAGCGTCAACGTCGGCGGGAGAGCGGAACAACATTTAAGCATTTCCGCTTCCCGTGACGTGGCCGATTATTCTGAGTCCCGGGCCGGAGCCTGTCGTAGAAGCATTCCTGTCCTGCCTCAGGGGTCCGGTAAGGGTGCGGTTGCACCACTATTTGTATCGACGTGTTTGTTTCAGTCCTATTGCTTGGTACAGTGGTGCCAGGCATCTTGAGATCCCAGTTCCACGCTCGATGGGCGGAGAGCCCAAAAATCGCCTATGTGACATACTTAGACGTATGTTTAACCAGGGAGCGCTATACTGATATTGCGCAAGGTGTTCTCCCCGTTGGCGAGACACACGTATGTTGTCTCTTGCGGGTAGTAGGGATACCTGCACTTATCAGTAGGGATATACTTTTATATTTTGGAATCTTAAACTCGTTTCCGTGGGATTGCATGAACTCCACAGCTTCGGTGGAACGAGTGCATTGCTATTGCAGTTTCTTTAATCTCTCTCCATTGGCGAGCATGCACCTTATTGAGCTCGTGTGGAGGAGAGTCCAAAGCATATGACATAGACCTTGGATACCGCATGTTCTTTGAGAGACTCGATGTTGCCTCAATGATACGACAAAACAATGAGAGAGTGTGTGCCAATGTGATGTTTCCAATTGGCGTGTGTTTATTGATTCGTGTTTGTCCTACTGGCATATGTATCGAGTGATTATATAACATTGTGTGGGATCACGCCAGCACCCAGAGATAAATCCTATTGGATAAAAACGTGGCATACTTCAGTCCTTCCTCCCTTGACGTGAAAGAGGTGGATCGGGCATTTAAGTAGCATAGTCGTTCAAAGGCTATTGTTAACTTTGCTGTTTATGTTTTCTTACCCTACTCTAACAGGGGAATGTAGTAGAGCAGACACAAGCACCAGGCTCTAACATCCTCTGTGAAGCGCGAGACAAGACAAAGGGGGTACGACACTCCGGATGTATATAAATCTATACTTTTGTGTATGAAAGTAGAGCTCTTACACTTTTACCTATAGGCTCTTACATAAGCTATCCTTTGTTTCCTTTTTCTGTAGCACTACCACGTGTTGTAGCCCGTTAAAGGAGTTACAGAAATAATAAACACTCCTGGGTTACACGCCACCAAACAGTTATTTTTCTTTACAGGTAAATTACCTTTTTAGAATAACAAATGGTTTAAGTCAGCTTACTGAGGAAAGTGTAGATGCTTATTGTCTCACCATTTATTGTTGTTTTCTCATTTGTTCTATAGGTCTCCTTCCCCGCTGTCCCCACCCTTTCCTTCCCTCGCTTGATCACTTCACTGATCTGTGCTGTAAAACCAAACAGACTTGAAGCTATCAAGAGGTGGACCATATTTGAGCAGCATTCCGATCCCGAGGAGTTGGTGAACCCGACAGAATAATCGGCCCACGGAATTAATTCCTCTTGATCGGTTTTTCTGCTCTAACATGGCGACCCTTGAAGATTTGTTGGCTACCTTACAAGTAGTGCAACAGGAGGTTGCAGCGTCTAGGTTAGAGACAGCAGCCTTACAGGCGAAAGTGGATCGCATGCAGCGAAACCCTTTTGACGCAGGGGGGTCTTCCCTTCTACATCAGCCTCCTATCACAGTAGAAATGCCAACCCCCATACCTTTAGCACCCCCAGAAAGGTATTATGGAGACGCCAATAAAATCCAAGTCTTTCTCACGCAGGTAATGCTTCACTTTCATTGCAAAACCAAAGTCTTTGCCACCAATTAGGCACGCGTAGCCTTCCTAATCTCTTGTTTAGCAGGGGACGCAGCTTTATGGACGGTGCCATTTGTACAGAGGGATGACCCTTTGTTGTACGATTGGGATGCCTTTAGGGCAGAGTTTGAAAACATCTTCGATAGAAGAACCCACACACTCTCGGCAGACCGAGAACTACTTGAGCTCAGGCAAGGGAATAAGGAGATAGTGGTATACCTCACGTCCTTCAGAAGATTAGTGGCAGAAACAAACTGGCCGGAAGAAAAGCAGTTTGCAATCTACTACCAAGGGTTAAAAGATGAATTGAAAGACATTATCGCCCAAATAGATCCGCAACCCCTCACTTGTACTAATTTGATTAACCTTACCTTACGGTTAGAACATCAGATGAGCGTCTGAAAAGGAGATGGTAAGCGGAAAGAAAGGCCTCTTCCCAAGTTCGAACGCCCAAGAACCGGAGACCACTTCACCCGAACAAATCAAGAACCGATGGAAATCGGGACTGTGAGAGCATCATTGACGATGGACGAAAGGGAGATGCGCAGAAAAAACGGCCTTTGCCTAAACTGTGGGAAGAAGGGACATTTTATTAGGGATTGCCTACTAAGACCACCTAATACCAGAGGAGGATTAAAAAGAAGTGAAACCGGCGTGACAAAGAAGGAATCGGGAAACTAAGAGGCTCGAGAAGACAGAGAGGGGAGCCCTCGAGAAATTACTTTATCCCCTCATTGGATACCATGGATAGCCTAGATAAAAAACGCTTCTTTTATATTACCGTCAAAATAAATATAATGGATAAATGGGAAGCAACTCAGGCGTTGCTGGATTCAGGAGCCACCGGAACGTTTATGGATGAAGCAGTAGCCAGGAAATTGGGAATCAAACTGTTGAAGAAACCCAACCCTGAAGTCGTGATTTCAGTTGATGGACGAGTGTTGGACTCTGGTCCAGCGTGCTATGTATCGGATCAAGTGGAGGTAATATGTGAACCTAACCATCTGGAAACGATGGAGTTCCACATCATCAAGGCCCCTCAATACGAAATCATCCTAGGACTCCCGTGGCTACAAAAACACAGCCCCACCATAAATTGGACTAACAAGACTATACTTCTAGAGTCAGCATTTTGTCTAACAAACTGTGTTGTTCAGCAAGGTACGCCTTCCCAAGCGCTATCCGCAAGACACTGGATTGCCACAGCAGCAGAAAAGGATACTATATTGCCCACTCAGTATCTAGGATACAATGATGTATTTAATGAAATACAAGCCGAAACCTTACCTCCACATCGACAATATGATTGTCAAATCGACCTGGTTCCTGGAGCGGTGGTACCTTGTGGGCGAATATACGCTTTAACGGAAAAAGAGAACGAACACCTTCGTCAATATCTAGACAAGTATTTGGATCTAGGCTTCATACGCCCCTCCAGGTCACCTGCTGCTTCTCCGCTGTTTTTCATCCCTAAAGCCAATGGCGAATTACGCACTTGCATAGACTTCAGGGCATTAAATGACATCACCATTAAGAACCGTTATCCCCTGCCTTTAATTCCAGTGCTGTTGGAACAGGTGAAAAAAGTGGTGATATTCACCAAATTAGATCTTAAAGGAGCATATCACTTGGTGCGCATGAGAGCTGGAGATTAGTGGAAGACGGCATTTAAAACACGCTATGGGCTGTACGAATATATGGTGATGCCGTTTGGTTTGTGCAATGCTCCAGCAGCATTCCAATACTTCCTCAATGAAGTATTGAGAGAAGTCCTGGATCGGTATGTGGTCGTTTACATAGATGATATCTTGATCTATTCATCGAACAAAGAACAACACGTACAACATGTTGGTCCAGTTCTACAGGCCTTAAGAGAGAACAAGTTGTTCTGCAAACTCAGCAAGTGTGAGTTCCACGTGGACACCGTGGAGTTTTTAGGAGCTATGCTCACGCCCAAAGGTCAAGAAATGGCAGAAAGGAAGGTGTTAGCAGTCAAGGAGTGGCTGGAACCCCAAAACATCAGAGACATACACTGTTTTTTGGGGTTCGCGAACTTCTACCGGAGATTCATCAACCAATTCTCCTAAATGGTGACACCCATCACCCGGTTGCTACGCAAGAAGAATAAGTTTCTATGGGCAGAAGAAGCCAAAGCAGCGTTCGAGGATTTAAAACATGCTTTCGTAACTGCCCCAGTATTAGCCCATCCTAATGCTGAAAAACCGTACATCGTTGAAGCGGACGCGTCAGAAGTAGCCATTGGAGCTGTATTGTCGCAACGTCATGAATCCACGGGGCAAATGCACCCCATAGCCTTCATGTCCCGTAAACTTAACGACGCAGAGAAGAATTACACTGTAGCGGAGAAAGAGCTACTGGCTATAAAATCGGCTTTTGTAGAATGGCGTCACTTTTTAATGGGAGCCAAAGAAAAGATAACTGTATATACTGATCACCGAAACCTCCAGTTCATGCGTTCAGCTAGACACCTCACACCAAGACAACTACGTTGATGTTGTTCTTTGAAGAGTACAATTTTATTGTTACGTTCAGACCAGGGAAGGATAACAAAAAAGCAGATGCCTTAACGCGTCAGGAGTCTATCAGAGAGGAAGATGAACACCAAGAACACACAATCATCAATCCCCAGAAAGTAATTTGTGCCCTACAAACTAACGACTTCTTACGCGACCTTGTGCGTGGAGTTCAGACCTCCAAGTGGAAAACCTGGCTTAGAAGCCATGTTGAATGGAAGATAAAACAAGGCATTCCCATCTAGGGACATCAAATGTTGGTGCCCACCAAAGTCTTGCAGAAACAGGTATTCCATTGGTGCCACGAGATTCCTAGTGCCGGACATAGCGGGCTGGAAAAACCCTAGAGCGGGTCAGTAGACAATTTTGGTGGCCCTCCATGAGACTGGACATTGCGTCATGGATCAAAGCCTGCACAACGTGCATACAAATGAAAACCGATCATACCAAACAAGAAGGGATGTTACAACCATTGTCTACACCCGAAACTCCCTGGGAAAACATCTCTGTTGATTTCATAGTGGGACTTCCTAAAGATCAAGGTTATACTACGGTTTTGGTAGTAGTAGACTATCTCACCAAGATGAGTCATTTTATTGCATGCAAACAAGTACCCACAGCCGGGCAGTTAGCCAAATTACTCCTGATACATGTTGTGAGACTACACGGACTCCCAAGAAAAATAGTATCAGACAGTATCAGAAAAATAGTATCAGTATCAGCAATTTACTGCACGATTCTGGAAAGTGTGGTGTTCCGCATTACAAATCCAGGTGGCCCTCTCTACATGTTTTCACCCACAAACTGACAGGCAGACAGAAAGAATGAATCAGACCCTTAAGCAATACCTACGTTGTTATGTAGATACAAACACTGATGCGTGGGTAGATCATTTGTGGTTAGCAGAGATAGCCTATTATAGCTCCAAACACAGTTCCACGCAAACAACTCCTTTCTATAACATGTATGGGATTCACCCAAGGTTTCTTCCTTTCTTGCACCCCTGTCCTGCATTTTCCCTTCCTGAGGTAAAAAACAGAGTGGCAAACATACAGGAGACATTAAAACAAACTCACAAACAGTTACAAATAGCAAAAGAAAAATACAAAGAGGAGGCTGATAAACACCGGAGACCTAGCCCTATGTACCAAAAAGGAGACATGGTTTGGTTAGCTACGAGAAATATCCAATTCAAGAAAAGTAACGTATTCAATCCTAAGTACATAGGCCCCTATAAAATATTAAAATGCATTAATCCTGTGGCCGTTAAACTGGCTTTGCCAGCCAGTTTACGGATTCACCCAGTATTCCATGTCTCATTGTTAAAACCCTCTGTCACTCCAGTAAAAAAGAAACCTAGTCCTATTTGGGTAAATAGCGAAAAAGAATATGAAGTCGCTAAAATACTAGACACAAAAATGAGAGGCCAACAAAGATGGTATCTGGTTGCATGGAAGGGATATGGACCGGAAGAAAATTCATGGGAACCAGCAAGAGGAATACACGCTCCGAGACTGATTGCTGCCTTCCACAAGAAACATCCACTGAAAACAGGACCAGGACAGGGTGCTCTTTAAGGGGGATGTACTGTCAGACGTACCGCTTTGATCCGGTCCCGCTGTCCCGCCGTGTTCTGCGAGTGGCCGTTCGTGCATGGGTGAGCCGCGGGAGACTACATATCCCATGAATCTCAGTGGCGGCACGTCAGCGTCAACGTCGGCGGGAGAGCGGAACAACATTTAAGCATTTCCGCTTCCCGTGACGTGGCCGATTATTCTGAGTCCCGGGCCAGAGCCTGTCGTAGAAGCATTCCTGTGCTGCCTCAGGGGTCCGGTAAGGGTGCGGTTGCACCACTATTTGTATCGACGTGTTTGTTTCAGTCCTATTGCTTGGTACAGTGGTGCCAGGCATCTTGAGATCTCAGTTCCACGCTCGATGGGCGGAGAGCCCAAAAATCGCCTAAGTGACATACTTAGACGTATGTTTAACCAGGGAGCGCTATACTGATATTGCGCAAGGTGTTCCCCCCGCTGGAGAGACACACGTATGTTGTCTTTTGCGGGTAGTAGGGATACCTGTGATCCAGCGCTAACAATGAAAATTATTCTCCTATATGCTTCGGTCATCCAGGTGCAAATATTTCTCCAACACACAAACTATATCCATATGACGGTGGGGCCCATAACACCGCATATACATTCACTTACTCATTTATTCCCTGGATTTCCTCCGTCCTTCACCTAGGAGAAAACGATTCGCTGGAAGGAGACGGGATACCTCTTTTAACATGACATAATGTTTCTCATTTGCTTTAAGGTATTCCGCTCATTGGTCGATGGACCAACTAGTAGGAATCAGTTGATGGTGATTAAGACCAGCTCAATCACAATAAACTCTTTATCAATTTACCTTAATCATTGAGCTAAAGAATCACTGAGTCATTTGTTTAAAGAATAATAAAGTTTATATAAAGTTTCGAAGCAGGAAATGAGGTTAAGCTTATTATTCAGATTATTACATTTATCATCAATATAAGAATAAATCGAAATTGCAATGCATATCTATTAGACGGAAAAGTAAGGTTGTCATAGTAAGAACCCTAAAAGATCAATTTATCTGTCTTGGAAAAATCTAATAGTTCTAAATAAAAATCTTTCAGAAATAAAAAGGTTCTCCTAAAGCAGCATCTTATACTCAACTGGAAAATAAAAATAACAGCAGCAGCAGCAGCTCGTCAGCATCAGCAACCGCAACTTCACCCATCTACCGCATCTAACTTCTGCAGCATCTCTCTCTCCAGCATCTAACTCTCCAGCATCTTCCCCCTCCCACCAAGAGTAGGTCTTCTTATACCCTAATTATAGCTTACTGAATAAAATGTTGCATCTTCATGGCGTGATTCTTTCTCATTGGTCCACTCATACCCATATACATTTTTAATCAAACTTCCTTGTCTTAACCAGTTCCTTGTGGAATGTCCATGCTTGCATCGTTTCCCACAGTTCATGATTTTGCTCATCCGCTTCGATCAGTCCAATTTGTATCTTTTTCTGCTACTTTTTAGATTCAACAGTTCCGTCCATTTATTCAGTTTGACTTCTCACGCTTCTTGCTGATCATCTTGGCACACATCTGCTCAGAAAGGTCACAATAGCCTTGACCATACTTCCATCTTAGCCTCTCAGCACGAACACGTGGTTATCCTTTTCCCCAGCCTCTCTCCTCTACCACACGGCTTCTTGGACATGCGTACTCTAGCTTTATGGCGGCCATTTTATATCGCTGCTCAACAGGCCTAAGCGCACTATTTTCAAAGATAAACAAATTATTGTTAAAATAAAGAATATAAACCCTTTCGTTTCCCTCCCGTCTTTCTACGTACCCCAAATTAGGTATTACCTAGCAAAAGCAACATATAAAGCCGTCCCTTACTTACCATCACTTTATTTTGCAACCATACGTTTTATTTAAAAGCACAGATCATGCATTTATTATTTAATTAGTACGCAAATATTTATGTTATGTTAGACACGTAAACAATTATAAGTTGATTATTTTGCACACAAAATAGCGTGTTACCTTTAACCCTTTTATATGTAACATACATTGTTGGTTATTTACTTAAACAAACATGTTTATTAATTATTTTACGAAAATTACTTGGAGGTTAAAAAATTTTCATTTACCCTGCTCCATCACCTGCACTTATCAGTAGGGATATACTTTTATATTTTGAAATCTTAAACTCGTTTCCGTGGGATTGCATGAACTCCACAGCTTCGGCGGAACGAGTGCATTGCTATTGCAGTTTCTTTAATCTCTCTCCATTGGCGAGCATGCACCTTATTGAGCTCGTGTGGAGGAGAGTCCAAGGCATATGACATAGTCCTTGGATACTGCATGTTCTTTGAGAGACTCGATGTTGCCTCAATGATACGACAAAACAATGAGAGAGTGTGTGCTAATGTGATGTTTCCAATTGGCGTGTGTTTATTGATTCGTGTTTGTCCTACTGGCATATGTATCGAGTGATTATATAGCATTGTGTGGGATCACGCCAGCACCCAGAGATAAATCCTATTGGATAAAAACGTGGCATACTTCAGTCCTTCCTCCCTTGACGTGAAAGAGGTGGATCGGGCATTTAAGTAGCATAGTCGTTCAAAGGCTATTGTTAACTTTGCTGTTTATGTTTTCTTACCCTACTCTAACAGGGGAATGTAGTAGAGCAGACACAAGCACCAGGCTCTAACATCCTCTGTGAAGCGCGAGACAAGACAAAGGGGGTACGACACTCCAGATGTACATAAATCTAAACTTTTGTGTATGAAAGTAGAGCTCTTACACTTTTACCTATAGGCTCTTACATAAGCTATCCTTTGTTTCCTTTTTCTGTAGCACTACCACATGTTGTAGACCGTTAAAGGAGTTACAGAAATAATAAACACTCCTGGGTTACACGCCACCAAACAGTTATTTTTCTTTACAGGTAAATTACCTTTTTAGAATGACAAATGGTTTAAGTCAGCTTACTGAGGAAAGTGTAGATACTTATTGTCTCACCATTTATTGTTGTTTTCTCATTTGTTCTATAGGTCTCCTTCCCCGCTGTCCCCACCCTTTCCTTCCCTTGCTTGATCACTTCACTGATCTGTGCTGTAAAAGCAAACAAACTTCAAGCTATCAAGAGGTGGGCCGTATTTGAGCAGCATTCCGATCCCGAGGAGTTGGTGAACCCGACACCAATTGTATCTAGCCAAGTTAAAATATTTTATGTATTGCAGTCAATTTATACATATAACAAATACATTTCATTATACATTAGAGACAAAAACAAGTGCCACATTAAAAATCATCATAAAAGCATTAATTCGATTTAATCTGTTGTGTTGGAGTCTATTAATCCTTGTATAATTAGACTCAAACGTTCCCCGAATTTAACAGTAGAAAAAGCATCAACGCGTTTCGGTGTGCTATATAAATTTACGCCACCTTCTTCAGGACTCTTACAATAAATGTCTCTTCTAAAATTAGCACACTGTCATATGTGCCTGTATTAAAACAAAATGTATATATCAGCAACCTAAATGATATATAGCCAATAAGGACAACACCTATAGTTATCTTTAATTAAAAACCATGTACATAAAACCAGAAATTTAAAATGAAAAGTATGGTAGAGGGAACCCCATCTCTTGGTTAATGGGGCCACTCCCTCTCCACTTTGAATAGCTCACTCAATCAAGCCCTATTGCAAACCCAAGGTGTAAGCGCAGGAGACATGCGGCAGCCCCTAAGCAGAGATGTAACTCAGATAATGTGGATATTCAGATAGAACCATTGTCACATTGCTCCCAGTGACTAGATCTTCTGCATGATGATTATTTGTGTGAGCTTAATGGTGTCTTGAACGCCAAATTTGACCCAATCATGTCAAGGTTAGCACTGATTGAATCTCAAGTCTCGCAGATCCTAGACCATATGAATAATGCTGTAACTCCTCACCTGAGTCAGAGCGCCCTACCAGGTTTTGTGATTAACACCAATGATTTAGCCTTGCCACAGATATTAGCTGCGCACTCTAATGAACCAGTCTCTTTACCCCAAGCCCCCCAGATGTTCAGGAGATCAACAGGTGTTTCCTCTGCCCCTCAGCACTTAGGGATGGGTCTTGCCCCTCTGTAGTAACTCACCCCCATCCCCCAAAGCAAGGGTGGTGATCGACCTGCCTCCGGAAGCGACCCCGTATGTGGTAGTTCTAGGGAATGTTCCCCCTTGGAATAACTCGACACCTGAATCATTTGAGGAGCTGAAAAAAAAGTGGTACAATGGTTTAACTTGCGCTCTAACATAGACATGGAGATCTATGGTTCCATTAACATGGTCCCTAGGGTTAACTTGTTGGGGTCTGATAATAAGAGATGGCCGGAGGACTGTGTTGTGGTAAATTTTAATAAACCTACCATTGCTGCGCGTGTCTTAACTACTTTTGGCTCACTTAGACCCTCCAAACCAACCAATGTCCAGGCACTCCCGCTAGGCTTTTTTCACAAACCTGAAATGGTCTGTCTCCCCAGGGCAGATTTATATCTGCCCCGCTGGTGTCCCCAGCTCTGACCTTATCAAACAGATTTGCCCCCCTGAGTAATCTCGAATCTTGTTGAGAAAAAATACCTTCATTCTAGAAGGATATAAAACCTATTCTCCCCTGCAGTGGCCTCAGCGGCGGGGAGGGCTAAAGAGGGACTGATTATTTTTGTTGCAGTGAAGTTATGTGGGAATGTAAAGGATCTCGAATGAGACTCACATTTGTTGCAGGTGTTGAAGCTATCCGCCCCTGGTTTCACACCGCTAGTATTAATACATTTTTACAATGCAAAAGCTGGACCGGGTGAGATATCCAACCTCTCTTGTATATGCTCCGCTATTGAATCCCTGACTGGTACCCAGCTCCTCACCTCTACTATAACATTGCCCTAGGATGATGCCTCATGTAACTGCCCTCCATCCTTCGAGTAGGCTGCCAATTTTGCATTGAAGTACCCACACAAGATATAATAAGGCATTACACCAGCCTCTAAGGGCTGTAAATTTGAAAGAAAAGCAAACCAATGAGTAAAATGAACACACACAGGATTGGAAAAATCATTATAAAAATTGATTAAATAAATATAAAAAGGGGACAGTTTGTCTTCAATAAGCAAAACTAAGAAGGCAGTCACTTCCACTTGCAGGCCCAAGTTAATCCAGATGGAGAGGTTGTGCTTGGCTCTGCCACGAGAAGAAGGAATGGTAGGGCGAGAATAGCAAGCAAAGCCCTTGCAAGATGACACAGAAGTATCCAAGGTTTCCTGCATAACAACATCAAACTTAGCAATATAGGTGAGCCAGGCTGGGTCAGTAATCTTTTCTTTAAGGTTTCAGCTCAGGAGAGTGAAGGGGCAAATTGTTCTTTTCCCCAAAGGTCCCTTCTTTGTAGCCAAAGTTTCCCAAGTGGCAGAACTACGGTACCATCTGAAAGCCAGACTGGGCTGGAAAGGGCTTCATATGGGTTTGTAATGGGGATAAAGAATTGAGGAAGCAAACACAAGGAGATGATGGACGGAGCGCTGAAACTCTACAGACACTCACCCCCAGTCACAGATCTGGGTTGAATCCATCATCATTCTTTAGCTCACTTGGCCACCCCAGTTCAGACCCATTCAGATAAGGAATTGATCCCATTGGTTTGGAATAAGAACTACAGGGCCTCTGGCCTTCCCTGTCTTTAACGGAGCTGGATGTAAAAAGGGTGGCAGAGATTGCTGGTTCCTCACTTCGCTAATAGACCGGGTTACCGAAGATTCCAGGTGGTAAACATTTGTCCGTAAATGAGATGCACAGGGTTTGTAAAAATAGCCCAATAGGACCAAGGCAATGTTACTCACTTCTGTGGTGCAACTTCTAGGCCCAAACAGGAGACTTTGCACCAAAAACGGGGATCTAAAGTTCACTATCACACATTCCCCTAGTGTATCAACTGGGCCTTGCTCAATCCAACCACACCTAAGGGTCAGCATAATTGTATTTAGAAAAACGGAAAAGCAGCCCTTTATAGTGCACAAGCCAATCTAGGGTCTTGTTGTGCAACTCCTCCTTCTGCCAACTACTCAAAGGGGGGACCACGATAGGGACAATCACGTAGAGTCAGGCAGCTGGAGGGAGATTAACTGTAAACTGGCTGGAGATGGAAGTTGGCTCACCGATCAAATGCCCCATCCTTCGAGAATTTCTCGGGACACTGACAACTTCCTCACTGCCTGAATGGAGTGGGACCTAAGGACTTGGCTCTGCTCCGGCACCAGAGCTGATTAACTGATTGAGTTGATTCCTGTGATCGCGCTCTGGTCGTCCTCGGGGGAACAAGAGTAGAAACAGAGGGAATCACCTGGAGGGACTGTGGAGCAGGTACCAGTGGGATCTACGCAAGAGATATGGTCGGCAACTTTTGGGGGGAGCGAAATTTGTACTGCCGCAAGTTGGGCTTCAAAAGATTCCAGACAATAAATTAAAGGGGAAAGTTCAGCACTCAACAGTGCCTTGAGCTTCACATAGCAGCCCTCCATGAAATGTTCCATACATTGAGGACTGAGGTATGAGGTTCTCACAACCCCTGTTGAGGGAGTTGCAGAGGTAGAAAGTTCGCAGACCTACATCACCGTAACCAACTTAAGGTTTGCCTGAGATGCTGTCATATGGCCGTTGGGGTCATTGTCGACATTGCTTAGTTAGCATGAGCTCTGCTGCCATGATGCTGCTTTTGCGCACGTTACTACATGACTCTATTTTGCAAGACTCTGTTTGTGCCTTTCACATGAGAACTGTCTCCTTTCTGCGTTCTCTGCCTGTTCCTGGAGTTTAGTCTGAACATGGAGTGCAAGGTCGATAAACGATGCCCCTTGTTATTCTGTTCTGGTCAGTCCCTAGCACCTAGAGAAAACACGCTAACACAGCTGCGGCTGCTGGAAACTCGTGCTTTGATTTTACGGGGTTGCATGTTGGTTTAACACACACTTGGAGAGGGACCTTTCCAGGAAGAAGAGCTATGCAGTTCCTATGATGTAAAACTACCATCAAGGCACTAAGGTATGGGGTCTGCTGACCAAGCCCAGAGATCTTCCTTTATATAATAAAACTTCTTCTTTCCAAGGGGAGGGTGGTTAGGCCTCATAGTCCTTAATCCACTGTCTGTATACGATGACATCCCCTTTCATAGTCTATGGACTTGCTACAATGCTAATTGTTTTAGGTTTATGCGTTTTGCTGCTGGTAGTGGCTCGTATACTGCATTATAGAGCACTATAGTTAAAATAAACATTTTGAACTATAACAGTGACTCTGTCTATTGATATTGTGGACAAGTACGAGTGAGTGAGCGAAAGGGTACGTCTTGCTACCGCGATTCCTGAGAGAGTCGGGAGTGTTGTGTTCTGGGTTGTCTAATCATTTGTAGCTTCGTGATTATGTAGGAGAACGAATGAGACACTATAGCTAGTCGGTTCTGGGATTTTGGGTACTGAGGCGGTAGGAAGGCTTAGCCCTACACACCGAGGTCCTGTTTTCCTGCGCATAGTTGTGTGTATGTGCAGAATCCCTGCAACAATGCTTTGGTGGAGTTGGCATTATGCTTAGTGCAGGTACCCCTCTTGACTTTCCTGATAGGTGCAGGAATGGGGCACTTAGTATTGCAATCTACCGTGGATGCTGAGTTGGTGACCTTGGTAGAAGCAGAAAGAATGGAACGGGGGTGCTAGAATTATAAGGCATAGCCACTGGGGGCCCAGAAACAATATCCACTGAAGGCATACCTGGGGAAGCAATACTCAAGTATATTGAAAGCCTTCTCTCAGTGAGAGCAGTTTCTGTACTGATGACCCCCATGGCTCTTTCCAGCATACGACCAATGTAGGTACATTTTACAGGAGGAGTAGAAGCAAGATGACCCCCTACAACTTTCTTTTTACCCATTTCAAAACAGATGAATGGATGGTTCCAGGCAATCAGTGGGGCACTATTTCCCCACCCTACTTATTCACCCTAAAAGGGCCCATTGTGTGAGCTAAATGGTGAAGAGCAACTGACTGAGCCCTTTAGGCACGCCAGTTGATGTCAATAGGAAGACAGCTCCCTTATTTTGATCTGCCCTGCAGCCTGCCCTGATAAGGACACGGGACAGGCAGAAAGTAGCCACTCTTGGAAGGAGAACAGTTCCTGACAAAACGTCTGCCTCCCATCTCACTGCTAGCATGCTGAAAAAGAACAGTATGTGGCTGCTGACCAGGTGTCCCATTCAATGGTAAAAGTCAAGTAGTTGGTGCTCCATTGTACATTTTGAGAAAAGAAAAAACACAGGCTTAGTGAAAAATACACACTGAAAGATAGAAAAAGAAGAAGAAAATACCCAGATGCTATTTGGGCACAGGATACCCATGTACAAACTGTTTCATTTAAGTAGAAAATGTATTACCCAAATTAAACAATCAAAAACAATCATAAGACAATAATGGCGCTCATGGGATTACACAAACAATACGGGATGTACAAATGATACAATATGTAATCAAACAAAGTGGCTGAGGGAAAATGTACAAAACCGGGGTTCTGGAAAAAACAGAAACAACACACAGCAAAGAATGCGTCCTCTTCATTTAAGGCCACATTGAGGCGTCGATGGCGTTTCGACCCAAATTAACTTAGAGGGTCATCATCAGGACAA
This sequence comes from Calotriton arnoldi, assembly GCA_963921515.1. NCBI lineage: Eukaryota > Metazoa > Chordata > Amphibia > Caudata > Salamandridae > Calotriton > Calotriton arnoldi. The sequence goes on from CAWUFW010000842.1 coordinate 1,841,035, forward strand.
AACAACGAACATAGGAGCGTCCAAAGAATTTTCAATAAAACATCTGTATCAAGAAATGAATCCTCTACAGTATAAAAGGAAGCCTAAAGTGCAGAAGGTACAGAGCTTCACTGCAAATTGAGGAAGTCGCACCTTGGTGACATATCAGGAAGCTTGTGGGGATGAAGGATCTGCGTGGAGAATCAGGAAGAGACTCCGTTCAGCCACTAAATTAACTGTTCCTTAGATTGAATTAAAAACCGCACTGATGTATGACATTCAAGGGGCAAGTAATTATATGTTAGTCCGGAAGGATTCAGAAGATTGTTCCAGGCGACAGGACAAGGTAAACTGTTCTCCAAAGTGAACAGAATTGGAAATGGGTCAAGTTGAGTAATTACGGCATAGGGACCAAGCTGGTATTCGACATTCCGGTCGGTGGGATCACCTAGATGCCCCTGTCAGAAGCCGACCGGTCCCACCAGCATAACGAGCAGAATCACATCCGGACGAGAAGCCGGAAAGAATTTATTTAACTTAGAAAAGTTTTCTTGTGGTGGTTATTTTGTATTGCTTTATCATTTTAAGTGTTATACTTGAACCCTTGTTTGGATTCCAGTGTTACTTTGCCCCAGGTTCAGGTCTTAGGGCTGCCCCTGTTGTTCGTAACTCCATTGTACATTTTGACATGAGATTACTGCGCAGAGCAGCCCCATGCTTCTCCAAGCCACCTTGAGGCAACCAGTATACAAAGCGGTGGCAGGGGCTCAAAGGCTTCTATTGTATGGGGGGACCGACAGCAGGGGGACCCTGGTGTGGAGGAAATGAGCCTGTTATATGTTTTAGTTGACAATCCCTTTGCTGGTGAAGGTTCATTTCCTATGATAATGGTCGAAGTAGAGTATCCCCCGTTGTCGCCCCATTTTTAAACACCTGTCCTGGTCACACTCTGCAGGCCCTGTAGAAAGGGGATAGTCAGTAGCATGAAGAGATCCATTACCTAGAAAAATACATAATGCTAGGGAGCAGGAGTCGTTCCCATCTGTAGAGGCTGATACCTTTGAGCCAACAGATATTTTAGTGTAGCATTCAGTGACAAATAAACGTACTAGCAAACAGTTATGAAAGGTTTCCCACTCTTGGGCAGGCAGAATTGTACAATCCAACAATACCTGTTTGGGCGAGGAGCGGATCGCCAAGGAAATCTGAAGTTATGTGAAATAGGAGGGCTCCTGCCTCAGAGGTGGATGCTTTAAAAAAGCTTCTGCAGGCTTACTGAATTGTGTAGACACCAGCGCCCCAGGAGAGAAATCCCATTTGAAATACTGTTTGGCACAGCCTGATCTATAGCCCCTTAAGCTGTCAGACAGTGATCAAGCCGTTGACACATAAAGATGCCTCTGATAAAGCACATCATGAGCATGGACAGTCCCATGAATAGGTTAACTTGAAAGGGCTATACTCTGAGAAAGATGGCTGGCGAGAGTAGGAGGAGGATTCTGGGTTTGACTGTGAGGACCTCAGACACTATGGGACCTCGGAGTGCACCCAGACTCCAAATGTGGCACTGTATGTTCATTCACACCTGAGGAAACAAGTGGACAAGAAAACCTGGAATAGATGCTGGGTGGAGAGCTGCAGCCCCTCTATTAAGGGGAGAGTCACAAGCACACCAAAATAGATTCTACAATGCTCAACTTTATATGGGAGCACTCCAAAGATCATAAAAATGTTTTTTTTACAAGTTGATCATTTATGCCAGTTCAAGCTACTTGATATGAGGGGTCCACTAAAAAATTCTAGATACATCTAATCGAACTAGAGCATCAGGCTGGACATTTGATAGGCTGGATTCAGAGACCCCTGTGTATGCTAGGCACCCTTAAGAGCATTATTGCTCCTGAGCGACATAGATCCAGGTTCCATAATGTGAAATCAAAGTTAGGCGAACTTGCCATATAAGAATGGAGCCCGCAGTGCAAGGTCGGTTATTTGGGGATCCCTTTGTCAAAGAGTTTGTCAGTACTAGGGGTGTGTGATTTTCTTTAGTCAAAACTACGCTTAATTGGACACAATTTTACAAAATATTATTGTTGGTATTGTAGATGAAAATTGAATGTGTGGACAAACATCACAAATGTGTCAAGTATTGCTGGTATAAATAAATATTTCACCTGGGCCTAGTCAATACCTTCACAATGATTCACAAGATGCAATCTTATTTGTGCAAAGCTTTCCTAGCAATGTTTTTCAGAGGGCCGGGCAGTGTCAGGGAAACTTGTCCGGCGTAGGTCAATAACAAGGTTAAAAAGATACAATTTTCAATGCAGGTTAAATACATTCTTCACTTCCCGAGATAGTGTCGAAAGAAGCCATTATCAAAGGCGATCCAGCAGTTACTCCTCCCCTTCGAGTGATCCTCCCCTTTTATTTCCCTGTTAAAGTGGGGTTCTCCATGAGTGGGAGAAGATCACACAGGATGCGTGGGTCTAACAGATAGTATTGTAGTTTATGATCGAGGTCTATGAAAGCCTCATTCACTCAGTCTAATCTAGGCCTACCTTTTTTCCCGAGCTCAGTAAGATTTAGTGATGCAGATAGAAGAGTTGAAGATAACAGTTGAAGTGAGGTAGGTTGTACAGGGATTACCAAATAAGTTTTTATCAGCAATACATTTTTCATGTAGAAGAAAGAAAAAGCCATGAGACCCGTGATCAACCTTAGAGAGTTTAATGCCTGGCTCATTTACAGTTATTTCGAGATGGAGACAATTCACCTCCCGAGGGATATTATACATAATGGGACATGAGTGGGATAGAATGGACCTAAAGATGCTTACCTTGTGCCTTCTGATCTCTCCTCCTCATGAACATTTTTGGGGATTTCTGTGCTAAAAACATGGGTTGTGTTCTTTTTTGAAACCATGGATGCTAATATGCAATTAAAGAAAAGAATAACCCCCACTTTGTTACTGAACAAATTACTTTTAACGGGATGTTTCTGGATATTTGGCCTCACAATTGCCATAATCAGTATATAGTTAGTTGTACACATTTTGCCTTCCCTCATAGAGATGTTTTAAGAAATAATTTGTTTTGGCACTGAATATGTATATTTTGAAATGTGTGAGTCATGGTTACAAATCATAGAACTGAGACATATCTGTGCACCATCACCAGTGTGTGTCAACTGGTGGTTATTGTGAAAAATATTTGAGAGTGTTTAAAAATATCTAGAGAAGTTTACAAGTTTTGGCACATTCTCAATTACTATAAGTTTCTATTTGAATACCTGCTTATTGTGTAGCCCTTTTTCTAGAGATAGTTTAATGTCTAATGGAGTGCGAAGAACAGGATAAAGGGCTGAAATGACGATTTTTCTATTACTTCCCAGGTACATGGTCAAGTGTTTGTATGTTCCTCCCTCCCTATCTTAACAATTTCATCACTTTTAACCCTTTTGGTGAATCTTTGTGAGGTCTATGAGTCTGTGTCAGTTGTGTGATAGTCATTTGTATGATCATCTGTGGTGACATGTTTTTAAAGATTCTTTGTCTAATGACATTTGGAGTTACTGAATTAAACCAGATTGGTTTGTTTGTTTAATGTGGTTTTGTGATCCGTCAATCAATGAACAACAGTTTCTGCGCTCAGGGCCTCTCTCCTCAACTGGGATGGGGATTTTCATACCACCACCTTGTCTGTTGCATGTAGCTCACCTGCTCTCTATTGGCTGTGTGTTACCTGTCACTGCCCTCGCCCATCACTGAAGCCCTTGGGTGATGAGAAGCAAGTTGCTGAAGGCAGCGGTAGGGACACTGAGGGCTCAGTGAATAGGCACTTCAACAACATGTTTTCCATGTGTCAGGACAGAAGCCTCCTGCGTTACCAGGCGGCAAAGTCAATTTCACTCCAACAAACTCTGGGCTTTGCGATTAAATGGGAGAAGTCAAACCTCCAGCCCACTAACAGGATAATGATCCTGGGCTTTACAGTAAACTTGGTGGCAGAGACAGTGATCCTTCAAAATTCTGAAAGATTGCAAAGAAGCAAAGGCATAAACCATTCAAGGGCAATATCTCCCTCAGACATTTATAAAGGGTGTTAGGTGTAAGCGCTCATGCAGTGGGCTGAGAATTCTGCACGTAGGAAAGGATACTTTTTATTCGAAGGACCTGGAACTTATTGGGGGAGACCAGAACAGAGGTCCTCTGGTGGCTGGGGCAGTGGCGTAGCAAGGGGCGGGCGAGGGGTCAGACATGAGTTTTGGGGGCAGCAGCCTCCCCCCGCTCTTACCTTCGGCTGTCTCGGGGGTGGCAAACGCAGGAATCGCCAGCACCCCTGCTCCTACATGCGGCTGCCGGCAAACACAGGGACCGCCATGGGCGGCCAAAGGTCTAGCTATGCCACTGTGGGGCACGTTCTACTTGGAACCGCTGAACACATTTTAAGAGGGCCCTGAATGTGAAAATAGAGTCAGATACGCGAAATCGGCCTGGGAGATCCAAATGTTACATGGATGAAGCATCTTTTCATATAAATTGTCAGAACGTCGGGCAGGTTCTTTTGCCTTAGTTAAAAGGACTTGCATGGTACGTTGCTCAGTGTTACAAACTACAAAAGATAGACAATGTTTTGGCTGTCATGTACATAAATTGTCTAGGAAACACCCGGTTCAAAGCAGAAGCTTAACACAGGCAACTGCAGCCTGGGGGGGCAAACCTTCAGGGGGCTCCATTTCTTCAGGGGCACCCACTCAGCCCAAGGCCAATAAATATCTGTGAGATATAGGTGAGTCAGAGACTCCTCAGCACCTTTTGCAGCGGGACTCGTCATTTTGTGTTACCCCACTCATTGAAAGTCCTAGAAAACTGCTAAGCAGATCTTGCCCGGGAGTTCTGGCAGCCACACAAGATGACCCCAAGCAGATAAGGCCCATTTTTGCAGAACCTCTTCTCATCATAACTGAACACTCAAAGACGGTTTTACTTTAGTTAAAGCCTGGGTTCAGAGGTGGTGATGGTGAATTAATTCCTGTAGGATTGGTTGGAGGGGACCAACTACGCTTTTTCCTAGTTATTGATAATTCCAAAACTAGTGGATGTAGTGCCAGTGATGGTGATTGGGAGTTTGCATGTTTGTTTCCAATTATCTGCCCTCCTTCATCCATGTGATTCCGATGTCTCCTTGGGGAGAGTCCAATCTACAGTTGAAGGAGGGTCTTCAACAGGTCATTGTATAGCCAATTAACAAGGACGATAGCAACATTTTGGACTTTCAGGGCAAGCCATATTCTAAATTGAACAGTCCTGGTAAAGGCTTACTGGACCATTAACCTGAGGAGGTCAACTATCCCGGCTAGGGAGGTTGCAGCGGAAGGAGGAGCATGCCTTTGTTTTTTGAGTGCTCAAGGGCATCCGATTGCCCATTCTCCTCCATTTTGTAACTTTGTGGCGATTCACAAACAATTGCAATGATTTTTCGATGTCAATCACATAGCTAAATCTAAGGCTTGGTGATCATTGACTATTTTCCTTTGGCTAGAGCCCACTACTTTTTTTCCGATTAAACCAGGATGGTGTTTGGAGTGCTTTCATTTTCGGATTAGTGTTTGGGATGATATGCTTGGGGCTTGTGCTGCTATATGTTTGTTTAAGAGTAGTACGATTTATTGGTGGGAGTGCTACCCTTGGTATTGCTTAAACTGTGGTTAAACGTGATGACTCTTCTGTTTCCTTATTTATTTGTTTATTTATTTCTTGTTTCTTTTCTCTCTCTTTTCTTTCTTTCTTGCGATTTTATTATTCCTTATTGAGATCTTATTTATTATAGTGTTTATGAGGTACATTATGGGGTACATTGTAAGTTATTGAAATTGCTTTTGTGTATTATAAAAATCCCAATAAAGAAATGTAAAAAAAAAAAAGCTAAATCTATCCCAAAAAAGAATTCAGCAAGTGCATATATAGGGGGGTATAAAAAATCCTCAAAGACCCCCCTATTTACTGGGGATGTACGATATTTCCTTGTGGAGAAACGGGTAATTACAAAAAGCTACTTGCCGTTATAGAACACATCTGAGGCCAAATGAAAAAATGTATAGATTTACTGAAAATTAAAAATTTAATTCAATTATAATTAGACTTGAAAAACACACATTCAATCTATATCAGAAATAAATCAGAGGATGAGGAATGTGCTATTTTTCCACAGAGATAAAAAAAAATCCTAAAATTGTGGATATTAACAGAAGGGTGACCTGAGCAATTGTAAGGCAATAGCTCTAGAGTGAAACAAGAATGCACGTTGTTTCTAAAGATAAACAGACAGAAAGATGTATGAGAAAATAATAAAAATGCGTGTAGCGCGCGTAATCAAATCCATTGCTCCCGAAAACAAAGCGTAAGAAACAAAAAAGAACAGCAAACAAACTGCGCTGCACCCTCGGCACAACCATAGTAATGTGAAATTAACACAAGCAGCTGGCATACACTGCCAAGGGATAGATATCTCGCTGACACAGACCGCCTAGGACAGAAAATGCTGGAGGGCTGCAGTCTGGGGCTGATATCATGACATGCCGTGATTGATAGTGACATTGAAGACCCGGGAGCCGGCAGGCCACACACCCACACAGCCATTGTAGGCCTGGGCAAGCACACATGTCACAGGACACTCCTCTGTGGCTGCAGCATTTGACCTATACAATGATTGATGATAAAGCTGAAGCGATGAGAAAGACTGGCTGGCCGAAGAACACAGACACACTCGGCCGGAACTGAACAAGCAACAATTGTGTGGGGCTATCTGCAACTGTGTTGCTGACCTACACGTCACCATTTTAACTTGGGTGAATCACTGGAAAGATATTTTTTGCTTTGAAATTAAGGAAAACAAAGTTACATTCGAGACTATTTTTTTCGAATAGATGGTTTTTCTTGCACTTGATTTCTTCAAAACTGATAATTGTATTCTTATTTCTATGCGGTCTATGTACCTATTGCAATATATCTGTTCATCAAGACGACAAAGTTAGGAAACACATGTTAAAATATTACCACTATGGACCCCAGATTTTCTTATGTTTATGTGGACAGCCTCTAACTCGGTAGATCGACTCTTCCAGGTGGCGGCATCTATCCATGCTTCTTATTCAGTCTTGTATCGGTGGGGCTACCTCAGAAGCCAATGTTTGGCCATATCTCTTTTAGCGAGAAAAATTACCATTCCATTGATGTTCCCTCCCCTCGGGTGCTTCTAAGCTCCTCCATTAGCCCCAGGACTATCACTATGGGTGAGGAGTCCACAGGCCTACCCACCACCTTGGATGACTGTTGCAGGATAGTGTATCAGTCTGCTTGAATCTGCTGCCACTGCCATACCACCTAGTAAAAATCTCCTGTTTCCATGTGGCACCAAGGACATTCTGTCATGGGGTCCTACCCATCCCCCAAAGTCTGTCCGTAGTATTGTAGAGACTGTAAATAATGAAGTTGGATCCAATGCTACCTCACCAATATTGCTAGCTCCCGAGGTGCTATCCTTGCGTCCCTCCTCAAGTGGACCCAGGTTTTTCTCCCATTTAGACTGCCAGGTGCCAGCGGTCTTTCCCACCAGTGCTTTTTGCAGAAGACGAGATGGCTGAAAAGACTATGAGAAGCAGGGACAGAACTGGTATGAATTAGTACTGTGCTGTCCAGTGGATTCTGTAGCAGAATAATCACCCTGCTCGATAGACCTAGTATGATAGAATATGGATTTGTTGTTTGTTTTGCATAGCAGCTTCAGGTGTAAGCCTATGCTGCTTACTGTAGAGTTGCCAAATCAGCTCATATCCTTGATGGGTTTTCTGAACCCAGACACTAACTAAAGTTTTATATGTCATCCTTTTAATAAACAGAAACTTATGAAGCGGAGCACTGAAGGTTGGAACACACTGTACTAAAATGTCTTTTAGTGAGACTCAGAGGAGCAATGGTCTTTGCACTTCTCAACCACACTAATCCTGAAAAACGTGTAGGCCAGGCTGTTTTATCAGCAAAAGACTCGTAGATATTGGAGGTGCGGAAGAACCTGCACATGAAGGTCATACTGGTGCAGGACAATAGACTTCCTACACAAGCATTGGAAGCAGCACCAGGCTAATTTAGTTATTAGAGTTCAAAACCCTGAGGTTTCCTGCTTTTGCGTTGCACTTCAACATGAGTCACAACGCACCTATTTCTATTTAAGTTATTTTAGAGGCGTTTTGGCCGATTGAAATAAAATTGAGCTCTGTCCAGTGGAACATAATGCTTGAAAAAATTGGTAAGTGCACATGTGGGCAAATATGAGAGATCAGATCCAAAGGAATTTTACGAGAGGATAAATATGAAGTACATCCCTGAATATAAAATGGGAACATAGGTTTTCTACGAAGACCTACTCATGTGCCGGGTTTTGTATGCACAGGAGATCTCAGTGCAATGAAGGTCACACAAAGACCTTCAGACTTAAGTCCTTAAGACTAATATTGTTAGCCTGTCCTTAAGACTCAAAGGGATAGCCTGGTACAGAGATACACAAAGGTCTTGCCTATGAAATCACATAAGTTGACAGATGATGACAAAACAATATATAGTTTGAAGTGAGAATCCAATTGTTGAGCCTCTGCACTCAAAATATAGAAATACATTTTCCAAGTTAAGGCTAATCCTAGCCATGCTTGAGGTAGTTGTGCATTACACAAATGGCAACACCAAAACATAGTACTGTATACCACAAGGATATTTGGAGAATTTCTACTGGACGTTTGTTCGTTTGCTATTTTCTCAGTAATCAAGACATTTCTTTTAAAGTTCACTGGATGAAAGGGATTGTGACTGTATTAGTGGCGCCGGACGTAACACTTTTTTTTTTTTTATCTTTGTATCTAATAGTTGTCCTGAGTAAGATTCAAGACGCTCGAGATTATATTTTAATGAAGGAAAACAACCAATAGCCCCATGATTACTTCGTACAAGTACAAGCCTTTAACTTCATTCAGAATATTCTGACTCAACAAAAGCCAAAGTACTATTTTTCTATAATTATGAACAGTGTAAAAAATATTTATGACAAAATACAATAAAATTACAGAGAAACTATTTACCAATACAAACAGAAAGGCACTTCCACAGATAGTAGTCAAAATATGTCATAGGGCTAATTCATTCTCTCATAGTTTTCATACATAGTTTCAGTTAGTAGGTGCGTTAAGTATTACAAGATTATTTTTCACTAAACCATCATAGGAATGGAAGGCCATCATGGACAGAACACCCCATGCCAGTCCTCATCTGTTATGCACACATTCATCGACCGCTTTCGAAATATCAGTTATATCAAAATAAAATTGAGAAGGAAACATTTCGAACAAACTCTCCTCTAGGTTTTCTTAATCAATGCATTTAAAAAGGTTTATCCCAAACACTAATGAGATAGTTGTGTTTTTGTGATAATGCTGTCAGAGACGTTCAGGGAGCACAAGGCAGATAGGGGCTACTGGGCCCTAATTGTGGTGGTTGAGGTTGTTTGCTACTTGTGTCTTGGGGCCCTCCTATTATTGCTCTGCAAACTGGGCCAAGTACAACCCCTACCACACTGACAGGGTAGCAAGCGGTCAGAGGCTTCTCAGGGAGGTAGAGGCGGGCAGCATTTGCTCAGAATTCAGCAATCAACCAATAGACACAATAACTTCAATGTCTGACCCAGTGCTTTCCTTTTAGATAAGAAAGTAATTTCACAGCTGTAGTCAATACCACACAAATGAATCCAGTGTACAGAGTGGTGACGTTGGTCACAACTCTTTTGTGGTTGCTATACCCCTTATCCTACTTCATGCTCTCTATCCCTTGGTCGGGTGAATCTAGTTGAATGTGTCCCCCAGCAATTATGGATAATAAAACGCCAGTGCAGATTTTGGTTCGTTATAAGTTAAATTTGCAATTAGTTCAAGAATCTGTTCAGGTTCTTACCCCTAGTGGTGTAACAAGTAGGGAATAAGTATTTTAGCCCTTTGCGCTCTTTTAAGTCAAACTTGGTGGATCACTCCCACCACAGGCAGAGATTGTAATGATTGCATATAGTTCAAAGGTGGAGGCCAGGCATGGCCCATGTCTCATCCAAACATGGCAACCCAAGTTGATCTGGTGTCACTTGGCTCATCATAGCAATTGCAAATCCATCCAGGATCACTGAGTATTGCGAGGCGGTTGCTGCTCCGACCCGGATGATCAGTACACTGAAACAGTTGTAGCTATTATAAAGTTGATCAGTACATAGAGGTGGTTGCAAACCCCGACTAGGCCAAACAGTACGCTGAGGCAGCTTCAGCCACGACAGGGCTGGTCAGTCCACCAAGGCAGCTGCAGCCCCGTCCAGGAAGATCAGTGGAAGCATATATACTTTCGTGGTTTTCGCTGGGAACGGCATAGAGACTAGGAGGCTCTCTGCAGCGCAGGACCTCCTGGCTTCACTCTCAGGAAGTCCACTTTCTCTGGGTGCTCCTCAGACCCGTATATGCTGAGCTTCTTGTCCTGGACAATCTCTCCCTCTGCAGGGCCAGTCAGACTCCTTACCTCTTTCAGCAGGCATACAGGTTTTTAGACACTAGGTAGACCCTCAACTCCTTCAGCCTAAATTGCAGACTTTACGTGATCTCCCCTCACCTCTGGGTGACTGGCTGTCACACAGCAGTCCTTAGAGTACTCTGACTCCCTTGGCCATGAAGAACCTGGAACCGGAACAAAGGCGGTGATTTGTATTCCATTTTTATACACACTTTCAGATAGGGACATGGATGCACTGTCTCAAACTTCATAACCAGTTTGGGGCAGTTCTCTTTCAAGTTTCTTTTTCAGGCTGCTCTCCAGACACAGCCTTTGTGTTCACAGCAGGTAGGACTGGGCCTGTCTACAAAAAGGAACACCACAACATGTGTCCAATGAAGTGTGAGGCTTCTGCACATGGCTGAAGCCATGATATACAACACAGCAGGCCTGACCCAGAAGCTTCCTCACCTTGAACAATAGTACCTTCAGTACCACACTTCACCATACCATCCACCAAAAGGCGCTGCTGTGAAAGTACTAATTACCATTCCTTTACTAACAAAGTCTTCATGGAAATTCTAAAGGTAACTTTATCTTCATCCACATCTATTCACTTCAGTGTCGGTCTCACCACCCTCCAGAGCCACAGAACAGCAGGCAATGCACTTCCACTATCTCAGGAAGCTATCCTCATTCCCTATCTTGTGCAATACTAAGCCATGGGCATCCAAAATGGATCGCACTGGTTTCAGTACTCAGACTCCTACACACTCCTAGTCCTACCACTAATTATGTGCTATACACATCATACACATGCACATGACAAATACTCAGAATCTCCGGGCAAGGTTCTGGACATTCACATAACATGCGAACTTTGTGCAAGAGAGCCAGTAGGCCACACTCTCACTGAGTCAGATAAAATGTGTGGTTACACTATTCATCACAAAACATGGTTTGCTGCCACCAATGTTTTATGTGCTACATCGGGGACAGTAGTACTCTATCCACTATGAGAATACACTTGGTGCGCCCCTCCAGGTCAAATAAAATGTCCTGGACTTCAAATAGTCAACGACCCAGGCCTCTGTGTACATGCTAGATTAGCATGACACCAGGGTCTAACAGCAAAACTCAGGATACCAGGTACGTTAGTACTTGGGCACTCAGGGCAGGGGAACATGCCCCAATAGATGTTCACTAGAACTTTTTTTGTATATGTATTCTGGGCATGTTAATCTGAATGTGTGTGGCACTTTGGCATCTGGAAATGAGACATTCTCCTATGTGCACACTATGGTAGGCAGTATACCCTATATGTGGACTTGAAAGATGTCAGTGCAAATATATAGGGGATCGGGACCCCTTGCTCAAGAGTACAGAAATGGGCATACCATCTTCATACGATCAAGTTTTCCCTGGGAGTTATAACATTTTCTATCTTTTGGACTCCGTTGGGAACTTAAAGGTACTGTAGGATGCTATCGAGTCTAGCCTCTGTGGCTGCTGTATCCAAGCATACTATGCAAATATTCTGTTAGGGGTCAATTTATATTCTGTATTTCCAGGAAGACATTTTGGATTACAGGAAGGATATGCAAGTGCACCATAGATATTTGAGATTAGTGTTGCATAGGTTGAAGAGCAATGAGTTTACAATAAAGAAGAGCAATTGTCACTTGAACGTTGGTGCTGCTACTTCCTGGGATACACCTTTTCTGGCAATGGAGTAAAACTATACACTGATCTGTAGAGCAGTAAGGAAGACTGCAGACCCCAGAAACTGATAATGCTCTGAAGTAATTCCTAGAATTATCAGAGTATTATTGGAAGTTTGTGAAGAATTTTGCTGTCAAAGTAGATCTTTTGAGAAACTTACTTAAGAAAGGGGTTCCATTCAAGTGGACAGATAAAGGTAGTATTTCAGTTGAGGAAGTGATAACACAAATTTGCAGAGCGCCATCTTTTGGGGAGGTTTGATCTGATGGAACATACCATCCTCATGGGGCATGCCAGGAACATCGGTATTGAGAAGTGGAGAAGAACTACTCTTTAGTTAAGAGAGAAGCTTTCAGATGTTTCTGGGTCATTTAAATTGTTTTGTGGGTGTGCACCATTTGTGTACACCGCTTATAAACTGTAAGGACGGAGATACTTCCAAACCTATCAGTCATGAACTCGAAGCTGTATATTCAATTAATTGTCATTCTTTTTGTTTATTCAGTTAAGAATTTTCAATTATATTTCAATTTAGCGTCTTTAAGCTTCCTAATCATGTTTTAACCTATAATCCATCAATGTTTGGAAAATGATATTTCCCCAATGCACCCCTCAGGGGAGACTAACGGAGCACTCACATACATTCTGTTGCCTTGCAGTTTTCTAGCTGGGAGGTGGTGGGCTGGCAGCAGGAGTTATGTGGAAGAAGCCACTACACCTTGGCTGCTACTTCACTACGAGCCGTTCCCCTGAGGAAGAGGAGTTTCCTCGAAATGCAGGGAGTTGCAAGTTCGTAAATATTGAAAGATTATACTATAAACCTGGATTTTGAAGATTAAGAACTCTAAATGGAAATATAACTATGAATGCTCAAATGAAAAAATGAAATTATTTTAATATGGTTAACTGTTACAGTTTTGATGATATGATGGATGGGTTTGGAAGTGTCCTCAGCCATAAAGTTTATTGTTTATGGAGAAGTTGCCTTCCCTTATGATAACTCCTGAGATTTTAAGTTGAGTTAAAAACAGCAAGTGTCCACGTTACTATAAAACACACTGATTATAAGCCATTAGTATTCACTTTTACATACAAACTGGACTTTGCGTGTTAGGACTGGAGGGGTGGGGGGTTTGCCCAGAGCAAGAAATGTACCAGCTGAATGCTTGTCGAGACTGCCATTGGTCAAGGAAGAATGTAAAAAGACTGGGGAGTTTGTTTTGGTGTTAAATAAGTTGCGAGGTGTAATAAATGAGTAGGATCAGATTTGGAGTGTTGGAGTTAGTGAAGGAGAAAGTTGTTTCTGGCTGGCTGAAGGAGATTGCCAGGGTGTGAGACAAAGAAGTTTTGGTAATTGCAAAATTAGATGAGTATTGATGGTGACATTTTTTTTAAGAAGGAAAGGAGAGCCTCCCGAGAAGATGTATCAGAAACTGATTGAGTAGGTGCATGATGGGCTTTTTGGAATGAGCTTCATCAAAAACAGAGTGAGGTCTCAATATTGTCAGCCAGGAATTCATTTGCAGGTTGAGCAGGTGATGAGAGGTTGTATGATGCAGCCAGGGATAAGTGAAAGGTAGTTTGGGCACCAGCTCTCATGCAAGTGGGAGTTCTGGATAGGTCCTGGGTAAAACTTGCCTTAAATTCTCTTCGGTACTGTTGCTGGTTGTGAGAGAGAAGATAGCTGTTCTTGCTGACTACCATTTGAGATGGGTGAAAGCAAGAAGAGTTAACATGGTGACTACTAAGGTTCTTGTGGAGTTTTTCTGGGAGGTATTGTTTGGAAGACAGAATGCTAGAAACCAGAAGAAAATAGAGATTTCCTTTAAGAAAGGTCTGTGAAACATTTCAAGACAGCATTAAACTATCCTAGAGAGAATGCACTGGGTGAGCCCATAAATCTTTTGGCAAACGAGACTTTGCAGATGGAAAAGAGGAATGGGATTGCAATACTTCTTTATGGATGTGTGGTGAAAACATATGTAAGCTCCCTGCGCAGAGGTGATGGTAAGAGTCATGTTATAACACAAAAAATACAAGGTGAGGTATGGGCTCCGTAAAGGGGTAAACAATTTTATTACAAGACCGGAGGCTACCATTATGCAAATACTTTTATTTGCTGTCCCAACATGCAGCCCTTTAAAGAATGTTAATACATCACAATACATAGAACATTAACAATATCATAAGAAGACAGTGCACACTCCCATCTTCCTCTTTTGTTCGCTGCTCCTGACACAGCTAAGTACACTTTTCATTCGTGGCATTATTGCCTATTTATTGTATCTATTAATATTGATACTGTTTATGTATTGTTGGTATTATGATGAGCTTTCCTTAGGCTTGTTTAGCTGATGGCTCTTTTGCCTACTGTGCTTCGTTAATATTTGTATTAACCCCCTTCCTTTTAAGTTAGACTCCTCCCATGTCCAATTTATGGCGGGGAATGGCTTGTACTTTGTGTTATTTTCCGATCGATTTATGATCGTCAGAAGTTCCAGGTAAGCGTGTTTTAATGTGTTTCTTTTCTCCCCATACCGCTCTGCGGCCTGCCATCACGACGTGCGATCCCGCCGTCTGATTTAAAGCTTCAAGCCCGTTTCTGGGCTTTGTAACTCCTCAATTGTTGGCAGAAACCCCGTTGTTAATAAAAAAATTAAAAAAAGAGAGAGAGACGGAACTACGCCTGCATGATTTGACTCCCCCGCGTCTCCTAGCAACTTGCTGGTAGACGCGGGAGCGAGCCACTGTTTCCTGCACATGCATCCTTGGTGGCGCGAGGCTCCTCTCCAGCTCGGCGGCACGTTACCTTGGTTACGGCCCCTTGGCTCGAGCGCGTAACGGGGCCTGGTCGAGCCGGAGTCTCTTTCTGCCTATTTTAATAACCTAAAGACTATTGTAAGCGACTGATCGCCACCCGGTGGTCTTTTAGGTGCACTGCTAATTTGGCCATAAGCTTTATTGTGTCAAGTAAGGAATCTTTTAATTTCAGCGGTGTTCTGACTTTAAGGTGTGAAACCTGCATAAAACTGTGAGTAAGCCTTATTTAACGGTTGAATATATTTAAGACATCCTGTTTGAAAAAGAGATGGATGCTAATGCTAATAACCCTCACAGCCCTCTAAGGAGCTTTTGGGTGATAGCTTGAAGAGGTTACTTGGGGAAGAACTAAAATCTTCCGTTAGGGAGGCGGTTGACGCCGCTTTAACTAAGAGGAAGAGGGTGTCCCCTGTCGAAGAGATTTACTTTCTCTCTCTGACGGAGACTCTCCCTCTACCTCTGGACCGCAGAAAGGAGGAAAGGTTTCCCAGAAAAGGAAACATTTGAAAGAGGCATTTACCCATGCGAATGATCTTGGTAGCCCTCACGCTACAATAGATAATGGTGCTCATAGCAGCACAAGAGAGAAATCCCAATACCTTGGGACAGAGAGAAGAGTTGCCCGTAGCGGCATGATAGAGATAGGTAACCTTTACGGTACAAATGATTTTGACGATTCCTTACATACCCATCATGAATCCCTGGATCATGAGGATTTGGACATGGATGAGTTTATTTTT
Organism: Calotriton arnoldi; assembly: GCA_963921515.1. Classification (NCBI taxonomy): domain Eukaryota; kingdom Metazoa; phylum Chordata; class Amphibia; order Caudata; family Salamandridae; genus Calotriton; species Calotriton arnoldi. Next base: position 1,856,863 of record CAWUFW010000842.1, read on the forward strand.
GATCCTCAGGATACATTGGAGGATTTTGATATAGATCTGGACCAGCCTTCCACCTCTTCTACTATTGTTAAGGACCCCCTCGGTGGGGAGATGTTTAATCCTACTTCCATTCGTCTCCCCTGCAGTTCCGAATGGTGGCCAATGGACCACGTCGGAAAATATCTTTCACAGTGGGTGAAAAAACCTTTAGACAAAGAAACTCGCAACCTTTTACGCAACGAGTGTCCTCGTCCCTCCTCTGAGGACAAGGTTTGCAACACCCCCAATCTTGACCCCGAATTGATCACCTTCCTCTTCAAATCTGGGAAGGACCCCAGAAAAGGGATTGAGAAATGTTTGAAGCAGTGCGAAGACAAACTGCTTGATGTACTTGGACCCTTGTCCAAGATCCTTGATATGACTGAAGAGGCTAGGGCCAATAATATCCCGGTCAACATCGATCTTCTAAGGGGTTGGTCACAACGAGCAATTTGCTTTGTTGGTAACGCTAATGCCAACCTCATTACAGAGCGCAGGAAAGCAGTTCTGCTAAGAATGAACCCAAAGCTTGCCGACCTATCCGCTAAGGAGGGCATGTATGACACTAAGGGACTCCTATTTGGATACAATTTTGTTAAATCCCTGGGCAAATATGTGTCCACCTTTAACGCATTCAGCAAAGCTCAGTCTAGCATGCGCAGAGTCTTTGGGGGTCGCCCACTTTTTGGAAGGGCTGACAGGAGGGGACAGCCTGTCAGCCGCAACACCTATAGATCCCAATGTTACCCCCAAGACGAAAGAGGCTCCTCTCGTTTCAATAGAGGCTACTGATCCAACTCCAATTTCTACCCCCAGAGAGGGAGGAATTCAAGATCCCGATGCGGCAGACCCAGATCCTCCAATCAAACTTACCAAGGTAAGCCCGAAGTCTTCTTTCCCTTCAAGGGTGTCAGGAAGACTGAAATACTTTGCACACAATTGGTTAAAGATTACACAAGACCCCTGGTTTCGAGAAACTATAATGGGGTTCAAAATAGATTTTTGGGAACAACCATTTCAAAGAAAGATTCCAAGGGAGATGATTCTAGACTCAGAGAATTCAAAGCTAATAGAATTGGAGATTTCCCAAATGTTAGACAAGGGAGCCATTATAAAGATCCCCTTATCAGAGATTTCCAAGGGTTTTATAAGTACTATATACCTAGTCAAAAAGAATAACAAAGGTTGGCGTCCCGTCATAAATCTAAAATATCTGAACAAGTTTCTAACTTAGACATTTCAAAATGGAGGGTATCCATCTTTTGAGAGACATTTTGCAAGTCAAGGATTGGCTGGTGAAATTGGATCTCAAAGATGCCTATTTTACGATACCCATGGACGAGGACTGTCAAAAGCATCTTCGATTTACTTGGAAAGGAACTCTTTATCAGTTCCAGTGTCTCCCCTTCGGCCTGTCCTCAGCAACTTGGTGCTTCACCAAAGTCCTTCCCCCAGTAGTGAGTTACCTCAGAGAGAGAGGGGTTCGTCTAATTATTTACCTAGACGATATTCTCATTATGTCTCAAGACAAACTGGAAATTCAGAAACACTTACAAATGACTGTAGACCTTCTTCAGAATCTAGAATTTATCATAAATATAGAGAAATCTATCATGGTACCGACACAGGAGTTGGAATTCCTCGGTTTCCAGGTAAATACTGTTCTCTCCAATCTAATTCTGCCTCACAAGAAGGTTACCAAGATAAAGAAACATGTCTCTCTTATCTTATCGAAAGAATCTATTCGCCTGAAAGACCTAGCCAGGGTTCTAGGTCTTCTGTCATCCTCTATCCAGGCTATCTCTCCCGGCCCTCTTCATTGCAGGGGTCTTCCAAGACTAAAAGTTCTAGGCCTGAGAAATGGTTTGTGGTACGAAGACTCAGTCCCCCTCTCGGAAGACGCTCAAGAGGATCTCCACTGGTGGTTGAAAACCTTCAAGCATGGAACGGAAAAGCTATTTTCGGAAATGTTCCAGACTTTACTCTAGAATCAGATGCGAGCAACCGCGGTTGGGGTGCTTGCCTAAACAATTTAGAAACCGGGGGGAGGTGGTTCTTAGAGGAACAATCCCTACACATAAACTCCCTGGAGATGTTAGCAGCTCTGAATGCCCTTATGAGCTTCAAGGAGTATCTAAAGAACTCCAATACCTTAATCCGCTTAGACAATTTCTCTGCTGTCTCATATATAAACCACCTGGGGGGCGCGAAATCCAAGAATCTTTCAGATCTTGCCAAACAGATCAGGTATTTTTGTTGGGATCAAAAGATTACGCTCAGGGCGGAATTCATTCCGAGAATTCAGAATCTAAGGGCAGACTGGAATTCCCGCTTCCTTCACGATTCCAGCGATTGGAAGTTGAATCCGGGGGCCTTTTCTCTGATTCAGGAGTTATGGGGCCCAGTTCAAATAGACCTGTTCGCCAGCAGACTAACTCACCAAGTTCAGAAATATTTCAGCTGGAGACCGGATCCCAATGCATCAGGAGTAGATGCCTTTCTCCAGTCTTGGGAGGTGATCAAGGGCTACGCCTTTCCTCCCTTCTCAATGATTCAGAGACTGTTGTGGAAAGTGAGACTGGAGTCATGCTCCATCATTCTTGTAACCCCCTTTTGGAAATCCCAGGTTTGGTTTCCCAGGGTAATGGAACTAGCGGTGGATTTTCTGTGGCTAATCCCGTCATCCTTAGGTCTACTCCAGGGTACGGACGGAGAGGAACATCCTTTGGTTTTAGAAGGGAGGTTGAACCTTCTTGCTTGGAGGATTTCAGGGGTTCTGGCAGATATTCTGACCTTTCAGGAGAGGCTAAGAGCCTTCTGGAAGATTCATGGGCACCAGGAACCAGGAAAAGGTACAGGGGTGTTTGGAGAAAGTGGTCTTGTTGGTGCATGGAAAGGGATCTGGATCCCGTACAAAGTTCTCTACAACACGTAGCCAATTATCTAGCCCATCTCTTTGAGTCAGGTCTCGCCTATAGGACTATTAACTGCTACAGATCGACAATTTTCTCGGGTCATGCCTTGATTAATAATCTTGCTATTGGTAGCAACCCTTTAATCAAAAGGGTTATGAAAGGTGTTAGACTAAGGAGACCCCCTAAGGCTCGTTACGAATCCCTTTGGGATGTTAACCTAATTTTTAATCTCTTCCTTTCTTGGCCTGATAACAATTTACTCTCCCTTAAACGAATCTCCATGAAATTGACGACTCTTTTGTGTCTGATTTCTTTCAGAAGGGTCTCAGACATTAAAGCTTTAGAACTTTCGAATAGATTCTTCTCCTCCGAAGGTTTTCACTTCGATATTTGGAAAAGAACTAAAACAATGTCAGAATCTATTTTCTATCCCTTTTTTCATGAGTGTGAAAAATTGTGTGTCGTAAATTGTATGAAGTGTTATGAGAATAAAATTTCAAAATTTAGACCTGTTGGCACTGATTAGCTTCTCCTGTCATATGTTAGTCCTTTTAGACCTGTTTCTTCAGCCACTCTAGCCAGATGGGTCCGCCTGGTTATGCATGAAGCTGGCGTTGATCTCTCTAGATTTGGAGCTCACTCTTCTAGGGGTGCAATGGCGAGTAAGGTATTTTGGGCAGGAGGATCCCTGCCTGAAATACTTAAAGCTGCTGATTGGTCAAATGCAGTACCTTCTCAAAGTTCTATTTGAGACCAATAGAGCATGTTAGCAGTGTAGCTTTACATGGCTTTAAACATGCATAATGGTAGCCTCCGGTCTTGTAATGAAATGACGATTCTCCAATTATTATGCAGAGAGAATCTTGATTTCATTAAAGACAAACGGAGGCTAACATTATCCCACCCTCCTCTCCCTGAGAGGCTTGGGTTAGGTATTGTTTAATTTTCATATGTTGATATTGTATTTCTCTACTTTTAATGTTTTGTGCATCGTTACTATTATCTATTCGGTATAGACCCTCTTTTTATACCCCTTCACTATACAGTGTTTTTTTGCCTTTTCCTCAGATAACAATGTTTAGAAGCAACCGGAATGCCACGTTATCCGCCTGTGTCATCGCAGCCTAAGAGGAAGATGGGAGTGTGCACTGTCTTCTTATGATATTGTTAATGTTCTATGTATTGTGATGTATTAACATTCTTTAAAGGGCTGCATGTTGGGACAGCAAATAAAAGTATTTGCATAATGTTAGCCTCCGTTTGTCTTTAATGAAATCAAGATTCTCTCTGCATAATAATTGGAGAATCGTCATTGTGTATGAAATGAAGGAAACAAGCGGTGGGTGGAAGTATATAGGAAGGACCTACACATCTTGAAACCACTTTTCAGATCATTAAAGTAATGAGGAATGTGGTTTAACTAAACAATGGTGAAATAAGGGCCACAGCTTAGTTGTCAAAACAGCTCCTTCGTGGAGAAATGCGTCTATAAAATACAAGCAAGTGTGGCTTTAAGGAGGGAGTAACAAAGTGAAAGAAGAAGTGGTACAGAAAGTTAAGGGTTACTCTCAAAAAGATGATTGAAAATTCATGCACAATTTTGTGGTAGATATATACATTTCTGTTCTATTCAAGCAAAAGAGGGAGTGAGTTATAATAATTCTTAGAGTCTTTTGTATTCTTGTTTTTAAAAAGGTATTTGGACAGTGCGCAATCTGTCGATTTTGTGTAAGTATGTGATATGTAGGGTATGTCAGTTTTAATGAGTTGTAGGCGTTTTGGTGGGTGACATTGGACATCTACTCCAAATTGCTTATCTAGTTTTTTTGTTGGTACAGGTGCCCAGGGTCCGGCACATTTATACGTGTGGAAAGTAGATGACTGTAGCAAGTTCTCTTGGAAGCCTTAATATCCAGTTATTTCCATATTCAGACTGTGATGACTGCATGTTTAGAGGTGCATGTCCATCTGTTCACTTTTGTTACAAAACTCAGAATACACGGATTTGGAGTGCAACTGAGAAAATGGTCCTTGTCAGCTGTGCCTTGCCTCTTTATTCCCTATGATGTTGCTAGCGGCTGTCGTATTTATCTGACTGAATACATTATTACAACTAACTAGTTTCTTCATCCTCATAGTTAAATGGTATATATTAATGGTTTTGGATCAGATATTCTACGTTTGATTTCTTGTATTTTTAAATAAATATTTACCTAAAACCTTTCAAGAAAAATATTAATCCTAAAAGAAACTGTGAGAAATTGGGTTACTGGTTGAAGGGGGTGGTACCCTACTCAAGCAACAACCACAATCTTTATCAGGGTGAAGTCACAAGCAAACCCCAAATTAACCTGTGCTCAACCCTCTGGTTGCATGACACAAAAGCAGTCCGTCTTAACTTAGAGGCAATGTGTAAATTATTTATGCAGCACTTCAAACAGTTACCAGAGATATGCAATTTTAAAGATTTAAGTGAAAATAGTGCAGTTATCTGGTCGCGAGGGACCAGGAGAAAGTCACAAGTTCAGGTTGACTGCGATGGAGCATGGGTCAGATACAGGGAGCAGGTTCATCCAGCTGAAAAGTTACCTTCTCAGTCCAGTGCAAAGAGTCCAATTCGCAGGGGAGGGAAAAGCGAGGAGTAGAGAAGCATTGTGGATGGTCGTCATTGCAGTGCGTAGAGCAGGCCGGGCATTGCGGATGGTCGTCGCTGTAGCACGAAGATACTGTTGTCATCACGGGTGGTCAGGCTGGAGCTTCGTAATGCCACTCTCCGTGAGTGGTCGATGCTGTAGCGCGAACGGTCAAGTTGACGGAACTTCACGTTGGTGGGCAGTGCGAGCAACAAGGTTTTGGCAGCAACGGGCCTCTTGCGAAGAGCCCAAAAACTTCAATTCAGCTCCTCTGATGCCACACCAAGAGTCTAGGACCTGATGGGCATCACTTGGAGTTCAGGGCTTACTACAGCTGGATCTGGGTGCTGGTTCACGTGGTTGTGAGCTTGTTATGTCCCTGTGACTTTGAACAGGAGGCCAGCAGACTAGTCCTTGGAGTTAATCTGGGAGTCCTGGGTTCAGGTCCAATCCCTCTGTCTAAGGCAGGAGGGCAGCAAGGCAGCAGTCCAGCAAGGCAGTAGTCCAATAGGGCAGCAGTCCAACAGAGTGGCAGTCATTTTAACAGCATAGCAGTCTTTTGTCCTGGCAGAGTCTCCACAGGTCCAGAAGTGTACTGAAGAGTTGGTGTCTGAAGTACAATATTTTTGCTAAGTGCCTCCTTTGAAGTGGGAGAATTTTTTCGAGGTTTCCCTCCGAAGTGCACAGGTTTCCTGCCTCCCCTGCCCTGGCTCCAGACTAACTACAGGGGGTATGCAGCCGTTTGTGTGGAGGCAGGATACAGCCTATTCAAGTGTAAGTAGGGCTGTGCCCAGCTCCACCCTCCCATCCTGCCAGTGATCCAAGCACACCTAAGCTCTCTATTGTGCATGACTGTGTAGGAGGAATACACAAAGCACAACCGTCAGCTATGCCCAGTCATGTGACACAGAGACAGGCTGCAGTCACTAAATGGCTATGGTAGGAAAATACCAACTATCTAAAAGTGACATTTTCAAACTTGTAACTAAAAATCCGACTTCAGCATAAATGAGGATTTTTCATTACAGCTTCAAAGACACCAAACATGAACTGGTTACCTGTTCCCATTTGGAAGTTACAGCTTATTAAATGTAATAAGTTAACTCCAATGTTATCCTATGGGAGAGGCAGGCCTTGCAGTGGTGATAAACGAATTGAAGAGTTTTTCACTACCCAGACATGTAAAACATAAAAGTTTATGTCCAACTTTTTGAATACACTGCACCCTGCCCTCTGGGCTATCTGGGGCCTACCTAGGGGTGACTTTTATGTATTAAAAAGGAAGGTTTGGGTCTGGCAAAAGGTTTGTTTTGCCCGGTCGAAATGGTAGTACAAAACTGCACATGATGCTGATGAATAGGTGCCCAAAAAGTCCCAGGGTGATAGTTCCAAGAAAGGAGGACATGCCACCCTTTAGGGGAAAGAAGGGGCCAAAGATAAAAAGAGTCTCCCAAAGAGTCCCTAAAAGATGCCCAAGGGGGGATCCAACAGCCACATCCCATTCCAAGGGGAGGCAGAATCTGGGAAATAATTTTGACCGTACAAAGGCTGGGGTGAGCTATAACTGTAAACAGCCAGGGCACAAGAGGGGAGCTACTGTGTGCATGAAAAAAGGTCACCCGCTGGTGACCCTCTCAAAGGCATTGCGAGTGCACGGTTGGGGGTGGAAGTTGTCCCCGGGAATTGTAAGGGGTACACTAAATTCACTCTAGCCTCCGTGGGTGGGGAGTAAATTGAACCCTTAGCTCATTGGCCAGCCAGAATGGAAAAGTACAGGCAGTGGCCAGGAATCAATGCGGTGGGCATCAAGCAGGCGTGGTCTGGCCACGACGAAAGATGGCCGCCTAGACGGAGAGCTCCGCTCCGAGGGAGTCTCCGAGCAGGAATTGCGGCGTCCTGGAGGCAGCAAAGGACCAGTACTATGGCGGTCCTAGGCAAGGGGGCCCACCAGAAGTCTCCGGTTCCGTCGCTGTGGCCGTGGACTGCCAAGCGGGGGAGATCAGCTGATGAACAGACGCTGGGCCTGGAGGAGTAACGAAAGCCTCGGTCTTGCGTAGCTGTTCGGCCCTGCCCTCCGATACAGATCTGGGCCGATCCCGACCTGACTGCTCCCTGGGCACGGAAGTAAGTGCGCCCCCTCCCCATAAGACCCACCGCGAGAAACTCGCACCGGCGTGTCGCAGCACCCGGCCCCTAATTGCCACAGGACCGTGGGAGCCTTCAAGTGGAGGCTGTGCATCCTGGAAGCGGCGACGGACCGCCTTCTGATGAGGGAGCACACACGCGAGCCACGGCCCACGTGACATGGATGGAGACCGACAGGCGGAGCGGAATAGCGGAGGCACGAAAGCTGGGCCTAGAGACTTCCTAGAGGCCTCGGCCTCGAGTTGATACCCGGACCGCTCGGCTCAGCCTGTTGCGACACGGCCCCTCTGCCTTGTCCTTGTCACCCGCACCTCGCTAAGCAGCTCTTGCACGCCCGAGATAGGCACCAGGGCATGGAAGAGGTCACCCCCCCTTGTCGGGGGCCCATCGTGTGACACACGCATCGACAGCGCGGTGCTCTGACCCCTCATGACTACGGGGTAGCGGATTGCCCAATGCGGACCCCCACAGCCACCAGGAACTTACAGTAAGCATTCAGGCACTGCAGCGGAGGACTGGGGTGCGCACCCCCCTCCCCCTGCCCCCCCGATACCCAGTGATCACATCACCAATCATAAGGCCGACAGGACACGGACCCAGGAAAGACCCTGGACCCAGAGCATGGAGTGTGACACCATCACTGAGGCTGTGAGAGAGCGTAGTACCATCACCATTGTGTCCTCTCCTCTAAATGATGGGCGGCGACGATCACTGTAGGGGAGCCAGCGCCAGGGGAACCACTATCCTACTCTCTCCCTCTTTGAACTCTGGAGGCTGTGAAAGAGTCCACTAACGGTTGGAGATCCCCATAGGAAGTGACACATACACATTGCTCTTCTTACTAACCTCAAGGGATACCCCCCCTCTACTGTGCGCTGAACCGCCCTTAGTCCTATATCCCGGTCAGTGTGCAAATTTATGTGACAGCACTGGGTCCAGTACAGCAACGTGGTGCGAATGTCCACGGCAAAACCTGGGAGTAATTCCTCCAGGCAGTTTCTTTTCACAGAGGCGCTCAAACAACCACGCACCATGGCCACGAAGGCTGATGATCCCTCGGCGAGCGCCCCTCAGCATCCTTAACGGCCCCTGCATCATGCATGACCATGGACCGCATACTCCAAGAAATCTCCTCAGTCAGTCATAGACTGGAGGGGATGGACTCCAACATCTCCAAGCTGGCGGAAGAAGCCAAATCAATCCGGGTGGACTTAGCTGGGTTCCATGCCGGAACAGAGGGGCTGGATCAGAGGCTGACGCTGGTAGAGGACCGATTGAACGCAGTGCATGATAGGGATCAGGAACTCCTCTTCCTCCGCAGCAAACTTGTCGACTTGGAAGACCGCAGCCGCAGGGACAATATCCATTTTTTTTGATTTCCGGAGTCCATCGAGGGCCCTAACGCTGGCACATTCCTGAAAAACACCCTTCTGAAGCTCATGGGGACCACCTTTGATCCCCCTCTAGAAATACAGCGAGCTCACCGTATAGGCCCTTCACGTAAGGACTCTAACACAAGCCCACGCCCACTCATTGCCTGCTTTCTACGCCATGACCAGACAAGGCAAATCCTGGCTGCCGCACGCACCCATGGGTCGTTCAACCACGATGGCCGCGGACTTCTCTAAAGAGACTAATGAGTGCCGTAAGCCCTTCCTCTCCCCCAGGCCCAGGCTCCGTAAGCTAAACATCAAATACGGCCTCTTTGAACCTGCGAGGCTCCGCATAACTAAGGACGGCAACTCCCGGGACCTTTATGACCCAGAGGACCTGCGCCGGTTCTTGGAAAACATAGCACAGCAGGAAATGGACATCCAACCAGGTGACCCTGAACTTTCCCACCTGCCCGGACCCTCTCAGTCGCCGGAGAGCAGGAGACGGGCCTCCGGCGGAGCCTGGCAACGAGGCAGAGACCAGGACAGAACAACCCGTACTCACGACGACAAAGTCTCAGCCCTCCAAGCTGCAGCCGCATTCGCGTATGACCAGCAGAGAGCCAAGTCCCGCTCACCCCTGAAGCCTACAACAGAGTCTGAACAGGGGCGGAGGGGGTCTGGAGTGGATGGCTCAGGTTGATGGCCCCTCCTAAAGTTGGACATGTGCCTACACGAACAGAGGGACGTCAATCAGTCGACGGGCAGATGAGTATTTTCTACACTGTATTGTATTGTGTACTTTCTATTAGAGTGTTCTACAAATTCTAATTTAGATATACTGTATACCTAGCTTGCTGATGTTTTTCGTATTGCTCCAAAATGTCATCGATTTTATTGCTTGCCCGATAGTTGGGATTTGTTGTAATACATCACGTATACCTGCTCCTCCCCCTCCCACCCTCTCCTATGCTCTGATAGAGCTACCAGATCTGCTCCTGATACCGATACCCTTATCATGGAGTACGCACCATGCATCCCCATGTACATACAAGCCTAGCAGGGCACGTCTGTGCGCCTGAAGCGTTTGCGCGCCCATGCGTCTCTGCATATATGCATCATGCAGTGTCCCCACGTATGCCGCCGTCTAACCCTCCCTCTCTAGGCCGCCTTACTCCTCTCCCCTTTTCACCTGCTAATGTCATCTCATGTGGCGCCTGCCACCCCGCTGCGGCAGGCTAGAACCCCCTCGGAGCGGTGCCCCGCTGAGTTTAGACCCGCGGTAGAAAGATTAGCGTTTCCTGCGCTACTAAGCGTCTGGAAGTTCTTCCCCACATCCCGTGACGCATTGACTCTTCCCCTCCCCCTCCCCCTAACCCCCACGCAACTCACTTTATTTGGGCACCGCGCATCTCCACTGTGACGACCCAGCATCCTCTCCCCGTCCCTTCCCACCGCCCGATTAGGCCCCACAGCACCTTCTCCATCACAAGGTCTCTCACTGTCCGCCGAAGGCCCCACCGACCTAGTAGAACTTTACCCCATCTGGGAAGTGCCAGGTGGTACCCCGTAGCTTCCTTCCCCTCCCCTCTTTATTTCCCTTCCCAGAACCCACGCCTATTTCCTCCTCCCTGATCCCAGCGCCCTCCAACCCCCTCCCCCCATATCTCCCTTCTCGGCTTCGGTTCTATATTTCCTTTCTTTTCCTATATCCCAGTGGACCCCTGCACCTCTTCTACCAGGATAGCTTCTCCTCTCTTTCATACATCCTCACCACCGGTCCTAACATAGCCAGCTTTGCAACCCTTTTTTAAGATTGGGGTCTCCCCCTTTGGTCCTCAACACCACATCCTTTCCCCGCAAGGCCCATCGCTTTACACCATCGGATCCCCCTGCCCCTCATCTCCTGCGACCACATATCATGAACCCCTCTCACCCACTGCGTGCTATAACATGGAACATTCATGGCCTCATACACTATATAAAACGGAATAAAATCTTGGCCTATCTGCAACCTAAACGTGCAGACGTGGCACTACAGCAGGAAACGCACCTTGATGCAGTGGAATCGGACAAGCTGCGCAGAGACTGAGTGGGAAGGGTGATACACAGCAGCGTGCAGACTGGGGGACCTGGGATCGAGGGACCTACACGTAAATGTGGTGTAGCAATCCTCCTCCGGAAATCTCTCCTGGCGACAGTGATGGAAACCTGGACGGACTCCGACGGACGCTATGTTTTTGCAAAACTGAAAATAGGTGACCACCATATATGTGTGGGGTCGGTCTATGCTCCGACGGGAGCGAATAAATAGTTTTTATTGCAGCTCAATAGGGTTTTGACAGAAATAGGAGCCTCACAATTCCTCATAGGAGGGGACTGAAATCTAGCAAGAGATCCAGTTTTGGACAGGACAGTACCACTGGACAGGAATAATGCAGCAGACAGGGCGTTGCTGGAGGATGTGATGCAAGACAATGGTCTGGTGGACCATTGGCGCCTGAGCCACCCTACAGATACAGATTACACCTTTAACTCCCCGAAACACGGCACGCTCTCCCGGTTGGATTATTTTCTCATCTCCCACAGGGTGGTGCAGCTTACTCAGGAATCCCAAATCCAAGAGGCGGCCCTTTCAGATCACTCCCCTGTCCTTCTCTCCCTGGAACTAGGGCTGACCAGTCCTGGTCGCAAGCCCTGGCGGATGAACATCCAGCGTTACTGGGCCCCTACCAGCAAATCCCACCTGCAGACACATATCAATGAATACCTCTCCGATAACCGTGGCTCCGTTGAATCTAGTCGGACCCTGTGGGCGGCCGCAAAGGCTACTCTACGGGCCGACTCATGAGAGACGCGGCACAAGCTAACAAGCAAAACATAGCTAAGCAAAAAACGTTGGAAGCTGACATTAGGAAGTACACTCGTCTGTACTCCGCACGCCCCTCACCAAAACACCGCAAATCCCTTGAGCAGGCCAAGATGGCTTTGAATAGTCTCTTCACAACCAAGGCAGAGTATGCCTTGCAGAGGATGAAGGGGAGACATTACGAGCAGGGGGAGAAGGCAGGGAGGCTGCTAGCAGCACAACTTCACCAAACATGGGCCTACACCCCGATGCCTGGAACGACACCTGGTGGCCCCCCGCCCTCGAGACCCCCCTCCTCCCCCACGGACCACGCTCGCAACCTCGGAATCATCCTGGACTCTGCACTCAAAATGGACCGCCAGGTCAACGCCATCACCTCCTCCTGCTACCACACCCTCTGCCTACTCTGAAAGACCTTCAACTGGATCCCCCTCGAACACAGGAAAACCGTCACACACGCCCTCATCAGTAGCAGACTGGACTACGGCAACGCACTCTATCAACAAGAACCTCACCCACAAACTCCAGAAAGCCGCCGCCAGACTAGTCCTCAACCTACCACGCCACTGCCACATCAGCCAACACCTACGGACCCTACACTGTCTCCCCGTCGAGAAGAGAATCACCTTCAAGCTTCTCACCCATGCACACAAGGCCCTCCAAAACACCGGACCCGCCAACCTAAACCACCGCCTCACGTTCCACGCTTCCCAACGTTCTCTACGTTTGGCCCAGCTCTCCCTCGCGATGGTACCTCGGATCAAGAAAACCAGAGCAGGAGGACGCTCCTTCTCCCTCCTCGCGGGCAAGGCTTGGAACTCCATTCCTCTCCACCTCCGACAGACCACATCGCTCCCTAAGTTCCTAAAGGACCTCAAGACCTGGCTCTTTGATGGAACTCAGTGACCCTCCAGATTGCTGCAAACCCCCCCTCCCACCATCCCCCAGCATATTGAGACCCGTTTCCGGGTGAGTAGTTTGCGCTTCACAAGCCCTTGATTGATTGAACGTGAAGCGGCCATGGCCATTCCGACCATAAAGTCGGCGTCGGGAGAAACCCTCACCCACCCCCAGGACATTACGAACGAATTCGCTTCTTTTTACAAGGCCTTGTATACCCCAGGGCAGCCAACAGAGGCGGACAGACTGGACTCTTTCCTGCAGGAGGCGAAACTCCCCTGTCTCTCGGATAAAGGTAGAGAGTTGCTAGATGGGGAGTTCAGCAAAGAAGAAATAGCCTCAGCAATAGCGAAACTACCCTATCATAAAGCCCCCGGCGAGGATGTCACTACACTGCAGGCGGCATTCTGAGAGGCAGAACAGACTGCCTCCCTCGGCCTCATCTCCAATAACGCTGTAATAGCCGTCCTGCCAAACCCGGGAAAGACCCCCTGGAGTGTGGAAGCTACCGACCTATCTCGCTGTTAAATTGCGACATAAAAATATGGCCAGCATCCTGGCAGCCCGCCTCCGCAAAGTTATCCCATCACTGGTGCACGCCTCGCAAGTGGGTTTCGTGCCGGGCCGATCCTCGGGGAACCACTTACGTACTGTCGCACACACACTCTGGGCGGCTAAAGACCTCCTTTCGGACGCCCTTGCCCTTTCGCTTGATGCGGAGAAGGCGTTCGACCGTATCGAGTGGGATTACCTGTTCAGATTGATGGGGCACTGCGGCCTCTGGGATCAATTTATAGCCAAGGTACGCCTACTGTATGGGAATCCCACTGCACAGGTGAACTTCAGGGGGTTCCTGTCCGACCCCTTTCCAATACGCAGAGGAACATGCCAGGGTTGCCCTCTCTCGCCACTCCTCTTTCTCCTGGCCATGGAGCCCCTAGCTGCCACCATGCGTAACTCAGCTAACATCATGGGGATACGCCTTCCGGTTGGCGAATCCAAACTGTACTATTCTGCTAACCCTCACGGACCTGCACCGTTCACTACCATCTCTGCTTCAGATCATTGATGATTTCTCCTCCCTGTCTGGGTATAAAATCAACTGGGGTAAGAGTGAAGCACTTCCCATCTCGGATGGGACCACGAAAGCGGCTATCCATGGTTTCCCATTCCACTGGCAACAATCGTGCCTCAAATATTTGAGCATTCTTGTGAATAAAGGCCTAGCAGGCATTGTTCAGGACAACCTCAACCCACTGATTACTCAGATGCAACAAGACTTCGAGAAATGGAGGGCATTGGGACTCTCTATGTGGGGTAGAGTGCAGGCCGTCCGCATGGTAACGCTCCAGCGTTTTAACTATACCCTGGGGATGCTTCCTATGCAGGTACCCCTTACTACCCTGCGACAGATAGACTCCAAGATCAGATTATTTGTATGGGGTTCCTCGAAACCCCGCATAGGCGCGTCCAAATTGCAGGCGCGCCGCACCAACGGGGGACTGAGTCTTCCCTCGGTAGAACTCTATGCCCTGGCCCTACATCTCTCTCAGCTAGCATGCCTTTTGCCAGAGTCCTCGGACACACCACAATGGGTGCCATTGGAGCGCCACTTGCTCTCAGCCGAGACAGGATTATCCACCTTATACGTGACAGAGCCCCAGACACGATGCATTAATCATCCGATATTACCCGCTATGCGCAAGGCCTGGTACCGAGCACACAGACTACTGGGCTCGCACCCCCGTCTACACGAGAAAGCTCCCCTATGGGGGAATGCCGCCATACACATAGGAGGGAAGGGTCTGCAGTGGCCTGCATGGCAGGTGGCGGGAATTCATACACTTGATCAGCTTATCAGCAATGGCTCCCTGAAAACGCTGGCGCAATTGGGGGAGGAGTTTGGTCTCCCTGCGACGCAGTACTGGAAACACATCCAACTGCAACATTGCCTGAGGCAATGTCTGGGGCCCCACCCGTGGTCCCTGCCCACATCACCGGTGGTAACATTTCTTTTCACGTGGGGAGATACAAAGGGGTAATGTCTGGCTTGTACGGGGTACTCTCGTCACACCTCTTCTCGAATCCTCTGTCACAGACACTACGAACCAGATGGCAAGCACGGCTGTCGGTCACGTATGAGGAAGAAGAATGGGCAGACATTTTAGAAGCCCTGGACAAGGGCGCAAGAGAGGCGCAGATTAAATTTTGCCTTTTCAAAGTCCTACAGGACTGGTACTGGAAACCCATGAAGCTCCACAGAGCGGGTCTTCTTCCGCACGCCAACTGCTGGAGATGCACAAACTCCTCCTGCGACACAACTCATATCATATGTGAATGCCCCTCAGTGCAGTCCTTCTGGGAGTACGTGGGTTGGACCCTAAGCGCCTCCATGCCTCTTCGCCTGCCGCTTACCCCCCCACATCCCCGCCCGAGATCCTCCTGCATGACCTACAAGGGTCACCAGACTTATCTAGACCCCAACGCCGCCTCTTTCATACGGCAATGGCCACGGCCAAACTTTGCATACTGCGTCAATAGAGGGCCCTGGCTCCTCCGACACAGGAGTCGTGGCTGGTAGCTATGATCCAAACTGCCTCCTACGAAAGGGTCATCTACAATTTGCAGGACCAATCTGACCTCTTCCTGCAGAGGTGGACTCCTTTCTTGCGCACGGAGGTGCCGGATACAGACCCTCCACACCAAACGGGGGGACCACAGCCTGCTCCCACTCAAGGCTCAAGAACTACAACATAGCCGTTCTCTATAGTCGCCGCCTGCAATGCAGTGCCACAACTGTCTGTCCGTGCACCTCTGCCAGTTACAATTCCTATGCCCCCTGTGCTACCCCCACTTGCTAAACTGCAACACCATAACATCTCAGCAAAGGTGTGGACATATGGCCCCCACTTCTGCGCTCTTTTCACTACGTATCTCTCACCCTTCACGATTACCGACCCTGCAATTCCCTTCAACGAGCATCAATACCTTCACCGCACAACAACTGGCGGCATAGGGTGACATAACATTTATCTCAGACACCATCTTCCCATCTCCCTTATCCTCCCTTCCCTCTTTCCCTACCCCTCTCCCCTCTCCCTTCTTATTCCCACCCGCCATCCCCCCTACCATCAATCCTCCCCTCTTTATTATTTTTCTCTCTCCCCCCCCACTACCCCCTCATGGCACACCGTCACCGTTTTATCGTCAGGGCCTCACGGTCCCTTGTCCCTCCCCCAAAAACAGTTTTTTCACTATGAACGGCTCCCATTTGTCTTCATACAACCAGGGGAGACTGTAGGGAGCAGGGTGCTTACCGTGGCGTTGTGGTGGACACGCACATCTAGGGACGACAGGGGACCAATGGTAGAGACAGAGGGCACGCTCTCCCCCCCCTTACTTGCCCCCCTCTCATCCCCGATTACCCTCCATATCTATGGACAAAGCCTGGCCCAGTTCAGTACTGCAACGTCAAAGCCTTTCTATTTGGG
Organism: Calotriton arnoldi; assembly: GCA_963921515.1. Classification (NCBI taxonomy): domain Eukaryota; kingdom Metazoa; phylum Chordata; class Amphibia; order Caudata; family Salamandridae; genus Calotriton; species Calotriton arnoldi. The sequence continues at coordinate 1,873,207 of CAWUFW010000842.1, forward strand.
TTAGCCAAACCCTAGACCTGAGCACGCCACCTCTTTGGCGGTTACTGGGCGCCGTGCTCTGGCAGGTCCTCCCGCCCTCCCATCCTCGCCCCTTATGGGACGTCGCCCCATCCTTTTCCAGACTCTGATTGGACAGCAGCGGTCCAGATAGGGCAAGCACGATTCCCCCGTCATATTTGATGCCATGACACTATAGGCGCCGGAAAGCATCCAAAGACACCGACATATGACCCCCCCGCCTATCGAGATTATCCCTGAGGGAGCTGGACCCATACAACGCTGCATGAAAGGTACGATAGAATCCTGTACATACCCCTGCTGGCTTACTAGTACCCCCTCCCCTAATATCCCTTCCCCACTTTCCCCTCTCCCCTCCCACCCCACATAAAGTTAGTATTGTTTGGCGTGCATAGGAGCTAGCTATCAATCTTCTATGGTTCCACCCACCGCTGTGGCTCGGTGGTAACGTCCAGGTGAATGTAACCTACTATTATGTATGTATTCTTCTACCTCGTTCATATGTTTGAATACTCAATAAAGAATTACGACACAAAAAAGGAATCAATGGGGTGGAGATCCAGGCCCTGAGGGATACATGTTCCAACATCACCATGGTTATGTTTTTTTATAAACATATGTTTATTGGCATTTTGTTAGGAACAAACATACAATAAGCCGAATTGTCCCCCTGCAAGGTCTTCTAATCAATATGAGACAAACATGTACACCAAAGATGAAGCATGAGAATCGAATAATCATCTAACATATACTCTCAAGGAATAGAACCTAACTGTAATATATCGATGTATATGCCTGGGACCTCCCTGCAACATGTCTGTTCGACCAATCTAGGCAGAGTCTCAACAGTTGTGGAAGAGTGTTACACCCCAGTTAGCCTATAAGACTCTGGGTCAGCTGGGAGGAAAGCGGGAAACAGGTAAATTACCTGAAAGAAAAATAAAGCCCAACTGTCTCATGGTGCATGTTGATTGCAAGTTATAAATGGTGTTTAGAAGAGGTGCGGTTAAGCAGGTATATGCGGACCGTGAGCTCTGGAACAGAAAAGGAGCAATCTTGCCACTTTGAGGGGGTGGGGGGGGCGTAGTCAAATGATCCGCCACTGCATAGAGATGGTGTTTTGTCCCGGAGGGGAACAAAGATCCTCAATGTGTATTCGCTCCCATCCCACTTCCCAGGGATCTGCCCCAATCTCCATCGACTGATTGATGTCGTTCATCAGGTTCCGAGCCTGCCTCACACTCTGGGTGTTCCCAGCTCTCCAACACCTCCATACACAACCCAGTTATGGGGCGTCATCTCAACCCACAAGCCTCTTCCTAAAGCAATACCCTCTACTCCACCCTAGCCCACATAGTGTCATCTTTCACCCAGGTCTCCAGCGCAGGTCCCATTGCAGACTTCCATGCCTTAGCAATCTATCTCTTGGCCAATACAAGGGTCAAGTCTAAGAACCGAAAGCCTACTTCCCGTGATTTGGGTCTGGGGAACTCGCCTAGTAGACAGGTCTCAATCGTACACAGAAGTGCACAACCCAGCGTGGTGAGTAGTTTGAGGAGTTCCACATTCCAATACAGTCGCAGGATGAGGCATCCCCAAGTCAAATGACAAAAGTCTGCATCTGGGTGGCTACACCTAGGACACTCAAGGGCTCCCCTCTGTAATTGACCTGTAGTTTATGTAGACGTAATTAAATTGGATATATTTCAGTCTCATATTTTTGGAGACTTTCTTGGGATATGCCAGTATCCTACGCCATTCCTGGTTTGTGATATCGCAACATAACACTCCCCCCCCATCTAGTCTGAAGCGCGACCAAAGGTCTCCGTACCATTTCATGCAGTGCTCGATAAAACCAAGCCACAAGATATCTCACCGTCCTCATGGACATCAGCAGCTGGAGTACTGTGTGAGTCACCGGTTCCTACTTGCCCCCATCCCAGAGCTCTTCAAAAGTTCATACAAGGGCGTCATAGGTCAGGAATTTCCCCTGGGGCAAGTCGTGCTGGGTCATGAGTTCCTACAGGGGGATGAGGGCATCCAGTTGGTAACTGTCACCAGCTGTCACAAGCCCGGCCTTCGTCCAACCCGACAGTTGTGGGGCCGTAAAGAAGGAAATAGGATCCCCATGAGGTACACCCACCAAAGTAAGGGCAGGGGCGTGTAGTGGAACACCTCTAGTCTTCAGTGTACAGCACCCCCAGCATGTTAAGGCGGATGTCAACAGGGTACCAGGCTGGGAAATAACCACTGCCAGTCGGAGCAATCATGCCAGCAGCAGTCCCTGGTGAGGCGTCAGCCCCATGAGGTCCAACTCGTCCCGGGGTGTCCCAACAAGCCACCGGGCAACCCATTGAAGCTGAGCTGCTAAGAAATACAGCTCAAAGTTGGGAGCCTCTAGTCCTCCCTCATCTGACGGACGTTGCAGTATTTTGAGAGAGAACCAAGAGGCTGGCACTCTAAGAGCGAGGTTTGTGAAGAGATACAATAATCAAGGAAGCATCACCATCTTGGAGATGGAGATCCGAACCATGATCAGGTGCCGCAGGAACCTCCAGAAAGGGAAACAGACTTAAATTATCTGAGCGCTCCTCCGAGGTTATCTTCACGTAAGTCTTCCAGGGAATGAAACACCTAGATACCCAAGTATTTAAAAAACAAGGGGGACCATGTCAGGCCCAAAGCGATGTTCAATGGTTGCTGGGTCCGTAAGTGTTATCGGAAACAGAGAGGTCTTGGCCTTATTGACCCGAAGGCCTGAAAGGGTCTCAAACTCCTCCAGTCATCAAACCACACCCTGGGCATCGGCAGGGCCATCAGTCAGATAAAGCAGGATGTTGTCCGCATAAAGTGAAATTATGTTCTCATGGCCATCCACGACAACACCACTGCCCCAGCCCTCCTGAAGAAACAGTTCCGCCAAGGGCTCAATCGCCAATGCAAATAGGAGGGGAGACATGGACAGGCTTGTCTTGTGCCCCTAAATATAACATATGGACGAGGGATCGTAGTGCCTGTCCTGACTCTCACCGACGGGTCAGAGTACAGCAATGTGACCCATTTGATCAAGCCCTTGCCTAACTCCATACGATGCATGACTGTGATTAGACAATCCCATCGTACTGTGTCGAAGTCCTTCTCAAGGTCCACCGACATGAGCATGGCTCCCGGTAGAGACTGCAATGCAGGGTCTTAAAAGATATGATAGAGCCGCCTTAGATTAAGGGAGGAGCTGCGAGTTGGGATAAAGCCATTCTGATTCCTATGGACCAGTGTCATCATATGGGGCAGCAGCCCAGAGGTCAGGAGCTTACTAAGAATCTTAAAATCCATATTGAGCATGGACAGGGCAGGAAGGCGGTTATAGGCGCATCAACAAACTTGGTCTTAGGGAGGGGGACCACAATGGCGCTTCCTGTGGACTCGGGCAGAGCACCCCGTCTCAATGACTCTGCATAGAGCGCCTCCAGTTTCGGAGCAGCTGATCTACAAATGTGGAATAAAACTCAGCGGGGAATCCCTTCGGGTCCGGGGTTTTACCTGTAGCCATGTTTTTTGATAGCACAGCAAATCTCCTGTACTGTTACTGGTCCCCCCAAGTACTTCCGAGCCCCACGGGCAACGTCTGAAGTGGTAACTGGCCCAGGAAATCTGTCGGCAGTCCCTCCGGGAGAAGCTCCGGGCAGCGGTAAAGCATCTCGTAATAGACCCTCAATGTAACAGTAATAGCCGCCGGGAATAAAACCGGGCACCGTCAGCAGCTTGGAGCTGGGTGATGGGTGCGTCTCTAATTTCGGGCCTGATAAGCCAAGCCAGGAGCCTTGCCGACCGACTCTCCTATTCATGAGCCCAGGCAACATAATGGTGATAGTCATGACAGTGCATACGTTCGAGAACAGTGTTATATTTTTCCTTTGTCTCAAGGAGCCTCAGGTGTGCCGCAGGATCTGTCCCCAAACCATTATCTAGTCTGTGCAGTGTGTAATCTAGCACTTGTAGTTTCCTATCTAGTTCCCTCCAAATTCCTACCGACTGACCAAGGCAACGTCCGCGAGCTACCAATTTAAATGCTTCCCATTCAACTAGGCTAGTGGTTGCCGAGCCCTGGTTAAGATCAAAGTACCCCGTGATGGTATTTTGTAGGGAGTCTTTATAGCAGGCGACCTCGAGGGACGTTGGGTTGAGGCGCCACATGGGAATTACTGGGCGGTCATCAAGCGGCTTAAACCCCAGAAGCAACGGGCTGTGATCAAACAGGGTGCGATCAAGATACTAAGAGTGTGTCACATATTGACTCAGCCTGCTGGAACATACAAATCTGCCCAGTTGAGTATGCAATGCATAAATATGGGAATAAGAGGAATAATCTCTCTCTACCCCATGCTGGGTCCGCCAAATGTCAGCCAGGTCCTAATGGTGTAGCCAATCATGGAGGCCCGCTGCCACTCTAAGTGCCTGAGCCCCAGGCAGGGGGGTGGAACAATCAAACAATACATCCATGACACAATTGAGATCCCCTCCCAGGAGCAGATCATCGATCACTAGGTGTCCCACTGGCGCAGAGAGGGACTGGAAAAAAGTGACCTGGTCCTGGTTTGGCACATAGATACTCCCTAGAGCAATTGCCCTACCCAACAATCTGCCCTTGACCAAAACATAGTGTCTTAGCCCTAGGTTTCCCTATACTGGTAGGGGTGTCTTCTGCAGTCAATGGATTCACGGCCGAAAGGGCAGGGCCCACAGGACCTGCAACCCTACCATGGTGCCCAGGCCTCCAAGAAGTGCCGCTGTTACAAACCAGGGTAGGCAACACCACAGCCAAAAATCTAGTATCCAGTGGGCCTGGCACCAGCCCTTGGCACTCAGAAGTGAAATCGTCCCCAATCAAGACTACACCAGACCAAGCCTCCCAGTGTTGCAGGCTCATACAGGTGCACGAGCCACAGGTATCAAATGGCCCAGTTGGCAGGCGTACAGACGCTAGCAGCCATAATGCCATAAGTCCCGTTGAACACCTCAAGGCATTGGAAGTTCAGCTACTTGGCAACCAGGTCAGACCCCTGCCAGATAGCACCTTAACGCCAGAGTAAAGTGAAGACAGTATATAGCCCCTGGGACAACATGGCATCTAAGCCGAACACAACAATCCTTGTCGTCAGTGGCGGAACCCTCCTAACTCGGGGTGCCAGAGCTATGACACTGGTGCCAACCGGGCGCTGACATGCGCCCGACACCTCAGTCCAGGCCTCCAGGCAGGACCTCAGCTCTACACTGTCCACACAATTCCAGAGGCCACACGGCTGTCAGGCAACAGCAAGAGAGCACAGAGGGAGAGGAGAATCAAGCCACCTCCCTCCACCGCAAGGCAGCGCCGGGCATGAATATGTGCCCTGAGTCTCGTCTACACTGTTCAAGCCCCACAGTGAGGGCCCTCGGTCCCCTCTCCCCACCTCTAATGGCAGGCACCTCCTTACTGCTCACTATGCAGGGAACACAACCTTGTCCTCAAAACACACTCAGCACAGGTGCCTCACGCAGCAGGCACCTCGGGGTGTCCTCAATTCACTCTGCACCGGTGTTCCAGGGCTAGGGGGAGCAACCCCGCACAGGGAGGCTGTGCCACAGCCCATGCGGCCGGCGCGGATCACTCCAGCATGCTCCCAGGCGCACCGCAGAATCCGCCATGTAGTTCTTCAGCCAGTTCCATGCCCCACAGGCCTCCACTTCGTCATGGGGCCCAGCCGCATCCACCAGCCACGGGGGCAATGCAGGGGGTGGCCGCACCCTCAATATTAACACAGGTTTCCCGGGGCCCGCAGGCAGCTGCTGCTGACTGCAGCAGCTGCCTGCGAGCCCCGGAAGCCCTTTGTTAATATTGAGGTTACAGCCTCTCCCTGCGTTGCCCCCATGGCTGGTGGACAGCCGATCCTCTGGCTTGAAGCTGTTTTGCCGGTCGGGGACCAGTGCTCCACAAATCATCAGAGGAGGGATACAAGAGGGAGGGGGGCAACAACAGCAGAGCCACCCCTTCTCAGTGTCTCGCAGCCCTCCACTGCCATTAGCAGTGCACACCTCGGCTCACAGTCACCGTCAAAGCAGGCCCAGCAGCAGCCTCTCCAGCCTTCAGGGGTCACTGGCAGGCTTAAAATCACCCCGTAACACAGGGAAGATGCCTCCGGGGTAGCAGCCGGTAGCCCTCACACCTTTCGTGGGCCAGATGTGACCCCAGGTAACCGATGGAAAAGGATAGATGATGGGCCGACGCAGAGACGAAAGATTAAGCAGCCACCATCTTCGGCTGGCAAGCCAAATGCACCCCACCATGGTTATGGTTAAGCTGGTTTCCCCAGGGCAGATCATCCCAGGTGAGGTGTATCAGATAGTAAACTCTGACAGTGTTACGAAGTCCCATAGCTGTGATAGACTTTGAGTGGGGAGGGGTTACTGGCCCAAAGAGTGTCTGCTGGCAACAACCTTGAAACGTCTGCCTGGGCAGAAGTGGAGAGAAGGACTCATCCAGCAATGCTGGGTCTTCCTGAGTCGGTACATGTCTCAACTAAAGCACAAACAGCTTAATGGGAAAGTCAAGGGACCTTGGAGCCTGGAAAAATGGCCCAAGGCCTTAGAACCAAGGGGACGGGTAGAAAGTCTGGCAAGGCTACTTCCCACAGTCTACAGGCCCAGAGGAGGCCTAGCCCTAAGGGGAATATCTTCAGCTTGAACGGGAGGCTGATTTTCTGAGGGATTGGTTCTATCGTGCAGAACTCAAAGGAGCAGGTGGACCCTCCAGAGAGGACTTGAGCCAGGGACAAAAGACGTGTCCCACTCATGAAGACCTGAGACCGCTGGCTGTCAAACAGGAAGAAGGAGATGTCACTGGTACCTATAAGATGCACTGGGAGGAGGGAATAATGTACAGTGAAGCAAGGGACCCCAAACCAGGGGCAACCAGTAGAGTGGTGGTCCCCCAACAGTACAGAGAATTCCTTCTTAACGTGGCTCATGACAGTCCCTTAGCTGGAAATCTGGGGCAGACCAAACCATTGAAAGATTGGCCAATCACTTCTACTGGCCTCAGATGTCTGAAAAGTGAAGGAGTTTTGTCGCTCCTGTGTCACCTGTCAAGCCAGTGGCAAGACAGGAGGCAGGCCAAAATCTCCCCTTATACCACTGTCTGTGGCGGGTATCCCTTTGTGAGGGTGAAGATTGACATTGTTGGTCCCCTAGACCCACCCACTGCCAATAGGTTCATCCTGGTGGTAGTGGACCATGCCACCACATATCCAGAAGCCATACCCATTAGAACAGTTACTGGTCCTGCAGTAACAGGAGCTGTGCTTGCCATTTTTACCAAGGGTGGGTTCCCTAGGAGGTCATCTCAGATAGGGGCACGAATTTCATGTCTGCCTATCTGAAAGCCATGTGAGATAAGTGTGGAGTGACTTACAAATTCACTACCCCCTTCAGTCCCCTATGTAATGGTCTTGTAGAAAGATTCAATAAGACTGTGAAAGGCATGATTATTGGTTTACCAGAGAAACTCATGAGGAGGTGGGATTTCCTCCTACCACACCTACTTTTGCATACAGATAAGTTCCTCAGAAGGGAGTAGGTTTCAGTCCCATTGAACTACTCTTTGGATACCCTGTGAGAGATCCTAAATAAGTGCCAGATAGGGCAAGGTTCTCTTGTCTACCTGGGCCACCAAGTTGATGGAGATCAGGCACAACCTCTTCAACCCAAAATCCAGACAATTCTGGCCTGGGAAGCTCCTAAGACACAGACCCAAGTCCGAACCTTTCTTGGCTTACCTGGGTATTACAGAAGATTTGTCAAAGGATAGGGTACCATAGTGGCAACTCTGATAGAGCTAACCTCTAAGAAACAGCCCAGAAAAGTCATGTGAACTGACCAATGTCAAAAGGCATTTGACACACTAAAGGAAGCTTTGTGCTCAGCATCAGTCCTGAAGGCACCTGAATTCAACAAAGAGTTTGTTGCCCGGACTGATGCTTCGAAACATGGGTTTAGGACATTGTTGTCACAGCTGAATGATGAGGATCAGGATTAACCAGTTGCCTTTATCAGTAGGCAACTCCTCCCCAGAGAGCAGTGTTGGAGTGCCATTGAGAGGGAAGCCTTTGCGGTTATTTGGTCCCTCAAGATGTTGAGACCCTACCTCTTTGGGACTCACTTCAGAGTTAAAAATGGACTACAGACCTCTCAGATGGCTCATGCAGATGAGAGGAGATAACCCCAAATTGTTTAGGTGGTCCATTTCACTACAGGGTGTGGACTTTAGAGTGGAACAAAGACCTGGGCCTTTCTAGATTCTTCCACTTGGATGATGGGAACTACCAGGACAAGGGTTAGTTCCTTATCACATTTCGTCTGGAGGGGGGACATGTAAGGAAATGGCTCTTTTTGCATGATCACCCACAAAGTTAGGAACTGATAATGCTGGTTTTTCAACTCTGAGAGTGCACTGAGGCCTGCCAACCAGACCTCACTGCTAGTGTTTCAACCCTTTACAAACATATGTTGCATTGGCTACCCCCAATTGGCATATGTTAACCTACTTATAAGTCTCTAGTATATGGAATCAAGCTACCTAGGGCCTGTAAGTTAAATTCCCAAATGGCTACAAGCCTGTCAATACAGCCTGGAAGAGCAGTTTTAAACTGCTAGTTCTACTTCGCCATTTAAACCAATGGCAAAGCCCACACTTCCCTTAACAATATATGTAAGTCTCCCCTAAGGAATACCTATCGAGCCCTAAGACAGGGAGCTGTATATTGTTAGGTAGAGCACAGATTTTTACATGTCCTAGCAGACCTATCAAATTAATCATGGCATTAAACCTGACTTGATGCCCAAGTCGAATTTAAGTCACTACTAAGCAAATGGAACTTTTAGAAAGCTGCCACTCTGATGCCCAGTTTTTCCAGTGGCCACTCGCAGTTGCTGGCCACCAGACAGCCTTCTGCTCTCCTGGGGAGTCATGTGAACAACTCCCCTGCCCTAGAACAATAGAGACCTGCCGCAGAGGGAGGTGTTACCTCCCCCCTCGCAGAAAGCCACACATGATGTTGGCCCAAAAGGCGAGCTTCAAACAAGAGCTGCCTTTGATGGGCAAATGGCAACCACACACAACAGGGCCTGTCCCTTTGTTCAGGTAGATGGGCTGGTGGCAGGAACAAAGAGGGGAAGCCAGTTGTCAAACCAGTTTTCCCGTGGGCGTGTAACCCACAGAAGGCACCTCGAGGTGTCCTCAATTCACTCTGCACTGGTGTTCTAGAGCCAGGGGAGCAACTCCGCACAGGGAGGCTGTGCCGCAACCCAGGCGGCCGGCGCGGATCACTCCAGCATGCTCCCAGGCGCACCGCAGAGTCCGCCACGTAGTTCTTCAGCTAGGTCCAGGCCCCCCAGGCCTCCACCTAGTCACGGAGCCCAGCCGCATCCACCAGCCATGGGGGCAATGCAGGGGGAGGCCGCACCCTCAATAGTAACACAGTGTTAGACTTGGCATCTTTTGGCGTGTTTCCCCTGACTTTTTGCTTTCTGACCTCCCGGTTTTGACTCTGTTTTTGCTGGTGTAATGATTCTGCGCACTTTCCTCACTGCGGTCCAGTGGGAAAGTGCAAGTGCTCCTATATAAAATGTGTTATGGATTGGTGTTTCCATGATTGGCCTATTTGGTTTATCAGTCAGTCCCTTGTAAAGTGCACTGCGAGTGCCAGGGCCTATAGACCAAATGCTGTTGGTGGGCTGCAGCACTGGATTGTGCCACCCACGCAAACAGCCCGTAAAGTGTAACTCGGGCCTGCCAACGCAGAGCCTGTGCGCAGCCTGGGGCTGCCATTTCGACTTGGCAAGTGCACACACTTGCAAGCCCCTAAACCTTCCCTTTGCTACATGTTAGTCACCCCTAAGGTAGGCCCAAGGTACCCCTGTGGGCAGGGTGCGGTGTATGCGAAAGGTAGGACATGCCCGGGTGTGGGCGGCATGTCCTGATAGTGAATTACAGCCTAGTTCGTTTTTCACTATTGCAAGGCTACCTGTTCCCCCTAGGCCAGAACGGGCAGTTCCGATTATTACAGTTTATAATCCTAACTGACCCCGGGAACATGGTAGAAATTCGAGTTTAGTATGCCTGGACTCAGAATGATAAAATGCATCTTTTAGTGAAGTTGGTTTTAACATTTTGTGTTTGAAAATACCACTTTTAGAAAGTGGGTATTTTCTTGTCTAACCATCCAAGCCTGCCCCTGCGAGGTTGTGTATTCCTTGTCTGGAGTATGAGTGACAGGGGCTGGGGGATGCCAGGAGACAGGGTGAGTCAGCACAGGGCTGAATAGCAAGATCTACATGTAGATGGGTGGGAGGGGTCGCACCTGGGCCCTGAATAGGACAGTGCCTTCCCTCCACAATGCTGGCTCCACCTCCTGTGGTGCGTCTGATGTCCCTGGCCTACTCACTGAAAGAAGGGACGGAGACTTGTCAACAAAGTGCTCCAGAACTGGTTTGGACTAGGCAAAGGCCTCTCTGCCTTCAGAGAACAAAGGAATTTGGGATATAAATATTGGGGCCCTGACACCATGAATTTAGATCTCGCTGGAATCAAGGAACCTGCCAAGACGAAGAGCTGGAAGAGCTGCCAGGAGGAGTACTGCCCCTTTGCTGTGTTGTTGCTTTGTTGGGTTGGCCTGCAGCTGCTGCTTCTGCCTTGGGCAGTGAAAGGACTGGACTGAACTTTCTACAAACTTGTGCTGGAACCGAGCTGGCCTCCTGTTAAGAAGTCTCAGGGACTACAAAGACTTCACAAGCCTCTGGGTACCGCTTCTGGAACGCTGTTTCAGTTGCCACAGAGGAAGGGAACTGCAACCGACGCCGTCAACCGAATCCATCCCTGGCCGGTGACCTGTTTGCACCGCAGACCGCATCGCCCGCTCGCATCGCAACCCTGGTCTCACCGTGGGCGACGTCCGACGCCGCCAACATCGAGCCGCTGCTTGCACCGTGACCTGTGGGCACCGCAGTTCGCATCGCATCGCTTCGCTGTGCCAGCCGGACCAGACCGACGCTGTCGCTGCAACTGGCTCAAGAGTCGTGACCGCACCGCATTTGGGGCACCGCCGCACGTCTGCGACGCACCGCTCCGACTCGCACCGCTGTCCGACGCCAGCTCCCGCACTCCGGCTTGGTCGCCTGCATCGCAACCTGTCAGCACCGCATCGAACATCGTCTCGCCCTGCATCGCACGCCTTGGACTCACCGACTCCGTCTACACGACGCTCATCGAGCCGCTGCCTGCACCGCATCGAGGGACACCGCACCTTGCATCGCTCCGTCTTGCACCGCAACCGCGACGAACGCCGACCGGCTCGTACACTCCGTACCAGCCACAACGAGAAAAGGTACTGTGACCGAGTCTGTTCACGACTCTGCTGGCCCGTATCGACGCGGTCGGCTGGAACTGTTAGACTCTGTGGTTTTCAGCATCACGGTAGGCTCGGACGGAGCTACCGACTCGTACGAACTTTGCTTTTGTGCTATTCCTGCAAAGAAGAAGTTAACGTATCAAGTATTAATTCGTAAAGTATAGTATTGTGGATTTTTGTCGTAATTGGTCTTGTCTTGAGTATATAAAATATTGGTTATTTTTCTAAACTGGTGTGGTGTCCGTTTGTAGTGCTTACACTGTATTACTGTTGGTTATGTGCAAATGCTTTACACACTGCCTCTGAATTAAGCCTGACTGCTCGTGCCAAGCTACCACGAGGGTGAGCAGGGGTTACTTCACGAGTGTAACAACCCTTACCCTGACTAGGAAGAAGGGTCCCTACTTGGACAAAGGTGCAAGCCCTTGCCAACTAGAGATCCCATTTCTAACATTGGTTGTCAGCGGTGAGGATAGGACTTGTGTTTGCACTTAACTTACAGTGATTGGTGTGCACTACTACCATATCGCAGACCATTACGTACCACATACTGGTTCTTTTTCTTTTGGCCTATTTTTGATCTTGCCAGTTTTCAACTCACGACTTTTGTCATGCCTGAATCAATTGCATCATCCGTTGCATCTCTGGAAGTTATCTTTGAAGAGGACAGGTTGGAATCCTACTCCGTAAAGGAGTTACGAGCGATTTGTAAAAACCTGAAAGTCCAAATCAAAGGCCTCACAAGGAAGGAGGAGCTACAGAAGGCGCTGAGGGCCTGGTAGCAGCCAGACATGCCAATGGGCAGCCTGGTGATCTCAGTGAGGAGGCGGAGGAGCCTATTTCCAGGGTGGATGTGCTTTTGGGTAGGGGGAACCCGCCAGGTCAGGCAGCAGCAGTCTGTCCCCAGAGGAGCTGGAGGACAGGCGGGAGGCAAGGCAGTTCGAGCTGCAGAAGCTCAGACTGGAGAGTGAGCGGGAGGAGAAGAGATTGGCCATAGAAGAGAGGAAGATGCTCTTAGAGCATGAGAGAGAACTAAAGGAGCTAGAACTTAGGAGTAAGTCAGGCTCAGATGGTGGCAGCAATTCGTCCAGAAAGGCAGACAGGATTGTGCACATTCCCAAGAACGTAGGCAAGGAGTTCAAGAAGGGGGATGACATACAAAGGTGGTTTCAGGGTTATGAGGCAGCCATACACATGAATGGGGTCCCTGAGGAGAATTGGGGAGCAGGATTGTGGCCACTTTTCCCTGAAGAAGCAAGGGATGCTCTGATAGCTTTGGGTAAGGGGTATCACCTCACCTATGCTGACATGAAGGATGCCCTTCTCACGAAGTATGGTCTTACTCCTGAAAAGTACAGGGATCAGTTCAGGTCCAGTAAGAAGTCTGATGCCAACACTTGGTTGGAATGTGTGGATGTGTTCTGCAGGTCTCTGGATGGTTGGGTGAAGGGCAGTAGTGTAACAGATTTTCAGGGGCTCTACAACTTGATTGCATGGGAGCACTTGTCTAGTCTATGTTTTGCAGATCTGCGCCAGCACCTAGTGGATAGTAAGCTAACTGACCCCAGGAAGCTTGCTATGGAAGCGGACCGCTGGGTGAGTACCAGGGTCCACAAGAAAGCGTTTGGGGGAGACTCAGCCAAAGGTGGGCAGGGTCCCCAGCAGAAAAGTGGGGGGACAAGGGTAAAGCACAGGAGTTCTCTAAAGGGCCCCAAACTAGTACCCAGGGTAAAGGTTCCCAGCCCCCCGGTGATAAGAAGAAAGGGGTCTCTACAGGGAAGTCTGTTGAGACCGGCCCCCGCAAGTGTTATGCATGTGACCAGGTAGGTCACTTTAAGGGGGACCCCAAGTGCCCGAAGGGGACACAGCCACCCACCGGTGGGCAGTCCAAAGTGTTGGCTAGTGTAGCGCTTGGGGAGGAGGGGTGCCCACAGGAGGGTGGGGATCCCGCAGAAATGACCCTTGTCTCACTAGGGGACAGTGAGATGGTCCCAGGAAACCAGGTGCCCCCTAACACAAAGAAATATAGCACCTGGGTGACCATTAATGGGAACAGGGTAGAGGCTCTCAGAGATACTGGAGCCAGTGTGACCTCAGTCCGGTGTCACCTGGTGTCTGAGAAGCAAGTAGTCCCAGGAGCATTCCACCAAGTAGTTGCTGTAGACAACTCAGAGCGCCAATGTATGGTGGCGCAGGTTCCCTTTGAATGGGGGGTCTCAGGTCCCTTGAGGGTGGTTGTGAGCCCTACCATGCCTGTAGATTGTCTGTTAGGAAACGACCTGGAGCAGTCCTCCTGGAAGGAGGTTGAGCTCAGGTCGCACTTGGAGATGCTTGGGTTGCCAGAGTGGGCATGCGTGTCTACTCGGTCAATGGCAGCCAGAAAGGGTGATCAAAAGGACTTGGAGCCTGAAACAGTGGCCCAAGTCCCTGCCAAGAGAAAGGGCAGGGGGCGCGGGAAACCGGCCCCCGAAGTTCCCACGGACCGGGAGGAGGCGGACCTCGAGGGGGACGCCCCGGTGCCTACAGGGGAGCAGGTAGCCGAACTGGGAGACATCTCTGAGCTGACCCATTGGCAGCAAGAAGGGGGTCCCACCAGGGAGGAGTTCTGCAGGGAGCAGAACGAGTGCCCTACTCTGGAGGGTCTGCGGCGGCAGGCTGCAGACCAGGCAGCTGGTAATCAGTCCGGGTCACATCTGATCTACTGGGAGAGTGGTCTCCTATACAGTGAGCCTAAGGTTGCTGAGCCTGGGTCAGCCCGTGTGCTGGTGGTACCCCAGCGCTTCAGGACCTTCCTACTGGGTCTGGCTCATGACGTGCCTTGGCAGGACATTTGGGGCAGGACAAGACCTTTGACAGGCTTGTCACCCACTTCTTTTGGCCCCAAATGCGAAGGCAGTCAGATGCACACTGTAGGTCTTGCCAAACTTGCCAGGCAAGTGGTAAGAGTGGGAGGAAGGTCAAAGCTCCTCTCCAACCTTTTCCTGTAGTTGGAACACCCTTTGAAAGGGTAGGGATGGATATTGTGGGGCCACTGGATCCCAAGACAGCCATGGGCAACAGGTACATCCTGGTCTTGGTGGACCATGCCACCCGGTACCCGGAGGCAATCCCTCTCAGGACAACGACGGCGCCAGTGGTGGGCCGGGCGTTAATGGGGATATTTTCCCGTGTGGGATTCCCCAGAGAGGTGGTTTCTGATAGGGGGACCAATTTCATATCGAAGTATATGACATCCCTGTGGAAGGAGTGTGGTGTAACCTACAAGTTCACCACTCCTTACCACCCACAAGGAAACGGTCTGGTGGAGAGATTCAACCAGACCTTGAAAGGCATGATCAAGGGTCTAACAGAACCCATGAGGCGTAAGTGGGACGTCCTCTTGCCATGCCTACTCTTTGCATACAGGGAGGTGCCTCAGAAGTCTCTTGGGTACAGCCCCTTTGAGCTCCTGTATGGCCACCCTGTGAGAGGACCTCTGAGTTTGGTAAAGGAAGGCTGGGAGGCAGCTCCCAGGAAAACTCCCCAGGATGTATTTAGCTACATGCTGGCCTTTAGAAACCAAACTGCCCGCTTCAGGAAACTCGCTCAGGCGAACCTAGAAGCAAGCCAGGAAGAAATGAAGAGATGGTATGACCAGAATGCCACTCTGGTCGAATTTCAACCTGGGCAGAAAGTGTGGGTCATGACCCCAGTGGCACCTTGTGCCTTGCAGGACAAGTGGACTGGGCCATATGAGGTAAAGGAGCGCAAAAGTGACGTCACCTACCTGGTGGATTTGCAGGCTCCAAGGAACTCCTTGAGGGTCCTTCACGTGAACCGCCTCAAGCCCCACTTCGAGAGGTTCGAAGTGAGTATGCTCTTGGCGACAGATGATGGGGTGGAAGAGGAGAGCGAGCCTCTCCCTGACCTCCTGTCTACCAAGGAGCATGATGGGTCAGTAGAGGGTGTGATCCTCTCCCCTACTCTGACTCAGGAGCAGCAGGGGGACTGTCGCCAGTTGTTGGGACAGTTCGCCCCACTGTTCTCTCTGACCCCCGGTGTTACTCACTGGTGTACCCATGACGTGGACACTGGTGACAGCCCTCCTGTGAAGCACAAGATTTACAGGTTGACTGACCGGGTCAGAGCCAGCATCAAGGAGGAGGTCTCTAAGATGTTGGCGTTAGGGGTGATTGAGCCCTCCCACAGTCCTTGGGCCAGCCCAGTGGTCTTGGTCCCAAAGGCTGCGGCGCCCGGTACCACTCCAGAACTCCGGTTTTGTGTGGACTACCGTGGGCTCAATGCCGTCACCAGGACTGACGCGCACCCCATCCCCAGAGCTGATGAGCTCATTGATCGGTTGGGAGCTGCCCGGTTCCTCAGCACGTTTGATTTAACGTCTGGGTACTGGCAGATTGCCCTAACCGATGGGGCCAAGGAGAGATCAGCATTCTCAACCCCAGAAGGTCATTACCAATTCCGGGTGATGCCCTTTGGGTTGAAGAATGCCCCTGACACCTTTCAGAGGTTGGTCAATCAGGTGTTGGCTGGGCTGGAGGATTTCAGTGCCGCCTACCTGGATGACATTGCTGTGTTCAGTTCCAGCTGGGAAGAACATTTACAGCACCTTGAGAAAGTGTTGAGGGCTCTGCAAGGTGCAGGCCTCACGATCAAGGCCAGTAAGTGCCAGATCGGGCAGGGTTCTGTGGTGTACTTGGGACACCAGGTAGGAAGCGGCCAGGTGGCGCCCCTACAACCCAAGATTGACACCATTCTGGCTTGGGAACCCCCAAGACCCAGACAGAGGTGAGAGCCTTCTTAGGTCTCACCGGTTATTATAGGAGATTTGTTAAGGGCTATGGCACCATCGTTGCCCCCTTAACAGAGCTGACCTCTAAGAGGCAGCCCAGGAAAGTGATCTGGACTGAGTCCTGCCAGAAAGCTTTTGATGCCCTGAAGGCAGCCATGTGCACGGCGCCCGTGCTCAAGGCACCTGACTTCTCCAAGGAATTCGTCGTGCAGACTGACGCTTCAGAGCATGGTGTGGGAGCGGTGCTCTCACAACTGAACGAAGAGGGCCTGGATCAGCCTGTAGTCTTCCTTAGCAGGAGACTACTTCCCAGGGAACAGAGGTGGAGTGCCATAGAAAGGGAAGCTTTTGCTGTGGTCTGGGCACTGAAGAAGTTGAGACCATACCTGTTTGGGACTCACTTCCGGGTTCAGACAGACCACAGGCCCCTCAGATGGTTGATGCAAATGAGGGGTGAGAATCCAAAACTGCTGAGGTGGTCCATCTCCCTACAGGGAATGGACTTTACGGTGGAGCACCGTCCTGGTACAGAACACGCAAACGCAGATGGTCTGTCCAGGTTCTTCCGCCTTAGTGAGGAGAACTCCAATGGGGTTGGGTAGTTCTCCCTACTTTCAGCTGGAGGGGACATGTGTTAGACTTGGCATCTTTTGGCGTGTTTCCCCTGACTTTTTGCTTTCTGACCTCTTGGTTTTGACTCTGTTTTTGCTGGTGTAATGATTCTGCGCACTTTCCTCACTGCGGTCCAGTGGGAAAGTGCAAGTGCTCCTATATAAAATGTGTTATGGATTGGTGTTTCCATGATTGGCCTATTTGGTTTATCAGTCAGTCCCTTGTAAAGTGCACTGCGAGTGCCAGGGCCTATAGACCAAATGCTGTTGGTGGGCTGCAGCACTGGATTGTGCCACCCACGCAAACAGCCCGTAAAGTGTAACTCGGGCCTGCCAACGCAGAGCCTGTGCGCAGCCTGGGGCTGACATGTCGACTTGGCAAGTCCACACACTTGCAAGTCCCTAAACCTTCCCTTTGCTACATGTTAGTCACCCCTAAGGTAGGCCCAAGGTACCCCTGTGGGCAGGGTGCGGTGTATGCGAAAGGTAGGACATGCCCGGGTGTGGGCGGCATGTCCTGATAGTGAATTACAGCCTAGTTCGTTTTTCAGTATTGCAAGGCTACCTGTTCCCCCTAGGCCAGAACGGGCAGTTCCGATTATTACAGCTTATAATCCTAACTGACCCCGGGAACATGGTAGAAATTCGAGTTTAGTATGCCTGGACTCAGAATGATAAAATGCATCTTTTAGTGAAGTTGGTTTTAACATTTTGTGTTTGAAAATACCACTTTTAGAAAGTGGGTATTTTCTTGTCTAACCATCCAAGCCTGCCTCTGCGAGGTTGTGTATTCCTTGTCTGGAGTATGAGTGACAGGGGCTGGGGGATGCCAGGAGACAGGGTGAGTCAGCACAGGGCTGAATAGCAAGATCTACATGTAGATGGGTGGGAGGGGTCGCACCTGGGCCCTGAATAGGACAGTGCCTTCCCTCCACAATGCTGGCTCCACCTCCTGTGGTGCGTCTGATGTCCCTGGCCTACTCACTGAAAGAAGGGACGGAGACTTGTCAACAAAGTGCTCCAGAACTGGTTTGGACTAGGCAAAGGCCTCTCTGCCTTCAGAGAACAAAGGAATTTGGGATATAAATATTGGGGCCCTGACCCCATGAATTTAGATCTCGCTGGAATCAAGGAACCTGCCAAGACGAAGAGCTGGAAGAGCTGCCAGGAGGAGTACTGCCCCTTTGCTGTGTTGTTGCTTTGTTGGGTTGGCCTGCAGCTGCTGCTTCTGCCTTGGGCAGTGAAAGGACTGGACTGAACTTTCTACAAACTTGTGCTGAGTATCTCCAAGGGCCTGGAACCGAGCTGGCCTCCTGTTAAGAAGTCTCAGGGACTACAAAGACTTCACAAGCCTCTGGGTACCGCTTCTGGAACGCTGTTTCAGTTGCCACAGAGGAAGGGAACTGCAACCGACGCCGTCAACCGAATCCATCCCTGGCCGGTGACCTGTTTGCACCGCAGACCGCATCGCCCCGCTTCGCATCGCAACCCTGGTCTCACCGTGGGCGATGTCCGACGCCGCCAACATCGAGCCGCTGCTTGCACCGTGACCTGTGGGCACCGCAGTTCGCATCGCATCGCTTCGCTGTGCCAGCCGGACCAGACCGACGCTGTCGCTGCAACTGGCTCAAGAGTCGTGACCGCACCGCATTTGGGGCACCGCCGCACGTCTGCGACGCACCGCTCCGACTCGCACCGCTGTCCGACGCCAGCTCCCGCACTCCGGCTTGGTCGCCTGCATCGCAACCTGTCAGCACCGCATCGAACATCGTCTCGCCCTGCATCGCACGCCTTGGACTCACCGACTCCGTCTACACGACGCTCATCGAGCCGCTGCCTGCACCGCATCGAGGGACACCGCACCTTGCATCGCTCCGTCTTGCACCGCAACCGCGACGAACGCCGACCGGCTCGTACACTCCGTACCAGCCACAACGAGAAAAGGTACTGTGACCGAGTCTGTTCACGACTCTGCTGGCCCGTATCGACGCGGTCGGCTGGAACTGTTAGACTCTGTGGTTTTCAGCATCACGGTAGGCTCGGACGGAGCTACCGACTCGTACTGAACTTTGCTTTTGTGCTATTCCTGCAAAGAAGAAGTTAACGTATCAAGTATTCATTCGTAAAGTATAGTATTGTGGATTTTTGTCGTAATTGGTCTTGTCTTGAGTATATAAAATATTGGTTATTTTTCTAAACTGGTGTGGTGTCCGTTTGTAGTGCTTACACTGTATTACTGTTGGTTATGTGCAAATGCTTTACACACTGCCTCTGAATTAAGCCTGACTGCTCGTGCCAAGCTACCACGAGGGTGAGCAGGGGTTACTTCACGAGTGTAACAACCCTTACCCTGACTAGGAAGAAGGGTCCCTACTTGGACAAAGGTGCAAGCCCTTGCAAACTAGAGATCCCATTTCTAACACACAGGTTTCCCGGGGCCCGATGGCAGCTGCTGCTGACTGCAGCAGCTGCCTGCGAGCCTCGGGAGACCTGTGTTAATTTTGAGGTTGCGGCCTCTCCCTGTGTTGCCCCCATGGTTGGTGGACAGCCGATCCTCTGGCTTGAAGAGGTTTGCCTGCCAGGACACAGTGCTCCACAAATCAGGGGGGGATGCAAGAGGGGGGGTAACAGCGCCACCCTTCCTCAGTGTCTTGCAGCCCTCCACCGCCATCAGCGGTGCACACCTCGGCCCACAGTCACCGTCAAAGCAGGCCCAGCAGCAGCCTCTCCAGCCTTCAGGGGTCACTGGCAGGCTTAAAATCACCCCGTAACACAGGGGAGCAGCCTCCTGGGTAGCAGCCGGTAGCCCTCACACCTTTTGTGGGCCAGATATGACCCCAGGTAACCGCCAGAAAAGGATAGATGCTGGTCCGAAGAGGAGCGAAAAGATTAAGCAGCTACCATTGTTGGCTGCCAAGCCAAATGCTCCCCACCATGGTTATGGTTAAGCTGGTTTCCCCAGGGCAGATCATCCCAGAAAAGGTGTACCAGATAGTAAACTCTGACAGTGTTACAAAGTCACATCCCATAGCTGTAGTAGACTTTGAGTGGGGAGGGGTTACTGGCCCAAAGAGTGTCTGCTGGGCAAAAACCTGGAAACATCTGCCTGGGCAGAGGTGGAGAGAAGGACTCATCCAGCAATGCTGGGTCTCCCTGAGTCGGTACGTATCTCAACTAAAGCACAAACAGCTTAATGGGAAAGTCAAGGGACCTTGGAGCCTGGCAAAATGGCCCATGGCCCTAGAATCAAGAAGAAGGGCAGAAGCTGTGAGACCAATCCTTGATGCTCAAAAGTAGAACCAGAGTCCAGTGGGCCTGGGAGAGTCATCAGAGTTGCAGATTGGTCACCCAAGACAGTCACTGGCTTTCGCCAAAGGATACGGCTGGACTTGCTGTAACTGGAGACCAGTAGACCAGTTGTGGCTGAACTTCTGCTGGCTGGAAGAGGACTGTGAGGGATACCAACCACTGTAGCCAAAGTTGCACCACCTCACCCATGGACCGAGGAGTAACTTGAGGAAGACTCCCATCGACCGCACAGCACCCAGAGCATCCTTAAACATCTTCAGCATCCTGTATCTTCAGTATCAGGCCCACTCCATTGAAGTCTATAGCTGTCCTTGTGTAAAGTGTGGAACTGAACTTGAGACTGCTTTGGTGATAAGGAAACTGTCCAAATATTCCTCATTGCCCCCACCCCCGCCCTTCCGGGCCGGAATAGTCAAATACAACTGCTTAAAACTTTTCAAAAGTTTCCAAACTTTACAGTTATCAATGCTTGTTTGGACTGAAAAATTGAGATTTAAGTTTTATTTAAAATCTATATCTCCGGAACCCTTCAGTGGATTTTGTTAATCTTGGTGTCTAAAAATTCATAGGAATATAATCTAGTTTTATAAATTGGTGTTGGATTTCTTTCGTGTTGTTTGACTTTCTCATTCTGTTGTTTGGTGCTTTGATGCTTTACACTAGTTCCTTTGTCAAAGCCTTGCTGCTCAAACCACAGCTACCGAGGGTTGAACAAGAGGTTTTACAAATGAGCCTGACTGGTCCCAAAACGGTTTGGTGAGTGTATTACACAGAAAGGTTTCAAAACCACACCATATAATACACCACAATCATCACAAATATATATCCAGTGGAAATAATAAACAGAATATAGATCGTTAAATAAACACACTAAAAATGCCACTAACATGAATCAACTGGATATATTTCAATAGCAGTGTAGTAGACATCTAAAAAGAGAAATACCAGTGCATGCATGAAGTGCAGATCCTTTTCCAATGGTCAACTGGAATTATTTATGGTGGATCCTTAAACTGTTAAGCTATGGGAGGTGTAGGGCACAGGTCGGAGTTGAGCTGTGACGGAGCTCCCACAAGGCGCACAGAATCTCAACAACAAAGGTAAACTGGTTTTTTTATGAGGAATTTCCAGCTCGCACTTTGTTGCTTGGCACAAAGCGACAAATCCTTCCTCACAGAAAATCCATAAATACACTTAAAAGGTAAGGAACTTAAAAGGTTAAACCAAAGCTACTTAAGACAATAAGTTATTGACTAATATGTCACAATAATCAAGCTAGTGGGCTCAAGTGCATACATTTCTCACACTGAAAAGCAGCAATACACTACAGCCCAACTTCATAGAAAATATTTCTGTATCACTGCCATCTTCACACAACAGCTTCAAGTCTTCAGAACTAGACTCCAGCCTTCAGTTACAGCAAACATCCCACAACTTTTCCTTCTTACATACACATACACACATATTCTACAACATCCAGACAGAGGATGCAAAAGTAGGAGTAATGCCCAGTTGTAACTGGTTCACTTGCTTTTTCCAGGCAGGCCATATAAAATTCCATGGGGGCAAGCAGGCTTTTCTGGCAGGCCCTTAACCCTCTTTAGTTTTGTGGGATCAGCTGGAGACTGGTGTAACCAGTCTTGAAGAAAATGCATATCACGGAGATTAAATGCAACAGCTGAAAAGACCTCTCCAGTGTTCAGGTAGGGAGGACGTCAGTAGCTGGTCTTACTGAAATTAAAGTTGTATTAATTCTTTTAATTCAAAGAAATGGCCTGCCGCTTTTCATCTTTGTTACTTGAGCCCAAATATGTTGACATTGAAGCAGGAAAATTTGAGAAATGTAGACTGGGTAAAACGCCGCAGTTCAGGCACGCGAACCAAGACAGCCAACATGGGTGCTGCCTTCGTTCTTAGGCCCTGCTCCTAGGCCAAACAGGTAGTCAGGAATTTGGGCATTGTAATTGACGACTTTCTCGCTATGCAGGATCAGGTAAGTGCTGTGTGCAGGAGTTGTTTTGGACTCCTACCCATGCTGTGTGGGTGATTTCGGTGGATTTCCGTAGTGTGGTGGAAGGACGTTGTACAAGCATTGATAATGGGTAGGCTAGATTATGGCAATGCGCTGTAACAAGGAATGACCGACTACTTGTTCACCCTCCTCCAATCTATTCAAAATGCAGTGGCAGGATTGATTTGTACTAGTACCAAGAGGAGTTCGACTGCGGACTGTCTGTCCACTGCCTGTCTCTCCACTGGCTTCAAAGAAAGCCATTTTCAAGCTGCTCGGCTACACACATGAAGCGCTCTACGACACGGTCCAGCACTCTTGCGCGACTGAGTTGCATTTTACAAACCAGCCTGCGCTCTCCACTCTTCAAATCAGGCTCTGGTATATAGTAGGAGAATTAAGAAATCTAGAATGGATGGCCGCTCTTTTAATTACTTATTAGTCTCTCACTGGAATACCTTGCCTCTCAATCTTGGCCTTACTTCGCATCTGCTAACCTTTCGGAAGATGTTGAAGACCTGGCTGATTCCACTTCAATGGCATTGTAGTGTATGGAGCTTGTGTAACTGCGGTCTAGCGCCTGGATATCCCTCAGGAGGTGCGCTTTATAAATACTATAAATAAATGAATAAATAAATAACATGAACAGCAGACGGAGCAGGAGCAAGAGAGATTAACTAATATGGAGCAACGCTTCAATGCACTTAATGACATCCACGAGCCACTTAAATAGGAAGAGGTTGAAAGATGTGAGGAGATATCACAGGAAGTAATGTAGCATGTGAGGTTGGTATGGTTTCATAGAACTACTAAGCTGAACTGGCTCTATCCTAATTGGTAAAGCATGACAAGGAAATCAGGAATCAAACTCCCAGGACTGAGAGTCAAATCACCAGTGTCCACACAGAGCCACCAAAGAGATGTGGGAGACCGTGATGCTGCAATCCGATTGGAGTCCACTAAAAACATGCCTCTAGTCAGCGTATTCACACAGAGACAAGCAGTCCAAATCCAACACATGCGGTCAGGAGAAGAATCCACTGTCCAAACAGGATGCATACGGCTAACACCAGCCCAGCAAACTACAGTAACAAACAACTCCCAACCCTGGGCCAGACAAACTGCCTGGGTGCACAGACACACCACTGCACAATCATTTGCCAGGTGGCATTCCTGTGGCACCCACAGCATATAAGGGTTAGTAATAGTGACTAGTGTGTGCTGAATCGCAAGTAACAGATTTTTGTTTATTGTTCTGCCACCTAACCCCCTCAAAATGACCAGGTCAATCAGGATGCTGATGATGGAATTTCCTGATAAGGCCATGACCATGGATAGAGTAATGGGATTCCCAAGACCAATCACATGGTGATTATCTTTCCCAATCAATCAAATACTGACATTTTCCTTAAAAATAGGAGCATCATAAATTTCTTTAGGAAGGAACTCTTCATGACCATCTATCTACAAGGATAGGTTTAGTAGGATAAGATACATTTTTTCAGGTAAGATGAATGTATTGGCTTTAACAAGGACACATGAAAAGAAGGATGAATTCAACAGATGGAATGTAACTTAAGGCGAACTGTAACTGGGTTTTTGAATCGAGTTATCTTTTTTTTTTTTTTATATTTCTTTTTATTGAACGTATTCATCGACAAGCAGTATACCATACAGAGGAGACAAATTACACTTTCTTTCAGTAAATACATTATCATATAGAATTGTGCAACAGTACATTGTATAGACATTCTATGGGGTAGGGGACTCATCCGAGTCAGTGCATTCGGTGGGTTGCAGATGTTCTCTCTGTAACCATTCCAAGGGCTCCATATCCGGGCCCACTCTCTGGGGCAGCCCCGAGCTACATAAACTGTCTTTTCCCTAAACATGCACCAATCTAGGTCTTCCTTCCAGGCCTCTACTCTAGGCGGTTGCAAGGCTCCCCAGAGTTGTGCAATAGTCCTCTTTGCTAACATTAATCCCAGTGTGATCCATTGTTTGTTATAAGTATTGAGGTCGGTGGGTTTCCACACATTCAGGAGGCATCTCCGGGCCTCTGGGCGCAGGTCAAGTGTGAGCACTTCACTAAGGATGTCATGTATTTTGCGCCAGTATGTTTGTATGTGGTCGCACTCCCATATTATGTGCATGAATGTACCCTCTCTTCCACATTGTCGCCTGCAATCTCCTCCCTCTGCTCTACCCATGCGAACCAAACAGGGCCCTGTAATGTAGACTCTATGAAGAATTTTGAGTTGGACTATTATCAGTCTAGCCTGGATTGCCACCTCCCTCGGGGAAGACACTGCTTCTTGCCACTCTTCATCGTCCAGCTCAATCTCATCACGTATCCATTTTTCTCTGAGTGACTGAAGAGGGTCTGCCATGTTATTGATTAATTTTTTATACGTCAGGGAGATGGCCTTCTCAGGCAGGTAGCCATCTAGCAGTCTATCCTCTAATGGCGAGGCTTCTGGGGGGGAGGAGCCTTTTGGGAGATGGGACTGGAGGGCATGGCAGATCTGGGTGTATCTGAAGCGTTCTGAGTCGGCTAGTTCATGTTGTTGCTGCAGGAAGGCAAACGTTATAATTTCGCCTTTAACCCATACATCTCTGATTTGTGAGATCCCGATGAGATCCCATTTATCGAATCCTTTCGTCCTCCACAGGTTTCCCAGCCTCTCAGAGTCCCATAAAGGGGTTGCCAACGTGAGTTTTCGGTCCCATCCCAAGTGCCTATTTACAGCGTGCCATATATGGACCGAGTGTTTAGTTGGCCCAGTTAAGGAGTGTTTCTGGGGTCTTGAATAGAGTGCTCTGTTATAATTCCCTCCCGATAGGAGCCACCTATCCATGGCATATCCCGGATCATCCGGGCGTCCGTAGGTGCCCTGATTAATGGCTGCGAGATGTGTCGCCCAATAGTACTTTTTTATATCTGGGAGGCTAATCCCCCCATCATACCAATTTAGAGTTAGTTTGGCTAATGCTATACGAGGTTTCCCGTCCCACAATAAATCTCTCTGTAGGCCCTCAATTTCTTTGAAGTATGATGCCGGAACTGGGTCTAGAGAGTTCTGCAGTGCATATAGAAAGCGGGGCAGAGCGATCATTTTAAAGAGGGCTGCCTTTCCCAGCAGCGAGAGCGGAAGCGTTTTCCAGCATGCTATGTCTCGTTTCAACCTTTGTAGTGGAGGGAGAAGATTACGGTTAAAACGGAGTGTCTGATCTAGGGAGATAAAGATGCCTAGGTATTTGAAGCCCATTGTATTGATCTGTATTGGGCAGCTCCGTGGTGGGGTAGGTGGATCACCTTTTAGGACGTAGATGAGGGACTTACTCCAGTTAATGGAAAACCCAGAATATCTCCCGAATATGGCCAATATATCCAATACTCTTACTAATGATGCTTTCGGGGAGGCTAGGTAAAGCAGAATGTCGTCTGCGTAAAGAGAGATACGGTCTTCCCATTCGGAGGACCAACGCAGACCTCGTATGACAGGGTCCCTACGAATCCATGCAGACAGAGGCTCCAGGGCAAGGGCGAATAGGAGGGGGGAGAGAGGACATCCCTGACGGGTCCCCCGACTCAGCTTGAACACTGTCGATTTCTTATTATTAACTACGACCTGCGCCAGGGGCTCCGAGTATAGGAGCCGTACCCAATGAATGAAACTCGGTCCAAACCCCATTTTAGCAAGGACCGCAAAGAGATATGGCCATTCGATAGTGTTGAATGCCATGGTCGCATCTAACGACACGATTATTGCTGCCTCTCGGATCGTAGCTACTCTCCCTAATACCCCATGCACCCTGCGTAAATTTAACGCGGTGTTTCGATGCGGCATGAAACCTGACTGATCAGGGTGAACCAGGCCGCCAATTACCTTCACCAGGCGGTTTGCTAGGAGTTTAGCTAGGATTTTGGGTTCTGCGTTGAGCAGGGAAATCGGCCTATAGGAGGCACAGTCGGTCTTTGGTTTACCCTCCTTGTGAATGGCGATCAAAGTGGCCACCCTCTGGTCCTCTGGTAGCACTCCCAGCTCTCTGCTTTCCATGAACATAGCTTGGAGGTATGGGGCTAATTTGTCAGGTCTAAGTTTGTACAACTCAATGGGTATACCATTGGGTCCTAGGGCCTTGCCTGAGTGTAGTGACCTGATGGCTTGTGCTATTTCGTCATTTGTAAACTCACTTTCCAAGAAGTGTCGGTTTTCTTCTGTCAGGGTGGGAAGCTTTATATTGTGTATTAGCGACTTGGAGTTCTCCTCCGTGTATGACCCACTAGTATGATATACCGCCTGGTAGTGGTCAGCGAATCGATTCGCTATTTCTTGTGGATCGGTCGTGGATGTGTTGTCAGCACCCCTCAACTCCGGTACCAGTCTACTAGCCCACTCCTTCTTGTCAAGCCATGCAATTAGCTTCCCTGCTTTATCCCCCAGGTCGTATATTCTGCTCAGTTTTTCTCTCCCCAGGCTTTTAGCCCTATCAGTGGCCAACGCTTTATAATCTTCCTGTTTGAGTTGTAGTGCGTGAAGTGTCTCATGGGTAACCTCTATTTCTAGCTCTTCCTCCAACCGGAGGACTTTGTCTTCCGCCTCTACTATTTCTTTCTGTCTGTCTTTTTTCGTTCCAGCAATTAGTGACAGTGCGTGCCCTCGTATTACTGATTTGAACGCTTCCCACAAGGTCTGAGCAGAGTCCACCGTTCCCTCATTCTCTTGGAAGTAGTGATCTATGGCTTGGAGTAATGCTTTCCGGACTCCTGGGTCACGGAGATACCACGGATTAATGGGAGCAATTTTCCCTACCCTTGTCCGATCCAGGACTATACACGCCCATACCGGAGAATGGTCGGAAATTCCCCTTGCCAGATGTCTGATCTCTTGAATATTGGCTACCTGAGATGCAGGAACCAGGAGGTAGTCTATGCGGGAAAGGCTATGGTGAGCCCCGGAATGGAAAGTATGTTGGATTCTGTCTGGGTTGTATGTTCTCCACCCATCCACCAACCCCAACGCCTCCATAAAGTTGGGCAGCCATCTGTAAGAAGACCCGATCTCACGTGGGGGTGCCGGTCTAGAGTGCCTGATACCACTGCATTGAAGTCACCCCCAACCACCAGGAGACCCTCCGGGAGTGATAGGAGGATTGTTCCCAAGTCTTTAAATGTGTCGCTCTGGAGGCCAGGAGGCACGTAGATCGACATGAGCGTCAATATGTTCCCTTCCCAAAGTCCCGAGACTCATATATATCTACCCCGATCATCTGTCCATGTGGAATTCACGGATAGAGGGAAGGAGTTTCTCACCATTATGCCTACCCCTCGTGAGCTGGTCGTAAAACCGGCATGTGCCACCAATTTGTAACCCCACCTGTTTAATGCCTTGCAGGAGTTTCCCACCAAATGGGTTTCTTGAAGCAGGATAATGTCAGGGGCCTGTCTTTTAATATATTGTAGGATTATGCTATGCTTGACCTTATCACCAAGCCCGTTGACATTCCAACTCAGTATTTTGACACTTTTATCCCACTGTGCACTCATTGGATCCTGTATAACTTCCTGTCTCCTCTGCATCAATGTCAGTTTGATCTGTCGATACAAAAACTACAACATTCAACAACTGTAAACCCCCACCCCAACCACCCCCCTCCCTGCGTCCCTGCACCCTGGGCGCAAAACTGCCCATGAATGAACTTGCAGAGTGCCTGTCGCCCAACAAGTTAATTAAAAGGAGAAAAGTGAGGTGCGTGGTGCTCCGTCCCTCCGCCCCCCCCTCTATGTCCACTAGGTATGTTCCCCCGAGAGGGGTCGTGTTATAAAGTTAAACCCCTTATCCACGGAAGGTGCCCCCATTCAATTCAGGTCTGTCATTGTTCCCAGGTACCTGCTCCGGTCTTGGGCATGGATCCGGTGCAACTGGGGGAGAGGCTCCACTGTTCCATGGGTCCCGCCCAACCCGTCGCGTGATGGTCTGTCTATTTGCCGTGGCTCTGAAAGTTACTGTCTTATTCTCTCCGGCTCTCTAGCCATTCGGCAGCTGGCTCCGGGTGATCAAAGAACCATGCCCTTCCCTCCGCCTCCACCCGGAGCCGGGCTGGGAACAACATTGCATATTTTAAGCCTCTGTCTCTGAGTTTCTTTTTAATGGCCACAAAGGATCGCCTCTGCTTCTGTACCACTTGGGTAAAGTCTGGGAAAAAGGTTATCTCGGCATTTTCGTAGCGGAGTGGGGGGGCTACTCTGGCGTTTTGGAGTATAACATCCCTGTCCCGAAAATTAAGGACCCTTGCCAGCATTGGACGGGGGGCCTGCGGCTAAGGGCGACCCCCGGGGACTCTGTGTGCCCTCTCTATGACAAAGAATTTGCCCAGTCCTTTAGGCTGCAGGTGATTAAGGATAAGATCTTCCACAAAGAGGTCCGGCGACTGACCTTCCGATTTCTCCGGCACTCCCAGGATGCGTATGTTGTTTCTTCTGAGGCGTCCCTCATAGTCATCCAGCTTGCTTTCGGCGAACTTTCGGAAAGCTTGCAGTTCTCGGACTTCGCCCTGTAGTTGCGTGGTGTCATCTACCAGGCTCGCCGTGGTGGTTTCTACCTGTTTGACCTTTTCGCTGATTTTGGTGAGGTCTGCCCGAATGAGATTCACTTCAATTGAGATTGAGTCCATCTTGTGCTCCAGTGAGGTTTTAACCCCAGTTATTGCCTCCATCACATCTTTCAAGGTGAGTTCCGGGCTTGCGCCCCCCATTTCTCCAGTATGTTTATCTATGAGTGATGGGTCTTGCGGCTTTTCCTTGGGGAGCGTATAGCGGTCTAGTTTGTTTGTTTGGACTGTTTTAGGTCCCCTCGTGGATGTCATCCTGGCCTCTCAGGCGACTCTACCCGCTCCCCGCCGCGACGATGTGTGTCTGTATCAACCCCCCGTTTCTCTCTTGTAGCGCTAACAGACAATATACTGCTGATTTGGGTCTCCCCTCCTGGGCTCCGTAGATGGATGGGGCCACGGGGGAAGGCTGAGGGAAGCCGAGGGCCACAGCCCCCCAACCGTTCGTTCTCCGGGGTCCTAATATTCTCAAGTGTCTGTATCGGCTGCCACTACTGCTCTCCCGGTTGTCGCTGTTTGCCGCACCACGCTTTAGCGTGTACACTGTTCCCCGCCACCACGGACTGTATTACTGAGGGAGGCAGCCACCCTCCGCCGCCCACACAATGCACCTCAGTCCCAGCCCTTCAACTCCGCCAGTCCGCACTCTCAGGCCAATCTGTTGGGTCGCCCCTCACCTCTGCGCCCCTCCGTTGGGGAGTCGTTTCGTCTGCCAGGCTACGCTCCGCGCTGGCTATCGTTACATGCCGTGGGGGGCTCCACCACCATTGCTGTTGTGGTATTGGTGTGAGCGGGGGGAAAGGTGGGAGGGGCAGGGGGGTCCCACACCTCACCCCGGGCTCCTGACCGCCGCCACACCACCCCCTCTATTTCCCGGGTCCAGGTCACGAAGACCCTGCGTCACTACACAGGCTCCTGCACTGTACAGTTGTTCGTCGGCTGCTGGCAATCTGCAATTGCTCTGGTTCCCTTTCGCCACTCCGTTGTGCTTCTGGCGGTGCCGCCCCCTGGCCGAATGTCGCAGGTCCCAGAGCTTTTGCTGTCCAGTGCCTGGACCACGTCCACGGGTTTGCGCCCGACCTTGCCGTTGTACGTCAGCACGCTCTTGGCCTCCGCCCCTACTCCAGGCCCCGGCTTAGGCGCCCGGTGCGGGCCGCAGATTGTTCAGTCCGTAGCTCCGGCTGCAGACGGTCGTTCGACTCCGTTCTTTCTGGATCGGGGTCTATGCACCTTCCGATTGCTTAAACTCCTCTCGGTTACCAGATTTATGTGGCGGATATTTGGGGGAGAGTCGGTTTGGACGGAGCTGCTTTAGTCAGCGGCCATCACGCTACGCTGCGTAGCCATGCCCCCGAATCGAGTTATCTTGAAAGGACTTTAGAGGCATAAAGATAACTTAGATCTACAAATCCTAAAGGATTAAAGCATGAAAAGTTTCCAGAGCCTTACTGCTACTTTATACTGGGTGCTGGTCTTCTCTCTCTATTTGTATGTTTTGCCTGTCTTGCCTGTCTGCTTTTCAAATTACAAAGGTTTCTTTGAATCTCTTTCAAAGTGTGTAGTACACCTCAAACAGCAGAAAGTGTTGTATCTGTAGTTCAAGTTGCCAGCACCAGTATCTGCCTCTGTCTTGCAGCTTGTGATGATGGCAGCTCATTGGCCCTAACTACTGTCAAATATTCTACCCAGTAGCATGCCATGCCCACGTAGATCAAGAGGCAAGGTTCTAACTAGTACTACGTTGAAGCTCTTGAAGATCATACTCATTATTTTAGTATCCATGTCAACAGGACACCTGGTTGACAGGTGTCTGGGGGATGTGGGTGAGTGTGGATGAATCAATTGACTTATTCACCCTCTGGCTTGCCCTCCACAGATTTAAACTCAAGATTTAAAGGACAATTCACAAATGTAAATCTAGGGACAGAAATTTTCATTCACATAGATGTCTGCCTGCGCTCAGGAGTAAATCTCTTCCTGAATACAAACCAGCAACACTGGGCAGAGATTTACACCAACCATTAGGAGAACATGCCCATCCCTGTTACATGAGGGGTTATGGAAACATATAACTCAAAATATGACAATATGGCTTAAAGTTATTACTAGTAAGAATAAAAACAAGTCATTTACCTTTGGTAATGGTCTTGCTGTTGGGTACTATCTACCTACAGACTCCTCAACTTGAATCTACTCCAGGTGCCAGACGTGATTGGGAAAGTTGAAATAGCTATCCTGCACCAACAGATAGCAACTTGGCTCTTGCATGACTCCGGGATCCACTCTGCATAAGATATTATGGAGCCTTAAAAGGCACCATCCTGTTGCACTGATGTCAATACCCCATCCTTTTGCGTGCTTTGCCATTTTTGCGATCAGGCTGAGGAGATTTACAGAAACTGCAGTGTACCTAAACTAACTTGGAACCTTAATTTAAGTAGCATGATCACTCCTCATAACAGGGAGGCAGGGCGGGCAGTATTGGTGAGGAATCTGAAGGTAAAAAGAGTATAAAGCAGAAAGATTGTTACCAAAGGTAAGTAACTTGCTCTTCGGATGGATACTTCTACTTGAAGATTCATTACTACTTGAATCAATACCCAAGCAATGCTCCCAAGTGGTGGATATGAGGAGATGGTCAAACCAAGAAGTCTGCAACACAGACCTGGCAAAGTGGGCATTCCTGCAGACTTTAGAGTCGAGGCAATAATGCCTTGTGAGGGTATGAACTGTAGTCCACATTTCAGTGCAGCAAATATCTAGAGCAGGAATATGCCTCACATTGCTCAAGAAGTGGCATTTGCACTGGTAGAATGGACCCTGATGCCCTCAGGAGGCTAATTCTTATCAAGAGCAAAACAGATTTTGATGCACAGCATGACCCAGCCGAATATGATATGCTTCAGAATCGCCTTGCCTTTCTTGGACCCAGCACAGTCAAGCAACAGCTGATTATCAATCCGGCACACTCACGTCCTGCCAATGTAAAAACAGAGGGTCTTGCGAGGATTCAGATGGTGTGGTCTCTCCTCCTCTTTGGTGGGATGAGGAGTGGGTAGAAAGATGTTAAAAAAATACATTGACCCACTTGAAAAGAGGTAATCACCTTTGGTAGGAAAGACACCTTACTCCAAAAGACTAGTTTACAGATTTATAAACGTGGTAACTTTTCTGCAGTGCCAGGGCTTTAAAGGGTTACTGAGCTCAGACTATGACAATCTGAGCTGTTTACTACTGGAGTTCTGGGTTGTAACCCTACTATTGAACTAAGAACTGAGCAGCAATACACTCTTTTAGTACTTAACCCTAAGAGATGCAAAGTCGAGCAGTCAAAGGCTGACTCAGAGAAGAGGCATGGGGTTAGACACTCAGAATTCAAACTATCCATTACACGTTAATAACTCATTGTCCAGTTGGTGCTTTATCTTAAAAGAGAAAGTACTCTACTACTTACACAAAACTAAATACCATACATGAATATTAGAAGGCAGCATTTTTTACTCTTCGATGTTCTGACAAATTTCAGGGGTCAGCCAGGGATGTCCTTCTGGAACAGTTCACTATGAATGAATGAATATTAATCTTCTAAAGCGCCAACTTAGCCCAAAGGCGTCAAGGCGCTGCAGGAGGGACTGTCAGACAGAAAAAGAGAAAAATAGAAGCACGGCTCAGACTGGTGTACATGTAAAGAGCTAGGTCTTCAGAGCCCTACGGAAGAGAGTGTGAGACACTTGTCCAGAAATATCAACAGGGAGGGAATTCCAGAGCCTGGCAGCGGCGATGGAAAAGGCTCTGCCTCCCCATCTAGCTCTCTTGAACCTGGGGACTGCCAGCAAGTTTTTACTGGCTGATCTAAGCTGTTTAGTGGGAACATAGCGCCTGAAGAGCCATTTGATCCCATCTGAACCTAGGTTGTAGAAGGCCTTATGAGTAAGACAGAGAGCTTTGAACAGAATTTTGCGGTTTAGAGGGAGCCAATGCAGCTTGCTGATAGAAGCCGAGATTGAGTGGTATTTAGGGAGATCCATCACCAGCCTGGCTGCTGCATTCTGCACAAGCTGCAGACGACGAACAAGGCCCTTGTTAATGCCCAAATAGAGGGCATTACAATAGTCCAATCAGGACAGCACTAAGGCAATAACTGCCTGCTTTCGGGAGGCGAAAGAGAGGAAATGGGAGATTTTCCTGAGGGTCCTGATAATCCCAAAACAGGTGGACACCGTTCTATTAACCGGAGGACTCAATGAGAGGGAATTGTCCACTATGACCCCTAGATTTTTTCCATGGGATACCGGGCAAGGACAGGAACCAAGCGTATCTGGCCACCAATCATTGGACCAGACATTCTGTTGGTTTCCAAAAATCAGGACCTCTGTTTTGTCCCCATTGAGTTTAAGATAGTTCTCAACCATCCAGGAGGAGACTGCCTTCATACAGCTTTTAAAATCTGTTCCAGATTCCCTAATGCTATGGGTAATAGACACCATGATTTGCGTGTCGTCGGCATAGGACAACACCTCCAGTCCAAAGGATCTGACAACCTTGGCCAGTGGGGTGACATAAATGTTGAAAAGGGTCAGGCTCAAGGAGGAGCCCTGAGGGACTCCACATAGCAGCTGGTTAGGATCCGAGACAAATTGAGCCATTTTCACTATTTGGGCCCGATCACTAAGGAAGGAGGTAAGTAGCTTGAGGGCCGTGCCCCCAACCCCTATCTCCCTGAGCCATTCCACCAGTCTCATGGGAGATAGGGTATCAAAGGCAGCGGTAAGGTCAAGAAGAATCAACAGCGTGGTGTGACCTGCGTCCACCTGAACACGAATATTGTTGATTACTGAGGTTAGCGCTGTCTCCGTGCTGTGATCACATCTAAAACCGTGCTGCAAGCCATCAAGCAGCTGGTGCTCGCCTAGATAATAACTGAGGTGAGAATTCAGATTCCAGAATTTTCGCTGGAACTGGTAGCAGGGAGATAGGGCGATAGTTCTTAAATTCCGCCGGATCCAGGGATGGTTTTTTTAAAAGTGGTTTGACCACCGCAGTCTTCCAGGGGATGGGATACTGCCCCACTGAGATAGCGACATTAAGTACTGAGGTGAGGTGGGGCACAATAGCCTCCCTTCCTATTTTCAATAGCTTCAAAGAGCATGATCCCTCCTAACAGGTGGTCCGTAACCTCTGGAGACAGGGGAGGGAATGTGAGTAGCTTAGGTCCCTCTGAGGGGGTCGTGGAATTATTAAGATGAGGGTGGGAAAGATTGGGAGGGCCTGATAGGGGAACCTCAGCATTAAAAGTTTCCAGTGAGGAATATATATCCATGATTTTTGAGCGGAAAAATTCCGCCATTCTATCACAGAGATCCTGGGAGAGGTCTGTCAAGTCAGGGACTGAGGGGGAGGAAAGTGAGCTAATAACATTAAAAAGCTCTCTGGGAGACCTAAGGGATTCTGTAACCTTTGAGTAATATGCTACCTTTTCCTCGATAATGGCAGTTTTATATTCCCTCAGGCATTGTTTATGTAACTCTCTTCCCGCAGGGTTGAGGTCTGAACACCAGATCCTTTCTTGCTTGCGACAGGATTGCCTCAATCTTCTCAGTCTATCGGAAAACCATGGGGCAGAGGGCTTTTTCCTCGCCGCATAGTGCTCTTTAAAGGAGCTAGGGTGTCCATGGCTGCTAAGAGCCAATTGGAAAAGTCAATAGCCACCAAATTGGCATCCGAGTGAAGTGGGCCATGATGGTTATTAAGTAAGTTAAGAAGGGCCTCTTTACTAATACGATTAAGATTTCTCTTCTTCTCCATTAACTTTTTATTGGGTGGGACTGTACACGGTCCCGGGAGCTGGAGATTGAAAGGGATGGCGTAATGGTCGGACTAGGAAAGAGGTATAGGCTCTCTTACCGTGATCCGGGAGTCATTAGAAAATATGCCATCTAATATATGTCCCGCTACATGGGTGGGGCTCCTGACTAATTGTGACAGAACACAACACCCCAGGGTTTCCAAGAAAATGTGAGTGTCCTTACATTGAATTTTATCAAGGTGAAAATTAAAATCACCCAAAAGGGTAAGATTAGATCCTGGCTAAAAGAAGATCTCGGTCCAGGTTGGCGGTAGGTTACAACACCAGTGAAGCTTTCCGTCGGCTGGATTTTTATTGAAAAGTATAAAGCCTGGTACGGATCAAGCGATGTAGTGAGTGGGTCGGTGCGACAGGTATAGACATCCTTAAAAAGAATCCCCAAACCCCCACCCATTCTACCTACCCTGTCAAGTCTAGCTAGGACATAACCAGAGGGAACTGCCTCCACAAGATCAGGACCGGAACAATCCCTAGCCCATGTCTCGGTAATAAACACCCAATCCGGCTTGCGAAGCGAGACAAAGTCCCTGAAAGCAACCTTATTCTTTATAAGGGATCTCGCATTGATGAGAAGGCCTAAGAATGCGTGATCGCGGGGAGGTCCCATTGGTGGAAGTGAAAACTGTTTCTGAGTCTCTTCTGGGGATATGAAGATAAATGCAGTCAGTGGGGGGGGTGAACATGGTCTCTGCTAATATGAGTAATCATTCCTTCCCCTTCAGATAAGTTCTACCCTTCCTCAATATTGCTACCATTCTTGCACAGTACCTTTTTTCTTTGCCTGTGTCAGTCTTGTTTGCACAGGCTGTGTCTGCGCAGTGTTTGCACAGGTTCTGCTCAGGGTGAGGATGTGTTCAGCACTGTCCACTGAATGGGAATAAGAGTATCTCTTCCCCAGCTCTGCAGAAGTGGTCTGGTTGTGATCTATTACCATTGCACCTGCACACTCTGGGTCATGTATTTGCCAGCAGTGCCAGTACCTTCTGAAGAAGGTGCAACTGCATTGTGGTGCTCATGGTCTAATAGATATTGCTGTTTGAGTTCTTCTTTGGGCCCAGTCACAAAAACCACCATTCAAATAAACTCCATGCCCAACCCGCTCACAGCAATGAGTAATTTGAGCTGGATGAAGTCCTCCTCGGTTGATGTTAACAGCACTTCAAATCTTTGTGTATGGGCCCACTGCTGTGGTCTGATTTTTTTAGTGCTTGGAAACAACTTGCTGCTTGATTGCTTCAGATGAACTCACACAACTGTGAGTTCTATGGCAATGTCAGGTTCTGTCCAAGGTTTCAGCTGCTTAAGGCCTCACCCTTAACATGATTGTGCATGTTCCTCACCAAATTGCAGCGCGTTAGGAAATTAGGTTTTGATTGAGGGGGTGAAGACCCTTCTCAAGCAACAACCACAATCCCTGTCAGGGAGAACCACAAAACTCTCTAAATGGACCTGTGCTTAACCCTCTGATAGTTTGGCACAAAAGCAGCCAGGCTTAACTTAGAGGCAATGTGTAAAGTACATAACAGTAATAACACACAAATAGTAATAAAGTGACAACACAACACAAGGAAAATCCAACACCAACTCAGACAGAGTAAATTTTGATAAATAAAAAGATACCAAAATGCAATTTCAAAGTGGTAGATAAGTATAGCACCTAAAAGCTCAAAACCCCACTTGCAGTCCTGTGGTTGTGCTAAACCGGGGGAAAGTCACAAGTTCAGGATGACCGCGACGGAGTGTGGGCCGGATACAGGGATCAGGTTAGTCCAACTGAAAGAGTTACGTTCTCCAAGTCTGGCATGAAGACTCTTCGTGGGGGAAGAAGACCGCGACGAGCAGGGAGAGTATCGCCGATGGTCATCACTGTTGCGTGAAGAGCAGACCGGCCATCAGCTGCTTTGCTGTAGCATGAAGATCCTGTCGGGTGTCGCGGATGGCCGTTGCAAGAGCTTCGCGTCAGTTGTCATCACAGGATGTCATTACTGTAGCACAGCAGACAACAGACTCAGGTTCACCAGAGCTTTGCGTTGGAGGTCGTCAATGGCGGCAGAGTCTCAGCGCACACAGGCCCATTCGCGGTTTTGAACGGCATCCTTCCTTAAGCTGCAAGGCAGTCCTTCTAGCAGCAGGTCAGCAGGACAGCCCTTCTTCTGGATCTTCCACAGGTCCAGAAATGATCTGATGAGTGGTTCAAGAGATCCAATATTTATACCTGGTGCCAGCCTTTGAAGTGGGGGAAACTCCTAGACTACCCTCACATCTGGTTCTGAAAAGTTCCTTCCTTTCCTTGCCTAGGCTCCAAGTGGTCTGGGATGACAAAAGGTTAGTGTCAAGTTCCTCTGTGCGTGTGAAGCAGCCCCTTTGGGATGTAATTGGGCAGGGAATAGCTCTGCCCCCACCATCCAAGCAGGATAGCTCATCCTGCCAACACCTAATTCCAACTTTATCTCACTGTCTGGGAGTAATACACTAAGGCCAACTGCCAACTACACCTATTCATGTGACCCAGGACACAGGGTGCAGGCACTAAATGATTAGGACAAGAAAATGCCAACTTTCTAAAAGTGCAATTTTCAGAATTGTGACTTCAAATCTAACTTTATCATTAAGGAGAGTTTTAAATTACAAATCATTTGAGTGCAACCATGATATTTCTACCTGCTCCCCATCAAAGATTATCACTTATTAAATGTAATATGGTAACCCAATGTTATCCAATGGGAGAGATAGGCCTTACAGTAGTGAAAAGCAAATGTAGGCATTTGTCACTATCAGGACATGTAGAACTTAAAAACCCATGTCCTACTTTTTAAATACAGTGCTCCCTGCCCCCTGGGCTGTTTAGGCCCTAACTTAGTGGTGACTTACAAGTATTAAAATGGAAGGTTTAGGCCTGGCAAAAGGTTTATTTTGCCAGGTAGAACTGGCGGTTTAAAACTGCACTACAGGCTGTAGTGGCAGGCCTGAGACGTGCTTTAAAAGGCTACTTTAGTGGGTGGCACAATGAGTGCTGCAGGCCCACTAGTCATATGCAAGGGACAAGGGAAACCCTACTCACAAGAACCAGGGCAATTAATATCTAACAGAGAGACAATGGTTTATGTGGACAATGTACAGGATGCTTGATACTAACTTTGCACAATGGCAGTTCCTATTGGTATATGAATGTTGAAAGAGAAGACCAATTACAGAGACCATAATATAGGTGCCAAATATTGTTAGTGCAAATAGTATATTTATATTGTATACAGCTGAAAAAGTGCTCAGTGTCCCAAGTGAACTTATAACCTATACAACCAGAGTGACAAATTGTAAAAATACATTGAGGTTTCATAATTAACAAAAACAACCATTATTCAATACTTAATTGTTATTCATAGCCTTCTGGAACATTAATGAAGGCTAAGAAAAAGGGTAAACAGCCCTTACAACGAATCCGTCACCCTGCATGCAATTACAACGCGTTACAACGACCGCGTTGTAACAACGCATACCATTACCCCGCAAGTCGTAACAACGACTTGCGCAGGGGGGAGAAGGTGTTGGATTTAAAACCCAACACCTTCCCTAATGTCTGCACAGACTGGAGTTGAAATAGTAAATTATACTATTCCAACATCCAGCGCCCTCCTCCGCAAGTCGTTGTTACTACTTGCCGGGTAATGGTATGCGTTGTTACAACGCGCTCGTTGTAACGATCGCGTTGTAATTGCATGCGGAATGAAGGCATGCGTAATAAGGAGGCATATTCAAGAAAAACGTTTGTTTGAATGTATGTCAACGGCGTTTCAACCCCACATGCAATAAGGGGTCTCATCAGGACCTAACAATGAGGGACACCTGAAAAATAATAATGAAAAAATGTCTAACCAAGTTGATCAAAAAATAAAATAGCAAATCAGGAATGTTGCGCATATTTGAATCATATTGCCTTGAGTAAAACAGCGAATGAACTGTCAGAATGCTAATGTGCACACCAGTCACGTGAGGGAAAAAGAGGAAGGTGATTACTCACATGGGGCCCAGCCGGGCACTGTAAGGAATGAGGGAAAACAAAGGAGGACATTAAAAACATAGCTCTAGGTAGATTGTTTAGGCCAATTCCACTATGTTTAAGGGAGAAAGCACAAGCACTTTAGAACTGGTTAGCAGTGGTAAAGTGCACAGGGTCCTAAAGCCAAAAAAACGAATTCAGCAAAATAGGTTGGGTGAAGGCAAAATGTTTGGAGGACTACCACCCAAGGGTGTCAGGTCTAACACAGTGGATGGCTTCAATTCTTCTCACTTCAGTTCCTTGTAGCCCTTCTTTTGAGCAGCATCTTCCTCATATAGAGGCACCTTCACTGTCACTGCTGAGGAGTCACTTAGCTCTCTTCCATGAAGCAATGTCAATGCAGCTTCTCCTATCAGGGTTCGTAGAACTTCCCAGGCCCAGAACCTAGCAAGGGAGTTAACAGATGTTTCCCCAGCCCCGGAGCACAGAGATGTTTTAGGTACTATTGTTATGGACAAACCAGATTCAGGTAAAGAAATCCTGGCACACTGTCTAAAAGTTTCTGTTCTATCTTTATACCAACTGTGCTGACAGTAGTTGTGTATTCTAACAGTTAGCTATGATACAGGCTCTGGACAATTCTGGCCCTTTTGGGTATTCCACTCAGACTGGCCCAGAAATGGCCTTTTTGTCAGGCAGGAAGATAGAGTGGAGATGGAGAGTCTCCTGTCAAGAGGATCCCACTCAAAACAAGGGTACCAAGAAAAGGAGGGCTGCACCACTTAACTACCTGTTAACCTGTGGGGATTGCCCTTCTAGTGAACAAAGGGCCAGGAGAGGGCGGGGAAACTCCTTAAGTTTCAAAGGGACATTCTGTCTCCTATTCTACTCACCCAAAAGTCTGCCCCACTGCAAAGGATCCCTAGAATGTCCAGAGGAGCCCTGTCATTTACATTGCTGTCCAGGGCTCTCTTCAGCTCTCCTTCTTAGGTACCATTTCGATAAAGGAAACAAAAAATTGATTGCAGTGTTCATAGCCACATGGGTCCCACATATTCCACACACATCCTCTACACACAGCAGTAACATATACATATGCAACATCCATGTCATGCCATGGAGCAGGTAAGTAACTTTCCCTGGGAGAAACAGCTAAAAAGGCCTGCCTTGCCACTGTCATCTTATCACTGCCATTGCTATTCGTCTACAGCCTGGCGAGCTGACAGTGACACACTTGTTAAAGAGAATGCACATGGACTGCCCTTCCCGACCACAGAACCTTCAGTCTGGTTCACAATCCATTTGACAAAAAAGATCTCCGGCGCACACTCATATGTGTTTTTTATGCTGAAGCAGGGGTCAAGAATCCACAAAGCTTGCTATGATGAGCTTGATGCAGGGGTGCACGGTCTCCAGAGTCATTCAAAGGACCTATCTACTTCCCAACAATATTAGTCTATGCATAGAATGAAGAGCTTTAGTATGTGGCGCCTTCCCAAATGTGCCTCTTAGATGGGAGAAGAGGAGCCGAAGTATTCGGTAGTAAGAAGTTCTTCCGACTGGGCATGCTCTTACCTCAGTCACATATATACTTATATTTTTGGATAGACTTCAATACTATGAAAGCCAAGGTCTGCCATAGGTTAATATCAAATGAGATACATCTAGGAATTGTAACAATGTCTGAAGTTCCATTGTAGGCAAATCATCTTTCCAATTGTTGTACATTTGAAGATCCTTGAATTCCTCTTTAACATTTTCTTATGCTCTTGTTGTTGATTAAGGAATTCTAATAGGGAATGATTTAGGCAGCTGTGTAAATTGTTCTCATTTGTTGCTTAACTATTTTTATAGGTTGTGCTGTTTCTTTTTACTGATGTCATTCTTCCAAAATAATATAAGAACTTCAGCCGACATGTGTTTGCCCACTTGTGGATTGTGCCAGGGGATTTTTCAAGGCTGGTGTTGTTCACTCACTATTATGCCTGGTGTGCTCATAGCCTCTTTGATGCCTCCGCTATGGTCATATACATGGTATGAAATGCAGCACTGGCCCTTTATGAGCTCTAGGCAGAGCTTACATGGAGAACATGTACTCAAGAAAATAAGGAAAGTAAAAACAAATACAATTGGCTGTTTGGCTACAAAACGCAACACTCTGCCCTAATCCTTAGCGCTGCAACTTTCTCCAGTGTGTGTGCCAGCCTATCTGCACCATAACAATTGACTGCAAAGAGCTTGAAACCACATCTTGGTGCTGCACGCATCACATAAATGATGGATGATGCAAACAGTGCTCATCCATGGGGGCCTTTTCTGCATAGCTGTGGCAGCCCATTCAATATTCACAAGACCCTATCTTCTCTTATATTTATTTGACATTTGGCTGGATATGCTAGAAAATGTCTTCATGGGACTTCAAGATCAGAAAACGGGGGGAGAAAGTGGGATACGCTAGGTCCACCCTCCTAATATAATCATAAGCCCACAAAATCGAAGTCTCGGATAAAGAACCTAGCCAATTTGTAAAAATAGGTTTTCCGCTCAGTGAGAGTCAGAAAAAGCAAGAAGAAAAATGTCCTTTCTTGAGTCCCCTCACTCACCAGGGTTTCCCCACGGTGACATGCTTCATCATAGGGGCCATCCCAACCCTCCTACGTAGTGTCGCAAGTCGTAGCACGCCCCAACCCGCAGCGGGTTGGGATGGCCCCTATGATGAAGCATGTCACCGTGGGGAAACCCTGGTGAGTGAGGGGACTCAAGAAAGGACAT
Organism: Calotriton arnoldi; assembly: GCA_963921515.1. NCBI lineage: Eukaryota > Metazoa > Chordata > Amphibia > Caudata > Salamandridae > Calotriton > Calotriton arnoldi. The sequence goes on from CAWUFW010000842.1 coordinate 1,914,636, forward strand.
TTTTCCTTTCTTGCTTTTTTCTGACTCTCACTGAGCGGAAAACCTATTTTGTACAAATTGGCTAGGTTCTTTAACCGAGACTTCGGATTTTTGTGGGTTCATGGGACTTCATTAATGATTTTCAGGAGCAGTCTCCTCCGGAGGATACTGTTCTGGGAAACTAAAAGTGGCCCAGTGTTTTGGCGCTTGGTAATCCAGGTCCAGAAACACCAGTCCCTGTTTACTTATTTTTATTTTTATTTATTTTGAAGGTTTTGTATAGCGCGAACAAGACCCTTGCGGGTATCAGAGCGCTTTACAGGCATATGTAGGAAAACAAATAGTTCAGTAAACGTGCACAATCGTAATACAAGTTAAATATAGAGTTCATGTGAGTTTAGATAAAAGAATAGCTTTCACTTCTTTATTGAAGGAGACAAAGGATGGATTAAGTCTGGTTTCTGTGGGCAGTGCATTCCAAGTCCTGGGCGCCATGCCCGAGAAGGCCCGGTTATAAGTTTTCTTCTTGGCAAATCGTTGTGGTTTCAATAGAAGATTATTGGAGCTCCTGGAGGATCTGTTGCCACATGAGAGTACCAGTTTCTGTGCCAGGTAGCTTGGAGTGTTGTTGTGTATGGCCTTGTATGTCAGACATGCGATTTTTAGATGAATCCTGTCTTCGAAAGGTAACCAGTTGAGGGCTTTGAGGTCAGGGGAGATGTGACAGTTTCTTTTTGAGCCTGTGATGAGTCTCGCTGCTGTGTTGATTGAAGCTCTAAGGGGGGCAGTCGATGATCTGGGGAGGCCGCAAAGAGAGGTGCTCGCATATTCCACTCTTGGGATTACTAATGCTTGAACTGCCAGTTAGAAGTCCTTTGCGGGTAGGAAGGGTTTGAGTCTTCTCAAGGTGTTCATCTGAAAGTTCGCTCCTCTTGCTGCGGTGCTGATGTGTTTCTGCATGTTTAGATTTTTATCAAGAGCAACTCCCAGCGATTTTGCTGAGTCGACGAGGAGGGGTTGGCAGTTGAGTGCTGTTAGATGCTTCAGCCAGTCATGGATGATGGTCGATTGGTTAGGGGGAGCGATTAGGAGGAATTCGGTTTTGAGAGTGTTTAGTTTCAGATGGTTTTCGGCCAGCCAGGTCTGTGTTTTCTGTAACGTTAGGTTGAGAGATTTGATGTCCTCTAATGTGTGGATTTTTAGGTAGATTTGTGTATCGTCTGCATACATGTGGTTGTGGACGTTAGCGGAGTTGAGAATTTCGGTGAGCGGCTCCATGAATAGGTTGAAAAGTGTAGGAGAGAGCGATGATCCTTGCGGGACTCCCAGCGTGACTGGGACGAGCTTGGACAGTGATTGGTTAACCTTGAATCTTTGGGATCTATTTTGCAGGAAGGAGCTGAACCAGTTTAGAACTGATCCGGATAATCCCATTCTTTGTTTCAGGAGATCTAGCAAGTTGTCATGTTTGACGGTGTCAAAGGCCGATGATAGGTCCAGCAGGATTAGCAGACAGGCTTCATTTTGATCAAGAATTTTTAATGCATCATCTATTATGTGGGTCATGGCTGTTTCAGTACTGTGCCCTGCCCGGAAGCCGGATTGGTATTGGTTAAGCAGGTTGAAATGGTCTATGTGGTTGTTAAGCTGGGTGTTAACACATTTTTCTAGGAGTTTGGCCAGAGTGGGAATGTTGGAAATGGGGCGGTAATTATTTAAGTCCGAAGGGTCAGCTGATGGTTTCTTTAAGATGGGCGACACCTGCCCAGATTTAAGGATTTCAGGGATTATTCCTTGTAGGAGAGAGGTATTTATAATCTTGGTCCATAAGGGCAGAAGTAGAGGAATGAAGTCCTTTATCTAGTTTGAGGGGAGGGGGTCTGTGAAGTGGGTGGAGGGGTTAAGAGACATGAGCGTTTTTAGAATAGCTTCTTCGGTGTATGTGTTGAAGGAGGACCAGGAGGCGTTATTTTTGAGGTCAGACTTTGGTGAACAAGAAGGTGAGGTCTTTGTGGTGGATGCTGCTGTGTCCACGTGAATGTCTGTGTGGGTTAATAAGTCATTGAGCAGTTCCGTCTTTAGATTTTCTGTCTTCATAGTGAAGAAGGAGGCAAATTCTTCGCAACTGGGTAATGTGCCAGGGTTAGCTTGGGGGGGGGGGGTGAGGTAAATCCTTTGATTGAGTTTTGATTAGTTCAAATAATTTTTTGGGGCCATTCTTGACTTGGTCAAGTTGATTACTGAAAAAGTTTGCTTTTGAACGCCTGATCTTTCTGTAGTAGGAGTTTCTCGTGCTTCTTAGGAGTGTGAGGTGTTCGGAAGAAGGAGTTGATCTCCATTGTCGTTCAATTAATCTTAGTGATCTTCTGTCATCATTGAGTCTACCGTCATACCATGGTTTGGAATCTTTGTGGAGGATCTCTTCAATTGCAAGGGAGCGATTTTGTCTAGAACCAAGTTTATGGAGTGGAAGTAGTGTTTGGTCAGATCTTGAACATCTTCTAAGCCTTTAGGGGTGAGCAGGATGTTGGGGGTGGAATGTGTGAGTAGGTCTAAACCAACATTTTTTAGGTTTCTCTTCTATATTTTAGTTCTCGTGGGTTGGACAGCGAGTAATTTTACAGGTTTGTTGATGAGGAATGTGATGATGTGGTGGTCAGACCAATCACAAGGGAGAATTATTTCAAGCTGAATGGATTCAGCCTTGGAAATGACTAAATCTAGTATTGAGCCTTTTTCATGTGTGGGGCTGTTACAGATTTGGGTGAGGTCAAGGTCTGAGAGGAAAACTTTGAGGCTGTTGACCGCTGAGTCATTAGTGTCATTCCAGTGGAGATTGAAATCTCCAAGGAATATTTGAGTATTTTGTTGTCAATATCCATGAGTTGCTCGATGAAGGTGAGATTATCTCCTGGTGGGTGGTAAAAAGTATGCAGCGAGCACACTGGTTTGTTGTTGCTAGTGATATCAAGACAGAGGTATTCACAAGAGGATAGTGCAGGTGAGAGAGAGCGGTTTACTGAGAGGTTACAGCGATGTATGCAAGCAATACCACCCCCTGGCCTATCAGTTCTATCAAGTCTGGTGATAGTATGATTGGGGGTACAAAAATATCGAGGATGGGCGTAGAAGATTCATTTAGCCAGGTTTGGGTCAATATTAGTAAGTCAGGTTCATAGGTGAGTATGAGGTCAGCTATATCGGTTGCATGTTTTGAGGCCGATCTACAATTTAGAAGTATGCATTTTTTTTAAAACTTCGTTTTTATTGGCATTTATAGTAGTTACACATGAACAGGTCCTTAAATAAAACTGGAGGGGATTATTAATTCTCACAGGTAGAGAGGATGGCGCTAAACCTAATAACGTGATAAGTTCAAACCAAATTAACAATTCTAACGGTGCTATAGGTGGGGGAATAATCCCATAAACCCCCAAACCAGGACAAGGGTCCAAAGCACAATATGAGCCGTGTAGTATTTATGGGCTCTGTTCTGATTTTTGATTTTGATGCGATAAGAACCGTTCTTATTAGTTCTTGTTGGGATTCTAAATTTTTTTGAATGGGTTTTCAGGTCTGAATGGTTGGTCAGATCATAATTGAGGTATGTTGCTTCACTTATATTAGGTGGCGATTCTTTCACTTTTGCATAGGTGGTAATGGGCACAGGGTGTTATTTATGGATTCATTGTAATATAGTGTTTCAGATGGCTTGTGGTATAGTGTTTGGATTAGGGCACACGGATCCTATGTCCAGCTGTTCCCCTGTTTTAATGATATAAATATTTCCTTTTTTTTTTAATTCACATGGTGTGACTATGGACTAAGCACTCCTTTGCTCTTTCTATCATCCTCTCTCTCTCTTCTTGTACTGAAGTCCTTTTAACACAGAGACTTATGTGACGATCTTTTCTTAACAATTGCTGCTATGGAATTTTTCCATTTTTAAATACATCTGGTATTAGATAAGTGTTACAATGTGAGGTGTAATTCTGTTTGGAATGTGTTAACACTGTATAATGTATGTTGGTGTATATAGAATGTGACATCACTACTTTTTGTTGTTCTCCAGCCCTGAAGAAGTCAAGGGTTATTACCCACTGACGAAACACGTGTTGGCTGGCTTGAAAAATACTCTGAACATTAAAATGAATTATAACGGCTGAAGAATTCATGGTTTTTGTACCTTTGGGACAGTGTTTATCATTACCCTGTATTTTATTTTTCGTGTGCATAGGATTGGTATCATATTGTGCTTTGGACCCTTGTCCTGGTTTGGGGGTTTATGGGATTATTCCCCCCACCTATAGCACCGTTAGAATTGTTAATTTGGTTTGAACTTATCACGTTATTAGGTTTAGCGCCATCCTCTCTACCTGTGAGAATTAATAATCCCCTCCAGTTTTATTTAAGAATCTAGAGTCAGGTAGGGCAGCTACCGCGTGGGATACAGATATTAATATGGACAGGGACAGAATAGCAGAGGAGCTCTTTGATAATCTAGCAAAAGGAGGTACTATCAGTAAAAGTTTGACTAGCATTATACCTCAACGTAAAGAAGGTTTAAGAGAGAAATTCATTAAACTTGAGAAATTGAAGAAGAGTGAAAACTCTAAGTGGTGGGATGGGGTGACCCTCAAGCAGTACTTACGTCTTAATAGGATACCCAGGGGCCTGAGGGCACAGATCTTCCCCACCTATGATGATCTTGAAGAGGACCACCTCAAACGGTGGGAGGACGCTCTGACACATAATTCGAATACCTTGATGGATATACTAATTGAAAATGCAGAGAGGAAGGTAGTGAAATTACAAATTGAAATTTCTACTGTTGAAAAAGAAATAAGGGATTTAGATCTGAGGGATGGGACAGAAAAGAATTATGTCATTCTAAATGAAATATTGGTTAAACATCAGAATGACATAAAGGAAAGAAAGGCCAGGAAACTTCGTAGGGATGAGTATGATTATAGAGAAGGGAGGGTCTTCACATATGCCAGAAAATATGATCAATGTTTCCAAACGGGACAAGAAAAAGAAAAGAGTGACAGGCCAGTTTCGGTATCAGCATCGTCTAGTACTGCATCACTGAATGCCCCCTTAACTAGTGAGAGTGAGGCAGATGTTGCAGGTCTCTCCTCTGAAGATAGACGTGGCAACTCATCTTTTTTACACGAGGTACAAAGAATTCGGAAAGGGAACAGGACCCAACCCAGGCGTGGAGATCAAGACAAAGGACACGCAGAGGGAAAAGAGCAGGAGCAAGTAGATTACAGAAGGAAACTGAGATCTGGGGACGAAAGGCACAAATAGATAGGGCTGACAATGGGGTGGAGGTTATTAATTTGTCTTCAAAAACTCTGAATAATGACATGATTTCACTCTTGGAGTGGGGCCTTAGCTTCAATCCAAAAGATGAGGGTGACTTGTGTAATACAAAAATTGATTTGTTTAAGTTTGTGAGGAATGTGAAGATTAAGAAATACTTTGATTGTTGTCCAGCACAGAATAAAAGAATTGTCAATATTCCTACTGGCTCTTAGATGTACTTACTACCCAGGATGTGCATGACACACATCTTCTCCTTTCACTTACAGACACTGAAGACACTCCACTACATATGACTACACTGCTGGAGGAATTGAATGTGGACGTTGATTATAGTCTTGACAGTGGTTTAAAAACAAAATCTAAATGGACCCCAGTTTTACCTGGGGGTAATGCAATTGATTTGTTTCATAGACTTGTTTTAGAAGATCTTGACAAATTTGATGTTAAAAGGACCACGAATAAGGTTAGACATACTGACAATCTTTTGCCCGGTGAACGCCTAGCACTTAGAACATTGACCTCAGATAATGAATTAATCATCAGAGAGGCGGACAAGGGGGGCAATATTGTTGTAATGAACAAGTTGGACTATAATCAAGAAATCCTTTCTCAACTCTGTGACCCACTATGTTATGAGTTTCTTGGTTTTAATCCAATAGGACCACTTACATTGGAGATCAATAAAAATTTGATTCAGTGGCATGGAGCTGGCCTTATTAATGACTGATGAACTTAAATACCTAAAGGTGTACAGACCACAATACCCATGTATGTACACGTTGCCAAAGGTCCATAAACAACTGCCTTTCCCCCTGGGAGACCGATCGTGTCAGGTATAGGGGGTCCCACGGAACGCTTGGCTGAGTACGTGGATCTCTTTCTTTGTCCTCTTGTGCTGAAATCTTCCCTTATATATAAGGGATACCAAGCATATTTTAAGTATCTTAGCGGATTTTACATGGGAGTATGGCATGACTTTGGTGACTATGGATGTCGTTTCGCTCTATACAAGTATTAAATTGGATTTGGGCTTGAAAGCAGTACAACATCATCTTCATAGGAGATCTGCAACTCAGTGGCAGCATACAGAGATGTTACTCACCATGATGACCCTTATACTTGAGAATAATGTTTTTCTGGTGGACAGACAGTGGTATTGACAAAAGAGAGGTGTAGCCATGGGGTCGAAATTTTCACCTAGCTTTGCTAATCTCTTCATGGGGCGTTTGGAGGAAGAAGTGATCTGGGGACATAAGGGCAGTAAATATAGCGACTCAATTTTATTCTGGGGTCGTTATATAGATGACTGTTTTCTTATCTGGTCGGGTACTGAGGAGAAATTGGAACAATTTTACACCTATATGAATAGTAATGATTATGACATTAGGTTTACACATCAGCATAGCATGTCTAGCATTACATTTTTGGATATTGAAATTTACATTAGTGACAATGACCTGCACACACGACTTTTTCGTAAGGAAACTGCTTGTAACTCTATTTTACACGCTGAGAGTGCTCACCCTCTCACCAAATACAGGCTATTCCTTTGGTGAGTTTATTCGGGCTAAGAGGAATTGCAGTAATGAAGTAGATTTTGAAACATGTCTTCGATCTATGAAATCTAGATTCAGGAACAGGGGCTATACTCAACACAATTTGGCAGAAGCCGAAAGAAGGATTAGGAACACACGCAGGGAGGTTACGCTTCGTGATAGGATGCCCAGACCCGGTACTAACGAGACAGTGAGATTGATTACCAACTTCAATGATTATAGTGAAATCCTGGCTAAGAGCTTACGCAAACATTGGAAACTCTTGAAGGAGGATACTACATTGACTAAATATATTCACAAACAACCCCAGATTACCTATAGAAAAGGCAGGACGCTGAGGACTAGGCTTAGTCCCAGTTACCAGTGTTCGCAACATGTTGACAACTGGTTAACACCTCACACTTTGGGTTTTCATAAATGTGGATCCTGTGGGGTGTGTAGATGGGCATCCGATCACAGGAGAGAATTTAGAGGTCCCAATAAAACGTATTTGATTAGACACAATATCAACTGTAACACCAAATATACGGTTTATGTTCTAGAATGCAAGTGTGGCGGCAAGTATGTGGGCAGTACTATCAGACCCCTCAGAGATAGAATCATGGAACACACACGGGCTGTTAAACACCGGGATTCCAGGTATCCACTGGCGCTACATGTTTGGGAATGCCCCTCACAGGGCCCACATAAGCAATTCATGTTTTATGGTATAGATATGACGAGTTTGAGTCCCAGGGAGGGAACCGGAACTCAGACTCAGACGCTCTGAGGCACTTTGGATTATGCGTCTCAAAACCTATGAATGCGGTTTTAACAGTGACCGAGAGATGCATTACTTTCTAGGGGACTAAATGTGGAAAGGGTTCTCTGTGCCAATTTTTGTATATATCTGTGGTGTACCTGTCATAATTCCAGCCGTAATGCGCTTTTGCAGTGTCAACGTATTCTGTTGACCATATATGTGTTACTTCATTGTTTCAAAGGATGGAACCGGGCTATATGTGTATATCTGGAGTGCATAGCCTACTGTTGATTTGCCATTGGGTACTTTGCCTTTCTGCCCTTGTGTTGTTATACCTAATGATAGTACTGTTTAAGTGCTCACTATGTGTATTAATGTGAGCTGTGCATGTCATGTGGTTCTTCAAGTTTTACATCCATTGCAGATGGAGGACACAACTTTGTATCATGTGCTTAGTGGGATCTTTTTGTTATAACACTCGAAGTGATAGTATTGCAAGATGTGCCTGTTATGCGACTCATAATGGTAACACCTTTTGAAGAGGGTGGTTACTAGTCGACATTATGTTCTCAGTCGGATCTCTTTATAACTGAATACAATTAACCATGTCAGTTTGGTTATCTGTGTATTAGATAACGCGATGATTATAACTCGTTAAATTTTATTGTGTATTATTTTAGCATAAATGTGCTCTATAAGTAGGTAGCACTTTGTGTGTTCTCTTTTTAAAATGTTCTCTCCTTTCTGATTATTTTTCTCATCACTGCTCACGTACTCTATTTCTCGGCACTCGGCACCTATTCAGCTATGGAAGGTGATTTTAGTGAAGGCATACGGTCTAGTTGTTTCTTTGGAACTCCAGATAAATAGACTTCCGGTTGTAACAGACAACCGCTTCCGGTTGATTGAAATCCCGGGAACTATCGGGACGCGTTGGTGTACTCGCCAATTGTGAGTTTCTCTTCCTTTGCGATCTTATGTATACATTTAATATGTTTTAGGTGGAACTTTGTTCACCATACGGGTTGCAATTGAGGTCATTGTTGTTTACCTTATACTTTTTTAGAGCTCGTTATTGAGTTGGTGTAGACGGCTTATTTTCCGTCTATAGATGGTTTTAAGGCACTCGGACGAGGAGCGCCGTAATTGAGGGATATACGGGCTGTGAATGGGATGTTCGGACAATATGCGACACACAGGATCCGAGGTAAGAGGTGATACTGGATTTAAATGGGAGGCTATTTAGTAGCAATCTCTTATGTGGGATTGCGGAGTCTGTGTTTCAATGTCTCGATTGATAGGGACAGACTACTGATATGGCACACTGCTTTGTTGTTCCCCTTCGTTTGGAAACCATAGGACTTGAACGATTTGTTGTTGTAAGGAAACAACTGTAAGACGACCCCGCCGGGTTGGAACTATCACCGGCCAAGAGGTGAGCCGTGTAGTATTTATGGGCTCTGTTCTGATTTTTGATTTTGATGCGATAAGAACCGTTCTTATTAGTTCTTGTTGGGATTCTACATTTTTTTGAATGGGTTTTCAGGTCTGAATGGTTGGTCAGATCATAATTGAGGTATGTTGCTTCACTTATATTAGGTGGCGATTCTTTCACTTTTGCATAGGTGGTAATGGGCACAGGGTGTTATTTATGGATTCATTGTAATATAGTGTTTCAGATGGCTTGTGGTATAGTGTTTGGATTAGGGCACATGGATCCTATGTCCAGCTGTTCCCCTGTTTTAATGATATAAATATTTCCTTTTTTTTAATTCACATGGTGTGACTATGGACTAAGCACTCCTTTGCTCTTTCTATCATCCTCTCTCTCTCTTCTTGTACTGAAGTCCTTTTAACACAGAGACTTATGTGACGATCTTTTCTTAACAATTGCTGCTATGGAATTTTTCCATTTTTAAATACATCTGGTATTAGATAAGTGTTACAATGTGAGGTGTAATTCTGTTTGGAATGTGTTAACACTGTATAATGTATGTTGGTGTATATAGAATGTGACATCACTACTTTTTGTTGTTCTCCAGCCCTGAAGAAGTCAAGGGTTATTACCCACTGACGAAACACGTGTTGGCTGGCTTGAAAAATACTCTGAACATTAAAATGAATTATAACGGCTGAAGAATTCATGGTTTTTGTACCTTTGGGACAGTGTTTATCATTACCCTGTATTTTATTTTTCGTGTGCATAGGATTGGTATCACACATGAACAGGTCACAACATTATTGTCAGCAACTTTCCCCAGAATATTACACCTTATCTTTCCCGCCCCTAGGCAGAGGCCAATATACGGTGTCCATTAGTGCCCTCATCCACTCGCAGTGAGGCTGGGATCAGAGACATTACAGGCATTGCAGAATAACTGTTGTAAGAGGGAACACATTAGCAAGTTCAGGCCTCCTGTGGCTGTGATCTCGGTACTTGAGTAGTCATGGGGCTTCTGCCTAGTAACCATAAAACATAGCAAAACTCTAGCCTATCAGGCTTTGGCCGAGGGGGCATATCATGTCCATCTGTTCATGGGGATCACAATTTCAAGTAAAAACATTACAACCATCGCGCAAACCCAGAAGATAAAGGAAGAGAGAGAGAAAGCAGAGAGGAAAGGAAACAGGTGGGAGGGGGAGGGGGTGAGATGTGCATGAGAGATGTGGCGAGGAGGGGGGGTTCCACCATTGCCTGACTCCGGATGTGCTGCAGGCATTGTGTCAGCCAGGTTCTGTGGCAATTGCTATCCTTCTGTAGGTAAAGGCCAGGGTCGTCTACATCAGGGGAGGGGTAGGGGCATCCAGGGTCGGGTGTGTAAGCGCTGCCCGGGTGGCGTTCGGGTGGGTTTATCCGTGGGCTTCCATAGGCTATCAGCATCCAGTGGATATACTGCATCCTCAAAGAGGCGCAAAGCCCTTAGCCTCGGGGGTTGCATTCTGGCATTCTCCAGTCTGCAGAGATAGTCCACAAGTGGTTGCCACAGTTTGGTGAATTTAGTGTCCTGCAGCTTCAGGCGTGCCATGAGTAGCTCCATGGCCATCGTGTGCCATAGGCGGGTGAACCAGAAGTCGATTGGGGGCTTTTCAGCCTTTTTCCAGTAAAGAGCAATGGTTTGCTTGGCAGCCCCAAGCATGTGGAGGCTGAGGTGCCAGTCACTACGAGTCATAGCACGAAGGTTCACCGGCCGGAGGCCCAGGACAAGCGCTAGCGGGTTTTCAGGCAGTGGGTACCCTATTACCAGTCTAATGTGGCTCAGAACCTCCTTCCAGTAAATGGCCAAGCGTGGGCACGTCCACCAAATATGCAGGAAGTCCCCCGGGGCCTTAACACATCGCCAGCATAGGGGTGACGAGTTGGGAAACATTTTATGTAATCAGTGGGGGGTATAGTACCATTGAGTCATAACCTTATATGCGGATTCTCGCTGAGGTATGCTACGGAAGACCTTCGGGATATCGCGCCACAAGTGCGCCCATTAGGTGGGTGTGATGTCAGTGTCCGAGACCGATTGCCATCGCAGTTGATAGGGATGTGGAGCAGTTCGCGGTGAGTGTTGAAGTACTTGGTATGTACGAGAGATTAGCCTTCTGGAATTGTCAAAGGAGCGGACGCGCCGCTCGAATGGGGTAAAGGGTCGAGTGGCTGCTCATGTCAGAGAAGACGATTGAACCCAGTGTCGAAGTTGAATGTATTGGAATCTAGCCCCCTCTAATAGCTGGAAGTCCCGTTTACATTGTTCGAAAGTTTTAAAGGCGTCTCCCAGGAAAAGTTCCCGAATCGACCGACATCCCCCTTCCGTCCAGTCTGTGAAGTAAGGCGGGTGAGAAGCAGGCGGGAAGTGAGAGTTACGAGCAATAGGGGTGTTGGGAGACGGGAAGGATGTGAGACCTCTGCGTATTGCTAACTTGTCCCAGATCTCAAGCACCGTCCTAGTAGGGACCGCGATATAGGCGCTACGAGAGCGGGCTTCCCGTGAGAGCCATGCAAGGTCCCAAATGGGACGACAAGTCACCGCCCTGTCCATATGAAACCAGACTTTTTCGCTCTCCCATGCCATCCACTCTGAAATGAAGCGAAGATGTGATGCCCAATAGTATTCTAACAGGTTGGGGCAAGCCAACCCTCCCCTGTCCCGCGGCAACATAAGAACTTTGTTGGAGAAACGCGGCTTATTTCCTCCCCATATAAAGGCAGTGAGTTTGCGCTGGAGGCCCTGAATCTGGTGCTCGGGTATAGGCGTGGGTAACGTCTGAAATAGATAGAGTATCTTAGGAAGGATCGACATTTTAACCGTATTCAGGCGACCCAGCCAGGATAAAGGAAGGGATTTCCATGTTCTCAGATCCGCTACGTCTGAGGTTTTACACTCCTGCCAGTTGGCTTGGGACCATGTGGCAAGGTTGGGAGTCAAATTGAGCCCCAGGTACCGAATAGAGTGTGTGGCCCACCGTTAAGGGACAAGGGATTTGAGTATGACGATCTCCTCTGGAGGGATCGTGAGGTTGAGGGCCCATGATTTCTCATGGTTGATTTTAAGCCCCGAAACCTGTTCAAAGGAGCAAAGTAACTTATGCAGGGCGGGTAGAGAGGTTCGTGGTTGTGATAAGGTGAGGAAAAGGTCATCAGGAAACAAGGCTATTTTGTGATCCAAACCCCAAGCGTGATACCGTGGATGTCGGGAGCCTTGCGAATCATGATGGCCAGTGGTTCCACTACGAGGGCAAATAAAAGGGGGGACAATGGACAACCCTGTCGGGTGCCCCTGTGGATAGAAATGGGTTTTGTGAGCTGGCCGTTGACCCGCACCCGAGCCAGCGGGGAGAGATAAGGAGCCATAATTCTAGCGACCATCTGCGGGCCTAGCCCTATTTTCTGTAAGACCGCCCGAAGGAAGGCCCAATCTACTCGATCAAACGCTTTCTCAGCGTCAAGTGATAACAAGCAGGAGGGTATCTTCCAATGGTGCGCCTTCCCAATTAAGTGGGCAATCCGCCGTACGTTGTCTGCCCCTTGACGTTGATGAATAAAGCCCACCTGGTCCGGCTCTATGAGCCCAGGGAGGTGCGAGACAAGGCGTTTAGCTAGTATTTTAGTGTAAAGTTTGAGATCCGTGTTTAGGAGCGCAATGGGGCGAAAGGAGGAGCAGAGCGTATGATCCTTTCCTGGTTTGGGGATTAAAGCGATTTCAGCCATGGCCATATCCGTGGAGGGCCCAACCGCGTCTGAAAAAGAGTTGAAGAGGCGGAGCATATGAGACTTAAGTTGTGGGAGGAAGACACGGTAGAACGAGACCGGTAGACCGTCTGGTCCCAGGGTTTTGCCGAGAGGAAGGTCCTTCAGAGCACCGGCCAGCTCCTCCGGGGTAATAGGTTCCTCCAGCAGGTGAGAGTGGTAGCTGCTAATCGGGGACCACTCACAGGCCTCCAAGACAGCGAGTACCCGATCAAGATCCGGCGACTCCCTGGTATAGAGGGATGAGTAATAAGACTGGAAAGCCCGCTGTTTGGCGGCTTCAGTGGTGGCCCAGGTACCATCTCCCAGTTTAACTTTAGCGATATGCGCCTTAGCTGCCCGCGTTCGGAAGCGGCGCGCCAGGACCTTACCCACCTTGTCCCCCCCATCGTAGTATTGCTGTCGCAGAGCTAAGAGAGCGTGTTCTGCCTTATTGGTTCTGTGCACCCGGAGCTGGCCTCGGAGCATAGCGAGGCACCTTTTGTGGAGCGCCGAGGGGCGTGTCTGGTCCAGCCGCTCAAGCGTCTTTATGTCCTGGGAGAGTTTGTCTTCGAACAAGCGAGCTTCTCGAGCCCTAGCTATAGCGATGGAGGTGATATTGCCGCGGATCGTGGCCTTAAACGCATCACAGACTACAGGGAGCGGAGTCTCTGGGAGGTCGTTGGTCTCAAAATAGGACATGATAGCTTCCCGGAGTTCCGTAACGTCCACAGGGTCCCTAAGGATATGGGGTGGAAAACGCCACCGAGAGAGACGGTTAGGGCGAGAGGAGTGATCCAGCATAAGGAGTTCCACATGAGCGTGATCTGAAACAGAGATGTCAGACATGGACGCCGAGAGGGTGTCCTTAATAAGGGAGTGTGAGACGAAGAGATAATCTATACGCGAGTAGGATCGATGAACATGGGAATAATATGAGTAATCTCTGACATCCGGGGAGTGGTAGCGCCAAACGTCTATGAGGCCAAGGGCATTTAGTTGCTGCTTTAAGGCAGAGGACATAGCCCCCGTCCCATGGAACGAGCCTTCGCTACGATCGAGTCCCGCCTCCCATACCAGATTGAAGTCACCCCCAAGATGAGACCAGGGTCGTCGTGTGTTATGTGTTCCCGCAGCAGACCCCGCAGATATGAGTCTTGGGCCTGATTCGGTGTGTAAGTGTTGCATAAGGTGAGGGTTCGCTGTTCACTCTTGACCATCACCTTGAGGAATCTTCTATCCTTACTACGAACTACCTTGGGGTCCCCCTGGTGTATGCCTGCTCGACATAAGATTGCCACCCCCGCTGTTTTAGTGGGCGCAGAAGCCCAGTGTTGGAGAGGGTATCGAGGGTGGGCCATACAAGAGACATCCTCCCTCAAGAGATGAGTTTCTTGTAAAAATATAATGCCTGGATTTTGCAGGAGTAGGTATCGCCAGATCTGGCGGCGCTTGTTAGGTGAGTTAAGACCCTTCACATTGAGGGAGAGAAGTTTCAAACAAGGTATGGACGTCATTATGTCAGTGTAAGTTGTGTGAGCGCCCTCTCGAGCAGTAGAGTGGAAGCGGGGCGCAGTGTAGTGTTCTCCCCTCCAACACAGTCCCAAATAAAACTAATAAGACAAAGGCAATGGTGTTCGCTGCAGGACCTAGCGCACTACTGGGTGAAAAGGTTTGGTCCGCCCTGGAAGACCCTCCACCACGATCAGGACCGCCCCCCCACCGGAGATAGGGAGAGACAGGGGAAAAAGAGAGAAGTGAGAGAGAAGAGACATAGTGTTAAAAAAATAACAACGGCCAACATGGCCAACAAGGTATATTCCAGTCCAGGGAGGAGCCAGGCGCAGAGGCACAGGCCATCCCGGAGATGTCACTCTCCAAGGAATAGAAGTGGAGGCGGGTCATAGGAGATCAGCATCGCCAACAAGGAGCTCAATCCGGTGCCTCCGTCAGTATGCAGGTCAGGCACAGTGCAGTCGTATCAACAAGGTGGTTACGGAGGTGTGGAGTGCCAGACCCACGTCCGCAAGGGGTCGGTTCTGGGGGCGAAGGACAGCAATAAAGCAGGTCGTTGGGCGAGGTGGCGAATGACTATTTTACCGAGGGCTGGGAGCCCGAGGGTGAATGACCTCCCTCCAAGGAGCGGATGTGCTGGATAATGTCCTGCTTCTCCTGGGATGAGGTGCGGATGTCCCGAGGGGAGGGGCGTCGGGGTCGGTGCACCTTCGTCCACTGGGGTTTTGCAGGCTCGCGGGTCCGCTGAGGTAATCGTGAGGAACTGGCAGGCGGCGTGTCCGGGATCTGGAGTAGTTGAGCTGCCTCTCGGAAGGACCGCAGCACTCAGCGCCTCGACTCCCACTGGAAGATAAGGGCAAATGGGTGCCCCCACTGGTAGCGGATGCCCAGCTCTCGTAACTTGTCCGTGATGGGTCGGAAATCCTGCGGCGGCGGAGCGTCGTGGGTGCGAGACCCTGGAATAGTTGAATGGGGATACCCTTGAATGTGAGCTCAGTCTTGCCTCGCGCCGCCTTGAGGATGGCCTCTTTCTCAGTGAAGAAATGGACCCGTGTCAGGATGTCGGGGATGAGGCCAGGGCGACCAGGAGGGCCAGACACCCTATGGGCACCGTCCAGGGCTGGGGGGGACATATCCTCGTCTCCCCTAATGTCCTGGGGCAGATCCGCTACAAAGGTCATAATGTCTGAGCCCTCCGCCCCAGCCGGGACCCCCCGTATGCGTAGGTTATTGCGGCGCCCCCTATTTTCCAAGTCTTCCTGCTTGACCAGTAGCTCAATGTGTTGCTCCTCCAAGGTAGCCAAGCGCTGCCACAAGTGTTCTTGATCCTCCGAGCGAGCGTCGATTGTCCTTTCGAGGTCATCCACTCTCCCTCCGAGCTCCGTGACATCCCGCCGAAGCTCCTTGACGCAGGCCTGGACCTCGGTTCTTAAAGAACCGATTTCAGATTTGAGCTCGTGCATGAAGGAGGCCATGAAGGACTGGGTGACGGGGTCAGACGACCCTCCCGTCGAGGATGCCATGTCCGTCGCTGGGGCAGGCCCCGGCTTGTTCCACAAGGCTGTGACCGGGTTGTCTTTAGGAGGTGCAGAGGAGTCTTTTCCGGTCCGTGAGCGAGTCATGGCTCCTCAGAGTCCCATGCCACGGACAGGAGGTCCAGTCGAAGATGTGCAGCGCAAGGTCGAGGAGGTAGCCGGCCCAGTGGTAAAAGAGCAAGGGAAGAGCTTAGCCAGTCGGAGCAGGAGATTGGGGGGTTGTTGGTGGGTGGCTAAGGGATATAGCTGGTAGGCCCCCCAGGCGCTCCACCGGCCGCCAGGAAGAGTTCAAGACCCAGATTGAGGCTGAGCAGTTGAAATGTGAAGGCCCAGGCCAGGCAATCGTACAACGCCTCCACCCTTCTGTTAGGGCGCCCGAGGGAGGAACTTTCACTCAGTCCGGGGAGCAATCCCAGGGTCTTGAGACTCAGCCAGGCAGGGAGCGTCACCACCGGGGCGCAGACAGTGCAAGGTAGGCCCGTTGAGAGGGCAGGCGGCCCGGCAGTTGGGGGCCAGGAGTGCGTCAAGAGTATTGTGGGTGTATGGCACCCGGGAGGCTGCTTACCGGTGTCTCGATCAGGTCTTCGGCATAGCAGTAAGCATCTCAGCGCCGTGTGCAGGCGAAGTGGGGGGTCCAAATCTACCAGACTCACCAGGGTGTACAGAGAGGCCCAAGGAGGACAGTGCGTCGTCCCAGGCCCGATCTCGATCTGGTGGTGTCCCTCGCCCCACCGCGTGTAGGGCCCACAGCAGCAGCAGTGGAGGGTCGCAAGGGCCCAATTGATTACAGGGGCCCGAGAAGTCTAGCGTCACTCCCCAGCCAGGTCCCAGTCCATCAGTGTCTCGCCCCCCGTAGCGTCAGCATGGGTGCCTCAGGGCCCAGCAACAATCATTGAGGCCTCGCCAGGGTGGAGGAGGTGTGCATCGGGGCCCACAAGGATTCAGAGCGGGGGGGGGCTAAAATCTCAGGATGAACGCCGGGCCGGTCGTTGGAGGAGGGTGCTGTATAAGGAGCTCTTCCAGGCAGCAAACCAGCATCATCAGCCGCTTCGGCATGGAAGGACTGAGCCTCCAGGCAAGTGAGAGGCGCCCCCGCAAGCAGGAAGAGTCTGATAGGCCCCGTGGAAAGTCTGTGCTTCAGAGGCCCAAGATGGCGGCCGCCGTCAGGCAGAGCACCCCCGGGCAGCAGCGCTGGCGTTCCCCAGCCCCTGTACCTCCGCCGCCGGACTCGTTCCTGTGTCGTCTGCAATCTCCGGTCACAGGCCTCGTGCGGAACGGGGGGCCCTGCAGGGACGCTCCAGCTCGGGGTCTTCAAAATGGTGGCCGCGCTCCCGCCAACTGGTGTCTCCCGGCTCCCCTCTCGCCGGCTGTAGCAGAGGGACAGCAGCGCTGACGTGCCCCAGCCCCTGTACCTCTCCTAGGGGCTCGGGCCTCGTTCCGCCGGCAACAATAGCCTTCCCGGGATCGCAGGATCACAACTGGGGCCGCTCTCTCTGAGGCGCGCAGGGCCTGATTCCGCAAGATGGCGGGCGCTCTCAAGGGCCGGAGCGCTCGCTCTCCGTCTCTGCCCAAACCGCTGCCGGTCAGTTCGGGGAGTCGCCAGGCCTCCGTGCAGCGGCCCGAGCTCTTCCGCCAGCCAGTCGCCCCCAGCCAAGGCACCCCCGGGGCTGTAGTGCCGCGTTAATATGCTGATTTACTCGGCGGCGGCCCGGAGCTCCAACGGCATGCATCTCACTCCATCGGCAGCGAGACCACGCCCCCGAAGTATGCGTTTTAGATGAGCTTTACTGGAGGTTGTGCCGAGTTCTTGAGTGAGGGGTACTCGCGTGAGGTTATTGTCGACTATACCTCTTGAATTGTGTTTTGTGACCCTGTGAGTATTGGAGGGGATGATGTGGATTACGGAAGGTAAAGGCAGGTTGTCTGAGTGTGCTGTGGTGAGGGTGGGAAGCGGGGGATCATAGGAGCGGAGTAGGGAGAGTATGTCATTAGTCGATAAATGATTGATCCTTCGGGTCGGACGGGTTGAGGCATTAGGGTAGGGTACTGTTTTCCATTTTAGGAGCTGATGGTTCGGCGGGCGTTTGTATAACTGTTGGATGGGTATGTGGTGGTCATTGTGGCAGTTCATGTTGGATTCTTGTTCAAAACATTTGATTTTGGGTTGGTGTAGGATCAGATCGTGTAGAGTTTGGATGTCGTCTTTGACTTGTTGTAGTGATAGTAATATCTCGTCAAGTCTGGGGTCTGGTATGGGTGGTGACGTGCATAATGTATGGACTATGGGTAATGTAGGTGTGCTTTGGCCATGTATGGGGAGTGGGGGGGGCTCGTGGCCAGGGACATTGAAGTGCGGATAGGTCGTGTAGTTGTCAGGAGAGGTGGGGGTGAAGTGAGGGGGTGGAGTGGCAGGAGATGAGGGGGTGTGAGATGAGTTGATGTGTGGTGAGGTCGAGGCAGTATGGGTATTGATGGTGCTGGGGGTGGGGATGGGCTTAGGAGAGTGTATAGCGTCTCTCTGGGTGTGAGGCAGGTGTAAATGTGGTGTAGTTGAGTGGGTGCTGAGTGTAGTGAGAGTGTTAAAGGTGTTGAGGGTAGAGTTGGAATTAGGAGGCTGTGAGTCATTTCCAGTGGTGTCTGATGAGTCTGGGGTAGGTGTGTGTGTCGGTTGAGTCATAAGAGGGGAATGGCTGGAAGGGGAGTCGGGCGGGGAGTTAGAGGGTGTACTGAGATTGAGATCACATGGGGAAGGGGGGGTGGGGTCTATCTACTTTATTCTTGATGAGCAAAAATATGTTGTCTAGGAGGTTTAGGCTACGGTCCGAGGATTGAATGAGGATGATCCCATTATGATAGATGGTGATTGTTACTGGCTGTGAATCCTCACCCTGTGAAGCCTTGGATGACTCCACACAGGGGCTGCAGGCATAGGTGCAGCTCAGTCCCCACCTGCCACCTTAGGCACCAGGAGTGGAGCAGATAATGCTCCCCAGCATTGCTCTGTCCTATTGAGCCTTCCCCCATACCCCTAACACCATCACACAACCTCCAACATTACCTCACTGGCGTTTACCAACACTCATAACAGGTCCCAATTCCCAAAAGTATTTACAAGTTTGTGTAGGAGTACTCCTGTAGTACTACTTTACATACTTTTAAATGTACTTTACAAAGGTATAGACGTAGATGTACATCCACATTGGTCCTAATATGTGTGGATCCTCTGTGATGCGTGGCTACACTTGATGGTAAGGTGGAGTTTGACACCCTCACTGCGGTGCTTTGGAGTCACCACACTAAGGACTCCTTACATAAGGAGATGCAAATAATTCTCTACCCTCTGTCTGGCTAACAGGAGATGTCTCAGCGTCCCTGTATTCTTTGCATGTACAGAACCACCACTGGGAGGCTGAAGTATGGTTCTGGTTCTGATGGGACTGCATTGGTAGTCATGGTCTGTAAATCTGAAAGACTGAACCCTATGTGTGTCGACCTAGTAGTTGTAGGTTTTCTGAGGGGGAAGGTGAGTGTTGTTATTCCAGGATCTGAGTCAAGAGACACTGTTCAGAAACAGAATTAGGGTATCAGGGCATTGCTGAATTTCTCAGTCAAACTGAAATTATGACAAAATGGTAAACAATACATGTTTACCTAAGAGGAGGTGGCTAGCTTCCTCTTGACTAACTCGAAGGGAGTGGATACCTGAGTAGTGACTCTTTACAAAGGCATCACTCTTACATGTGATGCAGAGTTTACCATGCCCAATAGTTACCAGCTGAAATTAATGTAAGCATTTCTTTAACCACTTTATCAGCAGGGATGGACTGGCCTAATGGAACATTCAGACCGAACCCCTGGTATGCTGAGAACCAAGGGGATGCTTTCAAGGGTGCGTGGAAGGCGGGATCATCAGCTATCCAGCCAGGCAAACAGCCCCGAGGGAATGCACACAATTGTCCTGTAAACACATATATAGTTGCCCTCCTCCCCATCAAATCTTTCTGGAGACTGTCAGACTCACCCACTGCACTTTCAATATGGGATTGGTACAAACACATTTTACATCTCCCAGTCCACGACTGTCTAATGGTGTTCACGTGTGTCCAAAGCATGCATGCTGGTGCCAATAAAGGACACAGGCAGATTGTCCTTGCACTTCGGCTTTAGGTTACTGCCCGTGCTACTGCATAGCAGCACCCATCAGATAGTAATGCTTTAACAAGGCTAAAGCGCATGCCTTAAGAACCGTGCTGGATGTAAGTCAAACTGGTTCAGAAGAGAGATAATAACTAATTCCATGGCGATTTAGCAGCAATTGTTCATACAGCTGAGTGTGAGCTCTGAGTCTGTAATATTTGACTCACCTGGGGCACAGCCCTATAGTAAAGTAGTCTACATTTGAGAGCCAATGGGCTTGTGTAACTTGGTGGATCACCAGACTCTGTAAGACCTTGTGAAGGAAGGGAGTGGGTAACCAGATAGGTGGGAACTGATGGAGCCCCCTCATTGTATCTTTGTCTTGGTCCCCCATAGGATTTCATTACACCACTGAACTGTAACGAGGAACACCAATGTAGCGGTCATGAATGAAAGTATTAGAACACTTCTGTAGCTGAGCTCAGTCAGTGCTGTTACCTGTTTGAGTCTCTTGAAACATTTTGCTTGTGAGAAACAAATGCAGGGGAAAAGGCCGAAGGCAGGGGAAAACCAACAGAAATCAATGCACAAACATCAATTTCCAGGACTATTCCTTATTCCGGAGGTGAAAACACATAGAGCCCAATTCACAAACTGCATTTTTTTATATAGATTAATACTATAGTAGTACTACACAAATAGAACAAAATGTAGTTCATAAATCTACGTCAGCAGATCTCTGTCTTTACAAACATTTCTGTGCAGTGCACAGGTAAGTGCATGTTTTAGTAGTAAATGTGAGTGAGACCAGGGGGCGTGATGGGATTATAGGGAATATATACGACTAAATGGGTGGGTTTAAGGAAATGTAATAAAGAGTTGAGGGTGGGACATGCTAATGCAAACACACACCCAGAATAGAGTAAGGCCCTTGCTATTCACAAGCTACACATCTAAAGTTACTACAGCTCTGAAAGTGTCAAAATAGATGTAAATGGACTCCAGTCGAGCCCGGCCCTGGACTAAGTCAAGCATCAAACATGGCCAACCACTGGTACTTTAACACACTCACATAAAAACAGTGGCGGCAGGGAAATAAAATATTAACCCATAAGAACTAACGTTAAGTCAATGAAATATGTTCGACATTCAAACAATATACCTATATATTTTTGTGATAAAAATTACATATCATTATTGGTTATTTTAATATTTTTAAATTCAATAATAAACGTAATTGAAAAATATTAAAGTGTTTATTTAAAAAGTATTTAAATTGATTAAACACATTACCACAATTTCCTAAATATTAAATAAAAATTGATATTTCTTTTAATCACTGTTCCAAATTATTATTTAAAATTAAAATAATAACATTAAATTAATATTTTATTTAATACACATATATTTTGATGAGTTATTGTGCTGTAACATTGTATTAGTTCTGTATTAATACTTATAATTTTAAATTAGTTAACAATTATTTTACACATAAAAATATTTTTTACTTTTTCTTTCAAGCATAAGCTTTAAGAAATGTCTCTATGTTCCCAAAGGGAGATTTTCGCCTCAGTGGTGGAACACAACACAGTGAAAATTTGTTAGTAGCAACTTTATATTCGGAAATTTTGTTATAGGAGGCTCCAAACCCTGATTTGAGGGGTAAAGACATGGAAGTCTACACAAAGGTTAAAATTTCACTCGGAAATAGTGAACAGCAAAAATGTGGTGAATTTTGAAAAAGTGGAGAGTTAAACCTAGGTGTAGTGGTATGTATATGTGTGCATATGGTATTTCTACAACAAGAATCTAGCCAAAAGGCAGCAGAAAGCTGCACATCAGTAAATGCACACGTGTATATTTATCTTTGTTAATCAGGCCCATAATGTTATGGTGATATAAAACTTGGGAATTATCGCACTATGAGAGTTCAGTAATTTCAGGTGCAGTATTACTGCATACGTTTCTTTACTTGATTCTCGTACTGAAGGATTTAGAGTGTAACTTTTATAGTGTGTAATTTGCCCTCTCTGTACTCAATACTAAGGCTCAGATTTACAAAACTGTCACATAACGCATTGCAGCACCCAAAGTTTCTGCGCTGTGGTGCATGACAGGGTCAGAGCAGGAAAGCTCAATATCTACTAAGAAATGGCACTATCCTGATCTCTTCCTAGTGCTGGTGCAAAATTAGGCTGCCAAGCATCGCACACATACACCTATGCACCATAGTGCAATATGTCTGTGAGAGTCTAGCATAACTTGTGTACTGGAAGGGAAGGGAATACAGTTCTGGATTACCAAATAGGCAAAGTAGGCATAGGCCTATGCGCCCCACTCCTTTTAGGGGCCCCGCGACAACGGATCAAAATAATAGATTTGATCTTGAAAGAAAATTTAAATCAAGCTTTCATAAATTGTTTCCAATAGATAGAAAAAAATGAATAAACTCAAAGAAACAAAAACTTTACATTAAAGACTCTATAGGGAAAATACTGTATTAATGTAATGTACCCATTAACAACTTAAAGTACATAAACCAGGGACACTGCATTAGATTCACATAACAGTTTGTCTCTTAAAAGCTCATCTTCTGGCAGCTGTCAGTTTGTAAAAAAATCTGTGCAAACTACATACGTGTAATGTACAGTAATGATGGTAATCTCCAAAATGAAAAACGTATTAGGAGATAATTTGCGAGGGGGGCCCTGAAATTTTGACTGCCTAGGGGCCTCCACAGGGTTTAATACGGCACTGAGGGAATAGAACAAAATACTATGCCTATGGATGTGTATTGTACAGTGCAACACATATGCAAAGTGGGAGAAGTTAGGAGAAATAAAAGCATTTCTTCTTTTTAACCCCTGCTTTCTAGTGGTTATTTTTTGGTGCAAACTCTGTCTACTATTGTTAGTAGATAGGATTTTGCGTCAAACAACGGGAACACCTACGTACCACCAATGGAACACCCACTTCACACAAAGTACGCAAAGCGTTGTTCTGTTTTGCATTATTTTCAGACAACTTTCCAGCACAAAACAAGTTTTGCGCTGTAAAGTAAATTTAAAAAATCATTTTGCACATGCCAGCTCAAAATGTTTGCAAATCTGGGCCTAAATGTCTAAAATGTGTGTTTAACATGCTACTAATCCTGAGATCAAACCCCGCGACATGACAGTTTTCACAACTGGTGAATTCATGGACAATTTGCATCAACCAAATTCCTCATTCCGTGCTGTCAAACTTGGAGTCAGGTGGAAACTGCACACTCGCCAGTTAGCACACTCATGATAAGCAAGTCTGTAATGCGTACCCGCATTTTGCTGCCACTCCATATTCAGGCCCAAAGTTTGTGTTCTCTGTTTCAAACTAGTAACTTCTAAAAAAAATCTGTCTGTCTGCATAGGCGGCAGTCTCAAAACCCGACCAAACTTAATCAAACAAAGGCAAATTTTGGACTGAGCACGCTTAACAAGTAGGAAAATAAATAACCACGGCAGAGATTGAGTAAAGAGAATTTTGTTTCTGTTCAAGGAAAAGTGCTTTTACAGCTCTTTGCTGTCATCTAGTGGCCAAGAATATCTAAATTATTCACTAACCTTTCCTAGATGTTCTCTCTTTCTTTCGCATGACTTTAGCCGATGCAAGACCGCTGAATGCTCTACGACTTATCTCGGGGGCAACCACAGTAGTTATAACAGGTAAGTGGTCATCAGTGACACTGACATCTGAAATGTAAGGGACATTGACCATGTTGAAAGTGTGAGTGAGAAATCGAGAAGTCTTGAACAGCTGGAGCAAGTAAAGTGCATACTCTCATTCAGCAGATAGCTGCTGATTTGCATAATCAGTGACATCAAAGGTAGTGAATAGACAGGGACTGACATCACAGAGAGTTGTTCCAGATGCCCACAATAACTATAAAATCTGAAAGAGACACGTTAGTGACAGATTCCTTACCTTAGAATATCCCCAGGCGTCAGGCTGGATCCGGAAAGTTTTTTGCGTAGCAGTACCCTTGCGCGTCGGTAGGCGGCGTTGTGCGGCTCCGCGTCCGTCGTCGGCGTCGTGATCGCCGGGATGACGTCGCAGGCAGTACTTAGACGCCGCCCCTGCGCGCTGACGTCAGTTCTTCTTTTTCCGCGCCAGTAAGCGCAGATCCGGGAAGAGCAGTGCCCTAGTCACTTTTTGACTAACCTTTTTTGTGAATTTTTTCACTGTTTCTTCATCGAGTCTTCACGACTCCTAGGTGTCGTAGGGATGCCCGGCTTTAAGCCATGCGAGGCCTGTGGTCGCATGATGTCGATCACGGACCCGCATCTCGAGTGTCTCTTCTGTCTCGGCCGAGACCACGACACGAAGTCGTGCCCTGACTGCCGGAAACTTCATCCGAAGGCTTTGCGAGAGCGGTCTCGAAAGCTACTCGAGGTCCGGCAGTCGGCTCCGTGCCGCACCAAGCCCTGGTCCTGGGAGAGGTCGAGGGGCCGGTCGCGGAGTCCCCGCCGTTCGTCGGAGTCCAAGTCTTCGCGCTCCTCCGGTAAGTCGAAGCACAAGAAGTCTAAGAGGCGTCATCGCTCTAAGACTTCGCCTCGCCGGTCTCGCGACTCGGCTGAGGCCCCAGTCGGCACCGTCCCCGCCCCCGCGGCCCCGGACATGCCTGTAGAGCCGCCCCCGCATTACCCGTTCTTTCCGGGTTCGGGGGCGACTCCGGCCGAAATACAGGAATTCCTGTCGGCCATGGCCCGCCTCTTCGGGCCTTCAGGTCCCTCCGGTGCGCCTTCGGGCCCCGCGGGCCCTGATGGGGTTGCCCCGGCGCCGCCGTCGACTCCGGTCCCGGCGCCGCCTGTCCCACCAGCCTTCATCCCGGCCTCGGCTCCGGCCTCGATCCCGGCTCCGGTGGTGCCGCAACCCCCATCGACGCCGGTTGACCTAACCACGCCTCCGCCGACGCCGATGTCCCCGGTGCCGTTCCTGACGCCGTCCGGGGCTCCGGACGGCGTCGTTCCCCGGTTCTCTCCGGCTCCGGACATGGAGCCGGACCGACGTCGCTCGACGCCGGCTCCGGCGCCGATGAGACCTTGGGTCCCAAATGTCCCTCCTCCTCCATATTTTGAACAAGAGGAGGACCAGGAGAGCTGGGAGGGGTCTGAGGACCCTCTCACACAACAGTGTGAGTATGATCCGGACTGGGCTGAGGAACTTGGGGATGCCAGTGGTCTAGACACCTCCCCTGACACTGCAATGCTGTCTCCTCCCGTGGCTACGGAGGAGGGAGCTAATTTTGCAACGGTGTTGCGTAGAGCAGCTGGAGCCTTACATCTCCAGTTGCCTACTGTGGCCGTCAGGACTAACCTCCTGACAGAAGTGCTTCAGCCGGCGGCTTCCTCCTCGGAGACTGTGCTGCCGTTTAATGATGCACTCACTGACGTTCTTTTGGGTGCCTGGTCCAAACCCACCACAGGGGCTCCTGTGGATAGGAACGTGGCCCGACGCCATCGCCCTGCTCCGGGCGACCCCTTGTTTCTCTCCCAACATCCCACCCCTGAGAGCTTGGTTGTCCAAGCCTCTGCCTCCCAAACCGCCTTCCCTACCGCCCCTCCAGATAGGGAATCCAAACGCCTGGACCAATTTGGGAAGAAGGCTTTTTCTTCCTCCAGTGCTGGCTTGCGGTCCATCAACACCGCTTGCCTTTTGGGCCGATATACCCACTCCCTGTGGGATTCGGTGGCGGCTGTTTTGCCGCAGTGTTCTGAGGAGGTCCAGACACTGCTTACCCGCGCCATTGCGGAAGGGCGAGATGCGGCTAAATACACCATCCGTTGTGGCCTTGATACCGCCGACTCGCTGGGCAGATCGCTTGCGACGACGGTGGCGCTACGTCGCCACGCCTGGCTGAGAACAACTGGTTTCTCAGGTGATGTCCAGAATACACTCATGGACATGCCCTTTGATGGAGTCGGTCTTTTTGGTTCAAAGGCAGACCATGCGCTGGAGCGGTTGAAGGACTCACGGGCTACTGCCAAGTCCCTGGGCCTTTCTGTTGTACGCCCTCCGCTCACCTCTGCTTTTCGCCCCTTTCGTGGCCACGGAAGGGGCGCCCAGTCACGTCAGCTGCCCAGCCACCGGCCCGCGCAGCAAGCGTCTTCGCGTGGCCGAGGACGTGGATACCGCCGTGGCGGTTCGGGCAACCAGCGTGCGGGTCAGGCCACCAACTCCAACCCGTCTGCGGCCTCCAAGCCCTCCTAGTCCCTCCTTTCCGGTGCACAGCACGCCAGTAGGGGGCAGGGTCCGCCATCACCTTCACCACTGGCGTCCCATCACCTCGGACAGGTGGGTCTTGGACATTGTCCGAAGGGGCTACTCCCTCCCCTTCGAGACCACCCCCCCAGCCATGCCACCTCAATTCAACCGCATGTCAGGGGATCACTTGGTGCTTCTGCAGAAGGAAGTCACGGCCCTCTTGGCCAAGAGGGCCATCGAGCATGTTCCGACCCCAGAAGTAGGACGTGGTTGCTACTCCCACTACTTCCTGGTGCCCAAAAAGGACAAGGAGGACATGCATCCTATCTTGGACCTCCGGAACGTCAATCGCTTCCTCCGGAAGGAGAAGTTCAAGATGCTCACCCTAGCTCAGGTCTTGACTGCCCTCGACCCTGGAGACTGGTTGGTAGCGTTGGACTTGCAGGACGCTTATTTTCACATCCCCGTCCTGCCGGCCCACCGGCGTTACCTGCGGTTCACGGTAGGCCTCGAGCATTTTCAGTTCACCGTGCTCCCTTTGGCCTTACAAGTGCCCCTCGGGTGTTCACGAAAGTGATGGCGGTGGTCGCAGCTCATCTGCGCCGGGCAGGGGTTCCAGTCTTCCCCTACCTCGACGACTGGCTGCTGAAGGCGGGCTCGTCCCAGGCAGTCGTCTCCCACCTCCAGACTACGGCCGAACTCCTGCACTCGCTGGGGTTCTCCATCAATGTGCCGAAGTCGCATCTGATTCCTTCTCCACAGCTCCTTTTCATCGGAGCAGTTCTGGACACGATGCAGTTTCGGGCCTATCCTCCCGAACGGCGAGTCCGGGATATTCAGGCTATGATTCCGATCTTTCAGCCTTTATCCTGGGTTTCAGTACGGATGACCTTGAGGCTGCTGGGCCTCATGGCCTCCTGCATCCTGCTGGTCAATCATGCCAGATGGCATATGCGGGCTCTGCAGTGGGACCTGAAGTTCCAGTGGACGCAGCACCAGGGCAACCTGTCCGATCACGTCCAGATCTCGGAGGGGACTGCACTACAGTTGCAGTGGTGGCTCTCGAACCGGCAATGGGTCATGGGCAGATCCCTCTCCCTTCCCCAGCCAGAGCACACAGTTGTGACGGACGCGTCCCTTCTGGGATGGGGCGGTCACATGGGAGAGGCGGAGATCAGAGGCCTCTGGTCTCCGGGCGGAGTCCCGGCTCCATATCAACCTTCTGGAGCTCCGGGCGATCGGACTTGCACTCAAGGCATTCCTTCCCTCTGTCAAAGGGAAGGTAGTGCAGGTGTTCACAGACAACACCACCGCCATGTGGTATTGCAACAAACAAGGCGGGGTGGGGTCGTGGACCCTTTGTCAGGAGGCTCTGCGCCTCTGGACATGGCTGGAACATCAGGGCATGTTCCTGATGGTTCAACACCTGGCAGGTTCCCTGAACGCCAGGGCGGGACGAACTCGAGCCGCAGGTGCATGATGGATCACGAATGGCGTCTTCACTCGGAAGTGGCGCAAGGACTCTTTCTACAGTGGGGAGAGCCTTGGTTAGATCTATTCGCCACCGAAGAGAACGCGCAATGTCATCAGTTCTGCGCGTTGGAATTTCCAAGGCGGCACTCGCTCGGCGACGCTTTTCGTCGCGAGTGGAGTTGCGGTCTGTTGTACGCCTTTCCGCCTATACCACTTCTACCCAGAGTGTTGAAGAAGATTCGGCACGACCGGGCCCAAGTCATTCTTGTGGCTCCGGACTGGGCTCGAAGAGTTTGGTATCCCGAGCTACTCAGTATGAGCGTAGATCCCCCGATCCGTCTGCCTCTTCGGGAGGATCTTCTGTCGCAGCAGCAGGGGACGGTCCTCCACCCGAACCTGTCCAGCCTCCACCTGCTTGCGTGGAGATTGAGCGGCGGCAGTTGATTCCTTTCGACTTGCCTCCCGAAGTTTGTGATGTGATTCTGGCAGCCAGGCGTCCCTCCACTAAGGTGGTATACGCCTGCAGGTGGAACAAGTTTGTGGCATGGTGCACAGCAAAGGCTGTGAATCCCCTTTCTGCCCCTCTTTCTGAGGTTCTCCTGTTCCTTCTTTCCCTGGCCCAACAGGGTTCTGCCCTGGGTACCATCAAGGGCTATCTTTGTGCCATCTCGGCCTTCCTCAGGCTTCCTGATCAGCCCTCCCTTTTCAAGTCCCCTGTTGTTAACAGGTTTCTAAAAGGCATTACACACCTCTTCCCTCCTGTTCCGTTTGTGATGCCTCAGTGGGACTTGAACTTGGTTCTTACCTTTCTTATGTGCGCTCCCTTTGAGCCTCTACATAACTGTCCTCTTCGTCTTCTGACTCTGAAGACTGCCTTTCTGGTGGCCATCACCTCCGCTCGGCGGGTGAGTGAGCTCCAGGCTCTATCATGTAAACCTCCCTTTCTGTCTGTCCATCCAGACAAGGTTGTTCTTAGGACGCGTCCGTCCTTCTTGCCAAAGGTGGTTACTGCCTTCCACATTGGGCAGACCATCACTTTGCCCACCTTCTTTCCGCCTCCGCATCCTTCCAGAGAGGAAGAGAGGCTCCACCGTCTGGACCCAAAACGTGCGCTTTCCTTTTACATCGACCGCACACAACATTTCCGGGTGGATGACCAGCTCTTTGTTGGCTACGTGGGCGCCAAAAAAGGTCGGGCGGTGCACAAGAGAACCATCTCCCGCTGGGTAACCTTGTGTATCAAAGCCTGCTATTCTTTGGCTACCAAGGAGCCTCCTGTTGGGCTGCGTGCCCATTCCACCAGGGCAACGGCTGCTACCACGGCTTTGGGCCATGGTGTTCCGCTGCAGGATATCTGTCAGGCAGCTACGTGGGCCTCGATGCACTCGTTTACAAAGCATTACTGCCTTGACAGTCAGGTCCGGAGGGATGGCTTCTTTGGCCGTTCTGTCCTCCGGGACTTCCTTGTCTGATCTGTGTTCGCAGACCCACCACCGGGGTTGGTATTGCTGGGGTATCTATTCTAAGGTAAGGAATCTGTCACTAACGTGTCTCTTTCAGATGCACAAGTTACTAACTTGTGTAACGATATATCTGTAAGAGACAGTAGTTAGTGACAGATTCCTTACCGCCCCACCCATCCTCCCCGTTCTGCGAACTGATTTCTAGAATTAAGGACATCCCTTTCAGGGCCCTAGTATTTGTCAGACACCTATGTCAGCTTCTTGCATGGCTCTGCGTTCCTGGCGCGGAAAGTCGTGTACAGAACTGACGTCAGCGCGCAGGGGCGGCGTCTAAGTACTGCCTGCGACGTCATCCCGGCAATCACGACGCCGACGACGGACGCGGAGCCGCACGACGCCGCCTACCGACGCGCAAGGGTACTGCTACGCAAAAAACTTTCCGGATCCAGCCTGACGCCTGGGGATATTCTAAGGTAAGGAATCTGTCACTAACTACTGTCTCTTACAGATATATCGTTACACAAGTTAGTAACTTGTGCATTACTAACGTAACCTTCAACTACATGCAATACGGTTTGACGGAATTATTACAATTACTCCTAATGCCTCAAAAATCAACATCACTATCAAAAGTGACAGATGATTTCATAAGGTGTGTGATAGACTATCACTCGAACATTTACTAGTATAATGTCATTGATATTGCACCAAGGTGGTGTCTAAGTAACATTGTTTAAAACAATACTGGCAAAATAAAATACAGATTGACCCAACTAGATATAAAGAGAATTGTATTAGGGAAACAACAACGTGGACTGACAAACATTACCTGCAGAAAGGATGTCTATGGTGCTTTCGAAGCGGAGTAGAGGTAAGCATACCAGAAAATGTAAGGGCACGAGAAGATAGATTGTTCCAAGACAAAAACAACACAGTAAAATGCCCTACAGTATTTGGAAAATGAAAACCACTGCAAAATGCAGGTATCGTCTTAAAAACGTACAGAAAGGGCACAAAAAAAAGAAGCGATATGTCATTAACCTCCATGGAATTACTGGGTCCATTACCACAGGTTTTCCCAGATTCTGGGGAGTTTTACGCAGATATTTACAACCTGCTTTCAGCAGTTGGTAAATATCTCTCAGTGGAGTGGCCTGTGTTGCGCGGGGATCAGAGTGGGCGTCTCGGGGGTAGTGAGACTGAAGTCTCTCTGACAGGAACGTCGTAGACTCCCCTGGTGATGCTGGAGCGGATGTATGCCTTGTGTGGGAGCCGAGCTGTACCTCTATCTGCAGGCCTTGCCCCGCTCCCAGCCATGGTTTCTCAGGGCGCTGATCTGCACCTGGTTATTCCCCCAGATACCACTTCCGGCCACTGGTAATGGCAGTCAAAATGGAGGCAAGTGAAGTTGCCTCGGTCTGTAAGATACACCCTCACATTGATTGGTAAGGGCTGTAACGAGGAAGGCCAATGGTGTTGCAATGAATGAAAGCATCAGATTTCTTTTTATAGATGATCTCTGTTGGTGCCCTTTGTGAGGATATGAGTCGTCAAACGTGGCTTCGCTGTTTGTGTTTCAAATTCATGCAGAGTTCCCCAATAATCCTGATTTGGGTAGAAACATGAGTTTCTGCCTGAATCTGCATTAAGGGATTTGAGGTAAATTCTGCATCTTTGGGTTTTATGCGACATGTTTCTCCTTTTTACCAGGTACTGACTGCAGCCGTTCCAGTTTCCATGCTTGCTCAAATTGTATTCAGATGCTAATCAGAAAAACAGAATCTGTTATTGCACGATTTTATCCTGTTTTTCATACATGCACGTGTACACTTTTCCTTAGAATGTGGTCACAGGGCAGTAGAAACACTCAGCAAGACTCCATTTGTTGTGCAGGAACTTATACAACCATGTCATCAGCTGTACTATTATTTGCTAAATTCCTCATATACTTTGCACGCATTAACCCCAAAATTCGATATTTGCCAGAAATGTTCAATATTCAATTATCAATTAATAAATACGTGAGAGCTCCATTCCCTCTAAAATGGGCAATGTTGTGGGAGTAACGGTTCCAGGCTCTATATCATCATACATAAGGTAATCATAGGCATTACATTCGCTCAAGACATATTCTGTTACACGTACAAGGGGAAGCTTTCATCAGTGCCACTACATACTTTAAAAAAATATATATTTTTATTTTGAGTAGATGAAAAGACATGATTACAAATTAATAAAGTGCAATAGTAATCAACATTTCTTCCTACAGAATTCTCAGTAGTAACAGTCGAAGTGTCATATTATGCAATCTGTGCGATACCTAAATTCCGACAGAAATAAATAAATATTACTTGAGTGCAGGACAAAGAGTTCTAAAATTCATGAATATCAGTTTCTTAAATCATAAAACAGCCTCTAAAATAGAAAATTACGATAACTTTTCCCCCCATCAAAAATGAATTGTACGGAAAGCTATTTAAGTTTTCTCTAAAGGTGCATCTAACCCTCTAAAGGAGCACCTTAAGTTATTGTACCCATCTTCTCTATGTGAGCTTCACTTCCATCTGTCGTGTAGTTCTTATAAACCTATATAAGATCTGCGTGTTTAGACAACTTACACTGTAGGATTGGTGTCCAGACTGATTCTATACACCCCCACCGGGTATGTTGCCCTGTGTACCAGCTAGCTCACAGTGCCACTAGAAACCCCTCTTACCAAGGAGAGAATAGTTCTTGGCAACTATCGAACATGACAACCCTGATCCCTCAGGACCGTGGAAAACAGTGTACTACTTTTCAGTCAGTCACTCGTGCTCACTTAATCTCAGAGAGATACACAGAATAAACGGTATGGACGTTTTTCAATAAGCATTTATTGAACAGTCGTTATTGTAGTGTAAAATAGGTGTGCTGAAACAACCACTAGACAGAAACAGATATAAATGATTAGAAGCACTAAGAAGGTAAAAGGATGGTAGATTTCTACCATTTTGCTATAACCATGAATACAGGCAAGTATATAAAATACATCACAATAAAATGCGTACTCCTACGACGCAATCCTAACTAGATGTACCTAAGTGTACCTAGCATGAATGTAGGTGTTAAGCCAAGAATCCCTCGAGGATAAAGTAAAACCCATTACCTGAAGTGAGAGACTGTGGGACCCCGTCTTGGTCTCAAGCTGGATACCCCGCAAGGGATGTTAGACCACTGCGAGCTGGAGTATCTGCATGGAGGAACCTCAGTGTCTCGTGTCAGTGTGTCGGCAGGGAAGTCCTGATCTCCTCTGACTATCTCGGCAAGATGTGGTGTTTATTTATCCCCAGGGGTTCTACCTTGCTGTGCCATTGTCGGACTTAGGATGACGTCGGGAATGAACCTGGTACATAGTTATTATGCAGGAGATGGTAGTCCTGCTGAGTTTCCAAGAATCCTCATGCATAATGTATGAGGCTATTGTTCATGGAAAACCCCATGTTCTGTAAGCAGTACCATAACTAGGTAAAGGGTCAGTCCTAGCAGCCCGTTATGTATGTAATGTAGGGACGAATATAGGTGAAAGGTTGGGATGTTACCCGGGCCTATATTGGGGAACCTAAATGGAATATAACACCCACTCCTCATCCGACTGGACGACATAATTAAATTCTAACGTACTACTAGGCTGTCTAGGCACAGGTACGCAAACAACTACAGTAAAACAATAGTTTTGCTAAACAGTGTTAAAAAACTCTAAGAAATGCTAAATACAAAAAAATTGTCACTCAAGCAATAGCTCTAATGTGTCCGTATATATAGTTTGAACAACTACAAGCATTGGAAAGCCATGCAGGTCATAAAAAGTGTCAATTTGTTTTGGAGTTCCAATTTGAGTTTGTTTCTTTAAAAAAGGCCGAATTTTTCCCAGCACACGACGAGCAAAATGTTTATGTGTCCTGACTGGTAGATGAAACATTACTGTTGCCTGCCTTCGCAGACGACGATCCCTGTAACACCTCACAGATCACATCAATTGAGCACAGATGATCTTCCGTACTGCCTGCAGCCAATGCTCGAGCAGCCTGTGCGCCATCCAAGGCCTGGGTGTTAGTGGAGGAGCCGGTATCCATTCCTACAGGAGCAGAGACTTCCTGTTGTGGCTCTAAGAATGCCATCAACATAGGAATACGCTGGGGACACTGCAGAACATGGGCCGTTAATGGGTCCAGTAATGCATCAACGTCCGGTTGCACAACTGATGGAAGTGTCAGACAGAGATCGAACACGCATTCTTCTCCGCAGAACAGGCATCGGAGAACAGGTAGGATGCAGTCCATCCAGAGTGGTCTAACTGACAGGAACCAAGAGGCACTTAGTTCCCGTAGGCGAGGTGTGCCCAGATGTTGTACCATGCGATCCGGTATTTGCGTTCCAGGAGTGCTTTTTCCATCTCCTTGGTGACTGGGACGTCCATTGCGTAGCAGAAAAATTACAATCAGGATACCTGCTATTAGAAACAGGATCAGCGGAAGTCCTCCAAAAATTCTTCCGAATACGGAGTGTATAAAGTAAGGTATAACTCCGAGGACCGTCTGAGAGGTGCTTAACAGTCCCGAACCTATGGTCTTAAATAGGTTAACTATACCCGTTGTATCAGACATGTTAAAGATACGATTTACCATTTCTGTGAAATGGAAGGGGCAGTTCGTACGTATGAGTGCCTGTATCTCAGCCGAGGACCTTGCTATTTGGAGATCAAAAGTCTCCCGGGCGGAGGTTAAGGGCACGGTTTTCTGTAGAAGCATGGCTTTCATTCTGCGAGTATCAAACCGTATAAAGGAAACATTCATTGAAGGCCATAGCGGCGCCTCCCTGACTGTGTGTGTCGGTGGAAACAATACTTGCATACAGCAAGTAACCCTGGAGCTCACGGTGACCAGATATGCGATGCTCGGAAGCATCCCACAACAACCTGGATCATTCAGCATCAAGTAACTCCCATTTGAAAGTAGCCTGAATACTGGGGTAAACACGGCTGCTGGGGTAGCCCTAAGGTGACAGGATAGGTTCGCGACTGAACCATTGCAGGCCCCATGCAGCATGATATCCTGGCATATGAGAGATCCACTTAAAGCGTTCTCGCAGTCTCCACTGCTTAGAAACACTTCTAGATCCCCACTCCTGCATCAAAATCTGTACGGTAATTCCCAAGATTCCTTGATGAATTCCCCACCCATTTCTTCATACCTGCCTGCCTGTTGTTCTAGACAGTACTGATACTGGAAAGTTGTAACCGGTAATGTTATATGGCCATGGATCAACCACTCTGTGGACGGTGATTCTGCCACAGTATGCAGCATTGTATATTTTGCTCTCCTCTGTGCCATTTTCATCTGTTTTTCCATTAGATTGTATGCAGAAAACAGGGACGTACTGTTGATAAAACGCCAAGGCACATAACCTGCGCGCAATGATTGCAGCGTCCAGCTCAATAACATAATAGAACGTAATTGTGAATACCCGTGCTGTAGTATGGACAAATCTTGTTCTAGTACATCAATAGCAGAAGATACAATGTTGCCCAGTGAATAAATCCTGGATGTTAACTTAGTCATACCATTGTCAACTACGGCTAACGCCTTTTCTAAGTTGATCCTATCTATTTCTCGTAGTCTCTCCGCTGCTTCTTGTTGGGAGATTTTCCAAATTTCATTATAGACAGCATATAAAAAACGTTTTTAACGTGGCTTTCTGGGACCTAGTAAAAAATCCCGTAGGTCCACATCCTCTGTAAGTAAGGATAAGTGCAGTTTCACCTGTGGTAGTGTTGAGGTTTTTAGCCAATCAAGGCACAACTTCCCAACACTGTATGATGTCACCACCCCCGGATGTTCTCTTTGTACATAGCGTGGGCCTGGCCTATGGATACTGAACCCTTCAGTGGTACCCCTGAATCTTCCTTGACATCTGTTTGTGTCTGTGGGCCAACCATCCCTTCCAATTGGGGTCCGATCTATTGTATTGTAAAATGTCATCTATTGTAGCCCCTTCTTCTGATGTAAAATTTTCCTTGGTATGTGATGGTGTTGGAATCCGAGGTGTGTTCAAATGCTTGTTCTTGACTATCCCAAGACAGGAAGTCTGTTGAACAGTATCATTCAGAAATATCATCTGCTGAGGAATGAGGCATGCTCTAAATAGCGCTTCTGTTCCCTGGAATTGCCAATCTTTAGAACCCCAGACTGATTTTAAGTCTATAGTGTCTTTCCATAAGTCGAAACCCTGTTCAGACAGTTGGGAAATAAAGGAAGCAGAGTAAATCTGTTTGGTGTTAGTCAGCATATTTTTCTGTGCAGATGTCGGTGCAACCTTATAGTAATATGAGGTCGGGTCAGAAATGTTAAACCCTGAAAAATATGAAAATTTCTGTGCAAAAGTTTTTGAACTACTTTTCGGTGGTGTAGGGCAATGTTCCCATTGTTGATATGTAAAAACATTCCTGGGGGTACTGGATTTGTGTAGAAAATGATGACCATAATGTTGATAACAATACATGGTGTTAAAATCTGATGTGTCTTCTAACATTTCATTGCTAGAAAATGCGGCAGATTGTTCTAAATCAGACAACATATTGTTTACAGTTTCAAAATCCCAATCATCGGAAAATGTACTGGAGGTAATGATATCATTTAAGGATATTTTAAATAAATGTGATATTTTTAAAAGTTCGGTCGGGCCAAATATATCATAATTAACCTTGCCCCATACTATACCATCAGGTATAGGAACTGCTGTAATGTTCACTGATGACAAGTCTCTTTGTTCACGATGTGATAAAACATGAGGTTTCAGGATCAAGTTCACTTTTGATGCCGCAGAGCTTTGGCGAAGGTAAGTTCCATTAATAAGTAAGCAGAAGACAGTTACTAAGCCTATCCAGAAAAGAAAGAAAAGTATCCCGGTGATTATCCATAGTTCTAGCCAAGGTGACACCAGGTAAGTTTTTTTAAGAAAAATGAAGAAGTCTTTGATTTGTTGTTGACAAGATTTTGGGGCTGGCGTCGTTTCAGGTTCACTTGGATTCAATGAAAAGGTATCAAAGTCGATGAAATAGCCAGATGCAGTTCGATCTATTTTTGGTAGCTCAGCAGGTTTTGTTGAACTTGTAGATGGCTCTTGTTGAGGTGTGTTTATATAGACATCAGTGTTAGGTCTAATTGAAATTTGTCTTTCATTTTGATTTTGAATTTCTGTTTCAAGAGGAACGAATTCCATGGCATTGTTGCATAGTCCATCATTCCGTACAGGAGACTCTTCAAACGTGATGAGCCTTTCTGTCTGAACTTCCTGTATAGTAGCGAGAGGAGGGCGTCGGCTACTCAGGAGCCCATTAGGCCTACTATTCAGTATTGGCCGCATAGTGTGGTTTGATCAGATCAATGGAGATGAATCTCTTCACCTTTTTTCCGGCAAGAGGCGGCAGAAGTACAGTTCTTGTTCCTTCAACGGCCAGGCCAGGTACAGGCTTTCTGTAGGATGGTCCAAATTCTTTTTTGTCCGTTATCTTTTCTCTGACCAGATCCCCGACTTAAGGGACCCAGACAGGCCTTGCCGTGACTGACTTGACTTCCCCAGTGGCAGTCCGTTTTACCTGCACATTGCTGTGTAGTGCTCTGGATTCATTCAGATCCTGTAAAACAGCCAAACGTTTATTGATGTCAAACAGTTTCTCATCTGCGTATGTCCCTATAAAGACTCGCAAATCTTTGATAACAGTTCGAGCATCAGCCGAGCGCTGAGGCCATGCCCATAGGAATCACGAGCAGGAATCCACTGCAACCATGATGTACTTGTAAGCCCCGTCAGATTGTAAGGGGCCGCAGTGGTCCAAATAGACACACGCGAGTGGTCTGTCTGATATTAGCAATGGTGTCTGCGCTGGGCGTTTTATGGTGGAGCCCTTCATCTGTTGACAGATGTCGCACGTTAAGACATTGGGGCATATTAGCAAGACCCTCGTTAAAATTATCGCCGTTTTAGCGGCAGGAAACTGCCGCTAAAACGGCGATAATGGGCTTGGTAATATGCGTTATAGAATTCCAATAGAAGCCCAGGTTAGATGTGCAGGACATCTAACCTGGGCTTCTATTGGAATTCTATAACGCATATTAGCAAGCCCATTATCGCCGTTTTAGCGGCAGTTTCCTGCCGCTAAAACTGCGATAATTTTAACGAGGTTCTTGCTAATATGCCCCATAATCTTTGGTCTGCTTTGTTAACCCTGGCCACCAATAGCGTTGTTTCAGTAAAGAAACTGTCGCCGTAACTCCTGCGTGTGCAGAACCCAGACCCTCGTGTGCAGCTAATATTAAGCCTAATCTGCGATCCATGTTTGGTATTACTCTATCCCCCACTCCGGGAATCTGAGCAAATGGAACGTTATTTGCATTTAACTTGTAGGAGTACTTGAGTGGAAAACCTTTCGGCAATGCCTTATTGTCTTTGCGTGATGCAATGACAGCTACCATTATCTGTCCATCTATTCTCGTTTTTAAATAAGTGATTGCAGCTACGGACGCAGTTCGTACTGCCCCCTTTGCGGAATTATCAGCCAATGAATTCCCTTCAACGTGAACGCCATCACGTTGATGACTCAGCGTGTGTATCACGTGAGCTCTTGGTAGTTCGTTTTTCAACTCAGCTACTTGTTCCCATAGCAATTTATGCTGAATTGTGCCACCTTTCGAGTCCTTAAATCCATTTTGTCCCCAATAGTGAAGATATTTGTTGTATGACTGGACACAGTAAAAGGAATCGCACACAATTAGTGTGGGGAATTCTCGATCCGTATTAATCAGTGCCAGTAAAAGAGCTTTTAGTTCTGCTAGCTGAGCCGTGCAGTCTCCTAGCGACTGAGTTTTTGTACAGCTTGGATGGAACTTGCCATCCTGCATACAACCTTTTACAATCGCACATGCAGCGCTGTATTGTTGTTTACTTCCAATGGCCGGCTGAGCAGATTCGGCAGTGTAAATTATGTATTCATACTGATCTAGAGGCATTATTTCATTCGGGAGAGGATATTCTTGTTCATGTTGCAAAAATGCTTGTATTTTAGACTTGGGTCGTATCTGTATTCTACATCTGATGCAGTGAGAGAATTAGCACATAGATCCATCTAGGATGTAAGGCTTTAGCATTTGGAACGCTTCCCTTTGTAGCAGCCTCTAAGGCCGGTAGTGGAGTAATGACAATTATTTGTTTCCCCTGAGCCAGTGCTCTTTCTCTCATTACAGCAGTCTGAACCATTGTCAGAATTTTCTCTGTGGATGCAAAACGCATCTCAGCGTTCGTGTATAAGTGTGATTTGTATGTTAGGTTGGTGTACCCAGATTGACCCGCAACTATACGGATTACTAGATTGCGGACATTTACACGTGTCTGTAAGTGTTTGGATGCTATCATGTCAGCTTGTAGGGAACAAAGGATATCTGTGTGTTCCGGTGTCCATTGCCTAACTGAAAAATCAGGTCTTATGAGGTCGTAGAAAGGTTTAACCCTTTCTGCGTAATCCAAAATGTATGTTCTGCCGAAATTCAGGAACCCCAGTATGGATTGTACATTTTTCAGTGATTTAGGAGGTTGGAGCAGCGCACATCTAAAAAATTAGCTGCAAGGCTTTTCCCTTCACTTGAAAGCTCATATCCCAAAAATAGGACATTGAGGTGGGCTATTTTTGATTTTTTAAAGTTGAATTTATAGCCCTCAGAGGCAAATCCCAAAATTATGGTGCTCACCCTGGTCAAGTGTTCCTCCAGGTCATCATCTGTCAGATAAATATCATCTACATAAGACAATGCCTCCTCATCCGGGTTCTACAGTAACTCAGTTACCCTGGCGGAAAACAACCAGGGGCTGTACTCATACCCATGGGAGAGTCAACAAAATTGACGCTGGGACTCCAGCGCTGAGAATGCTGTCAAATATCTGCTCTCAGGTGCTATGTTTTGGCAGAATAATCCATTTGAGATATCTAGTGTTGTTTTGTATTTTTTCCGCACAATGTTATTCATTAATGCGGCACTGTGTGCGTTCTGTTCTGCAAATGTTTTTGTGCATGAGTTCAGATGTCTGTAGTCTAAAACCAGACGATATGAGTTATCGGGTTTCATTATGGGAAACAAAGGATTATTCATTGACGAGGTGCAAGTTTCAATCACACCCTGGTATTCAAGTTGATCTAAGATCTCCCTGACCTGTTTTTTCGCTTCCTGTTTTATTGGATACTGTCTCTGTGGAGTTGGAGTAGATTTTAGTGGTATCACGTGGTGAGCTGACTCTTCATCCCACCTAACATGGTTGCAATATAGGGCAGGGGCAAGGGCTACCACCCACTCCTGCGCATATGTATGTTTTAAATATTGGTGAACGAGGTCGGAAAAAGCTGGCATAATTACCGTTTCTCCCTTCAGGCAATCCATAACAATAGCAGGCGGCCAATCTCTTTCAGCTAAAAGAATGTCATAGCCAAAAGTAATATTCTCCCAAAAGAG
Source organism: Calotriton arnoldi (assembly GCA_963921515.1). Classification (NCBI taxonomy): domain Eukaryota; kingdom Metazoa; phylum Chordata; class Amphibia; order Caudata; family Salamandridae; genus Calotriton; species Calotriton arnoldi. The sequence goes on from CAWUFW010000842.1 coordinate 1,954,357, forward strand.
ACCTCTAATTTTTCTGGGCTTGTCCCCTTCCATTTGGAGTATTATTTCATGCAACCTATGTGGGACGCTTACCCTAGTATCAGGTGTTTCCACTGTGATATGTTCATTCAACTCCAGTGTCACCAGAAATTCCATCAGGTTCTGGCGAGCTATTGTTACTTCTGCTGCGCTGTCTAGCATCGTCAGAGCCCATTCCCCGTTCAGTAGTTGAGACCTCAGAATTCTGGGCATGTCTAACTTTGAGACCTGCTACTTTCTTCTTTTTGAATTGAGGCTTTGCATTAGGCTTTTCTTCTTTTTTTAGTGCGTAGTCCGAAGTGCGTTGCATGTCTCTGGACTTTGTACGCTCTTCTTGTCTGTGTTCCTACCGTCCTTCCCTCTCTGAGTTTTTTGATGAACCCTGAAAGGAACCAGAGGAACGTGTATCAGTGTCCTGATACCTGTCAGGTTTTCTAATGTTGTCCCTATTCCTAAGGTTATACCTCCTTTCGGAGGGCTCCTGTTGAGGAGAACTACCTCTGAATTGAGATCTATTCTTTTGTTGTTTGTTATTATCCCATTTCTTCTTTGAAGAAGCTGGTGTTTGCTTGGTGTGTTCTTTTTCTGGACCTCCCACTAGTTGAGGTTTTACTGGCCTAGCTCCCAAACTATCTCTACCTAATTCTGCGTAAGCAGTTTCAATAATTTTAGGTAATTCTGTCTCCTGTTGTAAAGGAGTAAAATCTCTCAGGCGTTGGCGTATTGCCACCGCTGCTGCCTCCCCTTTAATGTTTGCTAATATTATAGCTAGGCTGTCCGGAAATCAGTTAAACCCGATTGTGCCCGACAGTACCCTACCGGATGAAAATCAGCTGACCCGGTTTAAACCGAGTGTCACTGATTTTCATATTTGTTGCACCTCTTGGACACTTGGTGGAGCCAAAGCAGTACAAAACAAACTGCAATTTAGGCCCTAGAAATAAACAGCTCGGAGCGTGAGTCACCCCCATTAAATTAGGGGAGACACATTGGTTGACAAGGTTGGTGGGTGGGGCCAGGTCCTATCGAAATTGCTGTCCGGACTTTGTATGGCCCCACACACCTCACCACACTTCAGACGACAACCGCCAGTGCTCCAAGGCCCAGCAGGTAAGTTCTGTCTGCAAATCTACAGATCTCCCGTCTCCGGTTCATACAAAGAGCTAGGCCACGCTTGCAAGGAATCTCCAAACCCGGCCGCACGGGCACTTGACAATCTCCAACGAATGCTCTTTACCCCTAACTCCTCCCACCCCCACCCCACCTTCCCTAGGGGCTTCTGACAAATCTGCAGCAATCACCCTAGGAGAGTCCACTTGGCCCATCTCCGGGAGTTCCATCAGCGTCAATTGGGTGATCATCTCTGCCCAACACTCAAGGTTTCTCTCTGCATTTTCATCCATTCTAACCATACGCAACCATATCTCCTCCGCCAAGGCCCACTCCTGCCATGACCTCCCGCCATTTTTCCACGAGGGTGGGGGGGTGCAGCCATCCAGTGGATGCCTATGCCGGTTCGATTTGAGGGACTGTACAGCCTGCTGGAGCCAATCTCAAGGACAAGGCTTAATATCTGCAATTCCCAAGGCTCGACAGGAATCCCGGGCCACAGATCCCATATCTTTCGAGATATCTTGGCGAACTGTAAGAACAGCCGCGGGGCAAGGCCGAAGCACTCTCCTGCCTCTTTAAAAGAGAGCAAGGCATCACCCTGATATAGGTCCCCCAGCATCCGGCAGTCTAATGCGTAATGTCCATTTCTGTGTGCATCTGCTGAAGTGGGCCCAGCCGCAAGATGAGCAGTTCTCTAGCGTAAGTTTGGTGCGGGGGAACACCCCGCACCGCCGCATTCCAGGCTGTCTCAACCTGTCGCACAATACGCGGGACAGGCCACAGTCTACTATGTCGCCCAGGAGCCTCAACATGAGATCTGGGCCTACAACCAAGCCACTTAACAATCGTTTCTCCCAGTTCATTCCCTCATCACACCAGAGGGCCGCAAATTGCAGACGCCCCGCCAGGTAGTAAAGGTGGAGGTCTGGCATCTTGAGTATGCTCCTGTCCAGGTCCAGCTGTAGGACAGAGTTTTCACCCGACTTTGCCTTCCCGCCCACACCAGGGAAATCAGAAGGCAGTTAAGTGCAGCAAAAGTAGCATGGTGGATGTCGGATAATGCAGCGCAGTGCTGCAAAAAGTGTGCAAATGCAAATATTTTAACTCTAAACATTTTTGCTTTCCCGTCAACCCCCCAATACTCCTGCGTTTTAAAATGCAGCAGGCTGCTAGTGCATGTATGACTACTGTGCTGGTTTTGTTCGACTTGCATTTGTTTGGTAAAAGGCACCTCATCGCTATTGTTGATGGGAAAAGAAGCATCTTCTGGACTCCTCTTGGGAGAAATTGACTACATTTGGCAATTCAGGTTGCATTCTCTTTCGTTATTGTGAATCATCTGTTTTCTAGTATTGATTTCTGTGCAGACATTGTTTCTAGTAAGATGATAAAAGTGGGCTAGACTTCATTAGGTCGTGCACGTTCTTGCAGTGAAAGCGCACATGTATTGTTGTGAGGCTATGGTAAATGCCCACAATGTCACAGCGCTGCAAAAAGTGTGCAAATGCAGCTGGGTACAGGAAACTACTCTGTCAATCCAGTGAAATGTTGCCTGGCCCCCAGCGAGGCCCACGCAGGTTGCTCTTCTCTTTCGTTATTGTGAATCGTCTGTTTTCTAGTATTGATCTCTGTGCAGAAAGGTTCTGTGGGCTGGTTATAAATCCACTTGTGTGACTTTTTAGGTCTCGCGCCTAGCGTTGCACTGCGTAGCAGTGCTCGCGCAGCGCGAGACATTTAGTAGGTGAAAAACGGGGATTCAGCACTGACCTAGGAATTGCACACGCTCGTGCGTGTGCGATTCCTTTTGTGCTACCCCATTGGCCTTTTCGTGCGTCTTTTTATAAAAGACTGCACGCAATTGGCTAAAGGCGGGCGCATTGCTCCGTCCATGGCCTATTGGTGTCTATTACGCGCTTGGTACGCGTAATAGACACCAATAGGCCATGGGAGGAGCAATGCTCCTCCCATGGCCTTTTGGTGTCTATTACGCGCTTGTTTCCCTTAAGAGTAAACCTCGTGGCAGCCATGAACACTGCCTCGGGCTAAGGGAGCGCGTTCACTTCAACGTGCACTTATTATTTAAATCGAGCACTTCTTAGAAGTGCCTGCGCCTTTAAATCCTGGCTTTGGTTGTGTGCGTGTGCACACCTCGGATAGAGGTTCGCAGTGGTATGGGCAATTTACACGATCGTATTTCCCCAGGCCGTCCAATCCACCACCACCTCCCGCCCTACCCTGCTTGTTATTTTCAGGGCTTCAGCAAAGGAGAACAGAATAATGATGTGCAGCGCAGACATCACTTTCCCTGTAAGTGAAAGAATTTCTTTGAAGGTTGCAGGTCATATGCGGCTCATAGACATAAATCAGCACCCACGTTAGCGCCTCTGCCCAGTTCTCTTCTGATTCTTTTGTCATTCCAGCGGAGGTCTCAGTTTAAGCAGAAGGGGGCAGCCTCTTCTAAGATATGAAGATGTGTGTGCGAGGTGTAGCGCTTACGAAGTTCAGACTCTGTTACACTGTCAGCAGCACGTTATCAGTTCCCCATGACATGTACTTTCTTATTTGAAAGGAGGGCGGCTGGTATGTCCTCGGAGACAGAAAGGTGTTTTTGTGCTACATTCCCCCCCACGAAAAAAGGCACGTCATTTTGTTTACTTACGCCTGACACCTAAGTACGATGGAAGCATGCTCTGAAAATGGAGACTACACCAGGCGTCCCAGATTTACCAGGAGTTTCATCTTTTAGTTTGGCAATCCGCCCAGGCAAATGCCAGTAATATTAGCACATGTCCACTTTTCAGAGATGTGTGAGTAGGGGCCTGCTGAGAGCATCACTGCCTCATCAGCCTGCTTGCCTCAGCCACTGCATTGAAGCACTGGTGCACCTAACACGGAGGCAAGCTTTTATGTGTTCGGGTGCAGAATTAGTTAGCAGGCCATATCAGGAAGGCATTTAATAAACACAGCTTATACGGAGTGTATTGATTAGCAAATATAATGAATTAGTGCACCGGTGTCTGTTTTTGTGTTGATGAACGCTGTCAATTAAGCCATTAGGTGCCCCTCAGTCGACGCAGAACTGTAGCCCTACCTCTATGTTAGTGGAAAGTCGCTATTTTTGATTTTTAAAACTTGGTCAACCTCTGGAAGAGGTCACAAACTGTGTACACCTGTTTCCTTAAATATTACTTTTAGGAGGCTTTGTAAGCTTGCCCATACTCATGGCAGATGGCGTGCCGAGTTTACATTCTGGGGGAAGAAACAGAGATGCAGTTTCTCCTATAATGGCCTGCATATATCGCGATTGTTTAGTGTCTGCTTACCACCGGTCTTTGCTCTCTATTTCACACTGTATTGCATTCATATACTTGCAGTCCTTCATTGACAATTGGAAATATAAAACTTCAAGCAATAGAATTAACAAGTATTTGCAATGCAATAGGTCTCGCGTTTGCGAGAGTTTGAGCTATTGGCATTGGAAATGACAATACCTTTAATTTGTGTTTTGAAAACCTGCAGGTGGTGCATAAACACGCACTTTGTACTTATAGTCGTTGCTTACGAGAAGCAAAGCTGGCAGTAACTGCGCCTCTTTTACTGCCAGCCTTGCTTCTTGTAAGCAAGGACTATAAGTACAAAGTGCATGTTTACACACCTCTTGCAGGTTTTCAAAACACATAAATAAAAGGCATTGTCATTTACAATGCCAATAGCTCAAACTCTTGCAAATGCGAGACCTATTGCATTGCAAATGCTTGTTTTAGGCAGGCTTTGTCTTGTGTATTTAAATATGCCTGCTTTGCTACACTGCGTTATTTTGCAGAGCTTGTGCCCCATAGATGTGTGAGCTTGCACAAAAATGTTTTACATCACTACCACACATTGCGTTCTGCTGCCGACTCATCCTAGCTCTTACCCTTCCTCTCTACATACCTTTCTGCATGCCTACTATCTTTTTGAACAAGCCCACATGCTAGTGAATATTTCAGAAGTTTCTGAAAATCGCTATATTAAATTCTTAACTATTAGCTTTGTTAGTTAACAACAATAACTAACAAAGCCAATAGTTAAGAATTTTAGAAGCGATTTTCTCTTGCTAAATATATGCACAGGCATGTCAGGAAGTGTAGTCTTCAAGTACACACTTTACCTTGATCTACTGATGTCTCGTGTTGCTGCCCACCTCCAGCTCACAGCTGTTATTAGCGTGTTTGTGGTTCAAGCTAATGTTTTTGTAAGAAATCGCCTTCTTAATGAATTGTGGCTCACAAAAGTTCGTGGGAAAGTGGTGCACAGTGATGTTCGACAAACATTCAATAACCCATAGGAACATCGATAGATTATAAAAAGCGCTTGTTTTTACAAAAATAGGCCCGTGGGACATTAAGCGAGTTGCCCAGAATCACAGGACCATCCAATATGGTCACCTGACCCAATTTAGCGTCTATACCTCGGCCAGTGTTGGACAATTGGCTACTCTTTAAGATATGTTTTTTATGTTACACTGTTTTTATCCCCTCTTGTAATACTATGTCAATTGTGAATCCTTCTATCAATGCTATGCCTTGTAAAGCGCTCTGATACCCTCGGGTCTAGCTGGCGCTATATAAAACTCTCAAATAAATAAATAAATAAACTTTAGATATATAGTTTTCCCAAAGCTAGTGCATTTCGTTGTGACTCATCATGCCAGGTTGACTTATGGTAAAGGACTCCTATGCCTGCCAAAAAACTCTGTGTTGGCAACCTAGTGATTCTTCTGACACCTAGGTTAGCTTAGCAGGCCTTGGTAGAAGCCATGGGGTTGTAATGCAGGAGAGCTCCTACCACACCAGCCCCACTCCACCTGAAAACCACCCAACTAAAAAGCTCCATTGGAGCCTGCTCCTAACAAAAGCCACTCACCTGGGGCGAGTTGTAGACCCTACGATGAAAAGTGCCATCTCAGGAGGGCGATGGCCCTTATTCCATTTATTTAAAAGTTTCTTTTGAGTAAGACAGAGTACATTAGGCAGGATATCTCATGGTCTCTTGAGTCCTTCCTGGTACTTCACACTGCCTGCAGTCATGCATCCTTTATATTTGTTAATTTATCTTGCTGGTGGCAGATCGTCAAATAAAAACACATTCAGATGTGGAACTTTTATTTGGCAATGAACTTAATCAAGTTTGGTAAAATCATGAAGACCATGAAAATGTTGTCTTTCTCATTATTTTCTCAACAGTATGCAACCGGTTTCTAAGTGTTTTTTTGTATTGATCTAGTTTGCGCAGAACAACATGCCCTGCAGAATAAAGACGGCAGAAGATTATGCACTGGAAAACAAAGATTTAATGGTTGAAGAAGTGCGTGGGCAAAAGATGTTAATTTGCAGGTTTTGCAGAGTGACTGTCGCAATAGTAACTGGGAAGACTGCAAGCCGAATTGCTGAACATATTGTCACCAATACCCACTTGAAATTGAAAGAGCCACCTAATAGTGACAGTCTATGCCAGATGTCTCTTGCTGAGACAATGACACGCTTCAAAAGAAAACGTGAGGAAGAAAAGGATGTGGTACATGAATTTGTATGTGCCCTAGTGCAATCTGGAACCAGCTTACACCAAGCCGATGGACCGATTGGGAATCTGTTCCGCAAGCATGCACCAGCATGCAAAACATTACCAAAAGCAACACAAATGTATGACAAATACCTACCAGAGGTGTTCCTTGCAGATATTGAACATATTTCAGAGTTACTCCAAGGTGATGTAAAGATCTCTGTTACCATTGATGAAACTCCAGAGATGCGTGCGCGACCCAGCAGTGGCAGTGCTAATCACACTTTGTGATGCAAAAAATGGATGGTACAGACGTATCATCATGGCAGATCTAGATGTACTGGAAACATGCAACGCAGTGTCACTTGGAATGCTGCTGCAGAGCGTTCTTACCAAGTTTAACAAAGATTGGAGTGATATTGTTTGAATTTGCAGCGATTCAGCTACGCATATGAAAAAGTTATGTGATGGCCTGTCAAAAGCAATACCTGAGCTGAAGTGTTTCCCTGTAAGAGATCCTTGCCACTTGCTAGATGGTATGCTGAAAGCAGCTTTACAATCTTCAGAGTTAATGAAGAATGCTATTGATTTTGTAGCCCATTCGGGTGCACTGTTTCGTTATGCGCAGGAACTAAAACGCAAATATTTCTCGCTTTGTGTGGCAGTAAAGAAAGAGTCATCCCAACTGTGTCATTTAGTCGGTGGTTCTCAGTCCTAGAGGGTGTGAATGCAATATTATCCATGTGGTGACCGTTTACTGAATTTTTGCTTAGTGTTGAAGCCAAAGGCAAGAAATGTGAGGATCTTCGGGTGCATATTGATAGTGATGTGAAAAAAAGTTCACTCTATTGCATTCTTAGATTTTTACAGGAAAACATGACTGCTGTAGTGGACATAATCAAAAAACTAGAGTCTGAAAACACCCTTGTCTACCAAGTGTTCAGCATAATTGGTGTAGATGTGAAACATCTCCTCAAGAGTAGGCTAGGCGACACTTTTAGTGACTTTGGCACTGCAACATGTTCCCTGTTAGAATGCTTGCCACTTGGTAAGCACAGAAGTGTTGAGGACCAATTCAGGAAATTTTATTTTACAATGCATGAGAAATGGCTAGCAATGATGCATAGAAATGTCCCTTCACCAACCATGGCGTTTGAAGTCAATGAAGCCTCACTGTGGTACTCTGCACAAGTTCTAGATCCCTTCCGTTAAGGGGAATTTTCTCCAGACTTTGAAAAGTATAGCTTCATTTTTGACCGCTTTAATACTTCTGAGGGCATATGCACCCAGTTCAACGCATATGTTGCTGAACCTGTCCCAGAGAATCTCAACCTTCAGGTGCACCAGTATTGGCATGGAAAGCTACGTCAGTGGCCAGAGTTGGCAAATTGTGTACTGGCTGTTTTGGCGTCGCCAGTCTCAAGTGCCAATGTCGAGAGGGACTTTTCACAAATAAAAGTTTACATGGGAAGGAAAGAGAGAGCGCGCATGACCAAAAACTCACTGAAGAAATATTGTATGGATGGTGTACTAGAATAAGTTTGACTTGTAAAAATTTATTTGGACCTCACGTACACTGTCTATATACCATGCATCAATGAAGAAAGCAAGCATTAATAAAAGCAAAGCGTTCCATAAACACTGGTAAAACACTGTTTCTGCTGTTTTTTATGGCGCGAAAATGAGTAACCATTGAAAAGCACTGTTTTTTTAAGGTATTGGAATCACTGGAAAACACTGAAAAAACACCATCAGAATTTACCAAAAATTGAAACTGAAAACAGGAAAGCCTAATTATAGCTGATACCTGGGCAAAGTTACCTAGTAACTTCATCCTTAAGTTCAGAGCAGGTTCTGCCCTGTACTCATTCTGTATTTGTCTTAATACATCTGGTATTACTGCTAATGAAGGGATACCATGAGTCCTGGTATATATGGCAGCGAAGACTGTACCCCAAGTGGTACAATCCTCTATCTGGGGAGCTATCCCCATGGGCAAGCAAATTGTTAGCATTCTGTGCTTTTCTTATGGACTAGTGTGTGGAAATACTGCCTCTAGCTGTGTTTTTTTAGCTATCCAGAATAGAATTTGTTCACGTTCAGTGGGCATTTTACCCATCACTGCGTGTAACGTTTGTGGTGTGATTTTAGTTGTTGATGTTTAAATCGTACCTGTTGGTATAGCAGTTGCTGGATGAAGTGTGAGTGTTCTCATCACGAACTGTGTCATGTTTCTGTAAAGTCTTATTTGTTCTTTATGAAGTGTAAGTAAGTCTCCTGCTGGCATTGTTTCAATGTCAGGGTGTGGTGTGTAGGCCGCTAGTACTGGCCATGTTGCTCCGTCTCTTCCGAGCGGACCGAGTCTTACTTTATTTCTTGTATTGGGGAGGGCGCCTTTAAACCAGTATATATGCTCCTGGTAAGTGAGCGGAACTTCAATGTCCTCGTACGGACAATATTCGTTCGGTATGTCACCTTCTATGTAGTAATGAAATGTTTTTGTTCGTGCATTTGCCGGTGGAAATCTAACCCATGAATAGAAAACCTCTGTTCTATATGATTCGTGTGCCTCAATCACGAAAGTTACTGGCCTACCCCTAGCTGTTAAACCATATGCTGCTAGTTTTAGGGTGATGGCATTTCTAACATTTTCAGAAATTTGTATTGCATCTGCATCTTCTTCCTCGGCTGAGAGGTTTAGGTCATGCACAGCGTTATTCTGCTGCTCATTCATTGTAATTAGTAAGAAGAGTTTTTTAAGGGAACTGAGATAAGGTGTTATGCACAATAGGAACAAAGTGTCCTTCAAGCTTGATTAACCAACAGCCAATACATAGGATTTTGCCTACTTAGCTGCGGTGGATTTTTGTTCCCTCCCACTCCAGACATCTCTGGGAAAATGTGAGTAGGGTTCTCTGAGAATAGAATGACCATCATTCAACCATCATTGGCGGCACCATGTTGTGCAGTTCTTATAAACCTATATAAGATCTGCGCGTTTAGACAACATACACTGTAGGATTGGTGACAAACTGGTTCTATACACCCCCACCGGGTATGTTGCCCTGTGTACCAGCTAGCTCACAGTGCCACTAGAAACCCCTCTTACCAAGGAGAGAATAGTTCATGGCAACTATCAAACATGACAACCCTGATCCCTCAGGACCGAGGAAAACAGTGTACTACTTTTCGCTCAGTCACTCGTGCTCACTTAGTCTCAGAGAGATACACAGAATAAACGGTATGGACGTTTTTCAATAAGCATTTATTGAACAGTCGTTATTCTAGTGTAAAATAGGTGTGCTGAAACAACCACTAGACAGAAACAGATATAAATGATTAGAAGCACTAAGAAGGTAAAAGGACGGTAGATTTCTACCATTTTGCTATAACCATGAATACAGGCAAGTATATAAAATACATGACAATAAAATGCGTACTCCTACGATGCAATCCTAACTAGATGTACCTAAGTGTACCTAGCATGTATATAGGTGTTAAGCCAAGAATCCCTCTAGGATAAAGTCAACCCCATTACCTGAAGTGAGAGACTGTGGGACCCCGTCTTTGTCTCGAGCTGGACACCCCGCAAGGGATGTTAGACCACTGCGAGCTGGAGTATCTGCATGCAGGAACCTCAGTGTCTTGCGTCAATGTGTCGGCAGGGAAGTCCTGATCTCCTCTGACTATCTCAGCAAGATGTGGTGTTTATATACCCAAAGGTATCCCATGGGGTTCTACCTTGCTGTGCCATTGTCGGACTTAGGATGATGTCGGGACTGAACCTTGTACATAGTTATTATGCAGGAGATCCTCATGCATAATGTATGAGGCTATTGTTCAGGGAAAACCCCACGTTCTGTAAGCAGTACCGTAACTAGGTAAAGGGTCAGTCCTAGCAGCCCGTTATGTATGTAATGTTGGGACGAATATAGGTGAAAGGTTGGGATGTTACCCAGGCCTATATTGGGGAACCTATATGGAATATAACACATCAAACATCTTTAACACTTCTGACAGACAGGTAGACTGGAAAAAAACATTTATCAACCATTAGCGGGCGATGCTAAGGAAAAGCCTGACCATAGCGCTTTGAATCTATGGACGGCCGCTATTTTTTGGTAAGGGTATTCCAGGAGTATTTGTCTTAAAATGGGTTTCCTGAATAAATAAAATCTGGGGAGAAAAGGATGACAACCAATTTAGGATAGGCCCTGCTTTTTTATGATTCAGCAATCCGTTAACATTGGACGAGATTATTTTAATACTATACATTTCTTATAGCAATAAATTCCAATCTTTGCTTTGCCTCTAAATATTTCTTTAGCACCGCTGAACCAAAGGACTGAACAGCTAGAAAAAAACAGGAACAGAAACAGCACACTGAAAAAAAAGAACCAATCTGGTCTGCTTTTCACATACTTGTTTTTCTCTGTGACCCCACCTCTTCACCACCCCGCCCGTCCTCCCATCCCACGCTGCGGGAACCCCCCATCCATCCCGCCTCGTGGAAAACCCACCTCTAAGGATGCCATGGAATTGCATCCAATGCCCACCTAACCCAGTTCCTCCCAGCCCTACCCCTAGTGCTCATCGCTTTCATGCTTAGCCATATTTTCAACTTTTAATTAATTTTAGGAAAGCTTGCGGTTCTGCCAAGGATGTAAACAGCTTAAATTGGCCTTTATATAGCACTTTTAGCTTAGTAGATTGCACTATTAAAGACTGGGTGCCCATCAGCCTAAACTCATGTGCCAACTCTTGAAAGGCTTTCCTGCGCCGTGCTCAGGCCACCAATAGATCTGAGAAAACCTTCAGAGTCACATTTTCAAAGACAGTAAAGGATTTCTGCTGGATAACTCTAGAGAGTACTTGCTCTTTAATCCGAAAATCCGAAAAGTTGAACAAGATAGTTTGTGGATATTTGGCATCTGGAATCCAGTGAAAGGGTACTCTATACGATCAGGGATATTTATTAAGTAATGTGTTGTAGCATCATAACACATATGAATGTGGACGTCAAATTTCAGGTTCTGCCATGCTCACACTTTTCTTTGTTTGTTCCAGGTGGCAGTTCGTATGGCCTTGGATACTGACCCCATTTCTGGCCCCAGCAAACCAAAACGAAAGGCTTTACAGCATTGTTCATTGACGCACCACAACAGTGATTGAAAGAACATTTGGCATGCTGAAATCAAGATTTCAGTGCCTTCACAAGAGTGGAGGTGCACAATAATATGCTCCTGAGACAGCCTGCAAAATTGTGGCACTGTGCCATGATGCACAACATAGCGACCAGGTGTGGACTACCAATCACTTTGGAGCACAATGATTCTGAAGACGAGGATCCTGTAACACCTCTTCAGCAGCCTGGAGACCAGAGTACAGCAGTGGAGGGGAGACACTGATGGGATCACATCTCAACAAATCACTTCTCAGATTAAGTTCTATGTGACACTAACTACACTCAATGAAATGATGAAAGCAGAGTCGATGCAGCAAACTAAATCATACTTTAATGTCAGGCTACTATATCCATTGTTTAAAGTTTAAAGTGTATGATAACCAAGTAGTCAGTAAAGTACAAACAAATGTTGGTTACATCACCAAAATAACTACAACCATGCCAATATGGCCTAACAATATTATGTGTCCATCAATGCTTAATGCTGCTACATCCAACATGGTCTGAACCTACTTGTTCTCCAGCAGGAGTATGGCTGCGGCTGTTGTGGCATCGCAGGGCACGTGCATCACTGGCAGAGACGCTGCAAACACTTGAGATGTCCTCACTATCCCGAGGGGCATCTCCAACACCACCTGCTATCTGTGCATTTTGTAGCACTTCAACTGCAGACATGATCTTCCTTAGGCCCCTGGAAATGTCACCACTAAAGTGTCCCATTTCCACCTTCAGGGTAGCTGTTCTTCTTGATAGGGTGTAAGTGGCATTAGCCAAACGAACAATGGGACGGGTTAGGCCACAGGTACTCATAGTACGGCCCGCGGGCTGCCAGCGGCCCGGCAGGCATTCATTGGCGGCCCGCGGACCTTGCCTTTTCGTTTCCAGTGAGTAAACACAGAAGATGGCCGCATGAGCATACGTAATGAATACGTATTTAATATGTATTCACTACGTATGCTCCTGCGGCCATCTTCTCTGTTTACTGCTGGCCTCTGCTTGTGCCCGCCTCTGTGACATCACACACGGCACCGGCGGGAAGCACAGGCCCTTTAAAAGTCAGCTGTAAGCGCTTTCACAGCTGACTTTTAAAGGGCCTTTTGGGAAGCTTTATGTGTCCGTGTTGCCGACGACGACCTCTCCGCCCGCAGCCTCTTCTCGCCCCGGAGCCTCTTCTCTGCCGGACGACGTCCTCTCTGCCCGCAGCCTCTTCTTGCCCCGGAGCGTCTTCTCTGCCTGACAGCCTCATCTCGGGACCCAGCAGCTTCATCTCGGGGGCCCTCAGTATATTGCCGCAGTCCAATTTGGCAATCCCAGGTATTTTCTTTTCCTTGCTTCAGACTTTTTTTTTAAAACAATTATTGTGTGGTACAACCTAGCTTTGTTTGGATTGATGTACGACTTTAATTTTCAATAACATTTAATATGTTTGTACATAAGATTGTGTGGGAGAGGAGCTACCCTACAATATTTCATATTGGTTGTTTCAGTACCTAACACGCAGCTCCATAGTCTTTGTTGATTGTTTTTTGCATATCTTCTGCCAAACCTACAGCCTTCCTTGCTGCTTGTGTCTTAGTTTCCATCTCATAAATGGTGATTACTCCTATGTTTCTTCCACAGTTTACGTACCTCTGAAACAAGTTACCTGAACGAGGCTTTCTCCTTCTACTCTGCAAACCGACAGCGATCTTATTACTCTCAAGTCAATAAAGAAGACCAGTAAGACTGATTGATTCCACTGTCTTCCCAAACATTAATTTAACCTGCCGATCTCCTGTGTGTGCTGATAGTTACTGGTAATCCCCATTACTTTTTCATTGTAGAGTAGCATGTGCTAAAAAAGGTCCATTCCAGAGACCCCATCACTGCATGCGCTCACTAACGAAGGTTTGAGGCTCCGCGTAGACACATTGTAGTCCTTGGAGATTTGTTGGCGGAGATCAGTGGTAGAAAAGCTTGTAGTTTGACTGCTCTGTCCTCACCAGCGGTTGTCATTGGTGTAGCTAGCAGTTACTGTCCTGGTACTAAGGGGCATGAGCATAACTCAAGCTGGCAGAAATGAACTGCAGCCTAGAAGAGGAGACAGGAAAGCAATAATTCCCTTTCCATTTCTTTTAACTTGAAGGCTGTATGGTTTTTGACACTTCGTGCATCCGTCACCTCGATCTCTGCTCCCTGGTCATGCCACTGTGACCAGATAGCTCAGGGGGGATAGCCGGGTTGTCATTGGTTGTCATTGGGTGCTGTCTGTATTTTTTCCCTTGAACATTTGATCAGCAGTGAGTCATTGTTCTGTGTCAGGTGCAACAGAAGCCTTCTTGCCTCTGTCATTCCTGTGACCTCTTGAGCGTGCACCCAATTTATGATCTTGAGCCTACCCTTTAAATGCCCTTTAAATTTCCCCGGATCATCCTGAATCATTTACCGAGTGAGAGCTCTTCAGGTTTGAGGCATGGGCTTTGGGTACAGAGGCTCTCACTCAAAAAATGTATTATAAAAATGTGCTCCTTGTTTCAAACGGTAGTGCTTTTTTTCTTCTCTAGCCCCGCCCCCACTGACCCTGCCCCCCACTGGCCCCGCCCCCACCGGTGCGGCCCTCGGCCACAAACCACACTGTAAATTTGGCCCCCGAGAGAAAGTTTGTGAGTACCCATGGGTTAGGCCGTACATTCTAGCCGCAGTGCTACGATCTTGATGCCTTTGATAGGTACGGTCTGCCCCCATGTTCTGGCATAATTCCTGTATGGTGGTGGTGAGGCTGACCATGTATAGATGTGTACATATGACTCCTGTGCTGTCTTTTTGAGTACATGTCTCAAAATTCACTATAATGGTTCATTTTGTCCAGTATATACATCCATATTTTGCTTTTCTGGGATTCTGGAACACTGAAAGAGCACTTCACAAAAAGCTGTTCATTGTCGGCAACGCATTCTTCCGTTAAGACCTCCAGCTTCTTCTCACTAAATTTTTATTTGCACTTTCTTCCACCCACATCCTTCTCTGCTTCTTCTCTGGACATATTTTTTTTTGTTTGAAAAGTCCACAAAAGCCTCCGATTCTGCTTTCCTAGCACTCCTTCACTTCTTCAGTGTTACAGAACCATGAAAGAAGCCTGTATTTAATGACTCGCAACTTTCGCAATTTCCGAATTCCTAATAATGATTCGCTATATAAATCCCAAGTTAGTGATTCCTTATCCTACTGAATCGCAGTGTTAGCAAGAATGACTTTCTTGTATATCCAACAGCGATTCCCAAATAGCGATTCGGTAACAATCGCTATTTGGAAATCGCTATACATAACTTACGTAATTCTGGCTCCAAGAGCCTGATTTAGATCTCAACAGGCGGGTTACTCCATAACAACGGTGATGGATAGCCCATCCACTGAAATTTAAATCCCATAGGATAGAATTTAATTTATTTTTCGGCAGACGGGATATCCTTCACCGCTGTGACAGGCCCCTAGTTCTTTATAGAAGGCAGGGTCAAGAGAGAAGGGAGATAATTTCTTGTGAAGGGGAAGGTTTAGGGCAGGAAAATATAGCATACACTCCAATCACAGGACAGAGTGAAGGATAGAGGAGTTCTACCTCAGTATAAAAGCTCAGATTATAGGCAGAGGGTTAGAGACAGGCTAAATATTGAAGCTCCTGTTCCTAACCACTCCTCCTTTTTAGGTAAGTGGGTTGCAGAGGGAAAGGAAAAGACAGGCTAAGTATTAGAACTCCTCTTCCTAACCACCCCCACTTTCTTCCAGGACCCTCCAACCAGCCACACCATAGACCTTAGAAGCACCTTACTAATCAAAGTAAAACCCAAGGAGCCCCTTACACAACCCCTCTAACTGAACCTTAATAGGTCTATGACAACAGGTCCTAGGGGAAAAACTTAGAACCAGGAATAGATGGATGGACTTACTTCCCACACAATCTGATCAATGTCTGTGCAGGCAAACAGACCTAGGCCTGTGTATTTAAGATATTCATGAATTGAATGATATGCCAAAAATAAATATTTTGTTTTGGGGGTATCCCTGCATACATTGTGTCAGTCCATAACAGTGATGTCTGATCAAAGATCACAACGGAAGCCCTCTTCAAAATGTTGGTAAATGGACAACATCAGCTAACCCCGGCTACACAAATGTCACAGCAACCTGTACAGGAGGACCGACAAATTCTGCAACAAGCTTTACAAGTACAAGGCCTGAGGCAGCCGGATGCTCAAGAAAAGAGTCAGTACTGATTGTGGGAAGAAGAGTTCTGACACCCATAGGACAACGGCGTTTCAAATGCAGAGAATGGTGAAGTATTACCTAAATGTGTCACACCAAAACGGCTCGGGAGCCAGTGGAAATATGTTTGGTGGAGGTTCATTATGGAGCACCCACTGCACCAGGTCAAGCATTTATAAAGGGTGTGAAAGTCACATCCTTGCTGTACAGTAAGCAGACTGATGGATTGTGGCTGGCGCCAAACAGTTATGAAGCTAGCAGATGCACCTAAAAAAGGAATTATCCCCATTGTCGGTACTCACAGTGATATTCAATTGTATCCTACTACTACTAAAGTGATGCTAACAATAGGAGAATGGACCATCCAATTATCTGTACACGTTTTGCTTAATCTCCCTGAACCTATAGTTTTAACGAGAGATACCCCTATTTCCAGGAGTTATTTTTATAACCAGATAGATTTACTTGGTGGCAAGAAGCCCCTTTGTTCAGTCCCAAATAAAAGAAAGGGTCAAAAAACAGAGGAAAACGAGAGCCCCACTGAACGAGGGAAAGGCAAATATTTGTTTACAGCTCGCAGGTGACTCCAAAGAGGGTGGTCTGGAACTTAGAATCTCAAATCTCTTTTGGACATAAGTAGCATCAGGACAGCCATTTGCTCAAGCCCTGAACAGAGCTAGATAACAGTATGAATTAACTCCCCTACCTGGGTGCCCTTATTTCCAGGAGTATAGGGGATAGTGCACAGAATAGTTCCCCAGAAAACCAGGCCGTCAGTAAAGCAACTATTTGTTGGCACCCTCTTTAGAAGTGCTGTTTCAAAATTAGCCCTTGGCCATATTAGAAGAGGGGCAAAGCTTAGCAAGCTAATTAACAAACGATTTACTGCTCTGGGGTTTATGCCAAGACTTCAAACAGTGCCCTTAATGCCAGCTAGTAAACCCTGGGTATACCCCAAAAGCCCCTTTGCAACCTCTATCTGTAATTACCAAACCATTTCAGAGGATCAGGATGGATTTGATAGGCCCACTGGAAACATCAGGAAAAGGGTATAAATATGTCCTCATCATAGCTGAATAGACTGGATCAGAATCACCTGGATCATCCTGTCCATCTTCTGGTCCACATCTGAAGGCCAACTACTACCACTCTATGCCCAGCACACTGGTCCCTCGAAAGCTGGAGTGCCTCCTCGGAAAGCAATGGCTGGTGGGACTGGAACAGGGGAGAGTTGCCTGTTGCAAAGAATACCCCAGGCCATTGCCTCCTAACTGGGGGCCAGCTCCTTCATGAGGTTACAGGAGAGATGATAGTGGTGGTTGTGCCTGCTCCAGGAGCAGCTGTTATTCTCTCAACCACCACTACAGGGGGCTGGCTGTGGTCATACAAGTCACCCCATGACTCTGTTGATGAATCTGATCACAAGTTGATATCCATACCAGCCCACTCACCCTCTGTACCACTGGGTCCCAGTGTTACCAATGGCATCTCTTGTGCCACCCAGATGACTGGCCTGCATCTACCTTAGTTTGTCCAGTGGTACCTGAAATTGAATCAAACTGCCATTGCCATGAAACCATAGCCTACAAAATTACAAATACATGCAACAAAGAAGTCCCGACAAAGATCATGTCATAAACACATGCCAATCATCTGACGACTAACCCAATAACACCACCAGATATCTCTCCAAAGCCAGTGCATACAACACAGTTACAACATGTACAAAATACATGCTTGTTCTTAAAACATAAGGGGAGTAGTATAAGGTTAGACAATAATCATTGTGCTGCCAATGTAGCTGTGAGAGAAGTCTCAACTACTGTATCCAACTGTCAAGCCCAGTACATCAGTGCGCCTTATGTGTGTAATATAGCAAAGCACACAAATTCATGCATGTAAAATAGGATTATGATATCAAAAAGTATATTCACATTGGACTCGTGGCCTGTGTGTCTGAAAGCATTTGTTTAAGACATTTTCTGTAACCATCTTCTATCAGCTCCAATGCTTAAAATAAGCAGCCCAATGAAGGTCTGTAATGCCCTGCATGGAACATGGGCATCAGGGTTGTAGCTTGGTCAGTAAGATTGGGGGGGGTGTTTCACATTTCCCAACAATCACGCCGGGACATCTTGCTAAAATACATTATGAGAAGCAGGACACAAAAGGCTTAAGAGGCAATGGAAAGAGAGCGGCGTGTGTATTGTTAGGAGTACTTAAAGCACAATAGTTTACAAACTGAGCAAGTGTTAAGGCAGAGACCAGAGACAGGGAGAGAGAGTGTGTCTGTGTGTGTGTCTGTGTGGGTGTTTTTGTCAGTGTGGGCATGTAAAAATCCTGGGTGAAATCCGACAGACACCTCACGCCTTTATCTCGAATTACAGAAACAACATCTAAAAAAACTTCAGATGCTGCAAAATGCAGCTGCCAGGCTCATATTGAACTTACCAAAATATCAATCAGTTGCGAAAGACATTAAGAAACTTCTTTGGTTGCCAGTGGCCAAACGCATTATGTTCAAAGCACTGTGCCTGGCCTATAAAGCACTGAACAATTTAGGACCTGCATCTCTGGAAAGCCTTTTCTCTTGGTACCACCCTGGCAGACATCTAAGGTCTACTAATGCCAGATTGATGTCGGTACCAAGGATTTGAACCTCGAGTTGGGGAGGTCGAAGTATAGGCCATAGCACAGCTAAACTGTGGAATACACTCCTGGCAATTATAAGAGCTGCTAAACTCTAGCCTCCTTCAGAAAAGAATTGAAAACCTGGTTATTTGTAAATTAAAATGGTCTCCCTCCTTCCGTTAGGGCTTACGGTTAGGTCCAGCGCCAAGACACCCCCGGGTAATCGTGCGCTTTATAAGTTATATTAACATAACATAGCATAACATAACAATATCCGACTGAAAGCACCTGTACCCAGCTATTTACTACAGAATACATTTTGTAGGGGGTTTAACACCCCATACACCCCCACAGAAGCTACGCCCCTGATGGACATCCATTCCAAACTGCAATGGCCTTCAATATCAATACATTGTTGCTGTAAATCATGCACATAATACATCCCATCACATCTCCAAAACAACCTCATCTCAGATATAAAAGGAACACACCAAACGTCAAATGCCATTCATGTCACACAAAACATAGTGAATAAATAACCAGGTTCAAATAAAATTACCAACGTGCGCAAAGTTTCACCGAGTGATCATGTAAAACATGTAGTAATGCACCCACTACAGCCAGCACGTTGTGTGTAATGTGTATGTCTTCCTATAAACATACATAAAAACCCCTTGAGGAGTATTGATGAATAACTGCGTAACAATCATGACCGAAGTGTATTTTGCTGACACTGATGTGTAGTAGACAACAAAGACACTTTATCTAAATTTGGGTGGATGTGGAACATCGGCCAAAAAGTGAATGTGTTGATGCAAGAGCAGACTACATATGGCAAAGGAGATATTCCAAACTTTTAATGGGTGTGCTGCATCCACCCACTTCTAAATAATTGGCCAAAACATGAGACATAGGATGGTGCAGCAGACAAATCTAATTAGTCACGGTATGAATATTACCTATGTCTAGGCATTTAGTACCCATGACATAAATTGAACATGTGGAAGGATTATAATCATATCTATACTGAACTATAAATAAATGTTTCATGTTAATTGTGTGCTACACTCACCCTCACTGCTGCTCCTTGGCCACCAGTTTCTCTACCAACTGTGAATAGACCACTGTGAAGGTACCTCACATGATGGGGGAAATGGAGCACTCCATCTTTTTTTGTGCTGTGTGGACCTCCCAAGATGGTGTACCCTAATGTGACATGACCAGCGGTGGAGGTCTTCCCATCATTTTTGACAGCTAATGCTGCAGAACCTGTAGTGCATTTATTTACAATGCGTGATGTTATCTTACTGTACAATTACAAGGGGTTCACAGGTAGTTTGTGGGTACTGGAGTTCTCGGAGAATGAGAAATATGTAATGGTGAAAGTCTCTGTGGTGACCGGGCAGTACTTGTTTGGAGCCAGACTACAGACAGCAAAATAGAGAGTAGCAAGAGAAATGTGTCACCAAATATCTGAATACGATTAAATGTGTGTATATGGCCAAAGGATGACACCAATTCTGCATCATCTTGGTGGTGGGTTTCTCGGTATTGGGACCAGCTTGGGTAGCAGAGCGACCTCTAAGTAGTGCTGGAGCCACAATGCAGGAGTCCGGCCCTACGTAGCCTTTATACAGTTCTACACAGCCTTTGTTAGGTTGTGTTGTGATATTGCAGCTATGCATAAGAGGATTGAGTTGTACATTATTTAACTGGTGCTACTTGAATCTGTTCATGTCAGAATAGGTAATGGTTTGGGTCCTGTTGGAGTACTGTTCTTTCTGTTGCACTGTGGTTGTTGTAGACTTTCTTCACTGTTGTATTGACTTTGGTATGTTCTGCTATTTTGTAGGAACATATATATTTTTATTGGCTCTACAAACACAAAATAAGTCAGGGCAAGCATAGAGGGAGATCCATTAACACTGATGCAGTCACGGATTTCTATGTTTTAAACTTCTGTATGTTATGGGGCTATTTCATTGGCTCATAACATAAGTGTATTCACTTAGATGACTAGATAGTTACTTCCAGAAAAATGAGAGTGACCCTGCAGTTAATGTGATCAGGCAAACCTGTTAGGGTCACACCCCGTATATGTGGATGATTCAGGACGTGCATTGACACAGATGCATGTCTGTGGATTCATCAAAGTTTTCAATGAGATTAGAAACTGACATCTTATGATCAACATTGCATATTGCTTGTGAAACTGTGGTTCATCAGTGCATGTATACAACACAGCTATGGTGAGATGATGTTCTATGCCCTACTTTTCAGGGTTAACTGTTTATATTATTTGGGAAACAGAGACATGCTTCCTTTTTATGACGTCATTTTGACTATATCTGTTTCTGAAGATTAAAGATCATAAGTACAATTTTGTGAAACACATTGGTACAATGTGATATGACAAGTATACATGAGATTGCCTGTTAAAACTGTGAGCCGTGAGCCGAGGCGCCTTGGAGAGAGACTGCAGGAATACTATACAGGCCCTTATCAAGGAGGCCCACACAACGTATGCAGTTACAAGTTCGAGAACACTTGATACTATTCCAGACAGGGTCCGGGCCAGATTGGGCCCGTAGAACCTTTTAATATAAGCACAAAACTCGCCATATTCACCATCTGCTACGCTTGCTATGACGAAGTTCATCCTTTGAACGAAACGCGTTGGCTGATGCTTTGCGCAAATCCCATGGATTGTTTATAATAAAGATTTATATATTTTTGCAACGAAGACACTGATCGAGCTTCTTTATTGACGTTATATTAACTTGGGAGTGCACCGCTCCATTGTTCTCATAGTTCTGTATTTCTGCTTGGCAGTTGGCATCCTACAACGGCGGGTGCAGGAGCAGAGTGTGCACACCGACTTTCATCATATTAGTAATCTACTACTTGGGGATCACATCGAGGAAGTGCGGCAATTGGAGTCCGCCGTTGGTTCTCTATTTTCATTCACTGGTATGTTATCCTTCTGTATATTAATGGATGATTAATGTCACATCTTTGAGTGGTTACGTGCCTGCATATATCTTTACGTTGTGGTATCTGAATCACAGCATCTATTGCTGTGATGTTAGTTTTTGGCAGGTCCCATTGCTCGTATTGTGATAGTGGAAGTTCATACATTTACGACTGTGGAGTTTTTTTAAGGAACACTTGGCACCATCATTACATCTATTTCTCTTCACTAAAATTTCAGTTCATGGACGATGGTGCTTGCCTTGTAGGAATGTACATATTGCTGCAGTGGGCGTATTTCATAACAAATGTGCGTACATGTACCCTTTCCCTCCACCATGGTCTATTGTTCCAAGGGGCCATGGCCGCTGTTTATAATATAATATCATATCTACAAAGAACATCCTCACAAGTGTCCTCTCTGCTGGTCCGTGATGGGGGCGCAAGGAACCTCCGCTTCAGATCCATCCAACGTTACCACTTTATTAGTAAATTAATCACGTACTGCAGACCTGTGGTAAATGGATTTATTCCGCCAAAAAGTACCCTATAGTTTTTGCAGCATGGCCTTGCTCACAGGTCATGGGATCGCAATCCCCAAATTTTGTACATCTGGCCCATGATCACTTATTTTGATAGATCATCCATCACTTTGCAGCCTGGCAAGCTGCTTGCTCTTCTTTCTGTCTCCATTAGAAATATCTTCCCAAGGCTCATTCACGAAGCAGCATTGCAGCCCTCAACATTCATGCCCTTCTCAGGGAAGCAGGTGCTGCATCTCAGCCTCCCTTTCTTCCGAAGTGCAAGAGAATGTACATTGGAGTCTCCAGACCAAGGAGCCCTTCAACAGAAGAACGATAATCTGCACCCACCAAGGTTTCAGAATAGAGTCAGAGACGAGCCGCAACCTCTGGGCACCTGACATTTAGGGTTTCCACCAGGTGTAGGTGGTTACAAGTACATCATCTCATTTGGTATTTTTCCATCCCCAGCCAGAAAGGACCAGCAGTGCTCTGTCTTCTTCCAGTTTGCAAATGTGTTTGTGGTCCAGTACATCATCTTTCAAGTGATGAGGTTTAAATTCACTCTCATTCTGATTTTCCCTGAAATACATTTGCCAAATGCTCTTGAGCCCCTACACAATATCTCCTATCTCTCTGGTATCTCCTGGGCACATCCCATTTCTACTCAGTGAAAGCATCAGCTCATAATGTGATAATCTGGGAACATCTTCAGTTGGGACTGCTTGCAAGAAAGACCACGATACCAGAGGAGCTTGGTCAGGCCTTTGGCTTTGTAACAGGAAAATGCCAATGATGGTGTCAGCTCCCAAAGGCGGCAGTGCTTGCAGGTTGGAAACAGATTCAATCAATCTCACATCCACCTCCTCTTATCGCCAGCCCCACAGTAAAAACCAAAAGCAGAAGAACATTGAGTATTCCACTTCCTGGGCTTGATCAACAATAGACATCATAGCAGACAGAAGGTGATCTGAGTGGGAGTAGACTTCTGAAATACCACAAGGAGGAACAGGAGTGCACATCACCAATAGGACATCCCCAATATCAACTCAAATTAACCCCAGAGGAGTGGTAGCTAATCCCAAGAGGAGAGGCAGGCTAGAGCAGCCCACTTTAGCTCTTTATTTCAGTATCTAAAGGTTGGCCAAGAAGAAGGCAGAAAAACAAGACTAGAGTACAAAATATCTTGACTGCTGCCTTCCCTCTGTCTCAGGCAACTTATCTTTTTCACGTGGGTAGACGAAAGAGGGGGGCAGGAACTAAAGAAAAAAGACTTGACTGCTGCCTTGTCTCCTTCTTGGGGCAGAAAGGACTAGCAAGACTGAATGAGGGACAACCCTCAGCCTTTCACAAAGAAGAAAAGAAAGGAGAAAAGACAGACGTTTCAGGAAGTCATATTCTAAATGAAATGTTCAATTGTAAGGGCTACAGAGCATTTGCACTGAAGATATCCTATGATGTGGAAATGTACCTTTTTAGGGGTACACTGGTGCAGGGTCACCCTCTTGTCCACGGGTCAAAAGACCAACAAAATAGAGATTGGCACTGGAGTTGGAATAAATAACAAGTTTATTAATCACTCATGAATGGGACCACGTCCACACAACACTCAAGTGCTGCAGGAGGTAGTACACTGAATTCACAAACCATCTTCCCTTTTATACCAGTTTTCTGCACTGTAAGCATGTGAACAGAAATAGGAAGAACAAGTTTTAGAAATAGTTATCAGCAAACAAGGGCAGATGAATAACTACGTGGTCAGCAAAGTGGGAGGGGAGCAGGAATGCTTATGGCAGCAGCAAATAGTCGACAGTTAACATCTGAGACCAGGTGCACTGGCAGCTACAAACCCTCAGCACGTACATTGCTTTAGCTGAGTCAGGAAGTCACTAAAATAGATAACACAAACAGAGTGAAAAAGACGAGCAGCAGAGGACGGAAGAATTACGAAGGAAACGAAATGGACACCACAGCCAAAATGGCTGTAGCTTATGCTAAGTAAAATATTACACGTTTCCACAATGATACAATAACAAAATCTTTCACTATCAAATCATGAACATTTACTGTCATCATTGCAGTCCCATTTTGGTTGTTTTAGCCATGATAGTGTTCACTTCTAAAGCTGGAAGTGGCAGTCATTTCCTCCTTCCAGACTCCTTGACTTTTCTTAAGTGTGCTGTAGTTGGTCCCTGGCTAGGAACTTGCATATAGTAGGAGTCCCTATAGTTCAAGTGAGAAAGGGCCTCATTGAGAGTTTGGTGAGTGGGCAGTCATTCATCCACCCTAGCAGTATAGAGAAAACAGTAAGGCTTGCAATTGACCATCTGCCATGTTTGATGAATTATCGGCGAGGTCCACTATCTGCCAAATCTGAGTAATGTATGTCAGCAGTCTTTGCATATTCTATTGGCATTTGTCCCTCCACGATCAGCAGGGCTACCAATACCTAGGTTGGTGTGATGATCCACCATCCTCTCTACTTAGAGTCAACTGCTGCTGGGAATTGACAGTCGTGCTGTGGTGACAGGGGATGACAATGCTGCCTCCCCAACGAATTTGGCCAAACCAAAACTTTTATGACTCACACTAGAGCAGGGGTCTTCAAACTGTGGGGCGGGACCCCCAGGGGGGCCGTGGAGTGATACAAAGGGGGTCGCGCATTCCCAGTCACACTTCTGCCCAGGCCCATAGGACTACAAGTGCTTCAGCCCCCCTCCTCCCCGTTGTGTGTCTCAGCCCGGGCTGCTGCAGTGCAGCTCGAGCTGCTGTGGGCTCAGCTGGGCAGTGTCTGGAGTCTTATCTCCGGCACGCCCGAGTTTTTCACAGGTCTTTAAAGACCATTTGCATATTTACATGCCTTTGTAAACTGGTTACCGAGGCTTAGTTTTTTTTCTGTTTCCAGTACCCCCTGGGCCCCCACTCTGCCTATTCCTTACATTTGTATTTTACATTTACTGCTGTAGTGTGAGAATGCATTTCATGAAAAGGAATATAAAGTAGGGTTGCCAAAAGAAAAATGCCTGCCGTGTGTTGTTTAAAGAGCCTGCAAAGACCTCCTCTTGACACTAAATAGAGTTATAAATAAAAAAGTATCTATTCCTTCATTATGTGATTTTTCTGTCTTTGTTCTCTTTAATTATCAGTCATGGATCATTGAGGCAGCCCTAGAACACAATTAAAAGTGTTTTCTATTTATATTTGCTGTTCTAAGTATGCACAGATAAGTACTGAAAATACAGCTTTAGGTGACTGCCTATTTTTGTACCATCTGGGCCATCAAAATAATGAGCTGGCAACCCTAACCATAGGACTGGAAGTTTGTTGCAGGATCAGCATATTATTTATTTCCTCCACCCTCGATCCCTGATTAATGCCATAATAGCAATAGTTTAACTTATATCTTAAACCCTGCGCTGCCGTCAGTAACATGCTGAGTTACTTGAAGGGTCTGGGAATGCACCCTGCATTCAGACAACTCACTCCTCATTCTCGCCCTTCACTTTCACACTCACCCTGCACTCACAGCGATCACAATGCACTCAAACTGATCACCATGCACTCACACCATTCACCCGGTCACCCTGCACTCACAGTGATCACTCTGCACTCACAATGCACTTGCGCTGTTCACCCTATACCTCACCCTGCAGTCACACGAGCACACTACTCACCCTGCACTCATGTGATACTTCACTCACCTGTCCCCCTCACTGCTCAATCTGCAACTCATTCAAGCAAGCCCATCACTAACCATGCATTAATTCGTCCCACTCTGCACTTACATCCGCACCCAAATTCATATGGTCACCTCACTCACCCTGCAGTCACTCCTCTTACCCTACTCTCACACTGTTGCATCACTCACTGTGCACTCACATGGGCTTTCTTGTCACCCACACAGTGCAGAGGGTTAATGTGCCTGCTATAAAGAACATGTACCATGCAGATCACAGAACTGAGTGTGAGTAAACTATGAGTAGCGCTATAAAAAAAAATGAAACGTTTGTCAGAAAGGTGCTATAGAGAGATGAGGTGCACTGTTGGTGAGTGGTAGTGAGGGAATTTATGGAGAAGGAGGAAACGGGGGGGGCACCAAAAAAGACTGTTGCACCGTGTGCGACCAGTGCTAAGGTCAGCCCTGGCTGGGAGTGTTAGCCCCCCCCCGAAGTTCGGGTCTAGTGGCTCCCCTGCTTCTGCCTATTATTATTATTATTTACATTTGTAGTGCGCTACTGTTACCAAAAGGTGCCATGGGGCTAATAACCATCTGCTGCCTGAAGGCAAATGAGAAACACACAGAAGGGGAAGGAGAACCAGCCAAATGGGGTAACCTACAGAGCATAGAGCCAGGTTTTTATATCTTCCTAAAGGATAATAGATTCTTGGTGGAGCGAAGCAAAGGAGGGTGCAAGTTCCATAACTGCGCGGCCTGCACCAAAACAGCGAGACAGACAATTCATGCCTTCCTGAATTAGGGAACAATAAGCAGAGTGGCACAGGCCGAGAGGAGCATACGGGTCTGACCTGTATGCTTGGTGATGAGAGCATGAGAGAGGACAGCAAGGTAGTGAGAGAATTCGATTGAAGAGGTCAGGGATGAGGAGAAATGTGAAGTGCCGAAGGGAAGTGTGGACACGAGTGTGAGCCAAAGGTGAGGGCTTCTGTTAAACTGTGAGAGAAGATAGCTGAGAGATGATCTGTGACATTAAAAGATAATTTGATGGGACATGGGTGAGGGACAGCAGCGATAGGGGAAGAGAGGGAGTACTGGGGTGGGTGCTGAGCAGTGATTAATTTGTAATAAAACATGTGCCAGGGCCCTCACCAGTAGGCCACTGCAACTTTAACCACCCACCCATTGCCTTGCCTGCGCGGCCAATGACAATACCTATGCAACTACCAACCATAACACTTGTACAAGTGTGACTATTCAGACTATTTCAAGCCCCCAAAGCTATAAGAATGGCATGGGTGTCAGGAGTTTATCGGTTTAATGTATATTGAATTATTAAACAGCTGTTCTGCTCATCTCTAAATTACACAGACAGAGCCACCATGTGGAAGACTGTCATAGTGCTGGTGTGCACAATTAGGTGCCAGTGCGGAGCACCGGAAACGACCTGCTCAAATTAGGCACTGGTGCTGAGGTAACATGGGAGAGGGACGTTGGTTCAAGAAGGTGTGGAAGAATAAAGGGGAGATGTGAAAGATGAATGTGGGGACTGGAGGGGTGTAAGATACAAATAGACAAAAATTTGAATGGAGAGACTTGAGGTGAATGAGAAGAGCTGAGGGGCACGGGAAGTGACGGGCCAGAGAGGCCATGAGATAAATGCGAGAGACTGTTAGAGATGAGGGCAGTGAAAAGACAGAATGGCAAGAGGTGATTAAAGGTGAAGTGAGAGGTTGAATGGGGAGAGTTCAGAAGTTATAAAAAGGGGTAAAAGAAAATGGCCTGCAAAGTGAGAGAGCGATTCGGGGTTGGGAGAGGAGAGGAGAGCGGGATGGAAGGGAGGGGGTGAGAGGAAAGCGGCATGGATAAACTGCTTAACTCTGCACAAGACTGCCAGGGCTTTAAGGGACCCCTGCTGCTCCCGGCCAGGGCCAGGTGAGCTTCTAATGTGGCAGCACGTATTCCTGCGGAGTGGAAGGCCCTTCACAAAGGTTGACTAGACATCTTTCTGATGTTAATTGCTGTATTTTGGTTATAAACTGGTACTTATGGGGTGAAATCGTTCCTCAGTGTTACTGTGTGTGTAAAAAAGTCAAAATAATGAAGCAATGCTATCCCAAAATACGCGGCATCACATAACATTATTTACATTTTCTTCCCACACAATTTAGTCAAGCCTGTCGCGTAATTTGGTCCTCACCTGCCTCATAATTCCAGTAGCCCTGCCTACAGGTTTAGAAATTCTTGTCAGGAGGGGGTCCTTACGCCTAAAAATGTTGACAGGGGGGTCTCGGCATCCAAAAGTTTGAAGACCTCTGCACTAGAGACTGCTGCCTCACATTATATAGCCTTAGGAGTACAGGTGCAGCCTACAAGCATGAGTCATAATTGTGGAGAGGGTGAATGCTGTGTCCAGTGTGTGGCATTCACAGGACGACATCTGCACGAGGTAGCTTGAAAGTGTACATGGAAACCTGGTACAGTTTGCAGGGCCGGTATTGGAAGTAATGATGGATTTCTTGATGAAAATCCATAAACTCTCAACCCAGTGAAAGAAGAAGTGGTGAAATGTATGTATTGTAGACTCTGCTTAACTACTTCTGCTGGATCTTAGAGGAGCATCTCAGTCTTGAAGTGGGAAGAATAAAATTTCTGTGTGGAGTCCTCTGAAAAGAGGGGGCTTTACTAACTCAAGCAGAACACCTTATCTTTGCATTAAGGATCTTTGAACAAATACATATGTAAAAGACTTTTGCTGTTGTTTTCTTCGTTTCATAGAGGCTTGGAGTATCTTTAAATATTTCCTGTAACTTTTATGAATATGTGTACATTTTAAGTTGATTCTGAGGACCTGATTCTCAAAGATAAACTTACACTTTATGTAACTTTATGATTGTTTGCTATTCACAAACGGATTTACAAGTAGTATCTGTACGAGTGCGGAGTCTCCGCACATAAAAAGACCTATCTTTTTATGTGCGTAGACTCCGCACTCCTAAAGATGTTACTCATACTCGTAAATCCCTTTGAGAATAGTAAATAATCGTAAACTCACACAAAAGTGTAAGATTACCTTGTGAATCAGGCCCTCAGTATTTTGAAGCATGTTTAATACAAAGTAGCAGATGCAGCGATGAGGGTCAAGACTGCAATAATGCAAGGGGCAGAGGAATACACATGATGGCATCAACCATCAATGCCTTCTCTTCCATCAATCTCCACTGCTCTTATAACCCCTGTTCCTTACTCTGTACTGATATGCCATTTCTTGCATGTTGTTTGTTTGTTTCTTCTCTACTATGTTCTAGCTTTCTACTGTTCATTTTCCATCCTCTCACACTGTCTCTTTCATTCAGGTCCTTCCTTTATTCTCAACTAAATTCAAACCCACATTTCATAGCTTAAGCAATTACTTAGCTTCATATCTAACATTGTAAAGTATGCTCAGGTGATTATTCAAACCATCCATTATCACACGACAATCAATAGTAATCAAGGAAGTATCACAATTAAAATACTTCTATTGTGTATAAATCACTATAAATGTATAACAAGCATTGGCAAAGTCGACAGGCTTGACGTGTGCATGCACACATTGACATAGACACATGCGTGCAATGAGACAAAGCAGCAAAACATCACATACAAAGATAGTAGACAAACTGACACCAATGCACACAGACTTAGAGGTACCCCTATGCGTAGACCATTTGACGTGTAGCCATCCATACTTACAAATTCCTTTCATTGTTTACACTGAAGGGAAAACAAGGAATGTTGGCAAAAGTACGAGTGTGGAGCTAAGCAGAAGGTTGGGGATCCCAATTGCTTTCTTTCCGCCAGCCCTTTGCTGTTCCTTATCTAGTGCAGGTGACTGATAACAACTGCAACCGCCACACATGCATGTACCAACTACCGAAATAACACAAAATATGGGGCATGTGTCAAAAAACTGCTCTCCATATTCAAAGGAAAGTGTCTTTAGCCCCGTTCACAGACATAGAATATAACTCTGTCCTCCACCCATTCACTATGCTGGTGTCACCCAAGAGTTGTATATGCCTATGTGCAAATACAGGCACGCATTACCAAGCTTGGTATCTGATAATAACAAGCATTGGCATAGCCAATAGGTCTCGCCGTTGGGGCGTTATAAGTGTTTAGATAGAGCTATTGGCTTTGTTAACGTTTTTAATGTGTTGTAGAGCATTGTGAATGTTGTGCAGCATGTTGAAAATGTATAAGTTATAATAGAAATTGTGTTATAACCATTTCTGGCACCTTATATATAACCTAAAAAATATTATATACAACCAAAGTATCCTACTAAAAACCAGAATTAACACCAAAATTGTGTTGTAGTTTATCTGTTTATGCAATGCTGTCAATTTTTCCTTGCTTGTTTTAAAAAAAATGTGTTCGTTTTTATTGTTAGGTGTGGGATATAAACAACGGGAGGGTGGATGTTGTGAAATAGTACTTTAATTAGATAGGAGTAGTGGAGAGTTATTTGTGTAGAATTAAGAGATGCCAAATTTTTATGTCAAACTGAAGTGGTGCGGTGTGATGCTGAGGTTGTTGTGAGCAGTGGTGGAGGTGATGCTCAGGTGCTTAGTGATGTTTTGGTGATGAGTTATGCCGATGTTGTGTAGCTGAACTGGTGCCTATGTGGTGCTAAGTGATGTTTTTTTGTTCTGTGTTGAGGTGTTGCTGTATTGATGCTGAAGTGGTGCTGCGTTGGTTTTGAATTGCTGCTGGTGTGGGGCTGTGCATGTGCTGAGCTGGGGCTGCACTGGTGGTGGTGCATTGGGTTGGAGGTGGTGCTGTGCTAATGCTGAGATGGTGCTGTGTTGATAATGAGGTGTTGCTGCAGTGCAGCAGAGGTAGTGCTGCGCTGATGCTAAGTTGGTACTGCACTGGTGGTGCACTGATGAGGAGGTGGTACTGTGCTGATGCTAATATTGTTATGTGGTGATAAGATGCTTAGGTGGTGCTGTGGTGGTGCTTTTGTGGTGCTGAGTGATGCAGAGGTGCTGCTTAGTGATGTTGTGGTGGTGCTGAGTGATGCTGTGGTGATAGTGAATGATACGTAGGTGCTGCTGAGTGATGTTGAGGTGGTACTGAGTGATACTTTTGTGGTGCTGTGTTTGTGTTTAAGTGGTGCTTAGTAATGTAAGTTTGGTGCTGCGCTGGTGCTGAGGTGATGCTGCACTGGTGTCGATGTGGTGCTGTGTTAATGCTGAAATGGTGCTGCATTGGGGATTATTTGCTGCTGAGGTGGTGCTGCGCTGGTTCTGAGTTGGTGCTGTGCTAATTCCGTGGTGGGGTGAGTTGGTGCTGCATTGCTGCTATGCTGATGCTGGGTTGGTGCTGTACTGGTGCTGAAGTGGTACTGTTTGATACTGAGGTGGTGGTGTGCTTGTGGAAGGTGGTGCTTGATGGTGCAGAGTGATACTGACGTGGTGCCGAGTGATATTGAGGTGGTGTGTGATGCTGTGGTGGTGCTGAGTGATGCTGAGGTGGTGTTGAGTGATGCTGAGGTGGTGTTGAGTGATGCTGAGGTGGTGTTGAGTGATGCTGGGGTGGTGCTGACTGATGCTGGGTGGTGCTGATTGATGCTGAGGTGGTGCTGAGTGATGTTTTGGTGATATTTAGGTGATGCTGCACTGGTGATGCGTTTGTGCTGAGTTGCGGTTGAGGTGGTGCTGTGTGATGCTGTGGTAGGGCTGTGCTGGTGCTGCGTTGGTGCTGCACTGATGCGGAGGTAGTGCTGTGCTGAGGGGGTGGTGTTGAGTGATGCTTAGGTAATGCTGTACTGGTGGTTAAGTGGTGCTGAGTGATGCTGTGGTAGCACTGATTGATGCTGTGCTGGTGCTGTTCCGATGCTAAGGTGGTGGTGCTGCACTGATGCTGAGGTAGTGCGGTGGTATTGCAGTGGTGCAGAGGTGGTGTTGAGGTATTGTTCTGGTGCTGAGGTGGTCTGCGCTGGTGCTGAGGTTTGAGGTGGTGCTGTACTTGGGCTGAGTGATGCCGAGGTGGTGTTGTGCTTTTGTTGGTGTTGTGGGAGTGCAGTTGCGTGCAGTGGCTTTGCATAGATGATTGGCTTTAAGGCAACTCTGCTTATAAAAAACTGTGTGCCTATGCAAAGATGTGCTTTTCTTCTATGATATACTATAACAAGCTTAACAAAAAAGTGAATTTAATAAAAAAAGTCCTTCACATAATCACGCTCTTTTATGCGTCAGCACAGCACAGCTTGTGAAAGCGCGAGGCGCTATGAACGTCCGCCACT
This sequence comes from Calotriton arnoldi, assembly GCA_963921515.1. Classification (NCBI taxonomy): domain Eukaryota; kingdom Metazoa; phylum Chordata; class Amphibia; order Caudata; family Salamandridae; genus Calotriton; species Calotriton arnoldi. The sequence continues at coordinate 1,986,543 of CAWUFW010000842.1, forward strand.
CACAGGTAACAAACAGTGAGATTAGCCCGGGCCACGATAGCCTCAGCTTTGTAATCTGCTGTTTGTACATCCCAGGGTGATGTGTAACGAGGGACAATCAGCGAAAAAAAAGAAATCAGCCTGCCTGGGGCGCCCCAGCATATAAGTACAGACGTGCTGGTGGATTGTAGCACCCAGCCTCCACATAGCGCTTAGAAACTAAGTAGGTCAAAGGTCTAGACTCCTATTTATAAAGTTATGTAGCTCTCCACAACTACCCAAACTGGCACCAGGGCTGAGCACACAAAGCCGCATGTTCAAGACACCCTACTATAATTTACCGCCCCCACCCCCACAAAAAAACTGGTCACCGTTCTACAGCTATACACTTGAGAATTAACAGCAAAATAAATATGAACCTTTTTTCTGCCACCCTCGGTGCCTGGAGGTTATTGGCGGTCACCTAAGGTATGTATGCCAGGGCCCACTCGGGCTTCTAAGCCGGACAGGACCAGCAGGGCCCGGCTACAGACACAGCAGGTCCGGCGGAGAGTTCATCGTTCAACAACTTCAGAGGCCCAACGATGCCACTTATCGGTAACAGCACAGCATCTTTATAGCACTTAGAATGGGCTGAAGTGCGGTAAAAGGCGCTATGAGAAAAGGTAAAGACGTCAAATCGTGCTGGTATCCGTAACCCATGGACACAGACCTATGGGAGGATGACGTTCAATGTATCACGGATTGAGGCAAAGTGTAATATGAAAGGGCTGTGTGGGCGCCTAGAGAGACCATTGGAAGGGTGTTACTACTAGCCCCGCATTACACAGAGCGACAACCTGAGCCCCTCCGACCCTCTGCAGAGATGTAGGGGGCATGGAGACAAACTACGGCGTTTCATATATACGGACTGCAAAGCCCGGGTTTTACATGGCGCTGAACAACAGACATTTATTGTTACCCAGCTCAATGGTACTTATTTTATCGGCCTCAGAAGAATGAAAAGCTGAGTGGACACGCACAAATTTGAACCTGTGACCATGAGGTCAAACATAGGACTTAGGCAATAGTGGGGGCATTAGTCCAATGAGCCACCAGACCGAGACCTGGGGAAAAACCCAAAAAGAACTCTGAAGGCACTGTGGTGGCACAGGTTGGGTCTGTGTCTGGACAGCTGTGGTTTCACCACCCCCTGCCCATACAGGGAGTACCTGAGCCTCATGCGAAGCTTTCAGGTCCGACCGATAGAGGGGCACTGGACAGGGCGGCCCCGGTAGTTTTGAGAAGGGGTCCTTCTTTTGAACCGTTCGGTCTTCAGTTCTTTTCCTGAATATATTTAATCCTGCCTGAGGCTTCGAGGAGTGCGTAGTGAGAGTCTGAGGCCCTGGCCTGGTATTAGCGGAAGATGGCACTTGAAAGTGTGTGCGTGTGTGGGGTGGTGAAACCACGCATGCACCGGTATGAAAAACGCACCCAGTGTTAGATAAGGTACATCATTACGGCCTGACCTGTGCTCAAGAACCAGCCTGTAAACGCCTGGCCCATGCGTGTCACTGACTTTTACCCAGCCCACCTAAAGACCAGGGCCATAGTCCCATCACACGAGCCCGCCGCACGGACTTCACCGGGAGTGCCGGCACCCACACACCCTCGCTCAACGAAGGCCTCTTTTCCGTGTTCGCCTTCCGTGCCCGCACCAATCCTCCTCTGCATAGCTCTATCCAAAGCGCCTAGAAGCATCTTACCACGGGCTAAGGTGGGGAAGAGGGCACAGCACGCCTAAGAAAGGGTGCATAGAAACACCGATGAGGTAGACACGAGGGCAGAGAGTGGTTCGCCTCTTGGCGCTATCTGACCATCTCAAAGGAATGGAGCTGCTGCACCCCACCCGCCCCCAAAAGTAATAAGGAAGAAACGAGTTTACCGTCCAAGACTGGGATATTTGCCCCCTTCGGACCAAACCCTACGGAAGGGGGCTCGCTCTCCGCCACCTAGTTGCCCCCTCGGGTGAGATATACAAGGTAACAGGGCTCGTTTTATCTAATTTATGTAAGATGCCAGGAGGTGGAGCTCCAAGGAGCACAAACTAATTATCCGCATTTTGCTTTCGTGAATATAAAAAACTACAAAGGCACGGGAGCGTTTGCATAGCAGGCTGCAGGAAAAAAGGTGGGGCCCGCGTGACATTCACTAGCGCCTCGTGACTTGTACGCGCACCTCGACCCGGTGGGTCACTGCAGGATGGGAACCTGGAAGATGTGTGCAGAGCTCCTCTCTTAGACAGAAGGTCGCCAGGCCCTCCAAGCGCTAGAAGAGTGTAGTGTCCTGCTGGACACGTTCTAGTGTCTCAGCAGACACTGAGTTAGTAGCCACTCCCCTATGGGAGTGGACACACTGCACCCCCACACCCATCCATCACGGGTGCCACGGGTGACGTGGCCCCGGCAATAAAAGGGCCCGGGTGCACGTGCTCGTGGCCAGTTACTGCACCACATCACCTGGTGTCTGTGTCCGTTATTGCTACCATGTGGGCTTGAGGCCCAACACCACATTGGCGACGAGGCGGGTAGCTAACCCCGCATGCTTGCTGCTCGGCTTCATCGTCCCTCATGGGGGAGGAAATGAGCCTGACAGGTGGCACCCCCCACAGCGCTGTCCACAGCCACCGACGACCACAGTGGTAATCGGGCGCGACGCCACTCCCCGCAGTCACGGAGCGGCGACAGAGTCTAGCCGTGCCTCACCCCCCCCCCTGATTTCAGAAGTGGAGGAGGGTGAACAGGCGATCCCGGTGGAGGCGAGAACCCCGCAACATCGCCCCGTTTCTTCCCGCCAGTGCAGCCGGCATTTACCCAGCAGTGACAGACCGTCCCAGGCGGTCGGCGTGTGTCCCAACGAAGAAGTGCCATGGGAAAGCACCCGACAAGGACCTGAAGGCCGCGAAGCCAGCGACGCCGCCTGAACTGAAGGTACCCAAGTGACAGGCCAGAGCCCAAGGCTGTTCCTGCAGGCAAGCCCCCATGCCGGCACAGCAAGTAGCCCGCAGCGTAGCAAGCAGCCCGCAGCAGTAAGACAGCCTGCGACCTGAAGGTACCCAAGCGGCAAGCCAGAGCCCAGAGCCGTTCCTGCAGGCAAGCCCCCATGCTGGCACAGCAAACAACCCGCAGCGGCAAGAAAGCCTGCAACCCTGTCGCGACACAGCACCTGCCATGCCCCGCGGCCCCGCTCGCACCCACCTGCTGAGCCTCCAACTTCCAGCGCACCGGCAGCCTCTACCAATCGGGGCTCGAACGGTGCTGGACTACGGCCTGTCATCTCGCTGGCACCGTGAGGAGGCATAGGCAGTGGATGCACACGCCCGCCCCGAGAACACAGCACAGCGTAGCCTGCAGCGAGGGGGGGGGAGCTGCTACGACCCCAACCGAAGCACTGAGCAGACCCGTGAAAAGCCGGCAGCTGGCCTGACCCGAGCGGGGGAAGGGCCGCAGCGCCACAGAGCGGCCACGTGCCAGCGCCGCAAACTGAAAGCGCCCCCTGACCGGCATGAGCGGCGCCGCATCGGTTACAGGAAGCGGCAAGGAGCAACCACCGAGCCACTGTCTCTGCGCGGGCACGGCCCGCCGCAGTAGGAAAGCTGCCGCGGCCCAGAGAATGACGGCAGCGCCACCTAGTGGTCAATGTGCCACACCACGTAGGCTGCATGCAAGCAAGTAAACCAGCAGCACACTGACTGCACCCTGTAACCCCAGGAGGAGACGCGGTTCCTAACAGCAGCCCACACACCAGCCTCGATGTCAGCGCCACCTGGTGGTCAACATTGCACGCCAAGTCCGCATCTGCCCGCACATAAGCAGCGCCACGTGTCAGCATGGCACCGAACCCTGCACCAGCTCCTCCAGCACCCAAAACCTGCAGCAATCAGGGTAAGCCACCGCGACGACCGCAGCGCCACCTGGTGGTTCCCCAGACGCAGTGCGCGGAAGAACGGACATACTGCCTGGCCAGAGCGGATAACCAGCTGTGCCCCACGACCGTCGGCCCAAGCGGCACTGTAGGCCGGAGGAGAGGCCCTGATACACCGCCACCCTGCCGGAGGTGGCAGACTCTGCAAAATGAAAGATTGCAAATTGATCCTGGCAGGAGGATCTCCACCTGGGCGACCAAAGAGCAGTTAAGCACACTGACTGCCCACCGCGGCCGACATCACTACAGACCAGCGGTGGCTCGAAAAGGTCCTGCTCCCATGCGGCTATCACGGAACACAACACTGCCGCGAAACGCATCAGCAGCAGGACAGACACAGCAGCCAGGACCAGGAGAAGAGAAATGGTACACCTCAGCAAGGCATCATCTCACTCGCTACCAGCGGACCTCGGAAACCCCAGAACGCTGTCCAGTGGTGCCCTTCAGTCTGCAAGGCCCCGGAGCAGCAAGCCGAACAGACAGCAATGTCCCAAGGGAGCCATCCCCACCAAAAACACAAGAAGACTGGGTGCATTGTGCGCCACCCCCAGTGGTCTGCATAGACTCTCCCTAGAGAAAGCCTGCTCATAGAGTGGCCCTCTGCACCCTGCAAGTGCGAGCCGCAAGGACACCTTCGGAGACAGCAAAGGCTCCCAGTAGCTGCCACACTCAAGAGCCCCCAAGATGCCCCAAGACACACTGGCACAAATCAGCGTCATATAGGCAAGAGCACTGCCTGCCACCTCTACAAAGTACGGGGAGAGACTCACAAACCCCGCAAGGAGCTGCGAGAAACCCAGAGCTACACATGGACAGCCGCCACCCACAAGAGTGGACGACCAGCCAGAACAGCAAAGTCTTAAGGTCGCTGTCCCCGCTAACAGCTCAAGAGAAGACTGGTGCAGAACGCGCACCACACGTGGCTGCCCAACGCCACCGCCGGAGCAGAGATCGCGTCAGTTGCTCCTCCCAGTGTACAGACACCACCGCAAACCACACCACCGGCACCCCAAGTGCCAGAAGAAAGCGCCCAAGTGCGAGAACGGAGCGCACCATGTCAGGTGCGCGCAGAAGGCTGCGTCAGCGAATCTGACAGCACGGGCAGGCGCCCGGGAGATAGGGACGTCTCTAGAAAGAAGCACTGCTGGAGTCAGCAGGGAGATCCTCCTACATCTCCACCGCAGCGCATAGGACGACCCCGTCTCCACTGCACCAAAGAAGCCCCGCAGTGGGCGGAAGTCCACACAGAGTGTCCTCCCTCGCACTGCCTCAAGACGGAGTCGGCAGTGACCCACAACAGGCAAGAGAGGAGTTGCACACCCCACGTGGCTGGCCGCCACAGCGACAGGCGCTCCAACAACCAGCGACACGCGACCGGACGTCACCCAGCAAGCAAGGAGCACGTCACACGAAGTGACCAGTCCTGACAAGCACGCCGGAACAAAGGCAGAAGCCGGCGCCATGACAGCGCCGCCTCGAGGTCCAAGCGCAACGCCCTCGAAGAAAGAAGAGAGTGACAGCCCTGTCACCCAGAAAATTGGAGGAACACAGGTGGGCTGAATAGACCAACAAAGGGAGAAGACCAAGGACTCACAGCAAGCCAAGAGCACACCCAGACAGCCACCAACGCGGACCGACGTCCCTGGATACAGCCTCACGGGAGAACCGAGCACAAGCCGCAGCAAGCGCAATCCGCGTCTCTCCCCAACGCTTCCCCGGGCGACCGTCCATCCCAGAGTGTCGGCAGTCCAAGTCAACGGCATCCCTGCTCCAGGCAGCAAATGCCGTGGGTGAAGATCAGCACTGAGTGCCCGCCCTCACACCGCCTCAAGATGGAGTCGGCAGTGGCCCCAAAACAGGCAAGAGAGGATCTGTACACTCTACGTGTCAAGCCGCCACCGAAGACCAACCTCAACAAGGCGGAGACACCTGGCTGCTAAGTCCCTCCTGACATCCAAACTCTCCCAGCAAGCCACCACCATCTGTCATTCCGACTCACCACATGGCTGGCAACCACCATCATGCCAGCCCTCAGCACTTGCGTCAAACACCACTACCAGAGCACAAGTGGACTGGAATCATACACCGTTGCCACGCCAGCCGACTAAAGAAATTAGAAGCCACCTGTGAACCTGGCCTACACCGGAACCGCGGCAGCGAGTGCAAGTCTCAGCCAAGACTCATCCACCCGTGAAGGTTGTGCGTGTGACTAAGTAACGGCTCCTCAGCGGTCCTGCAGCTGCCCCCAGACGGCACACAAGCTGCCCCCAGCGCAGCCCTCCTACAGTCCCGCAGCAACCCCGACGACGGGCCTCCCCAGGCGGGTGCACGTGCTCGTGGCCAGTTACTGCACCACATCACCTGGTGTCTGTGTCCGTTATTGCTACCATGTGGGCTTGAGGCCCAACACCACAAAGAGGACCGACAGAAAGAAAGCGCCGCGCCAACTCAGCGGGTGAACACCCCGCCCACGGATAAACAAACTGCACAACACCCAATAATACAACTTGGGGCTAGGCTGCAGGCTGCCGCCGGCCTTTAATCCGCTCAAACACAACAACGAACTCGCCCTTATGAACGCATAGCGCTAGAAGAGGACCGACGGGATGAAGCCGCCGCGACAGCTCAGCGGGTTGAAACCCCGACCACGGGTACATAAGCTGCATTAGACCGGTGGTTATAACGCGCGCTCCGGGCATCCGCTTTCTAAGGCGCACCACTTGGCAGTTGCACAATACCAGGGAAAGTCTGCATGACGTGAACGTGTTACACGAAGCGCTTCGAAGCACTTCCTGGCTTAAGTTACTTGGTGGTAATAGAGAGCGTCCCGCCTGCCCCACGCACGTAGACAGATCCTTATTGTACCGCTGGTCTTTGCATTAAACGTTTTAGTGTTTATTTTTTTTAAAGGGACCTTTTGAACTGGCAGGAGCTCTAAGCATCAAAGAGGGAGGAGAAAAACAAAGTGTAAACAAGCGCGGCCGCGAAAGCCAAGATAACGATAAGGGAGGAATGCAGCTGGCACAATGCGCGCCGCTGCTCGCTCCCGAGACCCCTAGGCCATGGGAGTGAAAGTTTAGAGGAAAGGCGGGACATGCACCCGTCTTTGGCCATTTGCGTGCTTTCATTATTGAAAGCCACACGCAAAGGCCAATGGAATGTGTGGGAGGAGGCCGACCCACACGGAGAAGTCTCTTGGAAGTCTGGAGTGATTCCAAGAGGCCCTCTCCTAGAGCAACGCATGCGCGCTGCGCTAGGCTCGACCTAAAAACAATGACAAACTTCATACGCTCCATGCCTGCTGAAGAAGAGTGGTACTGTGCTTTCCAAGTGGCTAGTATTTGAAGTCTCTACATATCAAACATTCCAAGATCTTGCCACCATGGCCCAGCCCAAGGGACAGGCAGAGAGGGTTATGCGGACACTACCCAAAGTAATTCAAAATGCTCAGGGGAATCACCAATATGTTTAATGGGCCCTCCATTCATCTCCCAGGTAGTAGTGACAATCTCCCCCCTCAATCTGATTATGGGAAGTCGCAAGCCAATTGTGTAGGGGCCGAGCAGTGACTGATGCAATCCCACTTCACCCAAGTTGCGCTCGAGCTCTCATGAATGACAAATCTGTTTTAGAGAGGAGGAAATGGTGGAATGAGGTGGTCAGCTTGTGCAATCGAGCCACGATGCCAAGCCTGCAAGCAGAGGATATGGTATTGATGAAAGATTGCCATTCAGGGAGAAAGTTTAGACTTCTGTTTGAACCTTATCTGTGGCTGGTCATACGTATCCATGGAACCATGATGACAACGTGGAAGGGTGATGAGGAGATCACATGAAACTTATCCTTTTTAAGGAAATTTATGAGGTGGGGAAGTCAACCCTTTTCAATGGGCAAAGATCGATAACTGAGCATAGCTGGTGTGTTCCCAGTTGTTGTTTCCCAAATTGAGTCCTATCAGTGTGACGCGGCAGATCTTGTGAAGTCATATAGGGTTATTGGAAAATTTGGGTTATTCTAATTGGAAAAGTTGCAAAATACTTGTTGGAAATTGTGTCCAGTATTTTTGCGACCAGTATGAAATTTTGCGAAATGACCTATTAATAATAAGTCAGTTCACAAAATTCTGAATCGTAGTAGGTCGCAATCTGACCTGCCTCATGACTATTCATGAGGTAGGTTGCAAAATGCAACTCTCTAGGAAAGGATGCCATCACAAAGTTTTAAACTTTTTAAAAGTTTGTTTGAGAGAAGACAGTGGTTCCCTCGCCCACATTTTTTACATCCACATATGGGAAGGGGCCAAAAGGGGACCCCTTAGCGAAGGGGTTACCACCCAGTAACTTTTCAATGGTTCACAACTGCTATTTCAGTCCCAAATCATTGATATATATATATATATATATATATATATATATATATATATATATATATATGGATAGCAATCCCAATTTGAAAGGGATATCTACAACACACCTCTTTCAAATAGTGATTCCTTATCGATTTCTAAACCCATTTTAGGAGTCAGAAAAAAGTTACTGACTCCTATAATTTGTTTAGTACATTGCAAAAAATATTTTCTGTGGTGATAAACTTTGATTCAGAGCGTTTGCAATCACAAAAATGCTTTGTACATTTAGTTCTAGGCTTTCCCTCCTGTTTTCTCCTACTCTTGGTCACTGGGGGACCTGATCATCTCTGCTGCTTTCTAACATGATAAGTTCCAGGTTGAATTCCTCCACTAACGGAGGAAAGTTAACTGAGCCAGGCAGCTGTGGCTGGGAAGTCCACGACAATTTGAGGATGGACACTTTTAGAAAGGGTAAATACGTCTTCTAGACAGTAATTTCATATGTGCACAAGAAGTTTCCAAAGCATGGGTAAAAAAGAATTCAGAACGTTATAACCAAAAGGTTTGCCCTAGGGCCTCAGGGTGTTTGGAAGTGATACTTCAGAGTAAGTGACACGCAATGTCGCTAAGCAGTGAGGCGCTTACTGAACGGATGGCAGGTGGCTTCTTGTGTACATTGCTGAACTGGAGGCAGACTGAAGCCTACATTTCAATCAAGGAAGATGGTGCAAGGCTCTCAATAATATATAATAAAAATAATTAGGCCTGTTAGATCTAGTGGTGGGGGCTGCTGGATTATCTGCCTACTAAGCAGGCAATCAGCTCTGCAGCGACAAGCAAAGAGCTGGCAAACTCCACCATAGGAGATTAATAAGGAGAATATAGTCTTGAGAGACATCAAGTGAAATCAGAAACTGAAGTTTTGGAAAAAATAAAGGCGAGAAAGACTGAATTCACTTTTCCAGGATCCTATTACCGGGAGCTGTCACCGACATGGTATGATTAGTTTTCTAGTCTACATTTTCTGTAACTTTTTCTGCCTACATTGCCCTGCTCGGCATTCTTTTTTTTGTTTCACAAAAAAGGCTTGGCAAAGATATCACTAGTCATTATTTCTTTTGTCAGTGACTAAAATTGGCGTTATTTCAAGAAAAAAATTACATGCATTTGGCCAAAAAAGCGTTGTAGTGAGCTGCAACTTTGTTTATTTTTTAATGGGCTTTTCTACTGAAAATCTTTGTACATATATATCTGTAAATATATATTTGTAAATGTGCTTCCAGGCCTTAAATGAGGGCGGATCAATTCAGTTCTTATCACTATTTATGAAGATCTCCTGGAGATGTTGCTGAAGTTTCATATATTTTCCTTCGTACTGACTCCATAAGTTCACTCTCTTTATCAAGGGGAACAGTGGAAGCAGGAGCAATGGCGTGGAATTCCTGATAAATTATATGATTTCCGAATCAGGTTGTGGATGAGCTTGAAGTAACAAGAGCTTTTGCTTCAAAGATGTATACTTCTTTAACAGCCTAGCAGGTGCAGAATTGACTGATGCAGGAGTGAGAAAATGTTGCATTGCTGGTTCTAAAAGCCATGGCACTAAAGGTAGAAGATGCATGGAAGAGGATCAATGGTGCAGGCGTTCAAATATGACTGATGTAGATGATGTAGGCAGAGGCATTGGTATATTGAGGTTTGAGGCCACTCTCTCTCTAGGACTGTGAGATCATAAATTGATGACAGATGAAATGGTGGAGAGTCCGTAAAAGTAGGGGAATAACCCCAGGTGGAGGAAGATGAAATTGCCCTCAAAATGTAAGGTTGCAAAGGTGATTGGGACCTTCTACTACACTGCCTAGAACGTGTTGAGTGGCAATGTGAATGACAACTTCTGGAAGGCTATCTACGTCTTGTACAAGCACTTTTACAATGTGAACGCTCAAGAGTAGTCCTAGGCTGTGGAGGTGGTGCCTGTGAAATAGCTGATGTAGCAGGTGCTGGAGGCAAAACCAGAGGAGAAGCTGGCATTGCTGTTGAAAAAGGAGATAACATTGCCCTCCATGGAGAAGGCATAGGTGAAAGCTAAACCAAGGGAGTCACCTCATATGTCAGCAAATCGGTGCTAAAGTACTCAAGGTCAGAAGCTGCAGGAAACCTTCTTTACTTTAACGGATGCACCTAAATTAGCTGAAAATTGTAAGGACTTTCTCAATGTATGGCATTTTGTAATTGATGCCATTTTTGACGGTGAGTGGCTAATGATCCTTGCATGCAGATAGTCGTAAACGTCGATGTGTGTCTCATTAACGAACGGTGCTTCCACATCGACCACTGAGACAATGTGCCTGCTCTTGACAGTGAGCATGTTGCTGCCGTACCCGTCTTCAACTTCATGGGTCTCGACGTCGAAGGGGAGAGGCACTAAATTCAGGAAGCTGTCTCTTTTTGAATCTCTCTTAGGGGATTCTCTTGAGACTGTAGATTGAGATGTGGTTCGTCCTCCTCCCAGTCTTCAGATCTTTGTGAAGTGGATTCATAGGTCGCCTTTGGACAATCTGCAGTCTATGAAGTCTGATCTTCTGCCAGTCATTCATGGTCCTCTTGGACAACTTCTGGCAGCTATGGTAGTCTTATGGGTGATGTTCCTTGGGCATGCAGATGATACAAAGATTGCTGGGATCCGATTGGGACTTCTTCCTAAAATAGGAAGTGCACTGCATAAGAAGTAAAGGCAGTCTGTGAAAAGGAGAAAACATTTCCTGACAGGAAAATCTTGAAAAACACCTCTATCCTTGGAAGACATCCAATGGAATCAGAAACTGAAGGTTTTTAAAGTTTTATAATGTTAATAAAGTAAAATAAAAAGCCAAAAAGGCTGCGTTTAGTTCTCCAGGACCCTATTACCAGGAGCCGCAACAAAGAACTCACTCTCCTAACTGTCACTGACCGGGCATGGTGGATACTGAAGAACTGGGATTCCTTCAAAGTGTATGTTAGATTTCCGTTCCATGTTTCTGTAGCCTTTTTTCCCTACATTGCACCGTTTTCCTTTCTTTGTCATTTTTTTTTAAACAAAAGGTTTGTCAAACCTACATAGTTAGCAGCCCACACATATTGAAGCTTATTAAAGGCATAGTGCCTGATTTGAAGTTTGGAGGATGGAGTAAAGCTGGCCAGACATCCCGTCTGTCCGACATCCCATCCCTCTAATTTAGAGATCTCTGGCAGCCAGTGGACATCTTGTACCATTGGACGGAACTGCTGTCTCTGTGGTTCCTGCCAATCGTGTTCAAGTTTGATGAACAACTTCATTGAATATGACAACCACCTGTCAAACTTTTACAAAGTTTTACTTTTCAAAAAAACAAATTCCCAAAGCGGGAGTATGTTTTTGAAAAAACGTAAAACTAATGACCTCCACACCACTGGAGTTCCCTCCCATGGTGTGGGGCTCATTTTTCATTTTTACAGTCCCTGAAGTGAGGGACAGTAAAAAAAAAAAGCCATCTGGCCACTACTTCTAAATTGGTCAGATGGCTAACCTCCGACAGACTTTACTAGGTCTAGTTGTCTGAGGAGTGTGTCAGGGACGGAGCCAGAGTAGGCTCTGTCAGTGACATACTGTCAATCTGCCCACCTCTAAATCTGGGAGGTGGGGGGGAGACTGTGTGTTTGGCCCCGTACACTTTATTCCAAAAGTAGTTTACAATTGGAAAAGTACATCTGACCAGAAGCAGCATCTATCATGCTCACCTAGCCCCTCTCCACTGAGCTAATTTCAACAGACCCAGTTTAACACATCAACAGTTACACACCACTTCACCAACCAAGCCAAGATGAGCAGTGTATACTAACACTTAAATAGATTTTATGCAGGTTAACCAGCACTTCCTGATGCCAATTTACAGATTCCTAGAAACCTTCTCCAGCATAGTGCTTCTGCCGCTTTCAGTTGTTGAGATATCTTGTTGTCCACAACGGGGCACCCACCAGACTTCAGAAATACCATCAGAACAGGACCTTGCGCTCGAATTCACAGCTTCTTCTTTGCTCTCCTTCTTACCGTAAAGCTAGGATTGGAGGGCGCACCTTTGCAGTAAGAACAGCCGCCCTATGGAATGCTATGCCTCTCTACTTACGCAAAGCTGAATCTGAATCCACTTTTAGGAGTGCCTTGAAAACTTGGCTTTTTGATCTACCTTAGTTTGTCTTTTTTTTTCCTTTCTCCTTTTCTCTTTGTCTCTTTGTAGTGCCGGGACACCGCCGTTGGTGGTAGCCGAGCGCTTTATAAATGTCTTGGTATGGTATGGTATGCTATTGAGATTGGGTGACCAGCTTTTCAATACAAAAAAAGACAAGCGTTGGCAATGCCAATAGGTCTAGCTTATGAATAGAAGTGCTGTTTGTGTCATTCATGGGATTAGGCACCCAATACCTCATCATATATGCACTCTGTCATTCCTCTTTGCACTCACACATCCATTGATCCATCCATTGACTCATTCTTACATTCACCCTTTGACATAATTAGAACAAAACACACACAAACTCAACAACAAATGCAGATAAATTAAAAGAATACAAGTTTAAAAAAAAGAAACTATGCTGAAGTCTAAACATAGTGGGCATATGCTTGCAATAACAAAACTAAATATAACAGCAGGTGTCCGTCATGCAGCAGTATTGTACATGGTCTAACATTGTTTTAAAGTTCCAGCATAGCTGCCACATTTCGAAAGAGCATGTTGGCAATCTTGGAATGGTAGAAAAATTATACCTTACGGACAACAATATTCCATAATAGTATCCTGGTTTAGAGGAAGTGGCCACTTGAGACGTGGTGCATTGTAGATAAGCTACAAGCAAGTGACCCGTAAGCACTGTCTTAAGACAAATTCAAATAAATAGAGAACAAGCAAAGAAATGAAAGGGGAACTAATTTACAAGACAATTGAAAACTAAAGAACTGGCAAACCAGCCCGGACCCTAAGGCAGACTTTTTTCAGGTGGTTGTGCACGTCATCAGAAAGTGCTGTCAATAATAGTGCAAGACACCCAATGACTCATGTGGACTGAATCATTACCCCATGCAGTATGATGTCCTGGATGGAAGCAGAGTATTGATGGCACACAGACAGACCAAGAACTCACTTATAGGCTGCCTATGTGTCCATATAGATATATTTATGGACATGTGAGTTATTTGATGATTTTTTATTACAAGATAATGGCAGAGAGTTAAGCTTGTCAAGCCTTCCAAAGAGATTCTAGCAAGAATTATTACAGTGCAAATCATCCACAATAGGATTTGTGAGAGGTGGTAACCAATGCCAAAATCCTTCCCTACAAAGTTTATCTGTGACAGTTCATGTAACAAAATATCTATCAGCAGGCCTTAATACAGAGAAATAACAATCCATTCTCAAATGCTTATTGGCTTTAACATATGCTTTCCACAATCAATATGTCAGATCTACTGCCTTTATAGTTACTTTCATAATAAACAAATCAGACCTATGGCATCTGAGATATATTCAACTAGTGAATCAACCAGGCCACCTGTTATTATTGCCTTGTCACCATAACCTACTCAGGCCTCCTGTACTGGCCTTGAGCTTTCCCACAACGCAACTATCAGGTATACTGTACTGGAAGTACAAATATGAACATAATTACTGTTGTCAAAACAATATAAAATCCCTACTAATAGAGCCTAATAAGAACTACTATAGTGCAAATGTTATATCCCCATGATTTGTGGGTCACCCACAACAAAACCCTTCCCTACTACAGTACTGCGTGAGATTCCATGTAACAAATTAACTGCCCACAGGCTTTAGCACAGTGTAATCGTAATAGCAATTGTATTTATAAGCCTACTGCCTTTAAAACATGTTTTTACAATAAATAAGTAAGGTCTACTTTCATTATCATAATTTTTCATGATAAACAGAACAAACATCTGGCATAGTGTTTCCCTGCACGCCAGTCAAGCCTATTTCTGTTATCTTTGGTTTGACCCCATAACCAACTCAGGCCTACTGTAATGACCATAGGCTTTCCTATAAGGCAACCAACAGGCATACAGTCATAAAATTGAAATGTATACAAAATTAAAGTTGGCAAAGCCAACATCTATCTCTCTCAAGAGGGCTTAATAAGGATCCTCACAGTGCAAATCTTTTATTCACCCTAAACGTATATTGGGTTTAACACATGCTTTTCTTAATATGTAGGTCATGGCTACTTACTTTGTAATAACTTTTCATTATTAGATCATACCTAAAGGACCTGACATAAATACGTTTTCCCACTGAACTGATAAGGCCTGTAGCTTTTACCTTTGGTTTGCCTGTTTCCATCACACACACCTACTGAAGTGCACATAAACTACCTTCATGTATACATTTAGAAAATACAAATATGTACATAATTACAGTTGGCAAACAAATATAAAACTCTTCTCAATAGGACCTAACAATATTCATCACAGTCCTAGGGTTTGTCAGAGTGGGTGTCTAATGCCAAAATCCTTGACTACTATGGTAATCTGTGAGATTACCTGTGTAAAATACCTGTTAATAGTCCATAACACAATGTGATAACAACCAGCTGTTAAAGGTTTGCTGGATATAATAAATGCTCTAAACAATAAATATGCTAGTCCAACTGCCTTTGTCATAACTTTCATAATAAGCAGGCCAGAACTATGGTACCGGACATAATGTATCCCAGTGCACCAATCAGGTGCTTATCACCATGACCAATTCAGGCCTACTGGTCATAGCTTAAAGATTTCCAGAAGGCAATTATCAGACACACAGTCATAAAATTTGAAACGTATACAAAATTATAGTTGGCTAAGCAAAATACTATCTCTCCTAAGAGTGGCTAACGAGGGTTTTTACAGTGTACTAACCAAGACCACAAACTTTGCCCACTACGGCAATTTGTAATGTTTCATGTAACAAAATATATATCTGTTGGCTTTAATACAGAGTGATAACAATCCAATGATAAAACCCTAGTGGCTTTTATCATATGCTTTCATGATCAGTACATCAGGACTACCGCCATTATTGTAACATTTTATAATACATAGATTAAATCTATAGTCATGATCATTGGCTTGCCACAATAACCAACTCACTCCTGCTGCATTGAGTATTGGTTTTACCACAAGCCAAAAAGTGTAATATAAGCACTCTCTTTAGTGGAAGCTCACAAATTCGCTACAATCAAATCCTGTATTAGGGGCAACCAACATGTGGGTGGAGCCTAAGCCCCTCTCTTAGTAGTACTATGAAAGCTCTTTTTTGTTGATTACATAATGTCAGGCGACATCTGCGCTGTAAAATCAGACCTAAAAATCCTTGTAGATTAGTGTAGCTCTAGGAATTCCATGCTGCTTTAATGATGGCAGGGGAGTGTGCTGGGACTGGAAAATAGCAATACATTCCTCATGATAGTCCTCCTACCACCTGTGCTGTTACCAGAGAAAAGCAAACATAGTAAATTCTATACTTATCGCGGACACTTTAACAGTATAAAAATGCAATGTGTCTCAGCTGTATGGAGGAAAAGCACGCAACTTCTGCTCAATCAAAACATGTACTCCTGTCCATCAACATGAGGGCAGAGCCAAAGCCCCTCTCTATAGTATTCCTGAAAGCTCCTTTTTAGTTTGATCACATAAACTCTGACGACAACTGCGGTGTCAAGACAGACCTAATGAACATGCCATAGATTTATGCCTATGTTTTGGCACCAACCATGGACACAGAAAGCCGAAAACAATAGTATTTCCATGTCAGCAAGTTTTGGGCTAGCTCAAAAATTAGAGATCTCAAATTGTCACAAGTTGACCTTTTTCATTCTGGGACTTTTTAGTCCTGCACTTAATTATAATGGTGAAAGCAAACTAGAAGTGTGAGAATGCAAAGTGTAAAACCAAGACTGGATAAGCTACACACGCCTGGCAGAGACTAATACGAGCTATAATACAGTACAAAAATGAGGTTCATTTAAATTAAGGGTGCTTTTAAACAAAGGGGGAGCAACCTACCAATAAGTTTTTCTTTGAGTTGGAAGGCAAGGTTGTGAAGAGCTTGAACATTTAGGGCCCTATTCACAAAGGTAAATTTACACATTTAGATTTGCGCACCTGTAAATTAATTCTTACACTTTCTAGTAACTTTACTACGTTTGTATATTCACAATTTACATGTGTCCAGTTACTTCATACTCTAGACTTACATACGTCAGTTTATGTGGTGGAGTCTGCATGAATTTAATCTAATTCCCTTCCAAAAACATAAATACTGTCCACACCATAGGCTCTGCTTTTCTCCTCATCATCTTTCAGCTCCTATATCAACCACATTCTGACTGAAGGGTGCAGACCCCTACTTCTGAGGCGGAGACCACCCTTGTAGTTAAATTAGAGGTAAAACACTACAACTACATGAGCTGCCTCCACGTTCACCCTCTGTGGAACACAGAATGCAGCCTTATGGCAGGAGGTGACAGATTCTGTCAATGCATTGGGCAGGAGGCACACGCTGTGCGGATATTTAAAAAGGTGTCAAAAGGAGGCAGGCGAAGGAGAAGTTCTCTAGGATTCAGCTGGCATAAACTCTTCCTGGAGGGGAACGAGAATCCCATCTACATCTCAATTCCGCCTGGAGAAGGATGTCTTCTTCACCTCCACCTGCAATATTGGCGGCTTCTTTCTGACAACACTAATATGATGTCATGGAAAATTATAAATCCCTCTCTCTGTCTCACTAAAACCAAACCTACAATTACTCACCCATATCTGTATTTCCCCTATACCTAAATTTTTAGGCACACCACATAAATACCCCTCAAACACACTCCCTAACATGCACCTTAGAAATATCTTGATGTTTTGATTACAATTCTTTTATTTTGACTCTTTTCATACAGCCATTCTATTGAGTAGATCGGTTGCTTAGTTTGGGGGCTAAGAGGCATAGCAAGTGCAGGAGGGCAACACAGGTCACACTGCACCCCAACTACACACACGGGTACGTTGTTATGCTAAAAATGTCACTACCATGTTAGATTGGATTTCTGTCAGTTGGTTACTTAAAGCCTGACACCATATTTTATAATGTGTTTTTAATGATTTACACTTGCAGTCATATGTGACCTTGATATTGGTAATCTATTATATAGTCATACACTTTTTTTTCACTTTTAAAGCCCTGTGTTGTCCAATCTACCGCTGGCTACAACACCTGCTTCTATAACTGCACCAAAACCTGGACCAGTACCATACAGCGCACAGATGGTAGAGAATGAGAAGTTAAATGAATGGTCTTTTTGCTTTGCGTCTAACCTCCTTGGTACTAATAGGGTGGCTGTCTATATATTTTCACACATCACTATTTGCACCCAATATGTAATGCAATTATTGAATAAGTGATATATTGCCTGATAGAACTGCCATTAGACTTGGCTTTGTAAGGTAAGAACTATATGATATCTGTTAGGACTTGTCTTAGCTTGCAGGAAGTGAGTCTTTGTCTCAAACTAATCTTCATATATGATTTGGGATGGCTTAATACTCTGTTTATGTCTCACTTTCCTGTCAGCTTGTCACACAACAGCCCCTGGGGTCCACCCTGAGAATGTCAACACTGATGACATCAGAGGACATCCTGGCAGCAGCAATTAGGTCCTCTACCCTCTGTTGGTTAGATAAGTCTGGGAACCTCTGATCTTAACTTCTGTATCTCCTCATTAGTCCTTTCACTAACTTATTTTTCATATTTTCTCATTATAATTTAAAAAAAAAAAAATGTATTGGTGTTTCTATATGGTGTTGATTGTTTCTATATCATATATTTATCTCTAATGTGTCACAATTGTGGTCAAGATTGCTTTACTGTTGTATTCCTCTTAGGGTGTCCATAACGGGCTTTCCAGTATCATGTCCTTATATAGGCACAATTCGCCCTGCCCTTATATAGGCATACAATCCCAGCCCTTATTTAGGCATTAAACCGTGCACTCCAAATACAGGTATGGTCTCCGACATCCGTCCACCCTAACGTCACAATGAGTTCATGAAGAACAGACCCTTAGGCTGCGGGAGTTTCCCTAGCCCAGGACTATTGATTTCTTCAAGGACTCATATATTATGTATGAACCATTATTCCTTAGGGGTTCATTCATGACGTCTTTCGCTGTCCGACTCACGTCAATACTAACATTCTTAGGTACTCTCAGGTATAAATATACCTTCCCTAGCCCTTGTAAACTAGAGGAGACCTTAACTTCAGAGGAGCCCATTTCCCGGCCTGACGCACTGAGAAGACGCTGTCATCCCTGCACGCAGAGAGTCCAGCTTCCAGTGATCTGACTTCCCTTGCAGGGCGTTGGAGTTCGAGTCTGGCAAAGAGATTCCTACCTCTCTCATTCTTTAGGTATGGAGCTGACAAGAACCTAGAGGGACTCTTGGCATACTAGGCTTAACATACTCTTAGTATACCATAGTAAGGAATACTTCACCTACTTCATACCTCTCCCTACACCTAGGTTAGGTTAGGTACATTGGGGTAGAACTACCTTAGAAACGCATCGTATGAGTACTCGCATTTTTAGTCTGTGTTATTTATGTAAAGGCATATGTACTAAAAGATAATGCTATCGCAGTATTATTTATTTCTACTGCTCACACTGTACATTATTTATCTCGCATACTGTCTTGTGATCGTAACAGCACATTTTACTTACATCAGAAACAAGACTGTTCAATAAATCTTTTATTGAAATGCCCGTCTGTTCTTTCTGTGTAACTTGGAGAAAACTAAGCATGCACGATTGAGCTGAGTGAAATAGTTATCTATTGTTTCCACGACTCTGGGACACGTTCTGATTCTAAAGGGAAACAAAGTGGTCATGTTTTGCGGCTGCCAGAAACTACTCCCTTCTTGTTTGTCAAGGAGTTTCTAGTGGCCTCTGAGCTAGCTGGCACAAGTAATTAAGTTTAATATACTCGATAGGGACATACTGACCTTAGTCCTATGTCAAACCTATAGGATATATTATTCCAATGCGCAGAGCCTATTAGGGAAATAGGAGCTACACTACATGGCGCCCAACGGTTTGGTAAGGCGGTAATTCAACGTTAGATACTGAGTAACTCAGCCGTGCTTTTTTCTCTCAGAGACCCCTACCCATATACTCCAAAAGACGTCAGGAGTGGGCAGGGTTAAGCATCCACCACGGCTATATAAGGAAACACCCTATATATTAGCTGTTTGGTTTGCTCAACGTTGAAGGATACAGTGTTCCAAAATATTGTGCACCTTATCTTTGTTTCCTTGAAACTTGTTCTACATTTTTCAAAAAACAAAATGCCTGACTCCGACATTAAAGCCGGAATCGGTGGAGCTGCGGCTGATCCAGCCCAAGCAGCAGTTTTTAACATTACAGGTTTAAATGAAACCGAGGAGGGTGTTATAGACATCCCTCAAAACTTAAGAAGAGCCATCACTCTAAAACTTATAAAACATGGCCTACCACCAAGAGGAGGTAGAGCAGTTTTCGTGATAGAGGCACATGAATCCTTTCAGACAGAGGTATTCTATTCATGGGTAATATTTCCTGAATCCAATTCAGTAACACACGTTTCACTTCTACAAAGAAGATGATCCACCAGAGGAATACATTCCTTTCGAGGATATTGAAATTCCATTAACATACCAGGAGCATCAGCTCTGGTTTAAAGGCGCCCTAAAACATCACAAAAACATTACCAGGCTCGGTCCAAAAGGTAGACCAGGAGCAACATGGCCGATTCTAGCCGGCTACACACCTCATCCTAACATTGAAGAGATGTCAGACGAGGAATTACTTACTCAACTCACAGAGTTAATACAAATTTACAGACAATTGGTCCAATATGTCATGCGGACTTTTACAGTCCAGCAACCATTAACAATTCCAAATCCAACTCCCCAACAGGGGAATACACTAAAAATTACACCACAGACTCTATACGCAGTCATGGGTAAAATGCCCACAAAACGTGAGCAAATTCCGTTCTGGATAGCTCAAAAAATTACTCAAATCGAAGCAGTATTTCCAAATACTAGCCCGTATGAGAAACACAGAATACTAACAATCAGTTTACCAATGGGGATCACACCACAACTGGAAGACTGCACCACTTGGGGCTCAGTCTTTGCTGCCATCTATACTAAAACACATGGAATTCCGTCAATTGCGGTAATACCTGATGTCCTGAAACAAATTCAAAATGAATACGGGGCAGAGCCTGCTCTAAATTTAGGTATGAAGTTACTGAAAAATTTCGACCAGGTCTCAACAATAATATTATCTAATATTAAAGGAGAGGCAGCAGCAGTTGCGATCCGCCAAAAATTAAGGGAATTTGATGTTACAGAACATCAAACTGAGCTACCCAGAATAATTGAACAATCTTATGCAGAATTAGGCAGAGATAGTTTGGGTGGAAGACCAGTGAAGCCGAAGCTATCTGAAAGCCTGAGAAGGACTCAATTAAACAAACTCCTACATCTTCTAAAAAGAAGTGGGAGTCTACTAAACAAAAATCAAACGAGAAACGTTCTCAATCCTGAGGTAGGTCTCCTCAAAAGGAGCCCTCTGAAAGGAGGTATAACCTCAGGAATAGGGATAATTTGAGAAAGCGTGATAGGTATCAAGATACTGATACACGTTCCTCTCGTCCCTTTCAGATCTCATCACAGACTTCGGAAAGAAGAGGACGATCGGAACATAGAGAAGAACGCGTGAAAACGAAAGACGACAAACACACTCCAACAACTAAAGCAAAACCTCAATTCTCCAAAAAGAAAGTAGCAGGTCTAAAGATCAGACATGCCGAGAATACTGAGAACACAACTCAAGAACGGAGAATGGGCTCAGACAATGCTGGACAGTGCAGCAGAAGTCACAATAGTTCGCCAGAACCTGAAGGAACTTCTGGAGATAGTGGACTTGAATGAGTACATTAAAGTAGAGACTGTAGTCACCAGGGTTAGTACTCCACAAAAGTTATATGAAATAACACTCCGGATGGAGGGAGACAAACCTAGACAGGTGAAAGCACTTTTTTGGGAAAGACTATCAAAGGGCTATGACATACTTCTAGCAGAAAAGGACTGGCCACCACAATTTGTCAGGGAGTGCCCACATGGCGAGGACATTATTATGCCTGCCTTCTCCAACCATATTCCAATTCACCTAAAATACACATATGCCAGGAAATGGGCAGTAGCCCAGGCCCCAGCATTATATAAAAATCATGTAGGATGGGATGAGGACTCACCTCACCATAAAATACATCTGAAACATGAACCAACTGCACAACAGCAGTACCCAATAAAGCAAGAAGCTAAAAAACAGGTCAGGGAGATCTTAGATCAACTTGAATACCAAGGGGTGATTGAAACATGCACCTCCTCAATGAACAATCCTTTGTTTCCTGTCTCCAAACCAGACAATACATATCGTCTAGTTTTGGACTACAGACACCTAAACACTTGTTCTAAAACTTTTGCAGTGCAAAATGCACATAGCACAGCATTAATGAATAACATTGTGCGTAAAAAATATAAAACAACATTAGACATCTCAAATGGTTTCTTTTGTCAAAACATAGCACCTGAAAGCAGGTACTTAACAGCATTCTCCATAATGGGGACCCAGCGTCACTTTTGTCGACTCCCAAAGGGTTCAAGAACAGCCCAGGTTTATTCTCAGCGAGGGTAACGGAGTTACTACAAATTTATGACAATGAGGCATTGTCCTATGTCGATGACATTTATCTGACAGACGATGACCTGGACAAACACTTGAACAGGGTGAGCACCATTATATTGGGTAAGTCCAGAATTGCCCATCTCAATGTCCTATTTCTAGGATATGAGCTTTCAAGTGAAGGCAAGAGCTTGGCAGCTAACTTTTTAGAAAAGTGTGCGCTGCTCCAACCTCCAAAAACGCTAAAAAACTTACAATCCATCCTGGGTTTCCTAAATTTTGGAAGAACATACATTCTAAATTACGCAGAAAGGGTTAAACCTCTCTACGCATTAATCAAACCTGATTTTTCGATCAGAAACTGGACACAGGAACACACAGAAATCTTGCGTTCACTACAGGCTAACATGTTAGCAACAAATCACTTACAAACACGCGTAAGTCAACGCAATTTGGTGATCCGAATAATTTCGAGTCAATGCGGATTCACCTACTTAACCTTCAATGAGGGTGAGAAAATACCAATAGCATACAAATCTCATTTGTACACACAGGCGGAAATGCGCTTCAGTTCAACTGAAAAGATTCTAACAGCAGTTCAAACCGCTGTAGCAAAAGAAAGAGCCTTAGCCCAAGGGAAACGCATTATTGTCGTAACCCCGGTACCAGCTTTAGAAGCGGTCACAAAAGCAAGCATTCCAAATGCTAAAGCATTACATCCAAGATGGATACAATGGGTTAATTCTCTTGCTGCAACAGATGTTGAATATGTTTTTGATCCAGATTTAAAAACACAAGCATTCCTGCAATATGAACATGAATGTCCTCTGCCTACTGAAATTCTGCCTCTCGATCAGTACGAATTCATAATTTACACTGACGGATCCGCACAACCCACAATAGGGAGTAAGCAAGCTTACAGTGCAGCGTGTGCAATCGTTAAAGGTCGCATGCGAAATGGCATCTTCAGACCTATGGTCACAAAACCTCAGTCTCTAGGAGATTGTACAGCTCAGCGAGCTGAACTACAAGCATTCAAACTGGCACTTGAAAGTACAGATCGAGAATTCCCCACACTAATAGTGTGCGATTCCTTTTACTGTGTTCAGTCGTATAATGACTATATACAAAACTGGCTTGAAAATGGTTTCAAAGATGCGAAAGGTGGCACAATAAAGCACAAAATGCTTTGGGAACAAGTAGTTCAGTTGAAAAACGAACTACCAAAGGCTCACGTGATCCACACACTGAGTCATCAACGTGATGGCGTTCACGTTGCAGGGAATTCATTGGCTGATGAAGCCGCAAAGGGGCTGTGTAGACGGCTTCCGGAGCTGCGATCACTCGTTCAAAAACAAAAATAGACGGTGAGATAATGTTGGCTGTCAATGCTTCAAGCAAAGGCAGCAGTGCAGCGTTACCAAAAAGTTTCCACTTAAGTACTCTTATGTAATTGATGTGAACAACGTTCCTTTTGCTCGAATCCCTGGAGTGGGGGATAGGGTAATCCCAAACATGGAACGTAGAGCAGCCTTGATTTATGAAACACATTTGGGGGAAGGTCTGTCACATCAAGGGATCTCTAAAACAATTTTGACGTTAAAAGAGATGTACTGGTGGCCTGGAATGAATACAGAAATTCACATATTCATCAACAACTGCTTAGACTGTAAATTACAGCGAGAGAGCCACCAGACACCATGCTGCGAATGCGGTAACCCAGTACAGACACCATTGTTAGACAGCATTAGACTATCTACGCACCTGCGTCCTACTGGACAAAGGCATTCCCACAAATACTGAATTTAGGTTCCTATGGTTATGGCCTCAGCGCTCAGCTGACGCTCGAACTGTTATAAAAGATTTGCGAGTCTTTATCGGCACATACGCAATAGGCACGCTACATTCTGACCAGGGTCCTGCGTTTAGCTCTCGGGCTTACAAAGAAGCCATGGCCAGTCTGGGCGTTGCATTGCGGTACTCCTCTCCATTCCATGCTGAGGGAAATTCGGTTGTGGAAAGGAAAAACCGGGACATAAAGCAGTCTATAACAGCTAGGGTATTAGGTTCGGGTGATGGGTGGGTCAAACACCTTAGTGTGGTCCAACGCTCATTGAATAATCTGCCAAGAAGTTCTCTAGGGGGGGTCACTCCATATGAGGTCCTATTTGGGACAAGAATGTGGGTACCAGACCTTGAACACGTAGGCACAGTGGTGGAAAATAAACCGTTTGATATCAAAGATCGTTTGGCCGTTTTACAGGAACTCAATGAGTTAAGAACGAAACAAAGCAACGTATTCCTACAGCCAACCACCACTGGGGGAAAATCGGCGGTCCCAGCAAGGCCTGTCTGGATTCCAAAAGTTGGGGATCTAGTCAGAGAAAAAATTGCGGACAAGAAGGAATTTGGACCTTTTTACAGACAACCAGTACCTGTCCTAGCAGTTCAAGGAACAAGAACAGTACTTCTGCCGCCCCTTGCTGGAAGAAAGGAGAAAAGATTTGTGTCCATCGACCTCATCAAACCACAATATGTGGCCAATACTAAATAGTAGGCCTCGTGGACTCCGACCTAGTAGCAGACGCACTCCTCTCGCTACTATCCAAGAGGTTCAGACTGAAAGACTGATAACCATCGAGAATTCAGCAGTAACAGATGGAGGACTAAGCAACAATGCTATGGAACTCATCCCTCTTGAACACCAAGTAACAGTTCGTCCAAATACACCTGTCTACATCAATGTGGCAAGTGATGAACTGGTTCCAGTGATTTCTACAAATCCTGATGCAATTCCAACAATTGATAGAACTGCTTCTGGCTATTTCATTAACTTTGATACGTTCTCAGAAGATCCGAGTGAACCTGAAACGACGCCAGCATCATTCAAATTCAAGCAGCAAGTACAAGACTTTATTCACTTTCTGAAAAAGACTTATTTGGTTTCTCCATGGATTGAACTCTGGATTATATCTGGACTTTTTGTTTTCCTGCTCTGGCTAGCTTTGGTTACAACTGTGAGCGCGCTTATAAGTGGCAGATACATCCATGTGAACACTGAAGGAAAAGGCGTGAACGTACTTTTGAAACCTCATAAATCTTCCCATCGTGAAGCAAGAGACTTGTCATCAGTGAACATCACAGCTGTTCCTATACAGGATGGTATAGTGTGGGACAAAACAGATTTTGATATCTTCGGTCCGACGGAACAATTGAACATTCCACATTTGTTTAAAATTTCACTAAGTGATCTAATTTCGTCCAGTACCTATTCTGATGATTGGGACTTTGAGACTGTTAATGACATAATGTATGACCTAGAAAAATCTGCTGCATTTTCTAAAAATGAATATTTAGAGGGTTCATCAGACTATGAACAACTGTATTGTTATAACCACTATGGTCATCATTATTTGCATAAATCTGCATATCCAAGAAATGTGTTTGTTTAACCAATGGGAACATTGTCCTACACCACCTAAAGGTAGTTCAAAAACATTTGCTAGTAAATTTCCATATTTTTCAGGTTACAATACATCTGATCCAGAAATGTTTTACTATAAAAATGTAAACAAGACAGGGCTGAAAATTATGTTAACAAATACAAAACAGATTTATTCTGCATTATTTAATGCCCAACTGTCTAGACAGGGTTTCGACTTTTGGAAAGACACAATAGACACAAAAACTGTGTGGGGTACTAAAGATTGGCAAGTGCAGGGGATAGAAGCTTTATTTAGAGCCTGAATCATCCCTGAACAAATAATGTTTTTGAATGAAACCATCCAACAAACATCTTGTCTTGGATTAGCCAAGATCAAAGAGATGAACACACCTTCTGTACCAGCACCTGCAAGTGATAACGATACACAGGCAGTGGTGACGGTTGACAATATACTACAACTCAACAGATCTAATCCTGATTGGAAAAAATGGTTGATCTGGCCCACAGACAGGAAAGATTCCTGAATAAAACTCAGGGCTTTACTATTAATAGGCCAGACCCAAGATACGTCCAAAGACAACATCCGGGGGTAGTAACAACATACAGTGTAGGAAAATTATGCCTCGATTGGCTGCATAAGTCTACACTACAGGATGTGAAACAACACTTAACCTTACTTAAAAAGGACGCAGACCTTAGGGAATTCTTGCTTGGACCAAGAAAACCGCGTCAAAAACGTTTCATATATGCCGGCATTTATGCTGCCTATAATGAAGCATGGAAAGTATCACAGATGGAGGCTGCAGAACGAATACGTGAACTTGATCGTATTAATTTAGAGAAAACACTCTCTGTGGTCGACAACGGGTTAACAACTTTGTCCTCCAGAATATATTCATTGGATGGCATTGTATCCTCTGCTATCGACATACTAGAACAAGATTTGGCGATGTTACAACAAGGCCAGTCTCAATTACGTTCTATTATGTTACTAAGCTGGACGCTGCAATCTTTACGAGCAGGCTATGTGCCTTGGCGTTTTATCAACACAACGGCTCTGTTTGCAGAATACAATCTCACTGATAAACAGATCGAATTGGCACAAAGAGGAGCAAGGTATACAGTGCTGAGCATTGAAAAACTGGAAAAGTTACCATTCACAGTGGCAGAAAAACCAGCTACAGAATGGCTTATTCATGGCAAAATCACACTACCTGTGACTACTTTTCAGTTTCAGTATTGCCTCAAACAAATGCAAGCAGGCAAATATGAAAGGTTGGGTAAGGAATACATTAAGACATCTTGGGATTTACCGTATACATATAGATGTTGGAGTGGGGATCGTGAAGTGTTTTTGAGCGGTACAAACTGTAAACGTGCACTAAGCGGTTCGCTTATATGTCAGGACATTTCCTTACACGGGGCTTGTAATGGTTCTGTGGCAAATTTGTCTTGCCATCAGCAGGGTACACCAGCTGCTGTGATTAATCCAACGTTTGGACAACTTTCTAATGGGAGTTACCTCATGTTGAATGATCAAAGTTGCTGTGGCATGTTGCCAGGCATCCCATATCTAGTAACGGTCAACTCCAGGGTCACTTGCTGTATGCAAGTATTGTTTGCCCCAATAGACAGAGTCAGGGAGTCGCCTCTATGGCCTTCGCTGAACGTCTTTTATAAGATTTGATACTTTGAGCAGAATGAAAGCTATGCTTTTACAGCAAACAGTGCCTTTGACCTCGGCCAAAGAAACCTATGATCTACAAGTAGCAAGGACTTCGGCTGAGATACAGACTGTAATACGTACAAACTGCCCTATACATTTCGTAGAAATGATAGGACGTATCTTCAATATGTCTGATACAACCGGAATTGTACATGTATTTAAGAGCATCTGCTCCGGTCTGTTAGCACCTTTCCAAGCAATACTCGGAATCATCCCGAACTTTGCACATTCGGTGTTTGGTGGCATACCATTAATTCTAGCACTTGTTGCCGGAATTCTATTTCTCTTCCTACTATTGCGCTATGGCCAGCCTATTCGCAGACATCACTCCGAGCGAAATGGAGAAAGCTCTCCTTGAACGAAAGTGCCATGAGCAAATAGTACAGCTTTTGGGCATAAATCGTCTACGGAACCTTAATACCACGTGGTTCCTGTCATTCAGACCAATCTGGCAAGATTGCATCTTACCTGTTCTACGATGCCTGCTATGCGGTGTAGAATGCGTGTTGGACACCTGTCTAACATATCCATCGGATACGCCAACGGATATCGATACTCTGCTGGACCAGATAACGGCCCATGCTCTGTGTTGTCCCCAGAGGCTGCCAATCCTGATGTCAGCATTCATTGAGATCTCACAGACACTTCCGGCTGCTGCTGAGGTACGAGAAAGACCTACAGGCACACAGGTAACAATGGACGTGAACATTGCTACTGCGACCAATGCTGACAGCGATGCTTCACATCTCTGTGCAATTAATCTGCTTCACGAGGTGTTCCAACTGACACCAACTACACTGGATGATGTTTTGTCTATAGAAATAGATGATCTCATGTTTACACCAGACCCGTAAACTGACTCTGATTCAGCATACAGTGTTCCAGAGATGCAGTAACAATTTGGCCTTCATTCTACAAAAACTTGGAACTCTACCAAAATTGAACTTTTCGCATTTTTCGAACGAAAATGGCATTTCAATCTGCTTAAAGTAGAACTAGCCTTATAGTACAGACTTGGCGGTACTTCCACGGACACTTAGTCATCTTGTGTGTCTAAAACAGTTCATTAATTTTCATGACATGAAATGACTGATTTTTGAAGAACTTATCGATCATTTTCTGTCACATGTAAATATTACTGCTTCTTTCATTCCAATTGCATTTATTTTCGAACTTTATTCCTGAAATGAAAAGCATTTGCTTCAAATGTACAGTACCTTTTGCATTTTTTACTTTGTTTTTTAATGCTTTTTAAGAAATATTTTTAAATATGCGGTACTCCATTTTATGTTTAGCATTTTAAATGTTTAGCATTTTAGTATTATCGTACACACGAAAGTGGAGTGGGTGTTGTATTCCTCTTAGGGTGTCCATAACGGGCTTTCCAGTATCATGTCCTTATATAGGCACAATTCGCCCTGCCCTTATATAGGCATACAATCCCAGCCCTTATTTAGGCATTAAACCGTGCACTCCAAATACAGGCATGGTCTCCGACATCCGTCCACCCTAACGTCACAACGAGTTCATGAAGAACAGACCCTTAGGCTGCGGGAGTTTCCCTAGCCCAGGACTATTGATTTCTTCAAGGACTCATATATTATGCATGAACCATTATTCCCTTAGGGGTTCATTCATGACGTCTTTCGCTGTCCGACTCACGTCAATACTAACATTCTTAGGTACTCTCAGGTATAAATATACCTTCCCTAGCCCTTGTAAACTAGAGGAGACCTCGACTTCAGAGGAGCCCGTTTCCCGGCCTGACGCACTGAGAAGACGCTGTCATCCCTGCACGCAGAGTCCAGCTTCCAGTGATCCGACTTCCCTTGCGGGGCGTTGGAGTTCGAGTCTGGCAAAGAGATTCCTACCTCTCTCATTCTTCAGGTATGGAGCCGACAAGAACCTAGAGGGACTCTTGGCATACTAGGCTTAACATACTCTTAGTATACCATAGTAAGGAATACTTCACCTACTTCATACCTCTCCCTACACCTAGGTTAGGTTAGGTACATTGGGGTAGAACTAGCTTAGAAACGCATCGTATGAGTACTCGCATTTTTAGTCTGTGTTATTTATGTAAAGGCATATGTACTAAAAGATAATGCTATCGCAGTATTATTTATTTCTACTGCTCACACTGTACATTATTTATCTTGCATACTGTCTTGTGATCGTAACAGCACATTTTACTTACATCAGAAACAAGACTGTTCAATAAATCTTTTATTGAAACGCCCGTCTGTTCTTTCTGTGTAACTTGGAGAAAACTAAGCATGCACGATTGAGCTGAGTGAAATAGTTATCTATTGTTTCCACGACTCTGGGACACGTTCTGATTCTAAAGGGAAACAAAGTGGTCATGTTTTGCGGCTGCCACAAACTACTCCCTTCTTGTTTGTCAAGGAGTTTCTAGTGGCCTCTGAGCTAGCTGGCACAAGTAATTAAGTTTAATATACTCGATAGGGACATACTGACCTTAGTCCTATGTCAAACCTATAGGATATATTTTTCCAATGCGCAGAGCCTATTAGGGAAATAGGAGCTACACTACATTACAGACTGTCAATAATCACTGAACATAATTATTCTGTTTTTAGCAGCTGGATCAGCAGATACCTTGGCAACACCAACTACAAGGACACTGGTTCAGTGGCTGACCTCACGGGGGTCATCCAGTGATCATACATTTATGGTTCAAGCAGGTGAGTTGTCAAGATATAATAATAACACACAAAGACCGTAATTTCATGTTTCTTTTTATTTAAATAGTACTATCTTTATTATATTTGTTTTAAGAACAATGTCAATTAAAATACTGTGTTGAGACAAAACTGTATTTGAGGGACTACAACTGTTTATATCTTCGTCTTGCAGGTGCTGGGACAATGAGCTGGATGATAATGCCGACGGGCAGTCCAATTCACCTCCTCCAAGCAACTCTCTCAGTGGTCAGCATGACTTGCGAATAAGAGGAGGAGGAGCAGGAGTACGTAGGCAAGGAGGAGGACATTGCTGACCACACACACAGCATCTCCGAAAAAGCAGCTTCATAGTTGGACAGCAGTCATACTACAAATTCAGTTCTGATGATTTTCCATCCCCGGCCATTCGCTAAGCAGCCATGGATGCTTATTCTGCCCATGCAAAACTCACCTCCACACAGCCCTCAACTAACGGATACCTCTGTACAATTTATTACATACTCCTCCCATGAAGGTGCATCTCCAGTCTTTTCTCATTCATCGGAGGGAAAGAATCCCGCATTCATCATCATCCTCTTCATCATTGACCAAACAGCACCCCTCTCAGTGATGATCAACCTGCTGGTAATGTCAGATGGCCACGCATGCGGGGAGGGGGACTGGCATGGTCTAAGGCTGCTCTCTGTCAGGATCATGTTTTCAAACAACAGTCTGTGTGGGGGGGGGATATTCATACAATGGGGACTACTCTCCATGGGAGAATATTCCCGCTTAAAGGACTCCCTCAGATGATTGACAGGAAGACCCGTGCCTTGGATAATGTTGAGAAATGTTACCAAGACATGGTAAAGATGCACAGAGAACATCTTACTAGTTTTAGGGAAGAGAGTGCAACACAACATGCCTTGCACATGAAGATGATAGTAATGAAGCTGTCTTATCGCAAATTCTAAAGATAAAGCACCTATGCAGGATTGGGGGTGGAGTTATCCTTAAGAATATATGAGGAAAAATGCCCCTAAGTAGATTAGATTTTGGGTCAGCAAATCAAGCAATATAAAAAATTAAATAAGCCTTATTGAGACATGTATAAGTTAGAAATTGTGAAGGTTTATTAAATAATTAAAGTTTATTACAAAAGCCAAAATATGGTTTGCCTCAAAAATCAGTCAACATTCATAATAAATCATATATATAGAAATAGTACAGGGTTCAATAAAATTGCAGCAGGAGGTCTGGCATAAAATCAAGCCTCCGAGAAAATATCATAATTATTTTAAGTACTAAGCCTGACACAGAAAAGCATGGATCTGCTCTCTTAGCATCAGGACAAGCAACTTTGGCTTACCAAAATGAGCTCTATTTTATAGGAAGATACACAGTAAAGAGCACACAGTCAGCATGAAGTGAGAAAAATGTTAAATAGGTTCAGTGAATCACAATAAAGAACAAAATGCAACAATACCCAACGCCATCCCAAAATGAATAATAATTATTCCCCTTTTTCCCTAATGTCATCAGATGTGACGGTACAAATCAAAAATACAATGACAAACTTATTAAATGAATTGGCCCACTCTGGTCAGATAGGAAGAACCAGCAACATTTGAGGGGCAAAGCTTCCTCTAGAGCTTGCAAAGAACAAAATTTTCATTATAAAAGGGCAAGCAGTTTTATAAAACTTATTACATTCAATAACTCTTTCAGTGCACATTTTGCAGCAGCATGTGGAGTCACTAAGAAATTAAAACATGGTCACGTTTAGAATTCAGGATAAAGTCTGAGCCTAGATTGGCCAAGCTAAGGAAAACATAGTTTTGTAAAATACAGCAACCTCATTTTGGCAGCAAATAATTCATGTCATTAAACAGTCAATATTCATTGGTCATAATCTACTCTAATAGAGAAAATAAGCAAAACATGCTAATATCATTCTTTACGACAAACACATTTTGCAGAGGCACCTCACCCAACACACTACCTGCCTATCTCACTTCTACCACAAACGCCTACACCACCACCAACTGTACCACCTCCACCACCTAAACCTCCACCATCACCAACTCA
This sequence comes from Calotriton arnoldi, assembly GCA_963921515.1. Taxonomy (NCBI): domain Eukaryota; kingdom Metazoa; phylum Chordata; class Amphibia; order Caudata; family Salamandridae; genus Calotriton; species Calotriton arnoldi. Next base: position 2,018,555 of record CAWUFW010000842.1, read on the forward strand.
ACCATGCTCAATACAAGCACACTCTGAAACAATCTCACCACCAGTATTGAATTGAGGGAGAAGAAGGATGGATCCCCCAAAATAACTTTTGTTTTGTGAAATTTCTCAACTAAATCCTTAACACACTCACTGAAAGCCTTTTGGAAAAATAAAATACTGTATACCTTTTTTCTATAAAAAAAACCATGTCTATCTTTCATCTGAGTTCTATTTCTGATGTTGATGTTACCATATAGGAAAGTGATATTTATGTTCTGTTCTTTGTTTGCCTTCAAAGTGTACTGCATTTAAAAATGTCATTATAATATTGAAAGCATCTTCTATATAACAGACCATTTCTTTTGCCTGACATACAATGCATTAATTTTCAAATATTTTATAAATCAAGAAAGACATTAATATTTTACATTTTTTATAGATAATTAAAAAAGATCTTTTGCAAAAATAATATTTTGGGGAACATATAAACTGTGCATAGGAAGGGGCAAAACTGAATCAAATTCAGTCTTATTTCAGAGGGTAAATGCAAACTTGGATGTGGTGTGGGAAAATAATAACAACATGTCATGAAATATCAAGGCAAGAAGTCTATATACAAAGGGAATCAATAAAAAAAAAGTCCATAAAATAAATTCGAAATTTTGTTCAAAAACTCAAAGGTCAGGATCAACACTACTGCCCTAAACTAGAATAAAGTAATTCCCCTTAGCCAGGGGGAGTGTCAGAGTGAAGTTCCTGACTTGGGGGCAAAAGTTCCTGGTCATCCTCAGTCTCACCTGTCATTACAACAATGGTAAATTACTTCTCCTGTGCAGATGCTACATGGCTGGCCGTGGCAGGCCTAGACACCCCACGGGAAGAAGGAAACAAGGGGGGCAGGGATGAATGACTAACTATGAGACAGAACAACAGAGATGCAGTGGACTGGGAAGGCAGATGCGCTATTAGATCTGCTATCAAGGAGTCATGAGGCCACATTAATTTTGGAGCTGTTCAGTGACAGCCTTTCGGGGTATCGGGACATATCCAACTAAGTCGTCCTGGATATCAAAGGAGATCACTCCCTGAACCTCTGCGATTTGCCTCAGGACACCCTTGAGAGTAGCCAAGGACACATAACATGGGGGAAAGGAGTGGTTTAGACAATATGGTTATGGGGTGTCATGCACTAAAGTATCTCTCAACTACTGGAGTTGTACTGTGTAGACCTGTGGAGGAAATGATGCCTGTGTAGGGGGTACATCTGCAGGCCCTGATGGTATGGGGGCCTCTGCAGTTAAGGAGGGGTGGTTACAGGTCCAGATGGTGGTGATGCCTGCTCTTTGGGCACCACTGTTTGTTCTTGGTCAAGCCCTGGAAGAACCCCAATATCTGCCTCTATATGGCTGGTGGTGTCCACACCCTTGTCTTTCAGTCAAGGGTCTTCTTCTTTGATCCAGGTTCGGCTCCGATGATCTTTGGCCAGCCCATCTACTGAAAAGGAAAGTGAAATACAGAAATTTTGAATCTTTATGTTCAATACTGCATATAAATTGCAATTTACTTTAAAGGGATATTATATCCATAAATACAAGAACTGACATCATGCAGTCTTTACCAAACGTTTAGCAACCCACTGTTTCTATACTCATTTTTATGAACTTCTAACTAGGAAGAAATATTTCTTGCACACATCTTTGAGTATGTATGTTTTAAAGGATCAATGTACTATGTGAGAGCTTGTTCTTAAGTGTTGTTAATGTAAAGTGTTTGAATGTAATAGAAAATGAAGTGGTAAGTTATTTAACTACAGAATGGCATGTTTGTTGATGACATTATGTAAATTAAACAAAGTTGTCTCAAAATGCTTTTTATGGATGTGTGGTAGTCCACCATTCATCATTGACAAGAGACTGTACAACCACATAAAGGCAGAAACCAAGCTGGCAGATCATGAAAAAACATGAGTTAACTAGTTGATCCTGAACAAGTATAGCCTGACCCCTATTCTGTACCCTAACCACGGTAACTGGATGTGGGTGTAAATCAGGGTCAAGATCTATATTTAAGCCCTGTCGCATAGCAATATTTTCCAACATGCAACAGGCTACAACAATCTCTCACTTTTTTTTTTTAACACATATTTTATTAAGTTCACGGGTATGCAAGCAGTTTATACATTCCTGTATGACTTTTAAAGCATTTTACATAACCAGTGTAAATTGACACTTATATTTCCATACAGATATAGTAATCATACAATCAATAGTATCGTATTTTGCTCTCAGCTAAGACAGATATGCACCTACAAACCAGTTTTTATGGTACAGTATACAGGGCTATATCTTTAATAAACTTTTTACCCTCCCCGAAAACAAAACCCCGTTAATCCCTCCCTCAATACATCCCACCCAATAAACTTTCCCATAAACTTTGCCGCAGTAATCCAATCATCCCCGCTCAGGCAAGTTGCCCTTCGGGGTAAACATTCCGATACTGGAGGAGAGGACAAGGGAAGGGGATGGGGGGGGACAGGGGGAGGAGAGAAAGAGGAAGAGGGAAAGAAGGGGACAAACACATATGTCCAAGTCATAATACAGTTGAGAATCAGGCACTGTCTGTGTTAGAAATGGGATCTCTAGTTGGCAAGGGCTTGCACCTTTGTCCAAGTAGGGACCCTTCTTCCTAGTCAGGGTAAGGGTTGTTACACTCGTGAAGTAACCCCTGCTCACCCTCGTGGTAGCTTGGCACGAGCAGTCAGGCTTAATTCAGAGGCAGTGTGTAAAGCATTTGCACATAACCAACAGTAATACAGTGTAAGCACTACAAACGGACACCACACCAGTTTAGAAAAATAACCAATATTTTATATACTCAAGACAAGACCAATTACGACAAAAATCCACAATACTATACTTTACGAATGAATACTTGATACGTTAACTTCTTCTTTGCAGGAATAGCACAAAAGCAAAGTTCGTACGAGTCGGTAGCTCCGTCCGAGCCTACCGTGATGCTGAGAACCACAGAGTCTAACAGTTCCAGCCGACCGCGTCGATACGGGCCAGCAGAGTCGTGAACAGACTCGGTCACAGTACCTTTTCTCGTTGTGGCTGGTACGGAGTGTACGAGCCGGTCGGCGTTCGTCGCGGTTGCGGTGCAAGACGGAGCGATGCAAGGTGCGGTGTCCCTCGATGCGGTGCAGGCAGCGGCTCGATGAGCGTCGGGCAGACGGAGTCGGTGAGTCCAAGGCGTGCGATGCAGGGCGAGACGATGCTCGATGCGGTGCTGACAGGTTGCGATGCAGGCGACCTAGCCGGAGTGCGGGAGCTGGCGTCGGACGGCGGTGCGAGTCGGAGCGGTGCGTCGCAGACGTGCGAGCGGTGCCCCAAATGCGGTGCGGTCTCGACTCTTGAGCCAGTTGCAGCGACAGTGTCGGTCTGGTCCGGCTGGCCCAGTGAAGCGATGCGATGCGAACTGCGGTGCCCACAGGTCACGGTGCAAGCAGCGGCTCGATGTTGGCGGCGTCGGACGTCGCCCACGGTGAGACCAGGGTTGCGATGCGAAGCGGGCGATGCGGTCTGCGGTGCAAACAGGTCACCGGCCAGGGATGGATTCGGTTGACGGGGTCGGTTGCGGTTCCCTTCCTCTGTGGCAACTGAAACAGCGTTCCAGAAGCGGTACCCAGAGGCTTGTGAAGTCTTTGTAGTCCCTGAGACTTCTTAACAGGAGGCCAGCTCGGTTCCTGGCCCTTGGAGATACTCAGCACAAGTTCGTAGAAAGTTCAGTCCAGTCCTTTCACTGCCCAAGACAGAAGCAGCAACTGCAGGCCAACCCAACAAAGCAACAACACAGCAAAGGGGCAGTACTCCTCCTGGCAGCTCTTCCAGCTCTTCGTCTTGGCAGGTTCCTTGATTCCAGCGAGATCTAAATTCATGGGGTCAGGGCCCCAATATTTATATCCCAAATTCCTTTGTTCTCTGAAGGCAGAGAGGCCTTCGCCTAGTCCAAACCAGTTCTGGAGCACTTTGTTGACAAGTCTCCGTCCCTTCTTTCAGTGAGTAGGCCAGGGACATCAGACGCACCACAGGAAGTGGAGCCAGCATTGTGGAGGGAAGGCACTGTCCTATTCAGGGCCCAGGTGCGACCCCTCCCACCCATCTACAGGTCGATCTGGCTATTCAGCCCTGCGCTGACTCACCCTGTCTCCTGGCATCCCCCAGCCCCTGTCACTCACATTCCAGACACGGAATACACAATCTCGCAGAGGCAGGCTTGGATGGTTAGACAAGAAAATACCTACTTTCTAAAAGTGGTATTTTCAAACACAGAATGTTAAAACCAACCTTACTAAAAGCTGCATTTTATCATTCTGAGTCCAGGCATACTAAACTCGAATTTCTACCATGTTCCCGGGGTCAGTTAGGATTATAAGCTGTAATAATCAAAACTGCCCGTTCTGGCCTAGGGGAACAGGTAGCCTTGCAATAGTGAAAAACGAACTAGGCTGTAATTCACTATCAGGACATGCCGCACACACCCGGGCATGTCCTACCTTTCGCGTACAACGCACCCTGCCCACAGGGGTACCTTGGGCCTACCTTAGGGGTGACTAACATGTAGCAAAGGGAAGGTTTAGGGACTTGCAAGTGTGTGCACTTGCCAAGTCGACATGGCAGCCTCAGGCTGCGCACAGGCTCTGCGATGGCAGGCCCGAGTTACACTTTACGGGCTGTTTGCGTGGGTGGCACAATCCAGTGCTGCAGCCCACCAACAGCATTTGGTCTATAGGCCCTGGCACTCGCAGTGCACTTTACAAGGGACTGACACATAAACCAAATAGGCCAATCATGGAAACACCAATCCATAACACATCTTATACAGGAGCACTTGCACTTTCCCACTGGACCGCAGTGAGGAAAGTGCGCAGAATCATTACACCAGCAAAAACAGAGTCAAAACCGGGAGGTCAGAAAGCAAAAAGTCAGGGGAAACACGCCAAAAGATGCCAAGTCTAACACATGTCCCCTCCAGCTGAAAGTAGGGAGAACTACCCAACCCCATTGGAGTTCTCTTCACTAAGGCGGAAGAACCTGGACAGACCATCTGCGTTGGCGTGTTCTGTACCAGGACGGTGCTCCACCGTAAAGTCCATTCCCTGTAGGGAGATGGACCACCTCAGCAGTTTTGGATTCTCACCCTCATTTGCATCAACCATCTGAGGGGCCTGTGGTCTGTCTGAACCCGGAAGTGAGTCCCAAACAGGTATGGTCTCAACTTCTTCAGCGCCCAGACCACAGCAAAAGCTTCCCTTTCTATGGCACTCCACCTCTGTTCCCTGGGAAGTAGTCTCCTGCTAAGGAAGACTACAGGCTGATCCAGGCCCTCTTCGTTCAGTTGTGAGAGCACCGCTCCCACACCATGCTCTGAAGCGTCAGTCTGCACGACAAATTCCTTGGAGAAGTCAGGTGCCTTGAGCACGGGCGCCGTGCACATGGCTGCCTTCAGGGCATCAAAAGCTTTCTGGCAGGACTCAGTCCAGATCACTTTCCTGGGCTGCCTCTTAGAGGTCAGCTCTGTTAAGGGGGCAACGATGGTGCCATAGCCCTTAACAAATCTCCTATAATAGCCGGTGAGACCTAAGAAGGCTCTCACCTCTGTCTGGGTCTTGGGGGCTCCCAAGCCAGAATGGTGTCAATCTTGGGTTGTAGGGGCGCCACCCGGCCGCTTCCTACCTGGTGTCCCAAGTACACCACAGAACCCTGCCCGATCTGGCACTTACTGGCCTTGATCGTGAGGCCTGCACCTTGCAGAGCCCTCAACACTTTCTCAAGGTGCTGTAAATGTTCTTCCCAGCTGGAACTGAACACAGCAATGTCATCCAGGTAGGCGGCACTGAAATCCTCCAGCCCGGCCAACACCTGATTGACCAACCTCTGAAAGGTGGCAGGGGCATTCTTCAACCCAAAGGGCATCACCCGGAATTGGTAATGACCTTCTGGGGTTGAGAATGCTGATCTCTCCTTGGCCCCATCGGTTAAGGCAATCTGCCAGTACCCAGACGTTAAATCAAACGTGCTGAGGAACCGGGCAGCTCCCAACCGATCAATGAGCTCATCAGCTCTGGGGATGGGGTGCGCGTCAGTCCTGGTGACGGCATTGAGCCCACGGTAGTCCACACAAAACCGGAGTTCTGGAGTGGCACCGGGCGCCGCAGCCTTTGGGACCAATACCACTGGGCTGGCCCAAGGACTGTGGGAGGGCTCAATCACCCCTAACGCCAACATCTTAGAGACCTCCTCCTTGATGCTGGCTCTGACCCGGTCAGTCAACCTGTAAATCTTGTGCTTCACAGGATGGCTGTCACCGGTGTCCACGTCATGGGTACACCAGTGAGTAACACCGGGGGTCAGAGAGAACAGCGGGGCGAACTGTCCCAACAACTGGCGACAGCCCCCTGCTGCTCCTGAGTCAGAGTAGGGGAGAGGATCACACCCTCTACTGACCCATCATGCTCCTTGGTAGACAGGAGGTCAGGGAGAGGCTCGCTCTCCTCTTCCACCCCATCATCTGTCGCCAAGAGCATACTCACTCGGACCTCTCGAAGTGGGGCTTGAGGCGGTTCACGTGAAGGACCCTCAAAGGGTTCCTTGGAGCCTGCAAATCCACCAGGTAGGTGACGTCACTTTTGCGCTCCTTTACCTCATATGGCCCAGTCCACTTGTCCTGCAAGGCACAAGGTGCTACTGGGGCCATGACCCACACTTTTTGTCCAGGTTGAAATTCGACCAGAGTGGCGTTCTGGTCATACCATCTCTTCATTTCTTCCTGGCTTGCTTCTAGGTTCGCCTGAGCGAGTTTCCTGAAGCGGGCAGTTTGGTTTCTAAAGGCCAGCATGTAGCTAAATACATCCTGGGGAGTTTTCCTGGGAGCTGCCTCCCAGCCTTCCTTAACCAAACTCAGAGGTCCTCTGACAGGGTGGCCATACAGGAGCTCAAAGGGGCTGTACCCAAGAGACTTCTGAGGCACCTCCCTGTATGCAAAGAGTAGGCATGGCAAGAGGACGTCCCACTTACGCCTCATGGGTTCTGTTAGACCCTTGATCATGCCTTTCAAGGTCTGGTTGAATCTCTCCACCAGACCGTTTCCTTGTGGGTGATAAGGAGTGGTGAACTTGTAGGTTACCCCACACTCCTTCCACAGGGATGTCATATACTTCGATATGAAATTGGTCCCCCTATCAGAAACCACCTCTCTGGGGAATCCCACACGGGAAAAGATCCCCATTAACGCCCGGCCCACCACTGGCGCCGTCGTTGTCCTGAGAGGATTGCCTCCGGGTACCGGGTGGCATGGTCCACCAAGACCAGGATGTACCTGTTGCCCATGGCTGTCTTGGGATCCAGTGGCCCCACAATATCCATCCCTACCCTTTCAAAGGGTGTTCCAACAACCGGAAAAGGTTGGAGAGGAGCTTTGACCTTCCTCCCACTCTTACCACTTGCCTGGCAAGTTTGGCAAGACCTGCAGTGTGCATCTGACTGCCTTCGCATTTGGGGCCAAAGAAGTGGGTGACAAGCCTGTCAAAGGTCTTGTCCTGCCCCAAATGTCCTGCCAAAGGTACGTCATGAGCCAGACCCAGTAGGAAGGTCCTGAAGCGCTGGGGTACCACCAGCACACGGGCTGACCCAGGCTCAGCAACCTTAGGCTCACTGTATAGGAGACCACTCTCCCAGTAGATCAGATGTGACCCGGACTGATTACCAGCTGCCTGGTCTGCAGCCTGCCGCCGCAGACCCTCCAGAGTAGGGCACTCGTTCTGCTCCCTGCAGAACTCCTCCCTGGTGGGACCCCCTTCTTGCTGCCAATGGGTCAGCTCAGAGATGTCTCCCAGTTCGGCTACTTGCTCCCCTGTAGGCACCGGGGCGTCCCCCTCGAGGTCCGCCTCCTCCCGGTCCGTGGGAACTTCGGGGGCCGGTTTCCCGCGCCCCTGCCCTTCCTCTTGGCAGGGACTTGGGCCACTGTTTCAGGCTCCAAGTCCTTTTGATCACCCTCTCTGGCTGCCATTGACCGAGTAGACACGCATGCCCACTCTGGCAACCCAAGCATCTCCAAGTGGGACCTGAGCTCAACCTCCTTCCATGAGGACTGCTCCAGGTCGTTTCCTAGCAGACAATCTACAGGCATGGTAGGGCTCACAACCACCCTTAAGGGACCTGAGACCCCCCCCATTCAAAGGGAACCTGCGCCACCATACATTGGCGCTCTGAGTTGTCGACAGCAACTACTTGGTGGAATGCTCCTGGGACTACTTGCTTCTCAGACACCAGGTGACACCGGACTGAGGTCACACTGGCTCCAGTATCTCTGAGAGCCTCTACCCTGTTCCCATTAATGGTCACCCAGGTGCTATATTTCTTTGTGTTAGGGGGCACCTGGTTTCCTGGGACCATCTCACTGTCCCCGAGTGAGACAAGGGTCATTTCTGCGGGATCCCCACCCTCCTGTGGGCACCCCTCCTCCCCAAGCGCTACACTAGCCAACACTTTGGACTGTCCACCGGTGGGTGGCTGTGTCCCCTTCGGGCACTTGGGGTCCCCCTTAAAGTGACCTACCTGGTCACATGCATAACACTTGCGGGGCCGGTCTCAACAGGCTTCCCTGTAGAGACCCCTTTCTTCTTATCACCGGGGGCTGGGAACCTTTACCCTGGGTACTAGTTTGGGGCCCTTTAGAGAACTCCTGTGCTTTACCCTTGTCCCCCCCACCTTTCTGCTGGGGACCCTGCCCACCTTTGGCTGAGTCTCCCCAAACGCTTTCTTGTGGACCCTGGTACTCACCCAGCGGTCCGCTTCCATAGCAAGCTTCCTGGGGTCAGTTAGCTTACTATCAACTAGGTGCTGGCGCAGATCTGCAAAACATAGACTAGACAAGTGCTCCCATGCAATCAAGTTGTAGAGCCCCTGAAAATCTGTTACACTACTGCCCTTCACCCAACCATCCAGAGACCTGCAGAACACATCCACACATTCCAACCAAGTGTTGACATCAGACTTCTTACTGGACCTGAACTGATCCCTGTACTTTTCAGGAGTAAGACCATACTTCGTGAGAAGGGCATCCTTCATGTCAGCATAGGTGAGGTGATACCCCTTACCCAAAGCTATCAGAGCATCCCTTGCTTCTTCCGGGAAAAGTGGCCACAATCCTGCTCCCCAATTCTCCTCAGGGACCCCATTCATGTGTATGGCTGCCTCATAACCCTGGAACCACCTTTGTATGTCATCCCCCTTCTTGAACTCCTTGCCTACGTTCTTGGGAATGTGCACAATCCTGTCTGCCTTTCTGGACGAATTGCTGCCACCATCTGAGCCTGACTTACTCCTAAGTTCTAGCTCCTTCAGTTCTCTCTCATGCTCTAAGAGCATCTTCTTCTCCTCTATGGCCAATCTCTTCTCCTCCCGCTCACTCTCCAGCCTGAGCTTCTGCAGCTCGAACTGCCTTGCCTCCCGCCTGTCCTCCAGCTCCTCTGGGGACAGACTGCTGCTGCCCGACCTGGCGGGTTCCCCCTACCCAAAAGCACATCCACCCTGGAAATAGGCTCCTCCGCCTCCTCACTGAGATCACCAGGCTGCCCATTGGCATGTCTGGCTGCTACCCAGGCCCTCAGCGCCTTCTGTAGCTCCTCCTTCCTTGTGAGGCCTTTAATTTGGACTTTCAGGTTTTTACAAATCGCTCGTAACTCCTTTACGGCGTAGGACTCCAACCTGTCCTCCTCAAAGATAACTTCCAGAGATGCAACGGATGATGCAATTGATTCAGGCATGACAAAAGTCGTGAGTTGAAACTGGCAAGATCAAAAATAGGCCAAACGAAAAAGAACCAGTATGTGGTACGTAATGGTCTGCGATATGGTAGTAGTGCACACCAATCACTGTAAGTCAAGTGCAAACACAAGTCCTATCCTCACCGCTGACAACCAATGTTAGAAATGGGATCTCTAGTTGGCAAGGGCTTGCACCTTTGTCCAAGTAGGGACCCTTCTTCCTAGTCAGGGTAAGGGTTGTTACACTCGTGAAGTAACCCCTGCTCACCCTCGTGGTAGCTTGGCACGAGCAGTCAGGCTTAATTCAGAGGCAGTGTGTAAAGCATTTGCACATAACCAACAGTAATACAGTGTAAGCACTACAAACGGACACCACACCAGTTTAGAAAAATAACCAATATTTTATATACTCAAGACAAGACCAATTACGACAAAAATCCACAATACTATACTTTACGAATGAATACTTGATACGTTAACTTCTTCTTTGCAGGAATAGCACAAAAGCAAAGTTCGTACGAGTCGGTAGCTCCGTCCGAGCCTACCGTGATGCTGAGAACCACAGAGTCTAACAGTTCCAGCCGACCGCGTCGATACGGGCCAGCAGAGTCGTGAACAGACTCGGTCACAGTACCTTTTCTCGTTGTGGCTGGTACGGAGTGTACGAGCCGGTCGGCGTTCGTCGCGGTTGCGGTGCAAGACGGAGCGATGCAAGGTGCGGTGTCCCTCGATGCGGTGCAGGCAGCGGCTCGATGAGCGTCGGGCAGACGGAGTCGGTGAGTCCAAGGCGTGCGATGCAGGGCGAGACGATGCTCGATGCGGTGCTGACAGGTTGCGATGCAGGCGACCTAGCCGGAGTGCGGGAGCTGGCGTCGGACAGCGGTGCGAGTCGGAGCGGTGCGTCGCAGACGTGCGAGCGGTGCCCCAAATGCGGTGCGGTCTCGACTCTTGAGCCAGTTGCAGTGACAGTGTCGGTCTGGTCCGGCTGGCCCAGTGAAGCGATGCGATGCGAACTGCGGTGCCCACAGGTCACGGTGCAAGCAGCGGCTCGATGTTGGCGGCGTCGGACGTCGCCCACGGTGAGACCAGGGTTGCGATGCGAAGCGGGGCGATGCGGTCTGCGGTGCAAACAGGTCACCGGCCAGGGATGGATTCGGTTGACGGGGTCGGTTGCGGTTCCCTTCCTCTGTGGCAACTGAAACAGCGTTCCAGAAGCGGTACCCAGAGGCTTGTGAAGTCTTTGTAGTCCCTGAGACTTCTTAACAGGAGGCCAGCTCGGTTCCTGGCCCTTGGAGATACTCAGCACAAGTTCGTAGAAAGTTCAGTCCAGTCCTTTCACTGCCCAAGACAGAAGCAGCAACTGCAGGCCAACCCAACAAAGCAACAACACAGCAAAGGGGCAGTACTCCTCCTGGCAGCTCTTCCAGCTCTTCGTCTTGGCAGGTTCCTTGATTCCAGCGAGATCTAAATTCATGGGGTCAGGGCCCCAATATTTATATCCCAAATTCCTTTGTTCTCTGAAGGCAGAGAGGCCTTCGCCTAGTCCAAACCAGTTCTGGAGCACTTTGTTGACAAGTCTCCGTCCCTTCTTTCAGTGAGTAGGCCAGGGACATCAGACGCACCACAGGAAGTGGAGCCAGCATTGTGGAGGGAAGGCACTGTCCTATTCAGGGCCCAGGTGCGACCCTCCCACCCATCTACAGGTCGATCTGGCTATTCAGCCCTGCGCTGACTCACCCTGTCTCCTGGCATCCCCCAGCCCCTGTCACTCACATTCCAGACACGGAATACACAATCTCGCAGAGGCAGGCTTGGATGGTTAGACAAGAAAATACCTACTTTCTAAAAGTGGTATTTTCAAACACAGAATGTTAAAACCAACCTTACTAAAAGCTGCATTTTATCATTCTGAGTCCAGGCATACTAAACTCGAATTTCTACCATGTTCCCGGGGTCAGTTAGGATTATAAGCTGTAATAATCAAAACTGCCCGTTCTGGCCTAGGGGAACAGGTAGCCTTGCAATAGTGAAAACGAACTAGGCTGTAATTCACTATCAGGACATGCCGCACACACCCGGGCATGTCCTACCTTTCGCGTACAACGCACCCTGCCCACAGGGGTACCTTGGGCCTACCTTAGGGGTGACTAACATGTAGCAAAGGGAAGGTTTAGGGACTTGCAAGTGTGTGCACTTGCCAAGTCGACATGGCAGCCTCAGGCTGCGCACAGGCTCTGCGATGGCAGGCCCGAGTTACACTTTACGGGCTGTTTGCGTGGGTGGCACAATCCAGTGCTGCAGCCCACCAACAGCATTTGGTCTATAGGCCCTGGCACTCGCAGTGCACTTTACAAGGGACTGACACATAAACCAAATAGGCCAATCATGGAAACACCAATCCATAACACATCTTATACAGGAGCACTTGCACTTTCCCACTGGACCGCAGTGAGGAAAGTGCGCAGAATCATTACACCAGCAAAAACAGAGTCAAAACCGGGAGGTCAGAAAGCAAAAAGTCAGGGGAAACACGCCAAAAGATGCCAAGTCTAACAGTCTGTATGATCATTCAGTGTGTTCTGGGGACCCTCTATCTCCTCATCCATTTCTGCTTTAAACTGTTCTAACAGCTGGGCCCAATCTAGGGAGATCGGCTTCTTCTTTAATCCTCTATATTCCTCATGCCGAAGCGCTTCTCCCTCGGCCCATCTAATGACCTCCTCCCTCCATTTGCCTTCACGTGGCGCCGTGCGGGATTTCACGCGCTGTGTAATTAGTCTTTTAGCAAGCATCAGAGCTAACCCCACAAAGCAGCGCAACAAAGTCGCCTTCTGTGGGAGAGGGAAAAGGCCCAAAAGACAAGCCTCTATAGTAGTCCAAGGAGAGCGCCCCGTCAGTTGAGATAGACCCCGTGTGACCTCCGACCAAAACTTCCCCAATGTAGGGCATGTCCGTAACATGTGAGTAAAGTCAGCGAGTTGATGAGAACATCTTGGGCATTCAGCAGAAGCAGTGGGGTACATTTTCTGTATTGTCAGCGGTGTGAGGTAGGCCCTGTGTAATATTAATAGCTGTATTGTTTTTAGTCGGACGTTACGGGAAACCTGCCTAGGATGCTCTAGGGTCAAGTTCCATTCTCTATCTTCTAATTCCCTTGCCAGCACCACTTCTCATTTCTGCCGAAGAGATAATAGTGTCGTACTCAGATGTTCCCTCAGTCCACGGTACAGCCATCTAACAAGGTGGCATCCGTGTCCCATTATGTGGATGGCCCGCAATAATTGAAATGTAGGGGGCTCCTTCTGGTCCACCAGCCAGTATCTCCGAATGAATTGTGTGATCGCCGCGTGTGTGAGAAATAAAGTGTCTGGCACTGCGTTGGTATGCACAAACTCATCATGTGGCATCAAATTACCATCTAAAAAAAAGTCCCCCACTGTCTCCGTTTCTGCCTGTGTCCAGCTCCGCAACGGAGTATTTGACAATATTCCACGCCGGGTGGGCAGGCCACAAAGAGGAATATTTGGGGCATTGGGGTAGGAATTTTTGCATATTTTAACGACTGTTTCCAATAATGTAGTGCAATATGCAAGAGAAAGGGGGGATCTCGCATCCTGTCAGCTCCAGGGCACAGCAATGCCTGTAGTGTTCCGCGCTGTAGTCGTTCAGGAGAATAGTCTATTTCAAATAAATTATGGCCAGCTAACCAATATGCCAGCCATTGCAACTGCCCAACAATACAATATGCCTTAAAATCAGGAGCCCCCACACTGCCAGCGGTGCTCGGAAGTTGCATTTTGGCCAAGGCTAATCTATGCCGCCCGTTCCCCATACTAAGGATGACAACAAGGTATCCAGTGTTTTAAAAATCCAAGTCAGGAGGACAACAGGAAGTTTCACAAAGTGATACAGGAGTCTGGGCAGTATGACCATTTTAGACACAGTCAATCGGCCTGCCATAGTTAACGGAATGGTAGTCCAGAACAACACCTGTGACCGAAGACAATTAATAGCCCTAACCACATTCCCATCTATAGTGTCTGCACTGGTCCTGTAGATGTGTATCCCTAGGTACTTGAAGGTCGTGGGTTCTACTTTGAACTGTAATTGGCCAAACTGCAAGTAGGGTCTATTATAAGTGTCATAAAAGGAGTACGCCACAGACTTGGCGGCATTACGGCAAAGACCGGATATTTCCCCGAACTGTAAAAACACGGCTGCTATGGGTTGCATGTCCGTATTCAGATCTTTAATAAACAGTAACATGTTGTCGGCGTAAAGTGATACAGAATGGATTGTTGCACCCATTGGGATGCCATATGGGGCCATAATACGACGTAAATATTGCGCTAGGGGTTCTAAGGCTAATACAAACAATAGGGGTGACAAGGGGCATCCCATACGAGTTCCACTGTAAATATGACATGCAGGAGAGATAGTTGCACCTGTCTTAGCACTGGCTGTGGGGTTGGTGTAAAGCAATTTTACCTAATTGCAATATTCTGGGGGTAACCCAAACTTAGCCAACACGGCTAGCATATATGGCCAACTAAAAGTATTGAACACTTGACGTACATCTAGTGACAAGCATCCCGTGAGTGGTACTGACTCAGTCACTGCATGTATCAGGGCATGTAGACGGCGAATATTTACTGAGGTGCTGCGTTTGGGTATGAATCCACATTGGTCCGAGTGTATTAATTTGGAAAGGGGAGTAGTCTTGACGCTAAAATTTTACTAAGTATTTTGTATTCGGTATTAAGTATTGATAAAGGTCTATATGATGTGAGATCAGTTGGGGCCTTATCCGGTTTCAGTAAAGACGCGACTATTGCCTCTCTAGTCATGGGAGGCAGTGTGCCTTCTGTAAGTGAGGTGGTATAAAGTTGCCAATGACTCTGTAAAAGTTGAATAAAATTCAATAGGGAGCCCATCTGAGCCTGGAGTCTTATTACGGGCCAACGCCTTTATTGCAGTGTGGATCCCTGCTGAAGTAAGTGGGGCTGCCAATTCCTCAGCGTTCGAATCTGTTATAGAGGGGAGTTCAATCTCCCCGAGAAAGTGTGTGGTTACTTCTGTCACATCTAGGGGGGGAGCCGTATAAAGGTTTGTATAATGTTCCTGAAAAGTCCTATTGATTTCGGCTTGAGAAGTAACCAATGTGTTCTGGGAATTATATATCGCTAGAATGGGAGTGGAAGTTGCTTGGGGTTTGAGCAGTCGCGCTAACAATGTGCTAGCCCTATCTGCTTCAGCATGTGTGCGTAGTGTATAAGTGTTTAAGTCAATCGTCCTTAATCGCTCCAATAATTCAGCATATTTTATCCTAACTTCTTGCAGACTTTCTGCTCCCGTCGCGTCTGCTTGAGCTGCTACTTCCAGTGCTTGCAAAGTGTCCTCTAACGTTGTTATATCTCTAACTACCTCCCTTCTAGCTTCTACCAAGGAGCTCATGGAAACTCCCTGAATCGTCACTTTAAAAGCCTCCCACTCTAAAGACCTAGTCGTGGCTGTGCCTTCATTTTCTTCGAAATATGTGGTTATGGCTGTGGCTAATGTGGTTTGGAACACTTGATCCTCTAAGTGCAAGGGCTGTAGCCTCCACGTTGGGATAGGCGTGGGGACTCGGCCCCAGTTTAATGTCAATTCTATGGGATTGTGATCAGATATGGTCTTGCCCAAATAGGTACTCTGTTTAATGGTCTGGAATAAATCTGGTGTACAGAGAAAGTGATCCAAATGGGTATGCAAGTTATGCGGGTGGGAATAGAAGGAGTATTCCCGCATATTCACGTGTTGTGATCTCCAAACATCAAGGAGATTCCACCCTTGTGCCCATCGAGTCAGGGTAGCAGATTGTGTTGTAGCATTAGTGTTCGGTAAGGGAGGATGGGAACGGTCCAGAAGCACATCAAACACCGCATTGAAGTCTTCACCCAGGACCCATGGGTATTGAGACCAGTCTGAGAGAGCCCAAGATATCCGCGATAGGAAAGCATCTTGGTCCACGTTTGGAGCGTAAATGGAGCCTAATACCACTTGTTTACCGTCTAGGCCCCCGTATAAACACATATATGCCTTGCTCGTCTATCTTACTTTCACTGAGGGAAAAGGGGACTCCCGTCCGTATCCAAATTGCGGCCCCTCTAGAAAAGGCGGAATACACCGTTGCAAAAAGTTGGCCTCTCCAACATTTCTGCAATTTGCTAGTCTCTGATGGTATTAAATGCGTCTCTTGGAGATATACTATTTGGGCTCTACGGTGGTGGAGGTGTGCCGTTATTCTGTGCCGTTTGTGGATCAACCCCATCCCCCGAACATTCCAGGATATAACAGTGTAAGATTTGGTAATCAACATCATCTGCAATTATTGTAGGAACCCCTCCCCCATACCCCCGGACCCAACCCCCCCAGATTATCATCGGAAAGTGCGGCAACAATATGAACAATACAATCTTATCCCAATACTGGGTCCAATGATTTAACTTCGCCCGACCAAACTGTGCAAAAAAGGTCAACATAGTACACTGTAAATTCTTGCTTTCGCCTGTGGGGTAAGCTGCGTACTCAATTCTCAAAGAAAACATTATACGATGAGTGGAAGTGCCCAGGACAGGCCAGGCCACAGGACTGACCATACCACCACCTTCGTGTGTGTGAGACATTATATCTTAATTATAGTATAATATAAACTGGCTAAAGAGTCACCGGGACCAGTTATGGCCTATCTGTAGGGCCGACTAAGTTTGTTCAAGCTCTGCGGAGGCACAGTTCTTCCTTATACACTGTCGGGTCAGCCCAATGGGTCATGACTCAGCTGCGTAGTTCCTGATGGGAATAATGCAACACTACCTCCTGAGTCAGAGTTCGCCTCATCAGAAGGACTGGTACTGATAGGTGGACGTGAAACGCGGAGAGCCTCAGCGGACCGGAGGGCTTCTTGCCTACCCTCCATTACCTGTTGGTGAGGTGGGGGACTGGATCCCGTACTCTGTGTGGTGAGACCTTTTCTGCGCCTCCGGGGGCCACATTGTGATTTCGGCTGCATTGTCTCCGGACGTCTGGCAGGCAATACATCAGGGAAGTTCCTGTCTAGTCAATCCCATGCACTGTCTCGCGTATCAAAGAATAAAGAACGCTGATTGTAATTGATTTTCAGTTTGGCTGGGAAAAGCAATGCAAATGTAAGGCCCGCTGCCAGGACCCGTGCTTTGACTTCCATGAACGAAAAGCGTTTACGCTGAACTGCCAGTGTATAGTCCGGTAATATGGAGATTCTTGCATTATCTACTTGCAGTGGGCCATTGTCCCTTGCCACCTGCAACACGTGATCCCGATCTGTATAGTTCAAAATCCTGGCCAATATTGGACGGGGTTTGCACCAGGTATTGGTCGACGTGTGTGGACTCGGTGGGCTCGTTCAACGGTGAAATGTGTGGATAAACCTGCAGGGCCACAGTAGATTTCAGCCCCTCTTCTATGTAGATTGTTGGGTTGGGGCCCTCTGTTCCCTCAGGAAGGCCCACGATCCTGAGATTATTGCGTCGAGCCCGCCCCTCTGCATCGTCCGCCCGGGCTTGTAAGGATTCTATTTGTTGGGGCATTTATTTCAATTGTTCATCATGCTCTGTCACTTGGGGCACCACTGTTTCCAATGTTTGCTCTGTAGTCTTGACCTTATCTGACAGTTTTCTGTGATCGTCTTTAAGCAGATTAAGTTCTACTGAGATTGTGCCTAATTGATTTCCAATCGCGGATCGGGAGTCGCAAATTTCTTTCAGGATCATGTCCAGTTTATCCACTGGGGGATTAAATGTGGCCCCCTATTCCAACTGTCGAGAGCGTCCGGATGAGGTCTCCGAAGGCGGCGAACGAGATCCAGCCCTTCCGGACCGTGAGGTTGTTCTAGTCATCCCCCTGCCCATGGTTACTAGCAGTCAGGTTGGTTATATATTACGCACTTAAACATTAGGTCAACACACTAACGCAATCACTGCATCCATTTGTCCTCTCCGTTATGCAACCCTCAGACTCTCATAGCTGCCTGGGGTTCCGTCCCAGTAGTACTTCACCGTATCACCATTGACCAGGCCCCTCTGCACTTGACAACGTTGATGGCTCCACACAGCAGAATGTCTCTTCCAGGCCATACTGCAAACACAGCGCTTGGGCCCCCTACAGGGGCATAGCCATGTATTCCTCTACACCCCTGCCGGTGCACCTGGTATGTTGTAAGCCTCTCAAAGGTTGTAGGGGCAATATTATGCAGGACCACATCCGGTCGTTCCAGGAGCTCGCCCTCAAAAGAACACCACTATATCCGGGGGGGGGGGGAGAAGAGGGGGGCCCAGGCGGGGGAGAGAACGACGGCCCCACTGGCCCCTCACTGTCCCCCAACAGTACCTCCACAGCAGTCCCAGCTCCGCCGAGGACATCTCAATTTGTGCCCAGATGTTGCAGTCTTCAACTAAGCGTCCCCAGCACAAATTCAAATATTAATAATAATTCCCTCCCCACACTTTCCCGGGCAGGGAACACAACTTTGATTCTGCCCGGGCTAGAGCCAAGAAATGGAGCCGGGTCTCGCCCCTCCCACGATGGGTGCTGGCAGGAGCCGAGGGAGCTTCATGGGAGCTTCCCCTGTGGCCCCAACTCACTGAGATATTGTGGGTGCCCTGGGTGGACACCGAAGGCACCCACTTCCGGCCATCACCCCATATGGGTGCCGGCTGGGGAGACAACTTAAAAAAAACGATGTAGGTGCCCCAATTGGGCACCCACGGTTAAAATTAAAATGGCCAGCCCCCACCAGGGTTTTTGCAGGGGAGCTGGCAGAGGACAGGGGCCTTGGGGCTCCCCCCGTGGTCCGAACTTAAAAATGTATTTATTTTTAAAGTGGATATCCCAGGTGGACACCGATGCATCCATAAGTATATCCACATATATATAAAAAAGAATAAATGAGCAGCAGGAGCTGCTCATTTATTATTCACTGCTCGGGGCATGGAGCATCCCATAACGGCTTGCAAGGTCTTTTTTCATTTATATTCAGCAGCACCACCATTTTTTTAATGTTGTGGACTGCTGCAGGGAGAACAGCAGCCGCCCCCTCCCCCCAAGCAATATTTTAAAAAACGAAGTATGTTGCCTGGGATTGTACCCATGATCTTAGGAGAGATTGTCATATTTTAAATCGCTCTGACCTGGAACTGCATGATCCTTAGCTGGAATTTAAGAGGCCCCTTGTGGTTGGTTCTATGGCTGCAAAAATGTTCACAGAAAGACTCAAAGACATGTTTAAGATTATTTTTTTAAATAATGCTTTATTGAAAATATTTTGTGACAATCACTTTTATTGAACATTGCAATCCGTGAATTTATGAAATATACATTTGAATATAGATTATTAGTGACTTTTTGACAAAGCCAATAGGTCTGTTTTATATACGTTGATGTGCTGGCCCCTTGATAGTCAATAGGCCTTCTGCTTTTTATATTTCAGGATTTTAATCCTTTGACAAAGTAAGCAGTAATGGCTTACTTAAAATGACACCATTTATACCTTTATATTGTTATATGGCATAGTCAGTCGTGCGCGGCGATGGGAGGTTGGGCGCAGGACTGGCCCGAGGGTGGGCACCCCTGTGGGGTTGGGCGATGGACATCTTACTTTTTGTTAAATAAAACCATAGGCATTCACTGAAAAAAAAAACAAAGGTTGAAGTGACTTTATAGTTAGGAATTGATACAATCTCTTACTCTATATTTCGAAAAAACTTAGAAATTCACTGAAAAAAAAGTTAAAAGGATGTTATAGTTAAGTGAGATTGTCAGTTAAAACATACCATTTTAAACTAACAAAACCAGTTATCTCAAGTAACTATGACTCGCACCCTCTTGGGGCACTGCTTATTACCTCACATATTACATCACTCATGACATGTTCTATGACATCATTGATAACATCCCAACAACATCTGAAATGTCTTCATTGATAACATGGTGAGAGGGCGAGTTATAGTAACTCTAGGGCACAGGTTACAGTTACTTGAGATAACTATAACTGTGAATTTCTATGGGTTTTTTGTTTAAAATAGTATGTTTTAACTAACATTTTCACCAAACTATAACATTCTTTTAACCTCTGTTTTTTTAGTGAACGCATAACAGTTGCCTTAGTAGAACGCACATAGAAAGTGTGGGTGCAGTGAATGAGAAGGGTTGTCACTCCATCCACGCTTTCTCTGTGCATTCTATTAAAGCAACTTGTTGAGAGCCATAACTGCTGAAGGCGCCTACATGATACGCGGCCCAGGAGCCAGAACAGCTAGGCATTTCTAAGCTGGCAATGATACTGTATGGTTGCTATTGGTATTGTCACCTATGTTGGAGGGTGATTTTAGGGTGGTCTTTCACCACCTTAATTTGAGCAGGGATGTGCTATCTAAAAAGACCCACGTGTGAAATGCAGGAACTGAGTCAGAGTGGCACCATTTATTCAAGCGATTTAAATAATAAATGTCAAACACATCATTAGTCAGAAATAACTCTGAGCAATCTAGCGAGCAACAAGTGTCAGAGACACATTTTAGATGAAGAGCTAAATCATGCAATCTGGTAAGTTTAAAATCACGGCAATGCAAGGAAGAGAGAGAAAGAGAGAGAGAGAATGAATTTCAAAGTAGAATGAGCATTACAACCTCAATAGGAAAGGCTAAATACAACGGTTAACCAGGAGCACGCACGCGTCGTGACCCAAGAGTTCACTGTGCGAGGTGGTCGCCGAATGGACTGGGGCCAGCTCTTTTATATTAATTTAATGAGGAACTGCTGACCGCAAGTCCTGATTCTGACAGTTTTCAATAAAGAATTGAAAGCAATGAATAGCGACGAGTCTAGGCATCATTTCCAGATAGCTCAGTTCTCTTGTGCTTCCAAGTCATGTGATACCCCGAGCTACAGGGTATAGTTAATAAGAACTACTAGATTGAGTCTTAAACATTAAATGAACATAAGATTTAACTCTCAACTGATGGAGTTTGAGGAGGGTGATGTCAGGTGCTAGTGGGGGCCTGGATAAACCTACTGGAGAATTCCCTGTTCAGAGGAGGATGGCGCACTCCCTGTGATGCTCAACAGTGTGTTGTTGGATGCTGCCCTTAGCATGTGATTGGGCATCCTTGCCACCTGGACTGTTCTGGTATCTCTGCATATTATCTCTGCGTTTGAGTCACCAAGAGAGGTGTTCTATGAGCTGCTTGGCATACAAGTGGGCGAGCCACTGAAAGCTTGACCAGGCTCGAGCCAAGTGCCTGACTCGGACTCAGCACTAGGTCCTCTTGGACCCTGGAGACCAGCACGAGCCAAGCTTTCATGTGACTTTAGCCTGCCATCCAGGCTCTAGCCTCATGCGACAAGATAAGAGATTAACCTTTGATGTAAAAAAGGAGTGCAAAAGAGAAACCCATCTAATAGCTGGGTTACACAATATGAAACAACAAAACCTGAGATCAATCCAGCTTTCCCATCTTGACCAAATTGTGTGCTCTGAAAAACACTTCTGCATGTTAAATAGTTTTTTGAATTTTAAAAAGACTTCCTCACATTTTTTACATGATGTTTGATTTACATGTCAACTCATGCACCGGCTCTTAGAGCCAGAGCTGACCCTTGACTTGTCTCTGTTTTGGTTATCCCTGCTCATTTTTTGGCACTCCCACCTTTAGCTTGGAATGCAGGACATAAAGGGCGGCAGCGGAGGTGCAGAATTCAGCAGGATGCGCAGGATTTCAAACTTGGGCTACTTGTCCACTACGCTTTTTACATCCATTTTGTATTAACACATGTGAAATCATTTTAATACCTATTTAAAGTACAACCAAAGCCTTTGCATTATTGCATATTCATGTGTGTTAAATGCTGAGCCATTTAGTATTTCAGTGTTATACATTGCACATTCAACCTTACTGTTCAAGTAAGCGTAGCCTCATTTTGAAGTTGGCACACCCAATCGAGAACTGCAGATTTAGTGGTCACCTTTTCTATTGTACCCCATTGCAACTTCTTCTCAAGGCCGCCTCGCATTCTTCCCATGAGAAGAACTAGGCAGTTGCCTGTTATTGTCTACCCTGAATTTTTGTTTAATCACCTGTTCATTCCTGTGCTTACTGCATTGAAGAAAACATATACAAGTAGCATAAAAAAAACTCAGTTTAACATTATGTGCTCCATTGGTTCAGACGATGAAGCTGTCTGCTGTCATTGTTAGACTTGTCAGCCTTAGGGTGGTCTTTCCCCCAATTTTTTGCCTTCCTCCTCCATTTTTTCCAACCTTGTTTTTGCTGGCCTTAGGACTCTGTGCACTTTACCACTGCTAGCCAGTGCTTGTCCTCTCTCCTCTAAACATGATAATATTGACTTATACCCAATTAGCATATTTAATTTACTTCTAAGTCCCTAGTAAAGTGGTACTATATGTGCCCATGGCCTGTAAATTAACAGCTAGGAGTGGGCCTGCAGCACTGATTGTAAACACCCACTTAGGTAGCCCTTTAAATATGTCTCGAACCTGCCATTTCACAGCCTGAGTGTGAAGTTAAAACTGCCATTTGGACCTGCAAAAATAAATCTTTTGCCAGGCCCAAACCTTCCTTTTTAATAAATACAAGTCACTCCTAGGGTAGGCCCTGGACAGCCTAGAGGGCATGGTGCAATGTATTTAAAATGTAGGACCTGTACTTTAAAGTCAGACATGTCCTAGTAGGGAAAATCTCACGTTCTTTTTTCACTACTGTGAGGCTTATCTCTCTCATAGGATAACACCGGAATTGCCTTATTACATTTTATAAGTGTAATTTCCAAATAGGAAGAGATGACCTGTTCAAGTTTGATGTCTCTGGAATCACAATTTAAAATCCTAACTTATGGTGAAGTCGGATTTTAAATTGCCATTCTGAAAATGTCACTTTTAGAAAGTTAGCAATGTTCTAGCTCTAGCCATTTGGTACCTGCAGCCTGTCTTTGGTCACCTGACTGGGTGTAGTTGGCAGTTGGGCTTTGTGTATTCCTCCTAGACAGCCACAGACAATGGGAGCTTAGGTGTGACTGGGTGAGCCATTGAGAGAGGAGCTGTGCCCAGCCTCACTTACACCTGAATAGGCTGTGCTCTATCTCCTACCCCCTGTAGTTAGTCTGAAGCCAGGTCAGGGAAGGCAGGGCATCTGTGCACTTCAAAGACATTGTCTAGAAACTGCTCTCACCTTCTAGAACCAGGGCTCTGGAGTATAAAAAGGGGACCTCAGACACCAACTCTTCAGTACCCTTCTGGACCTGTCGATACTCTGCTAGGAAGAAGGACTAAAGTGCTGTTCTAGGACTGCCACTCTGCTGGACTGCTGCTCTGAAGGACTTGTTGCCCTGCTATGCTGACCTACTGCATTCTTGACTGGGTGAGAAGGAATGGACCTGCATCTCTTGAACCCAGAGTGAAACCAAGGGCTAGTTGGCTGGCCTGCTGGTCTGAAGCCTCAGGGACATAACAGGCTTCCAACAATCTTGCATCTGGACTCTGCCATCCAGATATCCACAGTTGGTGCTTTGTGCTTTTTGGGGGCTATTATCACACAAATCTTTAAAATAGAATATCTTAAGTTCTACTAATTGGATTTTTGTTGTTTTGGTCTTGTTTTATTCATTAAAAATTACTCTATTTTTCTACCTCTGTAGTGGGCTCCTTTTGTTGTGTTTTTTCACTGTTTTACTGTTTGAAGGTTGCAGAAATACTTTATAAATTGCCTCTACGTTAAGCCTGACTGCTCTGTACCACGCTACCATGGGGCTGAGAGCAGGTTAATTTGGGGTTTGCTTGTGCCTTACCCTGACAAGGATTTTCGTTGTTGCTTGACCAGGACTTTCTCCCCAGTCAAACAGTAACCCAATTTCTTACACTTGTGGGATGGGACTTGTGTTTGTGCAGTGCCATACAGTAATTTTGGGTTACACTACAACCCCACATAAATAATTTAAAACCAATTTGTTTTTTCAATTCTCCTTGATTAGCTTCTTTTGATTTTTTTCAAATCTACCCTCATTCCTACTACTGGACTGTCTGAGACCATACCTGCAGAAATGGACCTTGAGCTGGTCAACCTGGAAAGCTACACAGTAGCTGATCTTAAACAATTCCGCCTGGCTAGGGGACTACAAATGAAGACGGGCATAAAAAAGTTGGAGCTGCAGAAAGCTCTGAGGGCCTAGAAAGAGGTCTACCACAGAGGAGCAGGAGTACAAGGAGGATCAGGATCAAGACCAGGACTACAGCCCTGGAATGCAGTCTTCAGGGGAGGTGAATTTGACCCCCTGCCTGAGTGGGGAGCAGTGTTACATTGTATGGCCTGGCCCCAGAGGAACTGGCATACAGGAAGGGAGAAAGGGAGTTTCAACTACAAATAGCCAAATTAAAAATGGAAAAGAAAGCTGAGGCAGAGAGAGCCTTGGAGGAGAAAAAGTTGTTACTGGCTTACGAACTGAGTCTTAAGGAGCTGGACATCAAAGCCAGACAGGCAGAGTCCAGCAGTGATGGTAGCAGCATAGCTGTTGTGTCTGAAGGGGACAAAAAGGTCTGCATTCCCAAGGAGTTTGTGCCCAATTATGTGGTGGGAGATGATATTGACAAGCGGTTTTCAGCTATGAGGTAGCCCTGAGGGTTCACAAAATCCCAAAAGAGCACTGGGAGGGGATGGTCTCTGGAAACACATGCTTACAGTGAGGCAGGACACACTTTTTTCCTTAGAAGTTGGGGACCAAACCAGGTACTCTCCTTTGAACGCCATCTTGACACCAGAAACGTATTGCCAAAGGTTCAGGGACAGTCAGAGGCTCTCCAATCACTACTGGGTAGATTTTGTGGACTACACCAGTAAAGCACTGAATGGTTCGGTGCGGAGCAGCAAGGTTAATGCTGACAATGGATTGTACAATCTGACTTTGAGGGAGCACATGCTCAGCATTTGTTCTCCAGAGCTGCACCAACACCTAGTTGACATCAAGCTGACTGACTCCAGGAAGCTGGCTGTGGAGGCAGACCTCTGGGCCAGCACCAGAGTGCACAAAAAGGTATCTGGGGGGAGACTCCCACAAGTGTGGTCAAGGATCCCACCATAAAAAGAGAGGGGGGAGAAAACTTAGAAATAAGGAGTTCTCAAAAGGCCCGCAAAATAATTCCCAAGGTAATAGTGGTAACCAGTCCTAGTCTGAGCCTAAAAAGAAGAAGTTCTTTGACAGGCAGACAGGGAGGTTTATGCATCAATGCACAGAGTGCTACAAGTATGGGCACTCCAAGTACGACTTCAAATCGTCCCACCGGTGGGGGGCATAGCCCCCCACCGGTGGGCAGACACCTGGGTTGGTGAGTATAGCGCTTGGGGAGGAGGTAGTCCCAGCTAGCGTTGGTGAGCAGACAGAGGTGTCCCTAGTTTCCCCGGGGGGATAAGAAGATGGTGCCAAAAGCGCATATGCCTGCCAATAAGTACAGGCAGTGGGTCACCATCAATTGGCAATGGGTGGAGGCTCTAAGGGACACAGGAGCCACCGTGACTACTGTAAAATGTCAGCTGGTGTGCTAACTGCAGGTTCTCCCCAACACATTCCACCAAGTCATAGTCGCCAACAATCGTGAGAGCCATCTACCAGTGGCTCTGGGTCTCTTTGAGTGGTGGGGGGGTCTCAGGTTCTCTGAAAGTAGCTGTGAGCCCTGCCATGCCAGTAGAATGTCTGCTGGGCAAAGACCCGGAGCACACCATCTGGAGGGATGTAGAGCTAAGGTCACACTTGAAGAGGTTTGGATTGCCTGAATGGGTCTGTATGACCAGAAGGCCCATGGCTGCACGGGAAGGGCGTCTGGAGCCTGGAACAATGGCCCAGACAAGGGGAACAGGTGTGGGAAACCAGCCCATGAAGTTCCCACAGTCCAGGTTGACGGGGCACCTGAGGAGAATGCCCCAAAGACAACCGGGGAGGACAGTGCAACCCTGGGTAACCTGCCTGAGCTTGCAGGTTGGTAAGCTAAGGGTGGGCCCACCACGGAGGAATTCTGCAAGGCACAGAAAAAGAACCCCACTCTAAAGAGATCGAGGTGGCAAGCTGAGGCAGAAAGCAGGCAACACCTCTGGAGATCACCTGATCTATTGGGAGAATGACGTCCTATAGAGTGGTCCTAATACTCCTCGATCTGGCCACTCCGTTAGCCTTGAAAAAGAGGGGTGGGAGCAAGCACCCTGGAAACCTCCTCAGGATGTGGCCGCTCACATTCTAGACCTCCGCAAACTGATGCATCGCTTCTGGAAAAAGGAAAAAAGTATTCTCAAGGCCAGTCAAGTGGTTATGAAACTCTGGTATGACCAGAAAGCCACTCTGGTAGAGTTTCAGCCTGGCCAGAAGGTGTGGGTTATGGAGCCTGTGGAACCCAGAGCTCTCCAGGATCGCTGGGACAGGCCCATATGAGGTGATGGAGCGAAAGGGGGAGTCCATCTACTTGCATCACAAGTCACAAGACCACTACATACACTCTTAAGTGATGACCACCCACAATTACAAGTTAACTGTCAGAGGCATAATGGTAGCACATTGAGAACAAGAGCTGTAACACATGACCAAGTCAAAGCCTCTGTAAAAAAAAGCTAGAACTACACACAACACTAATTGGAACAAAACTCCCAGGATTAGAAAGTAAAATTAAACTAGGGGTACAAACACACAATCACAGGTTGAAGTTGGAACCACAAGACCTAATGGTATGCCACATCACTCTTACCTAGCTTAACCCACAACACTCCAAGGATTAGAAAGTAAAATTATACTAGGGGTACAAACACACAATCACATGATGAAGTTGGAACCACAAGACCTAATGCTATGCCGCATCACTCTTACCTAGCTAGCTCAACCCATCTATCCAATACATTTGAAACATTAACTTAATGACTTCTAGCACTCTGCCTGGAGTGTCCCTTTGCAGCAGAGGCCGGGTCGCTGGCCGGAGCACCGCAGCATCAAAGGGTCTCAGTGGTTCCCAAACTTTTTCTACCCGCGGCTCCCTTGTCCCGTTGGCTGCGGCTCCCCACTATGTTACTCTTTTAAGGAGGGGGGGGGGGGGTGTAATCCCTGCCTCTGGAGTACTTCCATTTTTCTCCCTGAAAATAATTGGAATGAAGGTATTATCATATATGCAGGGTGTTTATTATTACCGAGGCGGCGCCTCTAATAAAATATTCCTAGTTAAACTTCTTTGCCCACTTACAGTACTAGATAGCACCTCTATGCATGTGGGCCCCCTTGCCATAGTTTTTCTGCGCTTGAAGAATGTTTTCATACATTTCCATTTCTACCCATGTCATACATGCCAACACCTATCTCAGCATGGTGACTCACGATTTTTTTTAAATCAAATGCAGCTTTATTTTAGCTGTCTACTCCCTAAAATTGTCTCCAATTTACGTCCCTCTTTCTTGCTTCCCAATGTTGGCATTATGCCATATATGGTGTTTTACTTCCCTGTGCTCATGGAGAGAGCAGGTCTGTCTGGAAATGTGTGTACTGGAAGAAATGTGTACTGGAATTACCTATGGTTCAAGTACATATGTCAATACTAAATAACACTTAGTGTGTTTGAGAGACAGGACAACTTTACTTTCCTGATAACGTGCTTTGGTGTAAAATGCATTTGGAAACAAAACTAAACTATCAACAAGTCTAACAAAAATCATGCATCTTCCTCTTACTTCTGGAGTGTTGGAACATGGGGATCCAGTGAAATATGGATATCATCTCCCTCGACATGCCATCAATTAAGCACTATGTTTCCAGCTTTAGGTATGTCGTTTAAAAATCATCAACATCATGCGTTTAAGTCTAATTAGTTTAACTGAATCCAAGAAACCCTTCAACATTAAATGCATTAAAGTACTTGGTGCGCGGCTCCCCTGGCTAGTTTTCATGGCGCACCAGGGAGCCACGGCACGGATTGGGAACCACTGGTCTATCTTGATGCTGCGGTGCTTTTTTTCCTGGATTTGATTTCGGCTGCGGGGGGACACTCCAGGCAGAGTACTAATACCAAAAAGCGCTTCAACACCCCATCGGGGGCAACAAGCGCTATATAAATGCAAACCCTCTTCTATCCCTCCGCTATCCTTCTCACTCCAAATAACTGACTAATATCCACCACTCAAATTAGTTTCATATTTCACTATACTAATTTTCAACACTAATCCTTTATGGGTTCCGGAGTAGCGTGCTACTCCCCAATAAAGCGCTTCAACACCCCATCAGGGGTAACAAGCGCTATATAAATGCAAACCTTTTTCCCTTTTCTATCCCTCCCCAACACTTCTCAATCCAAATAATTGACTAACATATCCACCACTCAAATTACTTTCATATTTCACTATACTAATTCAACACTAATCCTTATGGGTTCCGGAGTAGCGTGCTACTCGCCAAAAAGCGCTTCAAAACCCCATCAGGGGTAACAAGCGCTATATAAATGCAAACCTCTTTTCCCTCTTCTATCCCGCCGCTACCTTTCTCACTCCAAATAACTGACTAATATCCACTACTCAAATTACTTTCATATTTCACTATACTAATTCACCACTAATCCTTTATTGGTTTCCGGAGTAGCATGCTACTCGCCAAAAAAAAAGCGCTTCAACACCCCATCAGGGGTAACAAGCGCTATATAAATACAAACCTTTTTTCCCTCTTCTATCCTTCCGCTATCCTTCTGAATCCAAATAATTGACTAACCTATCCACCACTTAAATCACTTTCATATTTCACTATACTAATTCAACACCAACCCTTAATGGGTTCCGGAGTAGCGTGCTACTCGACGAAAAGGCACTTCGACACCTCGTCTGGGGTAGTAAGCGCTATGTAAATGCAATTACAATACAATACAATGCCTCAGTCTACTTTATGATGTGCTGCTTCACAAATTTACCAAAATTCATGGTTCAATGCCAATCAAAATTAAAAGAACGAAAGCTATTTTTTCAGTTGTCAAAATATCAACGAAATACTATGATCACACCTAATTTTCGATTCTAAAATTAACTGTAACGGCATTCAATGTAGCAGCAGTGTGAATCCAAACACTATCACATAGCAATCAAATACCTCCTCCTCATCTATCCCACATGGGCAACAGCTTAAAATTTCCCCCTCTACTTGTTTTAATGGCTCCCTCACTATTTCACTTTATAACAATGGTACTGTCTTGATTCAAGCTAAAGACACCTGTCTCTCTCTCTTTGACCACCTCTTCCCTTCCCTAATCCCCACCCCTGCGACTGTGATCTCCCTTGATTCTTCATCTAGCTCCACCCTTTACTCCCTATCTCCTCCCCTGACCCCCCTATACTCCAATAGGCCGCTCCCCCGGGAGGCACAGGCCGACCCTCTGCCCCCCCTTCCCCTGCCCCCTCCTCTCCCATTCTTCCCCCCTCCCATTGTGCACTTCCCCTCAACACATCAGCCATACCTCTAGCTAATTCTCCCCTCTTCCTCTCTGCACCTTCCCGGTATTCTAATGTTACCTCCTCCCCCCTACCCCTACCCACCACCCCCTTATTTAATCCACCCTTCCTACAACCTGTTCTCCAAGCTAACTTTCCATACTTTCCCCCTTTTCCCTCTTCTCTTCTTCCCTACCCGCTCCCCCTCTCGCCTTGTACCCCGAATTCTTCACAAACCCCTTGCATCTCTCTTCATCCTCCCATTCCTCCAGTAATGCTGCTCAACCCCTTATCCCCCCTCGGTAATCCCTTCCTTTTCCCTCCCTCGGACCTAGCAGAACCATTTTCTTTCTTCAACTACCCTCTAGCCCAATCCCCCCCACTCTGCCTGGTGCCTGTCCCCTCACATTCACCTCTCCTAGCTTACGGGACTTTTCAAGCCCCCTCTCCTCTCTTCTCCCCAAACCTCCGGCCATTCTATGACTCCTCTCTTTCGCCTCCCTGCTTTCCGCCCTCCCTCCTCGTTCCTCACCCGTCTCCTCCTAAATATGACCTCAATTCCTCTCCTCTTTTCAACATCAGCAAAGATAACTCTCTTTTCACCTCAGATGCACCAACAACCGCTCTCAACCACCATCTATCTCCACCTTTTAACCTTGTACCCCAATACCCCCCCACACCCTAACCTCTCCCTGCCCTCCCTCGCCAATTGCACTCCCTCCTGTATCCATCGAGCCACCTAACATTCCATGCTCAGCCCTACTCTCTCTGGAAAATAAGTTAGGATCTCTCATCGCCTCCATCTCCCAGCTTGAAGCTACCATTCTCACTCTTAAGCACTAAGATATCCACCTTTCCAAACACCCCAATTCCCTTGGCAAATACTCACTGCCCCAAACTCCCGAGAAGCACTTTCCTCCCACGCCCCAAAAAAGCCAATCACAATCTGTCTTCTGCAGACATCGCTAACCTACTGGCTAGTTATAAGACCTCTAACGCCACCCCCCTTCCACGTTCCTCTCCAAGTAAGTCTACTCTGTACACTATTCCGACCATCTCTTCTGTCAGAACTAATCATCTGCCTTATTCCTCCCTGGCACCCTCTTACTAGAACATTATCTCTATCACCCCTCAAAGCCCAGTCGCCCCAGTCACCAAAACAGTCTCGTCAGAGTTACGCTGTTTGCTCCACAACTGCAGATCTGAAACACAAACTGGAAATTTCTGATACCATCACTCTCCACAATCTCGACATGCTCTTCCTCACAGAGACCTGGTTCAACAACACCTCTCATTCTATGTTTGATCTTCTGTTACCCACCGACTATTCTATCTTTAGAAATGACAGAACAGACAAAGTTGGGGGAGGTGTTGCAATCATCTTTAGAAACTCCCTTCAACTTAAGGCTTTTCCTAACAGCTCCTTCCGTACATTCGAATGCCTGTCTCTTGAGCTTAAAGTGCAACACTGCTCACCCTTCAGATTTCATGCCATTTATCACCCGCCTCGTGGCTGCTCTTCTTTTTTGGAGGAACTCACCGACTTCATCAGCGACCAATGCTCGCAAAGTGACAGACAGATCTTCCTGGGAGACTTCAATCTTCACTGGGGCTCGTTGGAAGATTCCTCTAATAGGCTTGCCACCTTTCTCTCAGCAAATGATCTTATCCAACACTGCACTGAAACAACACACTCTAAGGGCTCAATTCTGGACCTTGTTATATCTAAAGCAGACATGCTTACTATTGCTATCCAAATTCATGTAGACTGGTCTGACCACTTCCTCATCCCCTTCTCTCTTCACCTATCACACTCTATAACTCTTGGCCAACCTAAAAGGACTACTACCTGGCTCCGTAACACCAAAAACATTGACCTTGTCACTCTCTGTGATTCTGCTATGCAATCACTTCCAAGGCTAGACCCTAACTTGGATGTCAACGATCTCACCTCCCAATGCCTCTCAGTCCTTGCAGTCGAAATCGATAATGTTGCTCCACTTAAAAGCAAAAGGAAAAGGCCTATTCCTTCAGCACCTTGGTTCAACAAATCCCTTTATGAAGAAAGGAAGAACCTGAGAATCCTGGAGAAACAATGGAGACAATCTCCATCCACCACTAATCTTGCTACTCTACGTTCAGCAAGATCAAATTACCATAAACACATCTTCCATGAAAAAGCATCACACTTCAGAACCCTCCTTGACTCAGCCAAAAACAGACCCAAACAAGCATTTGCAATGCAAATCGGTCTCGCCTTTTGGACCTTATAAGCATTTAGCCATGTCCCTTGTTTTTTGTTACAGGGTTCCTTACTGCCCCACACTTGGGCTGCCTAGTGCTTTTATTCTGGAGTCCATTTCACAATTTCCACCGTTGATCACACTGAGACACTTAAAAACACAGTTTTTATGAGACACACACATACATATGTAAATATAGAGGAATGTTCTAATTTAATTACACCATGATCTACGACATGTGACAAACACAGCTCTAGTACACCCAATGTGGATGAAATCAGTGAGTTTCAGCGCCTTGTATAAAAGAAAAAGGTTGATCTTCATAGCACATGTGCAGATGGACTATTTACTAGGCCTGGGAGAAAATCAGGGAGCAAAGACCAACGGCCCTGGAGTGTCCAGATTACTCCAGGGGTACAAGACAGAAGCAAGTGTCCCCAAGGCTCCTTATAACG
Organism: Calotriton arnoldi; assembly: GCA_963921515.1. Classification (NCBI taxonomy): domain Eukaryota; kingdom Metazoa; phylum Chordata; class Amphibia; order Caudata; family Salamandridae; genus Calotriton; species Calotriton arnoldi. The sequence continues at coordinate 2,050,572 of CAWUFW010000842.1, forward strand.
GTCTCAGCAGAAATCAGCATAAAACCCAGTGTTAATTTCATACCTAGGACAGTACCATAGTTTCACCAAAGTCATAGGCCCAGGACATTGCCCTCATATAGAATTTTACCCCTGCAGCATCATAGGAAGTGACATCAGCAGGCCTTTCTTTGACCAAGATTACATAACATTGGACAGTTTTGTTAAATGTTCCTTATTTGAAACTCAACGTTTCAGCATGTCAATAAACTATAATTTAAATAAAACATACTATAGATATACTTAATTTACAAAATCAGCTATCAAAATGCTTAAATGTAAGGGTTTCCGAGTAAAAATATTTGAGTAGCAATGCAGAAATTACTCCCCTGGATAAGGCAAGAGCACACTTTAGCGTCCATGGTGAACTATTGAATAAATTGAGGAGGCTTTCATGACAGTGAAACTCATAATTACAATGACGAAATTCAGAAACGATTGTGTTTTGTTTGGAAATCTGTGACAACACTCAGTTTACTATCATTCATTTACAACCAGTGCAAAAGGAGGACACGGTGTCCCTGTCTGTCATCACAGAGGGAGCGTGGAATGAGGAGTACTGTTTTCAGTGCTGGAGAGGGACAACGGGCTCTTTAAACCCAGCTGACACACTTGCTGTGTAAGTCTGGTTAAGGTTTGGTTACCATCCCGATTCACTGCCAAAACTGACACCTTTGCATCAGATGCTTTGTTCCGTCTCCTGAGACAATGGTAACCCTGTTTACAAGGGTCTCTGGGCCTGGGGTAAACCAGGCATCCTTGTGTTTAAGATCTTTCCAGCAAATGCTGCATTTAAGAGCCCGAAGGTAAGAAGCTTTACTGGAATCAGTGCTGGAAGCAGGATTAGGCGCTAAGAGGTGTTAACGGCCCCCACGTGTGTTAAAGGCACTTTGCCCGGGCAGTGGAGTGCTTCTGGGGTTAGCCGCACCCCTGTGTGAAGGAATTCTTCCTGGCACACATCATGTCCCCCTGCCGCCCCCTGGCCTGGAAGTTGCTGCCGGTCCTGCCTACAAGCTCTTGTCTCAGACCCTCCATCCCAGCCCTTGGTGCGAGCGGAGTCTCCCCTCCCTTTTACCTGCAGTACGGAGCTCCGCTTCTCCGTCTTGAGGCTCCGCTCAGTGTATTAAACTTATAACATTTTCTTGTAAAACTTGTTGGCTTGAATGGACGGCGCGGGATGTCCTGGTAGGGGAGAGCGCCGCCAGCTGCCGCCAGCTCCTGCCTGCCCTCGGTAAAGCGCACCGCAGGATGCACATTTGCATTACAGCCGCCATGCTGCTGCTGACATTGACCCTTTTCATAGCTGCGCTTCCGGGTAACGGAGCCGTGTGAATCACGACACAAACGAGAGACTGGACAGGTCAGGCAAAATAGAGTGCGAATTCACTCATCCAATCAGAGGAGAAGACAAGCATTTACAAATGCAATAGGACTCGTATTTACGCGAGACCTATTGCATTGTAAACAAAAGTGCGGGCCTCCAAGAAGGCACGAACGGGAGTGGGGGATGGTGGTGGGCAGAGAAGTTACGGGAGGGAACGGGAGGAGGCAGGGGAACAAAATAGTTTTAAAAGTAAAGGGGCCGATAGCCGTGGAAGGAGAAAAATGACGACATGGGCGTCAGGAGGAGGGACTAACAATCCGAAAACGAATCAAAATGCAGCATTTATGATTGAAGCCAATCAAAAATATGGCCGGAAAGTGGGCGGAGCTTCCCCCTACTATAGTGTATACTGCATGCCTCGCAAAGCGAGCAGCGCATGCGCTGCACGCTAGGCAAGACCTAAAAACTATTTGACCTCATCAAAAATCCAAACTGCTCTCCCCCAACCATCAAGCCTCACGATTCTCCAAAGAAAGCAGCAGAATTCGCTATATTTTTCGACGAAATAGTGAAACCATTGGTGGATCAGGTCATTCATCCTACCCCCCTAGAGGAGCGCAAATCCTTACTCATTTGGCAGAACTTTGACTCTGAAGATGCCCTCCTCAAATGCATCCTCGAAACAAAGCCCTCCAACCATTCTTTTGACCCCATCCCTAGTGACATTGCCATTGACTTCTACACCCTTACTCTTTCCTATTGGACCAGTCTGGTTAACCTCTTCCTCAGTCAAGGCTCCCTTCCTGTTGCCCTTAAAACAGGACAGGTTACCCCTCTTCTTAAAAAACCCACCGCTGATGCGAACAACCTCAACAACTTCCACCTAATCACTAACCTCCCTTTTCTTGCGAAAATCACAAAAAGATGTGTAGCGAAACAACTTTCCCGTCATATTAAGGATAATGATCTTCTTGACAATTTCCAGTCTGGTTTCATTCAAAACTGCAGCACTGAACAGCCCTGCTGCAAGTGATCGACGATGCGCTGCGTATACTCGATTCAGGGGAGTCTTGTCTTCGGATTCTTCTAGACCTTTCTGCAGCCTTTGACACTGTTAATCACAACACTCTCCTTAACACTCTTCAACACAGAATGGGTTTGGAAGGCACAGTGCCTAAATGGTTTGCCTCTTTCCCCTCGGACAGATCCCAAATGATCAAAATAGTGAACAGTCTTTCATCTTCATTGGCGGTAGGTCAAGGCGTCCCTCAAGGCTCTATCCTTGCACCCACTTTGTTCAATCTCTATTTAGAACCATTGGGAAATCTCCTAAGTAAATCTGGGATCCTCTACCATCTCTATGCGGATGACACTCAAATCTACCTTAAGGTGTCTTCCACACACGATATCTCAATCATCAACTCTACTCTATTCAAAACTGGATGTTAGCTCATCAACTCATTCTGAATCCCTCCAAAACTGAATTCCTCCTCCTCTCTACCGCACTCTCTCCTCCTCCTGTTCAATCTTGGATGGATGAGCCGAATCTACTTAACAATAAACCTATCATTGTCGACAGCGCAAAATCCCTTGGTGTCTTACTTGACAAAAGGCTCAATCTACTCTCCCACATCAATTCCAATGCAAAGAATGCTTGATGCCAACTGCGCCTTCTTTGGGGGATTCGACGCTTCTTTCCGGAGCAAGACCTAAAAACCCTGGTCCAATCGCTGGTTCTCTCTAGATTGGACTATTACAATTCTCTTCTTACTGGCCTCCCCAAATCACACCTTTCCCCTCTTAAATCCGTTCTCCATTCCGCGGCTCGTTTTATATTTGGGGCCAAAAGAAGTGACCACATCACACCCATTTTGTCTTCCCTCCGTTGGCTTCCCATCGAGGCAAGATCAATCTACAAGACTGCCTGTATCACCCACAAAGCCTTGCACACTTCCTCCCCTCGATACCTGGTGAATAAATTTTAAAATCTCTGGAGGCTCGACCGTCTCGTAATGTGGAAAATTTACTGCTGGAGCCCCCCACTTACAAAAGGGAAAGATCGATGGCTCAATCCTTCTAAGGCAATGCGGTGAGAATCTGGAACTCGCTTCCTCCACTACTCCATACCACCACCTCTACCCAGACCTTCAAAACTGACCTCAAATCTCTTCTCTTCCAAAGACACTTCCAGAACTAATACACCCCTGTAATGAAGCTGGAGGCAGGTTATATTCCAACTCTTTAATCCAATAATGTAGAGGAAACAGGCGAGAGCCAGGTAGCACGGCTTCCACTCCAGGACACCGGTAACCAACTGATGCCCTGGAATGGAATCCCTGAAGGAACCACATAAGCATTCCATGCCTCGCTCTGCCACGTACAACAAAGGTAATAGAACAATGTACATGGAGGAATGCACTATACAACACATCCCCCCTCCTTACAACACAAAAAGAGTGTAACCCCCCAAACACAAAAGAACCAATAAGTAAGTATAATTTAACAGAAAAGAAACAAAGAAAAGCATAAAAGTTACATTACATATTCTTTTAACCACCCCGGAAGGACTCTCGTCCTCTTACCAATGTCGCCCGTGCCCACACTTCCACCACCAGATTCTATGGAACACGATTCAATGGTACCCGGAAACCCCTCCTCCTCCCTTACAGAAGAAGCTTCCTCTGGGGTAAGAATGTTCTCCTGATCCTGTTGCCTATCATCAGTGATACTCTGATTTCCCTCCACCAGTTTATTCCCTTGAATATCATCATAAGCCAAACCAGATTGTACACTTCCGTGATTAAAATGGTCTTCCACCCACTCCGAATTCGCAGAATCGTTGGGGGATGGTGCATCAATGTCTGATTGATGCTTAAGATCAAGGGCAACGCTCTTAAGATTCCAGACTCTTCCATCTTTTAGTCTAACTGCATTGCGAAGAACCTCTACCACCTGTTGTGGTTCCTCAAACTGGCTTTCGCCTTTAGGAACTTTAATCGGCCTTTTTATGCGAACCTGGTCGCCCACCTTAACTGATACCTCTTTGGTACCCCGACTTACATCATAATACTCCTTACTCTTCCTATGTGCCAACTCCAAATTGTTCTTTACTTCAGTGGGAGACCACTGTTCTACTTTACCTTCCGAAAGCCAATTGGGATTAAACTTGCATCTTGGTTTCCTGCCCCTCATCATAATGAAAGGAGATAACCCTGTGGCAGCATGGGTAGTAACCCTGTATGCCCAAACCGCTTTTTGTATCTCCAGCTTCCAGTCCATACGTTTGCTCATTGCAGCCTGAATCACACCCTTAAGTACTCGGTTAAAACACTCCACTGTACCATTACCACTTGGGTTGTATAGCGAAGTGGTCTTGTGCTTGACCCCACACCTCTCAAAGTACATCATGGCATTCCTTGAAGTAAATTGCACCCCATTATCAGTTAAAACACTAACGGGTAATCCTTCCAAGATGAATAATTTGTCTAGAAATTCAAGGACGGTTTGTGTGTCCACTCTTTCGACAATCTTAACCACGGGCCACTTAGAAAACAAATCAATAGCCACCAAACCATAATCTTTAAATTCGCCAACAGGTCCAAAAATGTCCACTGCTATCACTTCCCAAGGAAGACTGGGAATTAAACCTTCACTCATAGAAGGCTTCAAGGTCTTTAAGGATTTATCTGCAGTGCAACATATCGAACATTCTCTCACGAATCTCTCTATCTCCCTGTCAACTCCTGGCCACCAAAAAAACGCCTTTGACCACACATTTAGTTCTTAGAATGCCAAAATGACCTTCATGGCACAAATGTAACACCTTCAATCTCAAAGCTTTAGGCGGAATTACTCTGTCACCTCTCAGAATCAAATCCTTATCCAGAGAAAGTTCCATTCTCACCTCCCAAAATGGTCTCAAATTATCAGTTATGCTCTCTTTCCTTGGCCATCCTTTACAAATATGTTCTGACACCGCTACTAAATCTTTATCTTTAAGCTGTTCTTCCAACCAACCCGCCTTAGTGATTGCTGGTGCACCCGAATCCTGAACAAAGGCAATACTAAAATTGCCCCAAGGATCATCCACACAATCTTCTAGGGGTGCAGGTAACCTCGACAAACAGTCAGCCACAACATTGTTCTTGCCCGGCACATAGGTGATCTTGTACACGTATTCCTTCATTCTCATAGAGATTCTAGCTAATCTAGCGGAGGCCCCACACTACCTTCGGTCGTTAAAATTTTTACCAAAGGTCTATGGTCTGTGCGAATGGTAACAATCTTGCCCCAAACAAAAACACGAAAGTGTTCCAAAGCCCATGCACAGGCCAGTGCCTCCCTCTCTATGATGGGGTATTTACTCTCTGTAGGTGATAAAGCCCTAGATGCAAATAGGATTATTTTCTCGCAACCATCACACCCTTTTTGTGAAAGGACTGCACCCAACCCTTTATCACTCGCATCAGTGGTCAACCAACACTCTGTGTTGGGATCAAAGCTGCTTAAAGCATTCACTTTCTCTAAGCAAGACTTAACTATTGGAAATTCTGCCTCACAGTCAGCTGTCCACTCAAATTTTGCATTCTTCTTGAGAAGCGAGCGTATGTTGTACACTTTGCTTGCAAAGTTAGGTATAAATTTTGCGCAATACTCGGCCATGCCTAAAAAGGACCTCACTTCCTCCTTTGTACTAGGAGACGGTGAACTAACAATGGCATTGACTAACGAAGGTTTGGGTTTCACACCAGCCTCACTTATGACATGTCCTAAATACGATACGTTCCTCTGTGCAAACTTACACTTGCTAAGTTCGACAGTTAAACCTACTCTTTGTAAAACTTCCAACACATCATTCAACATATGGTCATGATCACCTTTGCCCCCAGCAGCGATTAAAATGTCATCTTGGAAGAAACTCACTCCCCTCATCTTGCCAAATAACCTATGCATCAACCGCTGAAAAACTGCAGCGGCAGAGGCAAGGCCGAAAGGCATACGCCTGAACTGGTAACAACCAAACGGCGTAATAAAGGCGGTAAGCCTCCTTGACTCTGGACTGAGTATAACCTGGTGGTACGCTGCCGATAAGTCAATAGTAGAAAACCAGGTTGCCCCCTTAAGTGAAGAAACCATCTCATTGATCTTGGGCAAGGGAAACTTCTCGATAACGATATTGTTATTTAGGTGGCGCAAGTCGATGCATAAACGGATTTTTCCGTTGCTCTTGCGCGCTATCACGACCGGAGAAATCCATTCGGAACTCTCCACTTCTTCAATCACGCCTTTAGTTATTAAACTCTCTATCTCCTTATTTACCTCGTCCCTTATCAACATAGGAACTGGTCTAGCTTTGTGGACCTTAGGTTCTGCGTCCTTCTTTAATACAATTTTATGTTCGAAACCTTTGAGTGCCCCTAAATTCTCTCCAAAAACTCCTTGAAATTTTTTAACTAAGGTATCTTCCAACTTACTGGTTTCATCAACTACTAGAACTTTTTCTTCACTATTAGGGTCAAGAATGATGTGCAAATTCTTTTGATCCATCCAGCCCAGCACGGACGGACCAAGTTTCGCCACATATAGCTTTCCCCTTGCTGACCTCCCTTTAAATAGGAAAGTAAGCCATCTAAACCCAAGCATGTCGATTTTCTCTCCGGTGAAACTCACAGGGTTAATATCTGTGGGGTAAAGCTGCTGCCCTATTTTTTTCACAAATTTTTCACCCCACACTGCTTCATTTACGGTAGTATAGGGAGATCCAGAATCAGCAAACATATTAACTGTAACTCCACCCAAGGACATTTCACAAATGGGCTTCCCCTTCATGGAATTATCAATGACATTTAAAACAAAGTTTCCTTGTAGACTTTTTACACAATTACTCTCACTATCTGCATCGCCATCAGTACCATCATCTTCATTCCACACATATTTAACATCATTTCTTCTTCTACACATTTTGCTGAAATGACCCATTAAACCACAAATCCCACATTTCTTCCTTGCTGCGGGGCAATATTTGCTATAAGCCATGTGTTCTTTGCTATCGCAACGGTAACACCTTCTTTCCTCCGGTTTCCTTTCTCTCCAAATGTTTCTCTGTGGTAGACTATGACCACGACCCAAGGTGTTTTGAAATTGGTTCCTACTCGAAGTTTTGTACCTTGAAAACTCCCCCTGGATCTTTCTCGGATTCTTTAATCACCGTAGCGCACCTCCCTGACATTTCACCTTTTCTCATAATGGCTAAGACGTCTTCCAAAGGTGCATCCCCATTGACCCATAAGCGATCCTGGATGGGAGAATTATTATTATGCATGACTAATTGATCCCGTATTAAATCGTCATGCAGCTCCCCAAACTTACAGTCAATGGCTAATTTTTTTAGATCATCCACCCACTCATCTACTAATTCTTCTTTGCTCCGTTTCCTTTGGAAAAACTTATGTCGTACAACACCAATGCAAACTTTGGGGGCAAAGTATTTGTCAAGGTCTTTTAAAGCTGAATCAAATACACTGTCTTCGTTGCACGTAATTTTAGGCATACGGGTATACGTCTTCAACCCAACAGGACCTAGAGAATGGAGTAGTAGTCTTTTCATCTGATCCTGTTTCATCTTCCCAGCCTCATCCACTGCCTTGATATAATTTACAAAGTAATCCTTCCATTCCAACCATTTCATACATGGCTGTGATCCCGTTGCCCAAAATGGATGTGGAGGACTAATGGTAAAACTTTGTTGTGCCATCGCTTGTCCCACACCACGCGGTTCCTGATCACCTTGTTCCATGTACCATGTATAAAAGTGAATTTAAGTTAACGTGAAATTTTGACTGGGAAATCCACACGCAGCCCCAAAGTCTTCTATTATCCACCAAAACTGCTTGAAGGGTGAAGTAAGAAATGCAGAATGGTAAAAAAAAAAAACAATCACTATATATGTGTAAGGTTAGTCGTCTCCCGACTATCTCACCTGTTTCCTCTTGTGAACGCTAGCGATTACAAACCAAGTTCCGTTTCAATAAAGTTTAAGCCTTTTGAAGTGTGAAATAGACTCACGTTGCAGGAGCTATTAAACTTTCCTCCCGTTAAAGACTCGAAGAATTTCAAGATGGCCGCTACGCAAGGTCACGCAACGTGACCTTGCGTGATGATGTCACCACAGCGTGTCTCTAAACAGCGTCGTATACGCACTCCCCCCTTCACTCGTGCCTGCTGAATTCTAAGAGCGAGGAGGAATGCGCGTGAGGATAGAACGCTGCCTCCGCTCAAACGATGCGGCCTAGGCAGTTCCCCAACGGTTTACAAGAATACAGGTAACAATTCCTACCGCAAAGTCTTCCTTGGCCGGCAACATCGGGGGTAGACAGTTCCAGTAGCGGCGAGCTTGACTAAATTGCTGGAGGTTCAAAGGAATCCTACCTCTTTAAATGGCTTCGAAAATAAAATATACCCAAAATGAATGAAAGTGGGTACAGTTCTAGTGGGTCCGTTTCGAGTCGTCGCCAATTGTAATGAAGCTGGAGGCAGGTTATATTCCAACTCTTTAATCCAATAATGTAGAGGAAACCGGCGAGAGCCAGGCAGCACGGCTTCCACTCCAGGACACCGGTAACCAACTGATGCCCTGGAATGGAATCCCTGAAGGAACCACATAAGCATTCCATGCCTCGCTCTGCCACGTACAACAAAGGTAATAGAACAATGTACATGGAGGAATGCACTATACAACAACCCCTTGTCAAGTCCCTCAAGGAAGTTCTTTCACTATTGTAAATTTGTATTCTATGCCTGTACAAGCGTCATCCTAGTGTGTTTTTGAGTGACTGCCATCTATTGCTATATTATACCTCTTGTATCTCGTTTGCTTCTGTAACATGTACATTTGTAACATTCTCCTCATGTAACGTACTTGGTTCTATTGTGAAGCGCTCTGACGCCTTTGGGTAAAGTTCGCGCTATATAAAAATGCATAATTAAATAAATAGCCATTGTCAGCATGTGCCTTCGAGAACTGCCTACACATTGCCGAGCGTCGGTCCGATAAAAGTCACTAGCACGACTGGAGCACAGGAACACGGGCAGCTACCAAGAGTGTCAGCGCGACGGTAAATAAACAGAACAGCCGCTGCGGTGTTCTCTCCGTGGGGCTGTTCCCGATCACCTTTCTTTACCCTTCCCTCTCATCCAAAACAGCAGATAACCAAACCTCTCCAAGCCCTAACAGGGTAAATACAGCACACTCCAACATGAGCCAACGCACTAAACTGACGGTAGCCCACACAGACGAGCACGTGCGAAACTGCACAGCCACTCAGCACGTCAGAATCCTGTGCGGCACGCTACGATAGGCTGGGATGCCACTAATGCTCCAATCCTATATCACCTTACTTGTTAGCAGTACCTCCTCTAAGTCCAGACGACTCTCAGGATATGTTCTGCCTCGGGATTGGTTTTAAACCGACCCGGGATGCTAAAAGAATTATGAGCAAATGAACATCCGTTAAAAGATCAACGACGGACATTATCAGCAGAGTGAATTACACTGATGGTCAATGTAAGCAGTGAACAAGTTGTCTTTTTAAGTTTGTCGCATACTGACACGGTAAGACGTTGACCATGGGCAACAAGAGTACAGCGAAGACGGATATTTAAAGATAACCTGACATTTGGAGGCACAGCTTGGCACGAAGGCCAGACTTTCGATGCCCGAATACTGTGATATAGGAAGAAGCCGCTATTCCTGAGATCGACACAAACAATGCCTTAGAAGTACTCTGTTGAACACATACCTGGAATTTATTCTAATAGAAGGGCACTAGCTTTGATTTTGACTCGGACGGAGGAACACTGTGCCCGAGATGGATTGGAAAAACAACACAGTTCTAGGGTCGCACTAGAACAGTAGGATGACACTTTGTGAGGGGACCCGACGCAGACCCTCTGGGGTAGAAGTGGACGAACAGTCGCTTTAAGAGATCCTTTGGGATCTGCCTCACGCGGGAAGAAGTATGCTTCATTCTCTGGCTTTCCAAGGGCGCGGCTGCTCCTTCCTGTATCACCTCTACCTGCGGTGTCCAGCGATATGCAGCCACAGACCCTATCACGGTCAGTCATTCCCTCGTGAGTTTAGCAGGGTGCACTTCAACCAGCTTGCTACTGCCTTTGCACTTGCAGCTTTAAATAATCATGTTGACTGCTCTGCATTGTAAAATGAAGGTTCTACTAAAATTGTTATATTGGAGTATGTAAGAGTTGTGCTGTGAATTATCTTAACTTCTTCTTAAATGTCCCTCAATCACCCTTCGTCTTGTGTCACATTTCAGGGAAAAAAGCATGTTGCGTTCGATTCTCATTCCAAAAATTCAAGCTATGTCAATGGGCAATTGAGGAACACGTTTTGAGTGGAATATAACACTTTTATAAAACACAGAACTTGACAAATGATTCATGACTCATATTTCCATAACTCTTGTGAGTTCAGTAACTCTTATGCTTGTTTGCTTGTGAACTCAATATCCTTTTGATGTATGCTCTTTATTTCTCTTTCATGCCATCGCTATTGTATAAGATTATTTAAAATCATTACTAGACTGCAGACCCACAATACATTCACTGCTTAAACTAAATATCAAAATGAATCGCTATCAACAATCGTAAGAAATAATAAAAGGAGCATCATGTATGAGGTTTTCGTCCCGCTTTTCAACTAACACAATATGGTGTCTGATTTCTTCAAAACAGCATTTCAAAATTTGGCTGATTTTTTTTTAAACATACTTTATTGATTTTATATTTTGACGATCCACGTGCTAACGTTATTACAGTTGGTACATGGTAGATTGGTAAAAACAATTGGACATAAATGGATGAATACCAACAGGTTACAGCCAATGTGTGGTTGTTATCTTTTACATAAGTTGACAATATTAGCAATCCTTGTTTTCTCATTGGTGCTGGCTTAATATGTCTAGAGAAAAGGTAAAAGTAACATTAGAACACTCCCCCCCCCCCCTTCCCCCCCACCCTCTGATCTGGCTCACCCCCAGTTTGGATGATACAGGTGTGGGATTCTGCCCCGATTACCTTTGTGCAGCATCTAGGGGCCTGTAATTAGCAGGGTATGGTATTGTACGTCCGTGTTGATGCTAGTCGGAGATGTTCCGTTTAGTATTATTGTGGGGAGACATCTCTTATATACTGTGTGTTGTAAGGGGGGTGGTCAATGGCTTTAAATGCTTCCATCATGAGGTCAATCCATGGAGATCTGTATTTTTCGCAGCCCCCGGTACTCCTCTCTTCTAATGACTGCACTTTCTGCTCCACCCCAGTCGGCTACCTCCCTGTGCCAGGTGTATACTGATGTGGGGCGGACCGATTTCCATCACATTGTAATGGAGCGCTTTGCTATGAGTGGGGCTAGGTCAGCGAAGCTGCACTTTCTGCTACTTAGGACGGCGATGCAACCCTAGTATACAGCTTTCCGCTGTGTCCCATGTGGTGAGTCCTGTAATGTTTCCTATGATTTGTGTGACTTCCGACCAGAACCCTCGAAGGCGTGGGCAGGACCATAGCATGTGCAATATATCTGCATCTTCTGCCTGGCATCTGGGGCAGCAGAACTGCGTATTTGGATACATGCGTTGTAAGCGGTGCGGGGTGAGGTAGGCCCTGTGGAGGATCATATACTGTATTACTTTAAATTTGGCGTTGCGTGACACCTTTTTTGGATATTCCAAGAGGGCGGCCCATTCCTTATCTGCCAACTCCTTCTCCGGGTCTCTGGACCACTTGTCAAGTAGTCCAGTGAGGGAGGTTCCTGTGTGTGCCCGGGTTCCCTTGTATAGCCATTTTATGAGATGGCGCCCTTCGCCCATTAAGTATACCGCGTGTATGATCTTGTGTGTTGGGGGTTCTTCCCGATCTGGTGCCCACTGCCTCCTCACACACCTGGTCATGGCGGCATGTAGCATAAAGAGATTGCACGGAACTCCATGTTCCCGAGCAAAGTTCTCGTGGTCCATCAGGACGCCGTTAGCAAACAGCGCTCCTACTCTGGTGACCCCCCTCCAGGCCAGCTGAGAATGCTCCGCTTAGTGATCAAGCAAGTGGGTGTGGGGATTCCTAATAGGGGAGTGTTGTTGGCGTAGGGGGGGCACTGGCGCATGTATTGCAATGCCTTTTTCCAATATAAGAGTGATATACGTAAAAGCAATGGGGCTCCGGGGGGGATCCCGCTCCGGGGTAGTAGTAAGGTATGCAGGGCACCTCGGTTGATGGCTTGTGTTGTGTAACCCAGTTCGTGCAGATTGCGCCCCGCAAGCCAGTACGATAGCCATTGGAGTTGCCTTGTGAAACAATAGGCGTGAAAGTCCGGCACGCCAAGCCCCCCTCTGTCCGGTTCCAGCTGCAGTTTGGCTATTCCCACCCTTCTGCAACCAGTGCCCCAGATGAGGTCCGATAGGAGCGTGTCTAGTGTTTTAAAAATGGAGGCAGGTATCAGTACTGGCAGGTTTGTAAAGAAGTATAGCAGGCGTGGGAGTACTACCATCTTGGAGATGTCTATACGGCCCATAACAGAGAGCGGTAGCGAGGTCCAGAAGGCTGTCTGGGAGTGTAGTGCCCTCACTGCTCTGGTCAGGTTGCCCTCCAGTAGATCCTGCGGGCCCCTATAAATTTGAATGCCTAAGTATTTGAACGTGTTTTAGGCCACTGAGAGAGAGAGCTGCCCAAACGTGATAGTTTCTGGATGCTCTCCAGGGTGAAAGAAAAAACGCCTGAGAATTCGCCTCGTTTATGGCGAGGCCCGAAATGTGTTCAAATTGCTGGAAAATGCTTGGCATTGGCTCCAAGTCACCTGTCAGGTCATGGGTATATGCGATGAGGTCATCTGCATAAGCTGACAGCACATGCATGGCATTTCTCACTCGGATTCCTATTAGCTCTGCTTCCCTCCGCAATTTAATAGCAAGGGGTTCAAGCGCCAGCACAAAGAGCAGTGGTGACAGGGGGCAGCCCTGTCGTTTGCCCCTGCCCACTGGGTAATAGCTCGAGATGTGGACTCCGGTTCGGACACGCGCAGTGGGGGCGGTATACAGAAGTTTAACCCATTTCAGATGCCAAACTTTTCCATATCCTTTACCATGTATTCCCATTTAAGGGTATCGAAAGCCTGTCGCAGGTCTAGGGAGATGCATCCAGCATTCGAGCGTTCTTGTGAAGTGGCCTCCATGACATGGTACATATGTCTAATGTTCAGGGATGTGCTGCGGGTTGGGACAAAGCCGCATTGGTCTGTGTGGATTAATTTTGGTAGGTGGGGGAGTAACCGGCGGGCCAATATCTTGCTTAGTATCTTGTATTCTGTGGTAAGGAGTGACAGTGGACAGTACCCTGAGATGTCCGTAGGTGCTCTGCCCGTTTAGGGAGTGAGACAGCCATGGCCTGCATGGTAGAGAGAGGGAGGTTTCCTGTGTCGAGGGCCGTTTGATATAACCGTTCCAGGTGGGGGGTCAGTTTGTCTGCGAATGTGTCAAAAAACTCCACTGGTATGCCATCAAGGCCTGGGGGTCTTATTGCGTGGGAGTTCACGGATGGCCTCTTTAATTTCAGATCTGATGATTGGGCCTGACAAGTCATCCTGAGCCGCTCGCGTGAGTTGGGGGTAGGTTAGGTCGCACAGGAAGGCTTCCATGGGTGCGCTCGTTGTTCCAGCGGGTCTCGGTAGAGTGCTTCATAGTATTCAGAGAATGCCTCATTTATTTCCTGCTGTGTGTTCGCCGTGTTTCCTCCAGGCATAACTATTTCGTGTATTGGGGTGGGGTGCATCTCGTAGTATCTGTGCAAGGAGCGCTCCCGACCTGTCTGCCTCCGCATGTTTTATCTGGGTGTAGGATCTGTAATCCAGTACTCGGAGTCGCTCCAACAGTTCTGGATGTTAAATGCGTGCTTCCTGCACCCTTGACCTTGCCAGGTAGGTCGCTCCCCCGCCACACAGCTCCGCCTGTGTTGTCCTACCCGCTGCTGCTGCTGGTAAGCTCGCCCCTCTGATGTTGCCTCGGTGCCCGTTTTGCTTCTGTTTCCCCTCGTGCCCCCATTTCTTGTGTCCATCTTTTGCCTTCTGTTCCCCTCGTGCCCCCATTTCTTGTGTCCATTTTTTGCCTTCTGTTCCCCTCGTGCCCCCATTTCTTGTGTCCATTTTTTTGCCTTCTGTTCCCCTCGTGCCCCCATTTCTTGTGTCTATTTTTTGCCTTCTGTTCCCCTTGTACCCCCATTTCTTGTGTCCATTTTTTGCCTTCTGTTCCCCTCGTACCCCCATTTCTTGTGTCCATTTTTTGCCTTCTGTTCCCCTCGTGCCCCCATTTCTTGTGTCCATTTTTTGCCTTCTGTTCCCCTCGTGCCCCCATTTCTTGTCCATTTTTTGCCTTCTGTTCCCCTCGTACCCCCATTTCTTGTGTCCATTTTTTGCCTTCTGTTCCCCTCGTACCCCCATTTCTTGTGTCCATTTTTTGCCTTCTGTTCCCCTCGTACCCCCATTTCTTGTGTCCATTTTTTGCCTTCTGTTCCCCTCGTGCCCCCATTTCTTGTGTCCATTTCTGCCTTCTGTTTCCCTCGTACCCCCATTTTGCTGTGCCCAACTTTGCCTTCTGTACCCCCCGCCGCTGCGTCCCCTGCGGCCCCGCCCCCTGACTGCCCATTCGCTGCCCCTGCCTCCCGCCTCCCAGCTGCTCCTCCCTCCCAGCTCCCCATATATGGCGGCCGCTGCGCGGTGAGGAGAGCGACCCTTGACCTTGCCAGGTAGGTCGCTCCCCCGCCACACAGCTCCGCCTGTGTTGTCCTGCCCGCTGCTGCTGCTGGTAAGCTCGCCCCTCTGCTGTTGCCTCGGTGCCCGTTTTGCTTCTGTTTCCCCTCGTGCCCCCATTTCTTGTGTCCATCTTTTGCCTTCTGTTCCCCTCGTGCCCCCATTTCTTGTGTCCATTTTTTGCCTTCTGTTCCCCTCGTACCCCCATTTCTTGTGTCCATTTTTTGCCTTCTGTTCCCCTCGTACTCCCATTTCTTCCATTTTTTGCCTTCTGTTCCCCTCGTGCCCCCATTTCTTGTGTCCATTTTTTGCTTTCTGTTCCCCTCGTGCCCCCATTTCTTGTCCATTTTTTGCCTTCTGTTCCCCTTGTGCCCCCATTTCTTGTGTCCATTTTTTTGCCTTCTGTTCCCCTCGTGCCCCCATTTCTTGTGTCCATTTTTTGCCTTCTGCTCCCCTCGTACCCCCATTTCTTGTGTCCATTTTTTGCCTTCTGTTCCCCTCGTACCCCCATTTCTTGTGTCCATTTTTTGCCTTCTGTTCCCCTCGTGCCCCCATTTCTTGTGTCCATTTTTTGCTTTCTGTTCCCCTCGTGCCCCCATTTCTTGTGTCCATTTTTTGCCTTCTGTTCCCCTTGTGCCCCCATTTCTTGTGTCCATTTTTTTGCCTTCTGTTCCCCTCGTGCCCCCATTTCTTGTGTCCATTTTTTGCCTTCTGTTCCCCTCGTACCCCCATTTCTTGTGTCCATTTCTGCCTTCTGTTTCCCCTCGTGCCCCCATTTTGCTGTGCCCAACTTTGCCTTCTGTACCCCCCGCCGCTGCGTCCCCTGCGGCCCCGCCCCCCTGACTGCCCATTCGCTGCCCCTGCCTCCCGCCTCCCAGCTGCTCCTCCCTCCCAGCGCCCCATATATGGCGGCCGCTGCGCGGCCGCGCAGCGGATGTGCGCAGCGGGCGCGCCGAAGGCGGAACCCCTGGGCCGCGCGCCCCCCGCTCCAGCCTCGAGGACCGACGCCGTTACGATGCCACCACACTCCACGCTTTCAACCCCGGACGGACACACAACTGCTTCAAGGCCGCCCCGAAACGCACACATGGCCCCTTCACCTGCCGGAACTGCAGCTACACCAGCCTCAGAGCCACCGAAGCGCCCGCCAAGAAGGACCTCAACCACCTCCGATGCATCCTACTGAACACCCGCTCCGCACGCAAACACGCCGTCGAGCTCTGGGACCTGCTCGACACATCATCACCAGACGTCGCCTTCCTGACAGAGACCTGGATGAACGACTCCTCCGCACCCGACATCGCCATAGCCATCCCAGACGGCTATAAGATCACCCGCAGAGACCGCGTCAACGGAGTAGGAGGAGGAATCGCCATCGTCCACAAGAACTCCATCAGGGTCTCGACCAGCACCGACGACTTTCTCTGCACCGCCGAACACATGCACTTCCAGATCCACACAGACCCCAACACCACCCTTAGAGGCACCCTTGTCTACAGACCCCTGGGCCCCGACCCCAGTTCAGCGACTCCATCGCCGACTTCATCAGCACGCACGCCCTGACCTCTACCGACCACATCCTCCTCGGAGACCTGAACTTTCACCTGGAGAACAACAACGACAGCAACTCCACCACCCTGATCGACAACCTCGCCAACCTCGGACTGAGACGGCTCGTCACAACACCGACTCATTCCGCCGGCCACACGCTCGACCCCGTCTTCTCCTCAAGCTCCCACGTCTCCTTTAGCCACACCACGGAACTCCTCTGGACCGACCACTGCTGCATCCACTTCACCTTCCAGAAACCCACCACACACCACCGCACCCAACAGATCCCACGCCGCTGCTGGTGCAAAGTCACCGAAGACCAACTACGGGCAAACCTCGCTCTCAGCCCCCCCTCCGACCCATCCAACACGACGACGCTGCCTACAACCTCAGACGATGGATAGACGACTGTGCCAACACCCTCGCCCGCTGAAAAAACTCACCTACAGCAACACCACCAAAAGAGCCAGCTGGTTCACCCCGGAACTCCTAGCTTCCAAGCGTACCTGCCGGAAACTTGAGAAGAAATGGCACAGTGATAAGACACCGGACAGCCACGCAGCCCATAAAGACGCCATCCGTAACCACCACCACCTAATCAGGTCCGCCAAGAGAATCTCCTTCAAAGACCGCCTCGACAACAACGCACACAACAGCAAGGAGCTCTTCAACATCGTGAAGGAACTCTCCAACCCCAGCTCCAACACCAACGACATCCCGCCGTCGCAAGCCCTGTGCGATTCCTCGCCACCTTCTTCCACCGCAAGATCGCCGACATCCACGACAGCTTCAACACCCAGACAGGCCCCACTAAGATAGATACACCAGACCCGCCGCACACCATCGACCATGACCCCTTGCCAGCCTGGGCCAGCGTGAACATCGATGACACCATCAAGACCATGGGCACAATACACTCCGGCTCCCCGTCAGACCCTTTCCCGCACCACATCTTCAACAAAGCCAGCAGCTCCATCGCACCCCACCTGTGCAACGTTATCAATCTCTCCTTCGAGACCGCGACCTTCCCAGAGAGCTGGAAACACGCAGAGATCAACGCCCTACTCAAAAAACCCAAGGCGGACCCAAGAGACCTCAAGAACTTCCGGCCCATCTCCCTGCTTCCGTTCCCAGCCAAGGTCATCGAGAAGATCGTCAACAAACAGCTAACCCGATACCTCGAAGAAAACAGCATCCTGTACCCATCCCAATCGGGGTTCCGCAGAAACCACAGCACTGAGACTGCCCTCATCGCCGCCACCGACGACATCAGGACCCTGCTGGACAACGGTGAGACCGCAGCCCTCATCCTGCTGGACCTCTCCGCCGCCTTCGACACTGTCTGCCACCGCACTCTACGCGCACGCCTCCACGACGCAGGGATCAGAGACAAGGCCCTGGAATGGACCACCTCCTTCCTCGACGGCAGAACCCAGAGAGTCCGCCTCCCACCTTTCCGATCCGAAGCCTCCGAGATCATCTGCGGCGTACCCCAGGGATCTTCCCTCAGCCCAACACTGTTCAACATCTACATGGCCCCGCTCGCACGCATCGCCAGACAGCACAACCTCAACATTATCTCCTACGCCGACGACACTCAACTGATCCTCTCCCTCACCAAGGACCCCTCGCCGCCAAATCCAATCTCCATGAAGGAATGAAGGCGGTCGCCGATTGGATGAAGATCAGCCGACTAAAGCTGAACACGGACAAGACAGAGGTCCTCATCCTCGGCTCCAACCTCTCAGCATGGGACGACTCCTGGTGGCCAACGACGCTGGGAGCAGCCCCGACACCCACCGACCACGCACGCAACCTGGGAGTCATCCTCGACTCAACGCTCTCCATGGCCAAGCAAGTCAACGCAGTCTCCTCCTCCTGCTTCAACACCCTCCGCATGCTTCGCAAGATCTACAGGTGGATCCCGACAGACACAAGAAGGACAGTCACCCAGGCCCTCGTCAGTAGCAGACTTGACTATGGGAACGCCCTCTACGCGGGAGCCCCGGCCAAGCTCATCAAGCGACTGCAACGCATACAAAACGCCTCCGCACGCCTGATCCTCGACATACCACGCCACATCACCCCCCACCTGAGGAACCTGCACTGGCTCCCCGTCGACAGGAGGATCTCCTTCAGACTCCTCAGCCACGCACACAAGGCACTCCACAAGACTGGCCCAGCCTACCTCAACAGACGACTCTTCTTCTACGTCCCCAACCGCCAGCTCTGCTCCGCCGACCTCTCCCTCGCCACCGTCCCTCGCATTCGAAGAACAACCACCGGCGGCAGATCCTTCTCACACCTCGCCGCCAAGACCTGGAACACCCTTCCACTAAGCCTACGACAGACCCAAGACCTGCTGACCTTCAGGAGGCTACTCAAGACCTGGCTGTTCGACCAGTAGCAGCACCCCCCACCCCCCCTTTCTCTCCCCAGCGCCTTGAGACCCTCGCGGGTAGGTAGTGCGCTCTACAAATTCTGTGATTGATTGATTGATTGATTGCTCTAACTTGTTCATGCTGTCTTCAGCAGATTTTAGATTAGTGTGTATTTCTTGTATCGCCCCTACTGTAGTTTTGATAGTGGTGCCCATTATCACTGTTTTGAGCGCGTCCCACTCTATGAGGCGCGAGGAGGCCGAGTTAGTGTTCTCCGTAAAGTAATTGGTGATGGCCGATGCCATAGTGTCATGGAAGACGGCATCTTCCAGCGTCTGGTGCCATAGTTTCCAGGTGGGGACCGGGGTAGGTATTCTGCCCCATGATAGGGTGACCTCTAGTGGATTGTGGTCAGAGAGAGTCTTCCCCAGGTAAGTGGTGTGAGTCACTTGTATAGTTATAGAGAGGGAGCAGAGTATTCTGTCTATCCGGGTATGGAGTTGGTGGGTTGGGGAATAGAAGGAGTATTCCCGACTGCCCGGGTTCTTTAGACGCTAAACGTCTCCCAACGACCAGTCCCCGCCCATCTGCGCAAGGCCTCTGTTTGTCTAATGGAGGCTGCTCCCTGAACTGGTGGGTGAGAACGGTCCAACTGTGTATCTAGCACCGTGTTGTAGTCTCCACCCAGTACCCTTGGGTAGCCCACCCAGTCTGTTAATGTCGTGTTGAGGCTCGTAAAGAATTTGTCCTGGTCATAATTCGGGGCATATATGCTGCTTTTTATTATGTGCGTGCCGTCTTGTGTGCCGTGTACCAAGATGTATCTACCCTGTGGGTCTATGCCCTGCTCAAGTGCTACAAACGGGACCCCGTGTCTGACTCGTATTGTCGCGCCTCTAGCAAAGGCTGAGTATAACGTAGTGAACACTTGGCCTCTCAACTTTTTGCGTAGCTTGGCCGCTTCAGAATCTGTGAGGTGGGACTCTTGCATCAATGCTACCTGTGCCCTACGCCTGTTTAATTGCGCATGGATCCTGTGGCGCTTGTGGATTGATCCCAGTCCCCTGACATTCCAGGTGATTATGTTGTAAGTGCCCAACATGCGCTTGTGGTTATGTGTGTGGCTCTTGGGCCTGCCCTAGGTCGTGAGGCTGGTGATGCGTTCTGGGTGGTGGGGGGTAAGCCAGTAATCCCCAAACCCCCTACAACGTTCAATACTAGGTTCAGCTCCGGAATTATGCTGGTCCAAACTAAACACACAACTATGTTAACCTTTACCAAGTTATGGTATGCTTTCGCAATGAGGGGGGTGCCATCTATGCCTTGTATGTGACGTTAGGCGATATATTATTCACTGGGTGTCCGGACCATGGTCTTTTGCTAGGGGTTTGGTGAAGCTAGGGGGATGTAAGTGCATATGGCATCAGTTACCTCCGCTGTAGAATTTGTGAACATCTCTATCAAGACAGGGCACCCCGGATTTGGCTAATCATATGACGATAGGGGAGAGGATGTAGCCTTACGGCTAGAGCGGTTGACCTCGGACCTGGGGAACCGGGTTCGAGTCTCGGCAACGACGCTCAACATCCTGTGATTCTGGGCAAATCACTTAATCGCCCCGTGCCTAACAAAAATGAATGTGTTCATCTTTAACGAAACTGGTGCTCATGTAAAGCGCTCTGATACCCGATGCCTCCGGTCTAGTTCGCGCTATATAAAACTCTAAAAAAAAAAAAAAAAAAAATAATACATCCGATATATTCTCTGTGTTTAAAAAATACTTCAGTGCTTCTTTACATTTAAAAAAAATCATTCTTTAAAAAGATCAGCATTAGTAATTTGTTTCTGTCTTTATGCCCTGCAGAATACGTTCCTTCTAAATTAATTTTTAAATATGTATTTT
Source organism: Calotriton arnoldi (assembly GCA_963921515.1). Lineage (NCBI taxonomy): Eukaryota > Metazoa > Chordata > Amphibia > Caudata > Salamandridae > Calotriton > Calotriton arnoldi. Next base: position 2,071,556 of record CAWUFW010000842.1, read on the forward strand.
TGGGGGGGATTTTGTAGTCAGTACATATCAAGATAAGCTTATTCTAAACAATTGTACTTGACATATGATGGCACTTTTTCACATACAATTCACACAGGGGGTCAATAACCTGACTAAAGACTTACTATTCCCTCACAAACTGAACTCACATAAGAATACGTCTAGTCATATTGAAAAGGTTCTTGTCAGTGGAGAAATGCTTATTTTAAAGGACGAGAACCCTCACCCACCTAAGGGTGGCATGCTCAATCATTGGTTTACTTCCTCGCACCAGGACAGCAAGGTATCTGGTGTGGGCTACAACTCTTCACCGGGGAGAAGCTGAGGTGTTTTGGTAGTCAGGATGAGCTTTAGGTATGGGTGAGAGGCAGTGTGCTAAATATATAAAGTGTAGTGAGTATAAAACTATCTTGTGGTAGGCTAAATGTAAATTTTATTCAGATGCTTCCAGTGGATAGCATTAAAAGAAACATAAGGGGGGATCTGGAAACAATGCTCCCCTTAGATGGTCAACACGTTTTCACATACATCATTGCAATATTTAAGTAATTTTACCTTGGTCACCCCATAGCCCCTCCTCCCAACTGTAAATGTAAACTCCCATTACCCCCCTCTCCATACCCGTTCCTTTGTACAATACTTCAGAATGAAGGGCAGGTTCATAATGTCCTGTCATCTGACACCCCTCATAACTTTCATAGGGACGATCGCACCAACTCTTTGAATAGAAAGATGTAGCCAAGATTGGCGAAACGTTATAGAAACTGCACAGAATCTCAGTAATCAATGCAAGTTTAGTAGGGGGCGTGGCTAAGGAGCCGTGCATGGCGGACACGTGAGCTTGGAGCTCCGCGCCGGCCTGACATTTATCAGCCATCCCCGGCGGTGCCCGAGGCCGGGAACACATCGGCACGGACCGGACGACACCAGGATCCACGGTGTCTGGCCCTGACGGTCGCGCAGGCGACGAAAAGGCGGCGAAGCGACTGAATCCCCGCCGACCGCTGGCGCCGGCAATGATCCAAGATGGCGGCCCGGAGCGGTTTCAACTAACCGCACAGTACGGAGCTCCGGCTCCCTCCGTAGTTTGAGCCGAACCCGAGAGCACGTACACGGAGGCCCATAGCAGGCGGAGGAGAGGTGTGAGGGCAGTCTGGTCCGTGAGACCGCAGCCGACATAGCGGAGCAACCCCGTGCCCACCATGCGGTACGCGAAGTGAGGGGAAGAAGAGTGGGCCCGATCGAGTCGGAGGACATCGGGGCATACAATGGAGCTGCCACAGCGGTGGGGACCCGCAGAGTTGAGGGGATCGCAGTGAAGACTTCAGAGGTGGACTGCGGATCGCCGGACCGTGCCTTCCCCCCTCGCCTGAGTGCCCTGGAACAGGACCGGGCAAACACCGAGGCCCCGCACGCGCAGGACTGGCCTACATTAGTGGCAGACGAGGTACACGTAGCCCCGGCGGATCTGAACTGAAATAGGCTGTGACCCGCCAGACGCTGCCCAGAATCACAGACTGCACCCTGCAGCGCGGAAGAGCCCGGGCCTTGGTGGGCCTATTGCCGGCCTAACTGGCAACGGAGCGCGAACAGTCGTTTACACCACTGTGGGCCCTGCAGCGGAGGCGCAGACGCCGGGACTGAAGTGTTGGCCCCCCCCCCCGGAGCCTTGGAGTGAGTGGCGGACTTGAGAAACCGGCTGCTGGCCCGACCCCCCCCCTCCCGACACGTTCGATAACCGACAGGCCGCTGCCTATCATGGGCAAACCACGGAGCCAGCAGGCTGGGGCCTCACAGGACCCAGAGGACAGCGCCCAGGGGCAGTCGCAGCCCGCACCGGACGCCTCGCTACAACAGGTGGGCAAGATACTGGAGGCCATAGCAGATACAAAGGCCACCCTTCACCAGGACATAACCACAGTGGCGGTAGGGCTGGGTCTCCTGCGAGAGGATCATAAGAAGCTGTCGGAGCGGGTGAAGGAGACCGAGTCCACCATCGAAACCATAGCCCCTGCCCAAAAAGCCCTGGAGCAGCAGATGGGAACCCTCGCTGATAGGGTGGGGGTGCTGGAACGGCGGGCCGAAGACGCGGAAGGCCGTAATAGGCGGAACAACGTCCGAATCCTGGGCCTACCGGAAGGAGTTGAGGACAATGACATGGTGTCCTACCTAGAGTGCTGGCTGCGGGAGGTGGTAGCACCTGAAGGCCTGTCCGCCTTCTACACCCTGGAGAGAGCTCACCGGGTCCCGGCCAGACCTCCGGCGCCGGGGTGTCCGCCACGCCCGGTGGTGGCTCACTTACTCCACATCAGGGATAGGGACCTACTCCTGCGGAGAGCGCGGACGGATGGCCCCTACTCCGTTGACATCATCAGCAGGGTCTCCTTCTTTCCGGACTACACCGTGGAGGTCCAGCGGAAACGAGCCTCGTTCCTAGAGGCCAAGAAAGTGTTGAGGGATGAGGGCCTCAAGTACTCATTGATGTTCCCTGCCCGGTTGCGGATCGAGCTGGATGGCAGTACCCATTTCTGTAACAGCCCGGAGGAGGCCTGGGACTGGATTGAATCCTACAGGGCTGGATCCTCTCGGCCTCAGGGGCGAAACAAAGCGGGGCCGGGGAGACGATCGCAGCGCCGCTCTCGCAGGGGGGCCCCCAAGAAACCGACTACGTCTCAAACTGAACGTGAGAGGGCGGATGCCCTGCAGGCGGTGGCGGCGCTTATGCGGATCAGGAGCCCCTCCCCGGAGGCCGGGACCCACACGTCGAGAGGCACTGGGAGCAATGACTCTGACTCATCCGGCAGTGGCAGCATGAAGATGCCGGTGGTGACCCTGGGCACGGCAGATGAAGTCATCTAATCTCGCTGGGACCTAAGCCCGCTACCTAAGGCGTGGCTGGCCTGCCGATGCAGAACCCTGGTCTTGGGCCATTCGAATCCGAAGGGGGCGGCGCGCCCAGAACAGTTTGTGTGTCCTCTTTGTGTTTCCTCCCTATCCTAGCTCCTTTGCCCACCCCTCCCTGGGTACCTTACTAGTGTAGGGTCTCCCTATGAGAAATGTTCTGTATGCTGTTTGGGCGACTGGCTGTTGTCAGGTTGCCCTGGGTTCGGGGAGTTGTTCACCGTTGAGGGTTCATTTGCTTTTCTTTGTTTGTTTGATTGCAGGGGAGGGCGAGTGTGTGCGGGCGGAGAGTGGGGGGGTCCACCCTATGGGTGCCGCGGGGCGCATTTTTGCGGGAATGGGGGGCACACCTAATGGTCTGAGGTTCCTCACGTGGAACATCCGGGGGATGGGATCGATGTCCAAAAGGCACAATATATACTCCCACCTGAGGCGCAGGGACGTTCACATTGCGTTTCTTCAGGAGACGCATTTGAACACGGAGGAGGCTGGGAGGTTGAAGAAGAGGTGGCGGGGCCAGATATTTGCGACCACCTACTCGGCCTTCGCCAGGGGGTGCTGATTTGGGTGAGGCCTGGGGTCCCCTTTGCCCTCGACCGCTCATGGATCGATGCGGACGGGCAGTACATCCTGCTCACGGGGCGACGGGCGGGAGGTGACCCTGGGCACTGTTTACGTTCCTAATCAGGACCAAATTGGCTTCCTAGAGTCATTCTCTGCCTCCTTGGCTCACTGTCACACAGACTCCCTTATACTGGGGGGTGACTTCAATTGCGTGGCAGACGTCACAACGGACCGCTCACACCCTCCCCTGCCGGGGACGCAGCCACATCGCACAGCAGCTGGCTTTCGGTCCTGGATATCTGACTGGGGATTAGAGGACACCTGGAGACTGCAGCACAGGGCGGATAGGGAGTATTCCTTTTCTCGCCGGTCCACCAGGTTCATACTAGATTGGACACATTCCTCTGCTCCCCAACCCTTAACGGCCTGGTCTCGCACACTGAATACCTAGGGCGGACACTATCAGATCACAGCCCACTGCTTCTAGTACTCCAACCACTGGGTCGCCGCCCTCCGATTCCCACTTGGAAGCTAAACCCGGCACTGCTTGACGACGGCCCCTTTTGCGCTTCCCTGTCCTCGCTAACTGAGACGTACTTCCCTACCAATGCCGGCACCGCCTCTTCGGCGCAGGTAGAGTGGGAGGCGTTCAAGGTGGAGGTGAGTGGCCACTGCATGGCCCAGGCGTGTGGGGCGCACAGGGAACTGAATACGGAACTCCTGGACTTAGAAGGGACAATTCGTACATTGGACAACTTGCAAGGTGCTGACGACTCAGCCCAGGCGTCCTTGCAAGAGGCGCGGACTCAATACAATGACGAGTTAGGTAGATTACGGTGCTACAGTTACAAAGACTACCTGGACAGAGTGCACAGGGAGGAGGGGAGGGCGGGTCGATTGCTAGCACGACTTATACGAACTGAGTTGGGGGGAATGCCTATCACATGTCTGGGCCTGGACACGGGCGAGGTGGTGCATGACCCTGGGGCCTTCAATGACTTCTTTCTACACTACTATGAACAGTTGTATAGCGCCCCGACAACGGCCCCCCTGCCAGATATACAGCACTTCTTAGCCCCCCTGTGGCTCCGTACGTTGGAGGAGGAGGATAGGGAGGCCCTGGGTGGCCCCATCTCCGTACATGAGGTCAAGGCAGCGATAGCGGCATTGGCGCCCGGTAAGACTCCTGGGCCCGACGGCCTACCGGCTGAGTTCTACCAGCGATTCACTGATACACTGTGCCCACGTCTGGTGACTTTATATGCGGAAGCGTTTGAGGGAGGGGGAGGCTTGCCAGATTCCACCCAATCGGCACTTGTGATACCGCTCCCCAAGTCCAAACAGCCCGACGCGGGAGTCAGGGACTACCGTCCTCTCTCCATGCTCAACCTGGATTTCAAGATCCTGAGTAAGGTGTTGGCGGGCAGGCTACTTCCACATATGAAGGCCCTGATCCACCCGGACCAAAACGGGTTCATCTCCTCACGTAGCACCTCTTACAATCTTCGCAGACTCTACTCTGTGCTCTACCACATGAAAGCGCCCGCGCTCCAGCAAGCGGCGGTGTTGTCGGTAGACCTAGAGAAGGCATTCGACACAGTGTCCTGGGAATACCTCTTCGAAGTGATGCTCCGCTTGGGTCTAGGAGATGAATGGGGGCGGTGGGTGCGACTCCTTTACGCCGCGCCCACGGCGAGAGTCAAGACAGGCCGAACCATATCTAGGGCATACAAGACCTCCCGGGGATCCCGGCAGGGGTGCCCCCTGTCCCTGCTCCTTTTCGCGCTGGCTGTGGAACCTTTGGCTGAACGCATTCGCTCGGGCGGGAGAGGGCTCGGACTGACGCTGGGCGGGCGGCAGCACCACATCTCATTATATGCAGACGATCTACTGCTGTACCTTACGGGGGCAGTCGAGGAGGCGGCGGAAGCTCTGCGGATCCTGGGCGACTTCGCTCTCCTCTCGGGCCTTAGGGTTAACAGAACCAAGACCTTTCTGTTCCCTATAGCTGGACCCCTGCCCAGACCGGAGGCATTGCCGGACGATACACTTTGGGCGCAGCGCACTTTTAAATATCTGGGCATTAACATTTTTCACGACCTAGAAGATCTGAGGGGCGGAAACATGGGTCGAGCGCTGCGCTCCCTCCGCTCCTGCGTTCAGTTCTGGTGCACACTACAACTACCCATCATGGCCAGGATCACGCTATCCAAAATGGTTATGCTGCCCCGGCTGTTGTACTTCTTCATAAACCTACCGGTCTTGATGCCGAGAAGCTGGTTCCGACCCCTGCACTCACTCCTGTGGCACTTGGTCTGGGGAGATGGGCGCCCTAGAGTGTCCCTGCAAACCCTGCAGCGCCCTATGTCAGAAGGGGGTCTCGGGGTACCTAACTTCGAGTATTACATGCTGGCGGCCCACCTACAATGGTTAGCGCAGTGGATGGCAGGCATGAATGAGCAGGGGACGTGCCTGTCCGACCCAGCGCTGAGTTGCGGGTTGATAATTACGAAACTCCTGCTACCGGCCACCCCCTCCTGCTCCCTACTCCAGAACACGGCCTTCCGGACGTGGAGGAGATGCTGCAGTGGTCGACAACACCGTGCGAAATACTCCCCCATGCTACCCCTGGTAGGGTTGCCGCATGGAGAACCACAAACCACATTCACGGGTGCCCAGCTGGCCAGGTGGTCAGAGGCCGGGTTGGACAACGTCTGGGATTGCTACCTGGATAAGGAATTGATTCCCTTCGTAGACTTGGCGGAGGATAGTGGCTGACGCGTGCCTTTACATGATTATGGAGAACTGGGAGAGCGGAGCCTGATACGCACCCTTCCCTCCACGCACTGCTCACCCTTGGCACGGCGGGCCACCTGGTGAAATGGCTGTATGTTGCACTGGTGGAGGCTTCCACCGGCCCCCTCGACGGACTGCGGGCGCGTTGGGAAAGGACTGGTGACAGGCCCCTTACAGAAGCCGAATGGCGCAGAGCGCTGCACTACGCAGGGAAGGTCTCCCGGAACACCCGGTTGAAATACACTCAATTCAACTACACCCACATGACTTACATGACACCACATAGACTTAACGTGACGTACGGAGGGGAGGTGCGACAGTGTCCCAGGTGTGCCCACCCGGACGCTGACTTCGCCCACATGACCTGGGAATGCCAGTGGGTGCGCCCTTACTGGGAGGCGCTATTGGCCAAGATCAAGGACGTGCTTGGAAGGGAATTGGCCCTGACAATCCAGACGTGTCTGCTGGGTCTCTTCCCTAGGCCCCTTAAACGTAAAGTGGGAAACTGCTTGATAGACCTCGCGCTGAGCCTTGCCAAGTGTAGGATAGCCATGGAATGGAAGTCACCCAGAGGGCCACAGATAGCGGTCTGATGTCATTGCGTGGGCTGGGGCGGAGGGCAGAGCATTGGTGTGGGAGGAGGCCAAGGGAGTGAGATTGCGCCCAATTGCAGAACAATGGAGAGAGGCACTGGCAGAATGGGAGAACCCGAGGGGAGCCGGCAGTGAAGAGAGAGACACGGAGTACGACACCACCCCTATAGATGCCGGGGCTGATACCCAGCGCGCGAGATCTCCCAATGCCCAAAGGGACTGAACCAGACAAAGTGAGGTTCAGAAGTGAACAGACCTCCTCTGTATTAGACCAGGTGTAAGAACTATGGGGGCCCAGGGGGAGGGGTCCCCCTGATACCCCAGCTCTTGAGAAGTTTCACGATCCATTCTCCAATGTATGAAGATGACTAGCTGCGCGCACACCACTCCTCTGCATGAGTAGTTTAGATTTTTTATTTTTATTCTTTTGTTCTATTCTTTGTCTTATTTTTCCCCCCCCTCTAATTGGCTATACTTTACTATCTCAGTTTTCCTTTATTCCTTGTATCGATTTTCGAGTCCAAATAAAGTGTTTGGAATGTAAAAGTATACACCATTACAGAACTGTATAATGGTTGACCGGCGGTGGAGTAACCCCCCAACAATTCTATAAATGTAACAGATAATACGGAGCATGTACTCCGGAACATAGCCAAATGTTAATGGTGCACCATGTTTTGTTTCTTTGGTTATTCTTCTTGCATCCAATGTATAATAACGTAAAAATGCCAATAAAAATACTTTAAAAAAATAAAAAAATCAATGCAAGTTTAGTAAGTCGGAGGGATATTATGGAGGACGTGCATCATCTCTAACATACTTTTTAAATTATTCCTCTAATGAATCTCAATCTTGTGCAATGGGATGTTTCCTCCAACCAGCTCTTTCCTCTTTGTATAAGTGTATGCTTTTGGATAACAAGCAGGGGAGCAATGCTTTGCTTCACATCTCCAACTTCGGGATGTCTGAGCTCTTCCAATTTATTGTGATATTTCACTTGGCGAGTAGCAGCGCCAAATCTATAAATTTACTTGAAGCTCAGCCCATTCCGGGTCAAGTAAAGAGGCCCAGTACCAATAAAACTAAGAAATTATCTAACGGTGTGGGGTCAAGTATGCTTTATTTAGCATGTTAAACTGAATATATTTAAAGTGCGAATCGAGGGAGATCTTGTATGGGTATTATAATATTTGTTGACAATCTGCATTGTGTAGTGGGCTTGCCCAGTCCCCCTCCCACTTCACACGTTGGGAGCTTCTGGTTTGGTTCCAGTGTTGGAGATGTATTTTATAAAGTTAACTGGTTAATTTGGGACCATCCCCCATAGTGTATAATACCTGGGTCACTGATCTCATGGGGTGTTCCAGATGTTGAACCTGAAACCGATTACGAATGGGTTTGTATGATTTGCACAAAAGTTAGGAAATTACTTGGGGTAATATCAAACTCTGTCGGGAGTATCTCAAATGGTCTCAGTTCCCTGTTAGTCTGTACATCAGCTAGCGTAGAGATATCTACTTCAGACCACAACCCCATATAAGTATCATGGATTTGGTAAGTTGAAGTTGGCAGTCCAAGGGGGGGATAGAAAGGGCATATGAGACTTATGGATGGAGATCACTCTCTAGTGCTTAAGACACTCCAGCGTGGTATGCATTAGTGGAGGGAGACAGAGTTGTGGACATTTCTTTGTCAATATTAATGAATTAAGATGGCGACTGCTACGATCTCCTGAAAAGAAGTCACTTTCTGATAAAGAGGGACTGGCTAGCCAACTGGCAACTCAATGGAGTTGCACTGCCAAGTACTGTTCGAAAACCGGGAGCCCAAGTCCTCCCTCTTTGACCAGGAATTTCAAAGTGGAGACAGCCACCCTCCAGCAACCCTTGTTCCAAATAAATTCTCCTAATTGTTTGTCAAGATCTTTAAAAAAGGAACTAGGGAGAGTAAAATGAAGTTAACAAAAAGTATTATAGGTGTAGGAGGAACACTATTTTAATCATTGCCACTTGGTTCATAGCTGACAAAAGTAACGTTGACCAAAATGTGAATTGTGCTCTAAGCACCGCTGAGTGCCCTTCCGAGATTACCATTCTGGAGGTCTGAAGTTGAATGATAAACCCAAGTATTTGAATGATACTGGTTCTTGCTGTAATCTGGGATCCAACTGGACCTACTGAGGCATAGTATACCCCGCTCAGAGAGGGAGGGTATAGGATTCGGGTCAGTTAATATGTAATCTTGAAATATTCACAAAATCATTTAGCTGGTGTGCTACAGGAGTGAGATACGTCTGTTCATGGGAACAGCTCGCCACGCCAGACACCACAGCCATAATGAACTCCATCCACTCGGGAGCACCCACTGATCCATGCCACCACCGCCTCTTCAACCTAGGAAACGAGTTCAGCCACCAACTCACCACCATCCTCAACGCATAATTCACCACAGCCATCTTCCCCATAGTATGTAAACATCCAGAGCTCAGACCGCTCCTCAAGAAACCCTCTGCAGACCCCAGCGAACTCAAGAACTACTGCCCTATCCCGCCAAAGTCTTGGAGAAGGTCATCAACCGGCAGCTCACCGAACACCTAGAGAGAAACAACCTTGTAGACGCTTCCCAATCCGGATACCGAGCCAACCACAGCACTGAGACTGCCCTGATCAGCACCACAGACGACATCCACACCCCATTCTCGACAGAGGAGAATCGGCTGCCCTGATCCTTCTTGACCTCTCCTCAGCCTTCAATACCGTTTCCCACCCCACACTCATCAAGAGACTGCACCAGATCGGAATCAAGGGAGACACGCGCTGATGAATTGCATCATTCCTAATGGGATACACACAGAGAGCGCCTCCCACCCTTCACTGTGGAACCTACGAGCACCATTTGCAGCGTCCTTCAAGGCTCATCCCTCAGCCCCATCCTCTTCAACACCTACATGACGCCTCTAGCTCATATCATCAGAATCCACAATATCAACATCATATCATACGCCGATGACACCCAACTCTTCCTCTTGCTCTCAGCTGACCCTGCCACCACCAAGACCAACTTCCACAACTACATGAAGAATGTCTCAGCTTGGATGAAGGACAACTATCTGAGGCTCAAAACGGACAAGACCAAGGTACTGATCTTTGGCAACCATGCCTCCCTCTGTAACAACACCTGGTGGCCCGCGGAGCTCAGACCCACACCAAAAGACCACGCCCGCAACCTCAGCATCATCCTTGACAGCAAACTCTCCATGAAAAGGCAGATCAACACAGTCTCCTCTACCTGCTTCCACACTCTTCGCTTGCTCCGAAGAATCTTCAAATGGCTCCCCACAAACACAAGGAAAACAGTCACGCAAGCCCAGATCACTAGCTGTCTGGACTACGGCAATGTGCTGTACTCCGGAACCACCACCGAACTCATGGGAAGGCTCCAGACGATACAGAAGTCAGCAGCCAGATTGATCCTCAACCTGCCCAAACAGACCCACATCACCCAACACCTGAGGAACCTCCACTGGCTCCCTGTCTAGATAAAATGCCAATTCAAACTACTGACGCCCCTACAAAGCCCTCCACGACCAGTGACTAGCATACATGTACCATCGACTGAACTTCCACCAACCATCCAGAAACCTCCGCTCTGTCTCCCTCGCACAGACTCCTCTCATCCGTTGTAGCCACAACGAAGGCTGTTCCTTCTCCCACCTCGCCACCAAGCCCTGGAATGCCCTACCCTCATCCCCCTCCACCTCCAAACATCACCCTCATTGACAGACTTCAGGAATAGACTCAAGTCCTGGCTTTTCGATTAAGACCAGCAACACAGCACCTGGATATCCTCATGGGTGATTAGCCGCGCTATACAAGTACTGTGTGATTGATTGTGATGGGTTGATGTATAAATGTATAAGAGGATATTATAGGCATACGAGGACGCAGTGTAATGCGTGTCTTGGATCATGATTCCTCACTGTGTTCCCATTTGACAAACCCTATTCTTTCTGGGCTCCATTACGACCGCAAATAATAAAGGTGACAAGGGGCAGCTTTGGCGAATCCCCCTACCCACAACAAACAAGTTTGAGATACACTGACCTGTTCTAACTCTGGCCGTTGGTTTTGTATACAGTAGGCAAACCTATTTCTGTCTCCCCCCCCCGCCCCCTCCCCCCCCATTTTTTCCACCACCATGTGCATGTATTCTCACAACAAGGAGTCAAAGGCTGCCTCCAGGTTAAGGGCAACACAATTGCTGTATTTGGAAAAATCTCCAATGTACCAGCCATAACATCCCAGAAACTCCTATGGTTGTGAGAAGTATTGCAGCCGGCAACAAAACCTGACTGATTGTCATGTATCAAGAGTGGTAAATTTAGGAGCAGTCGATTACCTAATAATTTAAAAAGAAACTTATCCGTATTCAGTATCAATAAAGGCCTATAGGAGGACAGATCCTTGGGGACTTTATGCGGCTGCCTCATTGTGAAAATAATGGCCTAGTCCAACGACTGTGGAAGGCAACCCAGTTCAAAAGAAGAGGAATGCAGGTTAAGCAATCGAGGCGATAGCTGTGTGTAATATAAGGTGTAAAATTCAGATAGAATCCCATCTGATCCGGGGAACAACCCATGGGGTAAATCACAAAGGACTGCTCTAATCTCTTGTATTTTTAAAGGGAGTTCCAGGTCATTAGTGGCTGTGGCAGTGAAGTGGGGTAGTTGAATCACATTGAGGAAATCATCAATAGTGTCAGCAGGTAAAGTTGCTGGTGGCTGGTATAAATCTGTATAGTAAATAAAGAAGTGTTGTTAATATCAGACTGGTTAATCAGCCCCTCCCCAGTAGGCGAACTGAGACGGAGGGGGACATAGTGCTGGATCAGTGGGTTGTCCAAGTGGGCAAGGAGACAGCCAGCCTTATCTCCTTCATTGTGCGTCCTGGCACAATATGAAGAGTAATCAAAACAGCGCAACATTTAAAGTCTATAAAAAAAAAAGGCGGGCGAGATGACCAGTAAGCACCCGCTTAACCCCATCTCCAGTTTTGATGTAGACCCATCTAGTGACCACCTTGAACGCCTCTCATTCCGCTAAAGGTGAGGAAGAGGTCCCCTCGTTATCTGACAAATAAGACTACATGCTTTTGTAAGGTGTAACAAATATTGCATCCTTCAATAATCACCTGCATATGCCAGGACTGGATCAGCACCAGGCCCCTCCCCCAAGATAGAGTGATATACAGGGGATTATGGTCAGGCGACAGCCTAGCGTAATATGAAGTAGAGAAAACTCCCATGTGGATATCGGGAGCACCCACAAATCTTCTAATCTAGAATGAGTATTGTATACTGGGTAGTTAAAGAAGCTTTTTCAGCAGGTAAGGTATTTTATGCTCCATATATCTCCGAAATTCTACACATCAAACCAATGTCGTTAATGCCATTGAGGCCTGTACTTTAGAGGATTGAGGTAGAGGGGGGTGTGGAACAATCTAAAAACATATCTCAACACACAGTGAAAGTTCCCTCCCAACACCCAGGGAACAGAGGCCCAGTCCAACAAGCATTGAGACAAACCAGACCAGATGCTAGATTGAACAACATTCGGAGCATATATTCTTCCAGTGGGTCAAGGCAGAATACATTTTGTAATATTTATGTGGAGAATCCATATGCCGGACATTCCATGTAACTATTTTATATTTGCTAGCGAATTATGAAAAAATATGAACCATCAAGTCAGGTTGGCATACTTCATTTCCACCTCAAGATACTACGACCTTCCACAAGACGCTTCTAAAGCTAGAGAGTCTGTCACAAAGGCAATGTAAGCAGTATGTACAGTAGGAACCCACATGGATAACATAGAAACAAAGGAACAGGTCCAAGAAAACACATGCCCTCCAATTGAGTGCTGAAGAAAAATATATGTTGTCTCTTGCTATAGAGCCAATCAATCAAAAGGATCTTAAAGAAGCTGTTCTCCAGAGGAGGGACAAAAGGAAATACAAGCCATCAAATATGATGCAAGCAAATGTGGTGGCAAGAAAACTAGGCAGTCGTAAGCAGTGGGTGACCCACAGCCAACCGTAAGTATTCGTGTTATCCACAATAGTTCTTCAACAACAGCCCTTAACAAGCTTTGGCAAAGCCAAATAGTCCTGGTGTTGGCTTTGGCTTTATCAATACCTTTCTTATAATGTTTTTTGCAAAAACATTTTCTAGGGAAGCTCCTGAGCCCTCGTCAATTAAAAAAAAAAAAATATATATATATATATATATACATATATATTATCTACTGGCGGTCGCCAGTAGATAGTTATAGTTAGGACCTATTATCCATAGGAAATCCGCGACATTCTATTTGAAATAACTCTTGCGCCGGTTGACGAATCTTCGCGAAAGCTTCCAACTTGTTGGGGCGCTTTGCTCCGCTCCTACCCTGAAAGTCTCGGGTTGATTCGTCAAGCGGGGGCCGAGAAAAAAGGGGGGTCCCAAAACGCGTTATCCCCATTCATTTTTCCATAGGAACCTTTAGTCGCAGCTACAGCCCGAACTGCTGAACGGAATTACACCAAATTTGGCAAAGAGGTAGCCCTTGGTTCAGTGTCGTGCCTTTTGCTTAAATGGTGTAAATCCGTTCAGTAGTTCCTGAGAAAATCAAAAGTAAATTCACATATATATCTATGGCCGAGTAGGGTCCGCGTATCCTGAGCGCACCCTGCGCGCACCGTCCCGATCACGAGCTGCATGCTAATTGGCTGTCAAGTGGCTGTCAACACTCCAAATCAGGAAGTGTTGGCAGCCATTTTGTCCCTCGGTAGAACCGAGGGACAGAAACAAGTGCGCAAAGCGCAAAAAGGGGGCAGGGTAGAAACACCCTGATTCCCTAGGTCTGCTCAGGGGGTCCCACAAGGACCCCCTGGGCAGAAAAAAGAATTTTTTTTTTTCAAAATCAGCCGGATGCGCTTAGGGTGCGCGGATCCCACTGATTAAAAAAAAAAAAAACACAAGAAACAAGTGCGCAAAACGCACAAAAGGGCAGGGTAGAAACACCCTGACCCCTAGGTCTGCTCAGGGGTCCCACAAGGACCCCCTGGGCAGAAAAAAGTAACAAAAAAAGAAAAGACCGGCATCGTGCCGAGGCCCCGCCCCCTCCCTGCAGCAGTCTGCAAACGCGCCCCCTGGCGCGTTTTAAGAAAGGGAGTAATTCCCCTTGAATACTGGGGGTCCCTGGGGCCAACTAGCCCACCAGGAACCTCCGGTATGAGCCAGGGGGCTGCGTTGCAGAGAGGTGTACAGAGGCCACACCCCTTTTACACCTCTCTGCAACGCAGCTCTGTGGCGCTTTTTGGAGGTACATGCTGGGCTAGTTGGACTCCAGGGACCCTCAGTATTCAAGGGGACTTAATCCCCCAACTTAAAACGCGCCACGGGGCACGTTTGCACAGTGGTGAAGGGAGGGGGCGGGGCTTCAGGTGACATGTGTGCAAACAGGCCCCATGGCGCATTTTAAGATGGGGAATGAAATCCCCTTCAATCCTGAGGGTCCCTGGGGGTGAACTAGCCCACCAGGTACGTCCAGAAAGCGCCACAGAGCTGCGTTGCAGAGAGGTGCAAAAGGGGCGTGGCCTCTGAACACCTCTCTGCAACGCAGCCTCCTGGCGCATACTGGAGGTACAGGGTGGGCTAGTTGGACCCCAGGGACCCTCATGATTCAAGGGGACTTAATCCCCCAACTTAAAACGCGCCACGGGGCGCGTTTGCACAGATGTCACCTCAGGCCCCGCCCCTCCCTTCACCATTGTGCAAATATTCCTCTAAAATCAGCCGAACTACGAATTCCAATTTACTCACCTGTTATCAGGAGAGACCTCAGTGCTGCATCTTTCAGTCCAGTACTGATCCTGAAAAGTAATTTTAACCGTACTTACCAGTAACTTGAATTTCCTTCCATAGGATATCATTGTCTGCTTTTTGCTGAAAAAGTTTCTAAGTGTCGATTTTTGAAACATACAAATATTCCTCTAAAATCAGCCGAACTACGAATTCCGATTTACTCACCTGTTATCAGGAGAGACCTCAGTGCTGCATCTTTCAGCCCAGTACTGATCCTGAAAAGTAATTTTAACCATACTTACCAGTAACTTGAATTTCCTTCCATAGGATATCATTGACTGGTTTCACTTGGACATTCTTCTGTGTGTGGAGTTTTGGAACTTTATAATATTCCTCTAAAATCAGCCGAAATACGAATTCCGATTTACTCACCTGTTATCAGGAGAGACCTCAGTGCTGCATCTTTCAGCCCAGTACTGATCCTGAAAAGTAATTTTAACCATACTTACCAGTAACTTGAATTTCCTTCCATAGGATATCATTGCCTGCTTTTTTGCTGAAAAAGTTTGTGTCGATTTTTGAAACATACAAATATTCCTCTAAAATCAGCCAAAATACGAATTCCGATTTACTCACCTGTTATCAGGAGAGACCTCAGTGCTGCATCTTTCAGCCCAGTACTGATCCTGAAAAGTAATTTTAACCGTACTTACCAGTAACTTATATTTCCTTCCGTAGGAATCCATTGTCTGGTTTTCAGCAGAAAAGCTTCAAAGTGTTGATTTTCACAAACTACAAATATTCCTTAAAAATCGCCTGTATGACTTAAACGCATTCTTTCAACTGTTTACAGGAGATGCACCAGTGCTGGATCCTGGATCCACCACTGAGTAAGAAAAGTAATGATAACACTACTTACCTGCTAAGTGAATTTCCTCCCATAGGATAACATTGGTGATTCTATGTGAAAAAGTTTCTGTCAACTTTTAAAATACAATAATATTCCTTAAAAATCACTACTGTAACCAAAACGCTTTTACTCAACTGTTTACAGGAGATGTCCCAGGACTGAATCTAGGATCCAGTCCTGTGGTTAGAAAAGTAATCCATAAAGTAACTAATTGCATTTAGCTAGAAATTCACATTGAGCTCAATGTTGCATTGTGTTTGAAATTGTGTTGCCCATTGCAACAACTGTAACTACTGTACTTAAAAGTCTATTGCCTATTTGCAAAGTATTTAAACTAAAGTAAATCATTCTGAGAAAGTATATTTTGTAATGTAATGTATAATGTAATTTAAAAAATAAAATATCTAAAAATAAATAGTTTAAAAAAATGTAGTAAATCAGTATCAAAAAAAATAAATATAACAATTAATACATTTAAAAATTGTCATTTACAAAATCTTTGAAATTCACTGAAAAAAACCATAGGTTTCAGACATGTTATAGTTAGGAATTAGCATTTAAAAACCTTTGAAATTCACTGAAAAAACCATAGGTTTCAGGCTTGTTATAGTTAGGAATTAGCATTTTAAAAACCTTTGAAATTCACTGAAAAAACCATAGGTTTCAAGCCTGTTATAGTTAGGGTTTAGCATTTAAAAAACCTTTGAAATTCACTGAAAAAACCATAGGTTTTAGGGAAAGTTATAGTTAGTTGGACATTGCACTCGTACAAAACCCGTGAAATTCCCCCGTTATAGTTAGTTCAGCTAACTATAACTCGCGCCCCGCAATGCACTGCTGATGACGTCACATATTACATCACTCATGACATGGTCAGTGACATCACTGATGACATCACTGATGACAACTCAAATGACATCACTGATGACATCATCCATGTGAGAATTTAATGCATCTTCTCACACCCTAATATAACTTTTGATACTCCCACTCTAAATTACAGACTGCCATTCTCAAAACCATACACACTCCAATACCAATAAGTACATACCCACTCACTGATTCTTAGGTCTACACACACACACATCTACTCACTCACCCGTACAGTCACTCATACTTACAGTCACTCAGTACAGGACTATCATATGCACTCATACACCTATATAAACACTCACACAACGAAACTCATCCATAGAGGTACTCGCACACCTAGTTAGTCATGCAAATAATTAATCACACTCCAATTTACTCACCTATACAGTTATACACACCAGCTCACTTATTCATAAAAATACTAGCACATTCTTACGCTCCTATGCAATCACTGATGCAAGCACACACTCATCCATATAGCCACTCTCACAATCACACACTCTCACTTATAGCCATTTATATACTCCAACACACATATATACTGCCTTTCACATATGTAGTTACTCACACATGTACCACTGAGATATACATTCAATCACTAACACACCCATACACACACTCACCCACCCATACAGTCCATCACAGACGCACTGTTGAAACCATGCACCCAGTGAATCACCCACTCACACATCTATGCACAGAGTCACACACACCCCACCCACACAAACACTGAGGCACCCATATAGATACTCAGAGAACCAATCCATAACCCATATAGACACTCATTTAGCTAGTCAGAAACCCATGCAGCTGCTTACACAACAACAGACAGACGGATACAGACATTCACACAGTTTAGTCACTCACCCATGCATCCAGTAAGATACATTTAATCACTCACTTATAGACTCAGTCACGCACCTACTAACTCATCCATTCAGACGCTTATACACCCACTCATTCTTCAATACGCCTTTCCCTATATATATTAAACATATTTAAACTTTACAGAAACACACAGTCACTGGATGATGTCAGTGATGTCATCAGTGATGTCACTGACCATGTCATGAGTGATGTAATATGTGACGTCATCAGCAGTGCATTGCGGGCGCGAGTTATAGTTAGCTGAACTAACTATAACGGGGGAATTTCACGGGTTTTGTACGAGTGCAATGTCCAACTAACTATAACTTTCCCTAAAACCTATGGTTTTTTCAGTGAATATATATATATATATATATAATTAGCTAGGAATCCCAGATGATGATGGCTGCGGAGAACCCCACCTCCGCGTAGCCACAGGTGACCGCTGCTCCTCCCCCCGCAATGGAGCTTGCGGATTCCCGCACCTGAGCGTCAGCGACCCGGAATGGAGGTCTCGTCGGCCGGCTGGCGTTTTCGGCTGCGGCGGCTAGCATCTTGAATTGCTTACAACGGGGCTCACTACGGAAAAAGCCTGCAGTGCGACGGTGGATGCGGTTAAAGACCATGACCACAGGTGTTCTATTCCTGCTGATTGGAGGCAGATGGGTGGAAACTAGCGTGAGGCGAAGCGGCGCAGAACTGAGCCTTCCGCGGCCCCCTCGGTGATTAGTGACTGGTGAAATCTCGGCGCCTGAGCCTGGAAGTAACTACGGTGACGTGCAGTAAGGACAAAGCCGGTCTGCAAAGGTGAGCCTGCCAGGCAATATTTGTTTCAGCTGACTCAGCTGCCAGAATAGGTTGAGGGGTTGTTTGTATTGTCAGCTTCTGGGCTTGCTGCTCTCTTCCCTCCTTATCGGTCTGATGATCTTAGTCGGCAGCTCTCCCCCCTCAAAGTCTAGGTTCGTTGGGTGGAAAGCAAGACTTTTTGTTCGTTAATTGGGGCATTAAATACCTCGCGGACTAGATCCAAGGGAAAATGGGAAAACATTTGAAGCAGGCGAACGCTATCGCAAAAGTTGACTCTGCGGCAGGGCTCAAAGCCAAAACTCGCCTAGCCCAGGCAAAAGCGGTGTCATCGGCGGCCAGAGCTGAACATACTTCAAAACGTCCTGGCTTCAATTCAAGTTTCGAGAGCTCTGAAGAAGAGCTGTCTGAGTTTCACCAGGAGGGGGGAGATCCCATTGCACAGAAGCGAACCGGTGGAAAGCTGGACGACTCAACCAGTGTGGAGAAGGAACAGGCAGCCGAGTCTACAGCAGGGGCAAACAAGGACGAGATGAAACACTCCAAGGATTTTCCGTTATTCTCCAAAACAAAAGCATCTCAGCCAGCTCCGGCCAAATCTACGGCAAAACTGCAGCGACCTACAGAGGGGTGGCCAGAGGGTGCGCCAACTAGCCCCTCGCAGACTTTATTTTCATTACCACAGGCTCAGGCGCCTGGCCAGGCTCCTTCTATAGTCGCTCTGGTATCGCAAAAGTCTGGTCAACCTCTGCACGGTCAGACTATACCATCAACGCCACAGACTCGGGCTTTGGCGCCGGTTCAGTCACCTCCTGAAGACTTCATAGTGCAGCAGCCGGAGGCTCAGATTCAGCTCCAGACACAGCCCCAGACGCTTAGTAATGCCGGTTTGGAATTCTCAGGCCAGTTAGCCGGGAACCAGAAGCAAGATGGGAAATCACAACAGGATGAGTGGCTTGTTTTCCAGCTAGAATTCAAGAAGCTGAATCAAGGATCGCCCTGTTGGAGGATCAAATGAACACTATGCTCCTGAGAGTAAATGAGGCAGCAAAAGATAAAATCGTTCTAGAGAATAAACTCGAGGAACTTGAAATTCATTCTCGACGTTCGAATCTACGTATAGTTGGGGTACCTGAGGGGAGTGAGGGATCTCAAACTCTTCAATGGGTTGAGTCGTTTATTAAGCAGAAGGTCTTGCCCGAATTTACTGGAGACCTTACCATAACAAGGGCACATCGAGTTCCCTCACACCCTCTGCCCAATTCAAAGATCCCACGTACTATCTTGATTAACTTTGCTGACTATCGCATTAAAGAAAAGATTCTGGCTAAGGCAATACAGCAGAGACAATTTTCCATCAATGAGGTCTCAAAATGTCGGATATTTGCTGATATGTCTGTGGTAGCCGCACGCAGGCGCAAAGAGTTTGTGAAACTATTATATCTTTTAAAAGCTCAAGGGGCGCAGGCTTCAATAGCCCAGCAATCCAAGCTTCGAGTCCTCGTAAGAGGGAAATTCCATATGTTCTCCAATATAGAGGAAGCCCAGGATTTGCTGAAAGAGATCTCTTCCTCAAAATGAAAATGTACATAGTTTGACGCTAAGGGTCTCCAGGGCCGGGGGGTGGGAGGGTCACCCAGGGTGCAGCACCAGGGCACCCCATAGCGAAGTAGGGGGGGTGAGATGTGGCCAGCGGGGGTTTACACATTTCTTGGGTGGGGTTGTTTGGGGGGGGAGGGCGGTAGTGGGGGGGTATATGGCAGTAAAAAGAGCAGGAACAAAGGGGACAAGGAAGAGGAAAACAGGGTTTTGAACTTGAATGATTATTGCTGCAAATTAAATCATAGAAATGGTTAGTAAATGTCGTATTATGTCGGTAAATGTTAATGGTATGCTAAACAAACAAAAATTTGGAGGGCTCATGAGATGGCTGGCCTCTCTTACCCCTCAAGGTCTCTTTCTCCAAGAAACTCACCTTAAAACAAATTCACCTAAGCTCTTTCTCCCTAGAGTTTTCTCGAATGCCTTTTTTGCGTCAGCCGGGCTGGCTATGAGAGGAGTAGCTATTTACTTCTGTAGAACTGTGGCATGGGAGTTTGTCCAAGTCTGGAGAGATCCTCAGGGAAGATGGTTATGGGTCATGGCTAAATTAAATGGGATTACATTAAATTTTGTTAACTATTATGGCCCCATCATGGATGACCCCTCAGCTTTGATGAAGGTTAATGATCTGTTCAGGGGAGCACCCGGACAGATCATTTTTGAAGGGATTTCAACTACATCCAAGACCTGAGAAAAGACACTTCCAACAAAAATAAGAATCAACTGAAGCCAAAGACTAAAAAAGTCCTAGATGCCATAATACATGATTATCAGCTGATTGATCCATGGCGTAAAGCCAATCAGGTAGCATGCGATTATACATGCTACTCCCGTCAATTTCAGACAGCATCTCGTATTGATTTTTTCTTAACATCTCGGTCCCTGAATTACGTAGATGCAGAAATTGGGGCTAATTCATAAAAAAAAATATATATATATATATTATCGCTCTCAAGTTGCCCACGTGGCAAGAAAGCACTCCAGAACCAACAATATATATATATATTATTAGCTAAAAGTAAAAATATGTTTTGGTTTTGAAAATTACACATTGCCATAGTATATTCAGTGGCATTGTAGGGGGCTACCTTTTGGGTGAATTCCCCTTCTTAGGAAAAGGAAGAATGCTGTCACTAACAGTTAGCCAGTGGCTGAAGAAGGCTGACCCTTGCTGTAATCTGTAGTGGGTGAAACAAAAATGTGAATTACACAGTAGCAGACAAGTGGATGAAAAGGGCTGACTGAAAGTCCATATAAGTAAGAACATTATACATACAATTTTAGTAAAATTAAAATGTCTTGGCTAACGAAAATGGTCTTGATAGAGTTGCACTAATTAAAAAGGAATTTCTAGTTCAGGGTTCTAGAGCTGAGCTGCAAAGGAACCATAAAGAAACAATACAAAAATTCAATCAAAAGGGCGACGCTAAACTTTATGATTGCAGAAAAGATCATTAAGAGTTTCTGGTGAACGGTAAGATGTTATGAGCAGTAAACTGATAGTGATAACTAAATCTTGGTAAAGTACATCTTGAAACTTTTTGGGGATAATAGCAAGACAAGTAGTAATTTCCACGAAAAGATAAAGGTTTACTTGTTTTTGTGCTGTTGCATATGAAAATATTTTGGGAGTCTCTAAAATGATTAGGATCTGTGCAGAACACTGTTGGTCTCTGATCAGTGCACAGTCTACTAGGGTTACTTTAATTGGGACAGTCCCTAACTCTTGGGGAGGGAGCCTCATTTGTTGCTTTTATTAGATGGGGAGGAAACACCCTTTGAATTGTATTTTAGCGGGTGCTCAAATATGGTTAGTGAGCCTGTCGAATGAGATTCAACAGGAAATGCATATTTTTTTTTAATGGCTTGAACATGATTTCACAAGAGATGTTCGATATTTCTTGGAGAAGAAGACTGTGGGAGAAGAATCCTCACCATGTGTTTGTGCTTTACTGAGTATCACATGCACGTTTACCAAAGTCGAACATACACAGATGAAATTTACGGTTGTGGTTTCCTACACTGTTGGCTGACATTATTGGAGACCTTATCTTGACTTAGTCATGCAAATTAGACTCGATAATCGTACTTGCTAACACCCCTGCTTTTCAATCAATATATTGCCATTTGAAACATCAAAGATACGATCATTCTTGGAAAAATTATAGTTTAAGCACTATGGTATATCCTTTTACACAGATGAGGATGATTTTGCTTGACCCAGCATAGTTTTGACTAAGACCACTGCTTGCTCTGATAATGTGTCAGCTGAGAGCAGGACACAACACAAAAGGTATCCCCAGAAATATATTTCAAGTTTGGGGAAGGGGAAAATAAGACCCAAATAATCAGCAAGAATGCCCGCTTAATATGTATTGCTTATAGCCTGGACTTAATAACAAAAAAATTACTGACCTACCTATATTTTTGTATACGTTTATTAAATTTCTCATTCTTTTTTTCCCCATGATTTTCATTATAAAGTGTATCAATAACACATTTCATTTAAATATAATAACTATTTTCCTTATAATTATTATACAATAAAAACACTGCTCAATCATTGCAAACCACTATCAGCTCTAAAACGTCTCATACATACCATTCTCACTGACTCATGCACACTCATAACAGCCATCCATCCACATGTCCCCAGAATTTCCTTAGCAACACAACAAGAATATTATTTTTTCTTCCAAGAGATACAGGTGTTGCGTCATGGCTGTGACGCTCAACAGATGAAAATTTGATTTGCTTGGGGTTTGCAATGATCCAGCAAGATAAAGTAATGAGAAATTGAATAAATCTAGGCAGGTCAGTAATTATTTTGTGATTAAGTCCGGGATAGGAGTAATATAGATTGCGCGTCAATACTTGTTGAATATTCGTCTGAGCTGAGAGCCGCAGCAGCTAGGGTACTGTAAAGTATTGCGACCCAGAGTGGGATTCTGGACTGCTGGGATGCACCAAGTATGCTTTCCATAGACAGAGGAACTACTCTTCCCCTAATTGGAATGTTCCTGATACCTAAAGAGGAGAGCGGCCTACCGGCCTTGCCGTGCAAATTATCTGTTCAGTTCAGTATTACCAGCTCCTACTCTACATCCCTGTGTGTGAGTGTAGAGTAGGTGTATGCATGCATACTTTCAGTGTGTGGCATACGTATACAAGGAGTGTGTGCCATGTTAGCCTATGGACATAGAAATAAATTTTGTTTCCGTTGTGTGACTACTGTGTACAAAATCGAGGATGTAAGTCCCCTTCCAATCGGGCTATATGAAATGCAGAACTCTGACTTAGGCCTAACCTTTTGGTAGTTAATGAAATCACTCGGTGCGGAGGGAACAAGAGATAGCAATGTGTTCCCTGAGCATATCATGATTTTTGTTCCTCCAGAGGCGCTGCAGACAAAGGCTAGCTGATTGAATAGTGTGAAT
Organism: Calotriton arnoldi; assembly: GCA_963921515.1. Taxonomy (NCBI): domain Eukaryota; kingdom Metazoa; phylum Chordata; class Amphibia; order Caudata; family Salamandridae; genus Calotriton; species Calotriton arnoldi. Next base: position 2,094,748 of record CAWUFW010000842.1, read on the forward strand.
GCTGCCCCCTTCTTTTTATCATCATCTGAACAATAAGGACTGTGTCTGACTTGGTGGAGTCAATACTCCAAATAGTGGAACTTTTTAGAATTCGTATGTAGGCACATACCCAAAATCAACAATGTGTATTTGGCAGGAATCTATAAGGAGTGGTTGGAGCTTCCTCTCATTGTTGCTGGATTTCTCATGATTTAAGGAAGGAGACACCCACTAGAATATAGGAGGAAATCTGTGATCCAGGGATGGAGTCGTTGACTGCCAACTTCACAAGGGGTTGATGGACCATCTCCCCAGAAGACTGCAACCTGCTGCTGAGTATCTGCTTTAGAATGGGGACTGCTGAGCTGAGAGGGGGCACTGGAGATGTCTGTACAAAACACCTGCCCAGAGGATCAGCCCAGAGATAGCTGCCTGCTGTGAGCCCTGTTTTTGAGCTGTGCATCAGAGGGCTGGAACAGCACTGCAGTAGGAGACTGCCCATAGGCGCTAACATGTGCAATCGCTGTGCCAAGGCATTGGGTGACAGCAGAATAACTGTGCCAGTGGGTTTGTGCCCTTTGTATTTGTGTATCATGGAAGAATAGAGGCCCAGGACGTTGAGAACACCCGCAGTGTGATTGTCACCCTGCCAAAATTGTTGTACCCGCAAGCTGTGCAACTTCATCGTGTGACTGCCTTGCTGCTGACAGTTGAGATCCCATGTGGCTGTGTCACTTTCTCGAATTAGTTCTTGGTGGTGCTATGTTGAGGCTTCAGGAAACCCGAGCTCATTGTACAATAGATCTGGGAGCCCTTGCCAAGAAGAACCTATGCAGAATCCTTTCCATATGTGCTAGTGTGTGTGCTGACCTTGTCTGCAACCTCCACCACTTGCCTGGTCTGATCGCTCGACTATCCGTTCTCACGAAGGTGCCAGGCAAGAAGGGCGTTCCCAGGTGCGAGACCCATGAAGACCTGCAGAAGTTCCAGTGGAGACAGTAGCATTTGGAGGCTGGACAAACCTGTAGCTGCCCCACTGTGGGGCCAGCTGAACAAGGTAAGGGGAGAACAGAAGTTTTCGAACATTAATGCCAGAAAGTGACCCAATGGTCGCTGACTTGGAGGCAGGGAGATAGCCTTAGCTGCAATTGTGAGTAACATTACATCAGGTCGAGCTATTTTTAGCACCTACTAGTCCCATCTGGTGAGTAAACTTAGGCTGGAAAGGAACAGGTGTTCTGTTCATTCAGAAAGTGAATTAGCAATAAAGATGCCATTAAATCTTGTTTTTATCTTGACACATTTGCTGTCTATTCAAGGAAAGAGGTAAACTGTCAGTTTGTCTTTTAACTAATTGCTGCTTGGAAAATTAGGTTTATTTTTCTCTCTCTTACTAGAGTTAGAGGATTTTGTCAAGTGAGCTGTCTGAAGATGTCAGTTATTTTTCTCTAACACATAACATTTAAATAAATAGCCTGTAAATTAATATTACAAATATTTCGAAATATATCAGGAATTACAAAAGCATATTTTTTTTTGTAATTAAGAAGTGTGACAGAGTTAAATAGGAGCAAAACAAACCAGAACACTTTACTAGATGATGTGCAAATTACAAATATTTACAGAAACTCTATTTTCAAACATTATTGTTCAAACATTATTGTTTGAACACTATAGAGTTTTATCAGTAAAGCTGCATGTCAGTGGGAAAGTTTGTGGCCATTTCAATTTAAAATCTGCTGATAACAAATGACACTGTGCTACCACTTCATGCTTTAGGTATGTATTTATTAAAAGTGATAGTTTTTAAACATGATTTGAGAAACATTCCTGCCTCCGCCCTGATGACAATGCTGTTGATGAACTAAGAGGCAAGTCAGGGGTCATGTGTATCTTGTACGTGGCTAGATTAGTATTTAAATGGAAAAAACGTTTAATCTATTAAATCAAACAAAAGAGTTGTTTGTACAGCAGACATGCTGAACTTGCACATTTGAAGGTGCTCTCATGTGTGATAGTGAAGAAAATGGCAGCTCAGTGAATTAAATTATTATCCCACAATCATATCATTTGAAACCAGTTTATGGGTCAAGAGCATTACAAATAGATCGAGTAGATTATTTAAGTCACTATACCTGCAGGTCTAGTAACATTTTTATGATTTTTCGAGGCCTGTGCCATATTTGTGTGATGCTGGTCATTGTTATTAACCATTTGTGTGCTACGGATTCTAGAGAGAGTATAGTACTTTAGTGATACCGCTGTACAGTAGCTGTTTTTACACTGTGTTGCACCTGTAATCCATTAAGATCCTGCTTGGGGTCTAGGCTACAAGCGTCAAGATGGCGGTCGCACCTTAGGTGTGCTCCGGACCCCTCCGTCATCCGCTCTGCCATCCATTGCCATCGGGATCGCCTGACACCTGGCGCCACGTACCTGGCTGCCTGGGGACCTCCGGAGCTCCGTTTGGGGCACTGGGCGCCGACTTGGGACCGTGTTGGCTGTCCTGGTCTCCTGGACCCGCCGCGCGGCACCCCTCAAAATGGCGGCTGCTGTCACGGTGATCCCGGTCCCGTCGTCGGCCCGCTGCCCATCGTCGGCGACACTTGACTGAGCGAGGGGGCTCCTGTTGTGGCTGGTGCCCCCCCCCGTATCGCTAGACCTGGCCGATCTCCCCTCCTGAAGGACCTGGCCGCCCTGAGAGACGGCAGCGACGTCGGCCGCAGAGTGAGTGGTGGAGGATTGGTGGTGCTTGGCGCCTTTGTCCTGGGCTTGCCTGCCCTTCCGAGGCCCTTCCGAGGCGGGCCCTGTTCTGCGACGCGGCTCGGCGGGGTGCCCCTGTGCCCGCCGGCCGCTTGCAGTGATCCTGTCGGACCTGTGGGGGGGGCCCCGAGGACGACGGAGCCTTCTCTGCAGCCACCGAGGCCTGGCCTGACTTCGCCGGCGCGGTGGTCCTGTGTTCCTGGTACAGCCCACTGGGGGCGAAGATCCAGGATTGCTCCCTGAGGCCCGGGTCGGCGTGGCCGGCGCCGCGGACCCCCATTGGCGGTGTGCGCGACTGAGGGCGAGGCCCCCCCCCCTGCTGCCCCCCGAGGCCCCGACTGACGGCATTGGCGCCGCGGGCCCCATCGCTGGCGCGGCCTGCTGCTGCGGGGTTCCCTGGTCGGCCCGGGGCTTGGTTTGGCGGTGCAGGTGCTGTGGGCCTGCTGTGCTGTTGGGAGCAGCATCTCATCGTTGCCCCCGGAGGGCCTGGACGGACACCATCGGCGCCGTGGGCCTCCGCTTGCTGCGTGAGTTGCTGGAGCTGTGATCTTGCGTCACCCCTGAGGCCTGGGCGGACATCGCCAGTGTCGTGGGCTGCCACTGCATTTACGGGCCTTCATCAGCACTGGGGCCCACTGGGAGTGAAGAACCTCTGGTATCTGCGTGGGAGAGGCCTGCACACGACCTGAACACTCCTGCTGAGCCCGAGGCCTGAGCCGCTGCTGCGGTGGGTGGTCTGCGGCGGACGGAGCGCTCCGGCGAACTGACCTGGAGGTAAGGAGTGGGGGTGCAGTGGCATCTGGGTTGGGGTGAGGATTCGGCTGTCGATCGGGCAGCAGGCGGGGTGCGGGGGGGCCCCTGGTCAGCACGGCTCCTCCTCCCCCTCACCCCCCCACTCCTGGTGTGCCCCCCCTGTGACTTGCGGCGGAGGTGAACCCATCCCGTGAGGTGGTTTCGGCGGCGCGGCCTGCTGGGCCTCCCCTCTCTGGGCCTGGGGTGTGGACGGAATTGCTCGGCCGCCACTTCGGGCGGCGGTGACCCCCTATAGGGCGTCTCTGAACTGGGCATGGTGGTCTGATGGCTCCCTGGGGGCCCCGGTCATAGCTTCGTGTGGTGGCGCTTGTGTGGCCTCCTAATCCTCTCCCTGGGCTTGTCCTGGGTCACTGGTCACTATTGCATTCCGGGGATCACCTGCCTGCACCGGCCCTTCAGCCCTGGACCCGCAGTGCCCCGGACCTCTATAGATACTCTGTGTTGCCGCCCCGGCGGAGTGCCTGGTGGCCCTGGGGTGGGGGGACCTGTGCGTGGCTCCTTCTCCCTCTACTTCGGCCGCACATTTCGGGCGGCGGCAGGTTGATTCGCACCGAGTCTTAACGTCTGCTGCTTGCCCCCGCTGACCCTCGGCCACCAGTGTTAGCCTGTCAACTTCCCACTGTGGGGTCTATTTGTGGGGACTTTGAGCCCGTGATTTCCTCGGGTCGCCATGGGCAGAACGGACCGGTCGGCGAAGACCCCTGCCACCCAGACGAAAATGGACCGCTTCACCACCTTGGAGGCGGGGGCTAACGGGGGTGTGACTGAACAGGAGGCTCCTCCGGCTGCGGATTTGACCACCATCCTCCAGGCTATCCATGCCTCACAGACCTCGGTGGAGGGCAAGATTGCAGAAGTGCAGAAGATATGACTCTCATTCGACAGGACCTCCGAAACGCCACTGCTCGGATTACAGAGACTGAGACCCGTATCTCCACTGTGGAGGATGACGTCCAGCAACTTAAGGGGCAGGTGGCCCGTCTCCAGTCGCACACTCAGGAGTTGCACCGTCGGGCGGAGGATGCCGAAAACAGATCCCGACGCAATAACCTGCGCCTGGTGGGCTTTCCGGAGGGAGCGGAGCAGGGCCGAGCGGTGGACTTCCTGGAGAGGTGGCTACGGTCGTGGATCCCGGAGGGCTCTCTCTCTCCCTGGTTCGCGATTGAGCGGGCCCACCGGTCTTTGGCCCCCAGGCCGGCGCCAGGTGCGCCTCCTCGACCATTCATAATGCGGGTCCTCAACTTCAAAGATCGCGACGTCATCCTGTCTGAAGCTCGCAAACAACAGCGGCTACGCTACGAGAACGGGGCAATCATGATCTTCCCAGATTACACCCACGAGGTCCAGGGCCAGCGCCGCTCCTTTGGGGAGGTCAAGCAAAAGCTGAGGGCACTTAACATTCAGTATCGGCTCCTCTTCCCGGCTCGCCTGCGAGTGGTGTTCGCAAACAAGACGCTGTTCTTCGACAACCCGACGGAGGCCTGGGCCTGGGCAACGGAGGAGCGCCCTCTGCGGGCCGACGACCGGGCCCTGGGCTTGGAGGAGCGGAGAGCGGACCTGGCCGCCTCGCCCCCTTCGCTCCTCAACCTCAGCGTAACCGCTCCCGCAGGCGCTGTGGGCGGAGGAGGGCCCGCTGGATTCCCCACCGGGCCACTCCACGACAACCAATATCGCTCTCCGAGGGACCCTTGACCGGGAGGCGCTCTGGCTCCTCCGGCCGTCTGGATGGCGGTGGTGCTTCGCCCGGGCCCGCGGCGATTGACCTCCCAGAATCGGACCTCTCCCGTAGCCCAATACTTCTGAAAGACCCTGCTTGAACTGGTCTCTGCCCGCCGGGCCTGGCTTCGCGGCCGGAGACGGTGCTTTAGCTCTGAACTTTTCTTTCCTTCCCGATGGACTCGTAAACACACATCCGGACATGAGGAGGGGTCCTCCACGCTTCCCCATTCCCAAGCGTTTTAGTTTGGTTGTTTACTCATTGGTTTATTGTTAGGGCGACAGATGCTTCCGTTATCGAAGTGTAGGGTGGGGGGTGGGAGGGGGGGAGGGGAGAGGGGGGGGGGTGGGACCGTTGTCCCATGTTTCGATTTTACTTTTGGTTATTTTATTTTTTAGCTCCGCTGTACCAGTTTTCACACGACACCCTAATTTGTATCTCAAGAGACACGCAGACCTCCTTTCAGACACCTTAATGGACCTGCTGATATCCAGCTGGGAAGCCTTATCCCCCGCGGAACCCACAATCACACTGTTATATACACCACTACGCCTGACACACCCCTGCGGGGTACTTCTCTGCATTTCACCAATACTCATATCATGCCCGGACTTGCATCCGGTGGCGTACATAACTTCCCTTTGGACACTACACTACACCCTCACGTGCTCCTTTTGATGTGGGCCCCCTTCTGGGACCCAATTGCCATGCCATCCCACCATGCCACCATGCCAGATATACCTCTATTGAGCACTTCTCTACGCATCTTATCTTGGAACGTTAATGGCCTCCTGGACCGTTTCAAGCGGATGGCTGCCCTGCGCTACGCGCACCGCCTAGGGGTGGACATATTACTATTGCAAGAGACGCATTTGCTGGGTAACCATTGCCCCTTCCTAGCGCGCTTTGGATATGATAGGGCGTGGCACTCGGGGTTCACTCGGGGATCCCGAGGGGTGGCGATCCTGGTGAAGCGCTCTCTTCCCCTTGTCATTGTGCAGACAGCCCTCGATGCCCAAAGTACATTTGTGGCCATCAGCGGTAAGTTACATGTGAGTCCCATTAACCTTGTATCGCTCTATTCTCCTCCTTCAATGCTGGCGGCGACATTAGCTAAATCTACAGATCTCCTGGTGTCCTTACCATTGGGCCCCACTTATCTCGGGGGGGATTTCAACGCGGTCTCCTCACCCGACCTTGATACGTCTGGTCCCCCTTCCTCCAGTAGAATTGCTCAGGCAAAGCAATTGAAGACCTGGTCTGAGTCCCTGGGCTTGTGTGATGCCTGGCGTACATGGCACCCGCATTCTAAGCAGTTCACACACACTTCGGCAGCGCACCATACGCAAGCACGTGTTGACGCCATTTTCGTTCCAGCAACAGATTGCCTCACGGTCCAGGACGTCGCCATCCTCCCACGTGGTATCTCGGACCACTCCCCGGTGGTGATTCGCACGGGCCCTCCTCCCACCTGCATGCGGCAGACATGGAGATTTAATGCCTGGTTTCTCCAAGACAGGGAGTTCCGGAAGGCGGTGGGTCAGGAACTTAAGCAATATTTCCTCTCCAATGACGGATCCGTCTCTTCCTCGGGTGTTCTGTGGGAGGCGGGCAAGGCCACGATTAGGGGGTTCGCTAAGGGCCAGCTCAAGCGTCAGCGACAGGCCCAGGCAGAACAAATTACCAGTCGTGAGGCGCAAGCCTTACGCCTCGAGCAGGCCTCTGCTCAGTCTCCAGACACCCCTGAAGCCAGACTCCTTGCCCGGCTCCGGTCCGAAATCAAGCAGTTGTCGCTGGAGGCGGCCAAACTCCTTTGGCGTTCATCCGTGGCCAGGGTGTATGGCTGGGGCGACAAGAACGGTTCACTCCTCCATCGCCTTGCCACATACCCTAGGGCAAATCGCATAATTCCAGAGGTCATAGCGCAGGATGGCTCGTTGTGTCGGTCCCCAGACGGGATGGTCCGTGCCTTTGCGTCCTACTATCAGCAATTATACATGGCCAGATCCCCATCCCTTTCACTCGCTGGTATGTTGGAGGTCGAGGGTGGCCCCCTCCCCAGCCTAGATCCCATTAGCCAGAAAGACCTTGAGCGCCCCATCACACGTGAGGAGATAGAGGGAGCGATTGCCCTCGTTTCCTCCGGTAAGACGCCGGGCCCAGACTGCTTCCCTCAAGAGTACTACATGCATTATCGGGACAGTCTCACTCAGCATTTGGCTGGGCTGTTTCGGGAAGCTGTTGAAAAAGGCTCCTTTCCGCAGGAGGTGGATCTGGCCACCATCGTGGTTCTTCCCAAGTCTCAAGCACCCTCACCACGGTGTGCGGACTACCGTCCCATCTCCCTCATCAATACTGAGATTAAACTGTTCGCCACGATCCTTGCCCAACGACTCAAACCCCACTTGTCCACGCTGGTCCACCCCGACCAATGCGGATTTATGCCCTCACGTGGCACTAGGCATTGTCTTCGTAGACTGCACGTCGCCCTGGCACACCGTCATCTTCTTACTCCCTATCTCGCGATTCTTCTGTGTGGACTTTGAAAAGGCCTTCGATTCGGTGGACTGGGGGTTCTTAGCGGACATCCTTGCTAGGATGGGACTCGGTCCCCGTTTTTGTGCCATGGTAAAAGTTCTTTATGCCTCCCCCCGCGCCCGTGTCTTGGTGAACGGGGTTCTGTCGGAGCCCTTCCCGGTTCGTAGAGGAACAAGACAGGGTTGTCCCCTATCCCCACTGCTGTTCGCCTTGGTGATGGAGCCCCTGGCGTCCATGATGCAGTCGTGCGAGAGTATGCGGGGATGGGAGTGGCCCAACACCGAACCAGACAAAATTGCACTCTATGCAGATGACGTCCTCATCTATTTGGCAGACCCCGCCAGATCAGGCCCCCTTTGCCTCCGCATCCTACACCTCTTCGAACGGGCTTCGGGCCTCAGGCTTAACCCGGATAAGTCGGCCTTGGTTCCCCTACACCTGTCCCGCGAATGTTTCGACTGGCAATCCAACATTCCTCTTCGCCGTCAATCCTTCAAATACTTGGGGATATGGATGACCTTGCTCCCTGAGCTCAGCTGGGCCCTCAACGTGGCCCCACTGGTGAAGCGGGTTAAGGCAGACCTCCAGAAGTGGCAGTCCTTGCCCCTGAATCCCATGGGGAGGGTCGCCCTATTTAAAATGATGGTGCTCCCCGGTTCCTCTATGTACTGCAAAATACCCCCATCGGCTTTCCCAGAGCCTGGTTTCGTGAACTTGATAGCATTGCCAGCAAGTTTTTATGGGGAAAAGGTAGGGCCCGGTTGGCACTCAGTGTGTAGGATCCCCTCATTCGACGGGGGATTGGGGATGACCCACCTCTATTTATATTATTTGGCCGCGCGGCTCCTCTCAATACATGATTGGTTCAATGGGGGTCGGACCCGGCGTACAGGCTCGAGGTCGGAGAGTTGGGTTTCGCCAAGATCCAGGCTATGCTATATGGGGCCCCTATTCCCTCCCGCTTGCCAGAGGTGACACGCTCTGTGCTGTTGGCCTGGCGAGCTGCACTGCGACATACCAAATGGACACGTACGTTAACCCAATGCACACCCTTGTGGCAAGGGACCTGGCCCAAAGAAGTCAACGCACTACAGGGGTTTAGAGCCTGGGATTTGATTGGCATTTCGCAGCTAGGCGATGTGTGGGTGGGGGATCACATGCGGTCCTTTGACGACCTTCAAAGCAGGTATTCCTTACACCAGTCACAATTCTATAGGTATTTGCAGTTACGCCACGCCCTTCACACCCACCTAACGACTGGCACGCGCCTTCATGACCACAGTCCCCCTGAGGCCCAGATAATGTTTGGTGACCTGGGGAGAGGCGGCATCTCCCGCATCTACCGTACACTGATCAACAATGCCCCCACTTCCTTGGACCGACATCGGGCTCAATGGGAGGGTTGGGTAGGCACCTTAGACGAGGAGGACTGGCGCGACGCCCTTATGGCTCCTAGGACGGTCACGGCCTCAGCCAGATTGCGCTTAGTGCAATTATACTATTTACATGCTGCATATCTTACCCCAATGCGCCTTCACCGGGCCGGACTTAGCCCAACTTCTGCCTGTGCCAGGTGCGGTCACGACCCCGCAGATTTTTTCCATATGGTATGGGTATGTCCCCGCTTGGAGCGGTTCTGGGAGGAGATTGAGGAGGAACTCACTGAGGTTTTGGGCTGGGAGGTCCCCCATGACCCAAGGCACGCGCTCCTGGGTATCACTGATGGGCTGGATGGGTCACGGAACGAAAAACTGTTTTACACTACGGCAATGGTGGTTGCAAAGAGAGACATTGCGGCCTCCTGGAAGCTCTCCGAACCTCCGTGCGCTGGACGCTGGAGGACTGGGGTGGACTGGTGTGCCACGCAGGAGAAAGTTATGTACGAGGCTCGTGGGTGCCCTAGGAAGTACCGTAGGGTTTGGGGGAAATGGTTGGGGGAGGTGGAGTAGTCATAGAGGGAACGTCCAATTTTATACTCCTATGTATTTGTTTTTACCATTGTCTGTAAACCTTGTGGTGCTGCTTTCCTTTCCAGGTCCTGGAAATTTATGGTGTTGGACTGTAAGGCTGGTGTTTTGTTGTTTTTTTGTTTTTTTTCCTCTTCATTTTATTACTCAATAAACATAAAAATTTGTTTATCAAAAAAAAAAGATCCTGCTTGGATTTGAGTTATTGTTAGAATAAAATGCTTATATTTTATTGAGATAAAATACTGCCTGGACATTGTAATTAATTATTGTTTATTACCAAAAACGTTATCCTGGTACCAGCTCTCTCTTCTAAAGAATATTAAACTGTTTCTTCCAGAAAGTGGCTTATGAACTGTTGTTCATGCCCCCCTCTTCATGCATCTGGATCCTTGTGCATCTGGATCCATGGCCTCCCAGACCCCACACTAGTACCCCTTTATGGCATTGTACGGCTCATCCAGTGCCTGAAGAAATATCACTTCAGTCCCATCCTGATGGAGCTCCTTTGGCTCCCTTTGCCGGCCCATTTCATCCTCAAAACCAGCTGCATCATTTGCTCACCCTCTTTGGTGGATTTCGCCCTACCCACAGCCAGGACAACACCAGATTTCAGACTGAGAAGTGTAAAAAAGAAGTGAAGTGTTGTTCATGCCCCCCTCTTCATGCATCTGGATCCTTGTGCATCTGGATCCATGGCCTCCCAGACCCCACACTAGTACCCCTTTATGGCATTGTACGGCTCATCCAGTGCCTGAAGAAATATCACTTCAGTCCCATCCTGATGGAGCTCCTTTGGCTCCCTTTGCCGGCCCATTTCATCCTCAAAACCAGCTGCATCATTTGCTCACCCTCTTTGGTCCATTTCGCCCTACCCACAGCCAGGACAACACCAGATTTCAGACTGAGAAGTGTAAAAAAGAAAAAAGTCAGCAGGCATGTCCCATCTAAGCACCCAGGATCTGGAACGACATCCCCGTATCCATCAGGACCACCCCACCACTGCTCCAATTTAAGAGAGTTGAAGACTCGCCACTTTAAATAACACTACATCACAATGCATTAACCACCCACAACCCAGATGCCGCTCTTCATATTTTTTGACTTTATAATTGTCTTTGACCTTGTACAATACTCAGCTGTATGTGGGCTAGGTTTATGCTATAGAAATGCCTGGTACATATATAGCGTGCATTGTTGAGTTCTGAGTCTCAAACCCCACACCACCTCCCTAAGAAAGCCTTAGACTGCTCTCCCACATCTGCGATTGTGAATCAAGTGCCAAATGAGGGTACTTGGTGTTTAGCCTTCAGGGCTATAGTAGATAAGGCCCTGGGATATCTGTGATAAATGCCCACAACCCCCACAGTTGTGGCCTAGTAGCCCCCTGTATGTCTGCAACCCCCGAATTGGGTTTGACAAGTGCAAAATGTAAGATATCATTATGTTTCTTGTAAAACCCTTATCCACTTAACCGAATAAGTGAATTTACATAAGGTCTGTGCTAATTTAAATTGCACCACTTGGGTTTTTATCTGTGACATAATTGGGCTAGCGTTATTTGTTGCAATCTGTTGCATACAATATAGAACAAGAAAGAAATGGGAGGCATCTGTAAAATTGTTTTGCAGTTGGATAAGAGACCAGGTTCACAAGTATCATGGAGCGGGAATGATTTTTACATCTTTTACATACTATTTCATTATCTGTTATTTTCTTTGGTCAGCTGGTGGAGCATGTAGAAAAAAGTGTGTGTACAGAGTGCCTTTTATTCATCCTCGTGATCCATATCAATGTTTGGTTAGCTAATAATCACGTGTTTTCAAAGTAGAGCTCTAGTTAAATTGATTGTTCACTTGGACGCAAATGAAATAAACGGATACATACAACTGCGCACAGTAAAATAATTTAAGAATGTGAAACAGTAAGTAGCAAAAACATTTAACTCATGTGAAAGGAACACTAAAAATAAGCTACCATAGACACCAAATGTATGTTCAGCACAGTAAATAATAATGAATGCGTAGGATTTGCCTGCATTTTTTCATCTTCGGAAATCCTCAACCATATTTGATTTGAAAATCAGGAATCTACAATAAGGGCCTTTATTTAGAAAGTTTTTCCGTGTATGCTGGGCACCATGTTTATCGGTCCCTGGCTTTCATTTAACAAATAGGTGCATTTTGGGAGTTGTAGTCTTCAAGTGCTTCAATTAGCCTACCAATTCCGATAACAATGATTTGTAAAGGGAACGTTCAGGATTGGCTTGCAGGGACCGACTTGCAAACCTATTTGCATGTGTATTGTGTGGCTTATTCAAGCAGACAGGCTTTATCCAGGTTCAAGCTGCTGCCTCATCTCCCTTGCCCTGGGAAGTCCTGTATGTGCGTTCCTTGTGAATATCGGTTGCAACTGTTTGGGAGATGTCAGTTCATTAAACGCTGTGGAAAGCAGAGCGATTTATGGGGCCCACAAGACCCGCTACGCTCCTGGTTTTTGGGTTGCAGCCAAAGGCAGTTTCTCTGTGCCCAAAATATGCCATATTCTGTGCAGCCAAGCCATATGTGTGGGAACCATGTCTGTACCCAAATGGGAGTTTATCACCTCGGTCGCCACGCCCAGTCCTAAGCCAGTTTGTCGACCTCTACTAGATTTTAGGGTATAGGCCTAGGAATGGAGAGGCCAAGTAGTATATAGGCCAGAAAGCGCTGAAGTTGCATTTCCATGTGGGTATGTATATCCTTCAGGATTTTGTCCCAATATCGGACCAGTTTTGGGCAGGTCCACAGGAGGTGCAAAAGCATACCTGTCGCTCTGCAACCCTCCCAACACTTCTAGCTGCGAGACCGTTTTCCTCTGTGCACCCTAGCGGGCGTAGGGTACCAAAATGTGGCCATCTTGGCCGTTTCCACGCTTGTTGCGTTGCGCACAGTGTGACATGCCCGATAGTACAACTCCCCCCCCCCCACCCCATTTGTTATGTGTAAGAGTTTGCCCTATTTCTTGTTCTCATCGCGCCTGCTGGGGTTTTCTCTCCCTTGTGGAGCTGTGTAAGGAGGGCGTAGAGTTCTGTAATGTTACGATGTTACGTTTGTCTCCGTCCTTCTTTGGGAACCAATGCTCAAAGGGGGTGATCGGTCTCTGCTGCCCTCCTTGCTTGATGTCGGGGTGTGCAATTCAGTGTTTGATCTGTGAAAGCGTTCGGTTTCAAGGAGCCTGTAATCGGATTTCAATTGGTCGAAAGGGATGATTCCTTCTACATTGCATAGGTGCCCTATAGACTTATAACCGACATGCTCCCATAAGGTAAAGGCCGTTGGATGGAGGTTCAACGTGAAGTCTGGGTTGGCCAGTATGGGCATCATCGGCGAGGGGAGCGACGACAGGCCCCTTCAAGCGGTCACACTATCCCAGGCCTCAAGGGGGGCACTGGTAGTACACTCTATAGGCACTCTGTTTGCGGTGAAGCCATGGGATTTTCCACAGGTGCTCCCCTGCGATTGCACGGTCCATGAAGCACCAGTGCTTCTCTGATTTTCGGTGGTTCCACTCCACTAGGAAGTGAAGCTATGCAACCTGATAGTACTGGGAGATGTTTGGGACCTCGAAGCCCCCCTCCGTTAGAGGGCGATTCCCTTCCCTAACAAAGTGGTTAAGTTCGTCCTGGAGCATCTTGAGTGTTGTCGTCGGGGTGTAAGTGGGAGAACTTGGAACAGAAATAAGATCCTGGGGAGAATAGTTCTTTTTAGGGCCGCTATTCGCCCAAGCCAGTAAAGACGATATTTTGCCTCCACTAGGCTAGGTCCATTTTAACCTGGTGCAGTAAGGCGTGACATTTGATTGCCACCGTATCAGTAGTGGAAGAGGCAATCTGTACTCCGAGGTGGGAGATGAAGGAGGTGGCCCACGTTAATGGATAACGGGCTGCTAACTGCGCCTCAATGGGAGATGCTGTGAGAGGTTTAAAGGCCTGTGACTTCTGGTGGTTGATGCTGAAGCCGGATGCTTCCCTGAAGAGCCGCAGCGCAGTAATGGGGGCCAGTAGTCAGTGTAAAGGTTTCTCTAGCGCCGCTAGGACGTTGTCCGCGTACAGGCTTCTGGTATGTGTCTCCCCCAAATCGTACTCCGGTAATTTGAGAGCCGTTCAGAACCCTCTGAGCCATGGGTTCCATATATAGCGCAAAGAGCAGGGGAGACGGCGGGCATCATTACCGAGTTCCCCTGCATATGGGAAAGGAGTTAGGGAGTACACAGAGAGTAGCTGCTCTCGGTTCACTGTAGCTGCTCAGTTTCCAATTGAGGAATCTACTCCCGAAGCCGAAGTGCCCCAGGGTAGCATCTAGATACGGCCAGGGCACCCTGTAGAATGGGAAGGAGCATCACCTCCCTTCGTGAACGCTTGGCCTTGTCCACAAGGTGTAGGATCCTTTAGGTGTTGTCTCTGCACTGTCAGTGGGGGATGGATACCGCTTGGTTAGAATTCACCAATGTGGGCATGAGGGGATTAAGGCAGGCTGAATGCCTGTAAAAAGTGTGGGATCCACATTTATTAGTGGCAACGGGACGGTACGAGCCACAGTAGCACTTATCTTTCCCAGGCTTAGGGATAACCTTTATCAAAGCCTCTAGCATAGAGTGTGGGAGGGTGCCTGTGTATGCGTACAAGTTAAATAGTTCATAGAGATTGGGGCAAGCACCTGACAGAAGATCTTATCTAAAGAGAGATGAGAAACCGTCTGGGCCGGCTATCTTCAGGAATTTCTGGCGTGCAGGCTTTAAGATAACCTCCTCAATGCAGATGGGTTTGTCAAGGGACTTCGCCTGTTGTGGGGTCAGTCTAGTGGTGCATGTGTCCTGGAGGTATGTGTGACAGTCAGCGCCCTGCTGGTCCTGCGCTTCTTATACGGATTTGTAGAAGTCCCACAGGTTAGACGCTATACGGGCTTCTCCTGAGACTTCGGGCTGTTCGGGCTTCAAGGGGCACTAACCCTGTTGGCCTATTGCTTGGCACATAATTTATGGGTAAGAAGCCTGGCACATTCATCTCTCAGATGAGTAATATTTGTAGTCCCTGGCATGTGGGTTGTTATGTGCCCTAGTTAGGGCCGGGAGGAATTAGTATCATTCTTCAATATACATGAATCCTTCTTCCTAAAGTTGCCCCCTTTTTATCACATTAACATTTGACACACATCTTCCATTCGTGATGCTTGGATTGGTTTCACAGAAACACCTACCTTGCTGACACAACACTTCGTGAGAATCCTATCACACTGCCTTGGCATCTGGTACATGGCCTCTCACGTGCGCAATACAAATGTGTTTTATTATTACATCCATTTGGCAACACAGCTATCTGTAGAACACAAACAATGACTACCCGATTGCAATCTCGACCCTAGGCAAGGATGCCATTTTCTATATATAGCCTTTTGTTTCCTAACATAATCAGAGGAGACACTTCTGCTGATCTTGAGGGGTCCCTGCATGCTGAAGCTTTCGCCTAGCAGCTGACTGACCTCCCCATGAGGGGTGTCCAGTTTGTGACCAAGACTGGGTCGTACACTCTTACCCACCAGGTAAAGTGGTTAGATCATACATATAGGGGATTTCTTGGCAAACTATATATTCACACCATAGACAGATCTGGAAGCAAACAATATTCTGGACTCCACTCAGCATGGCTTCAGATCACGTCACTCAACAGAGTCGGCCTTAATCATGGCCACAGAAGAGATCCGTAAGGTGATGGATTCAGGTGGGAGAGCTGTCCTGATCCTACTCGACCTAACGGCGGCTTTTGACACCGTAAATCATGGGTGTTACTGCACCGACTGGAAACAGTCGGGATCAATGATATGGCACTAACCCTACTCTCGTCTTTCTTAGTCTCTAGGGTGCAACAAATTCACTGGAACGGTCTCCATTCAGAGGAGTATTACCTCCCTTGTGGAGTCCCCAGGGATCAGCGTTGTCTCCCACGCTGTTTAATCTATATGTCACGCCACTAGCAAAACTCATAAAAGACCATGGCCTGATGTTAGTCTCGTATGCTGACGACACACAGCTAGTTGTGTCACTCACGCACAGCGTTGAAATAACGGCGGAACGATTCCGTAACTGTCTTACTGGAGTAATGGCCTGGATGAACACCAATTTCTTAAAACTTAACACCGAGAAAACGGAGGTGGTTGAGTTTGGCCAAATATCCTCCATCTGGAATGATCTATGGTGGCCCCCAGAAGCGGGCGCCTGTCTAATCCCTGTGCCTAAGGCAAGGAACTTTGGCTTTCTGATAGGTAAAGATCTATTGTATGGTCCCCAAATCAACCAAGTTACCTCAAATTGCTTCTTTATGATCAAGGTTCTGAGGAAAATACTCCCGTTCATACCTTTTTCCTTAAGGAAGACGGTTGTAGTAGCCTTGATCCTATCCAGAGTAGACTATTGCAACGCACTGTACCTGGGAGCTGGTGCGAGACAATTCTCCAAACTCCAATCACTGCAGAATACTGCCGCAAGGGTACTGTGTGATCTCCCCAAGCACCACCCGACATCCGAGGCCATTAGGGACCTACACTGGCTACCAGTTCGATGAAGAGTAGACTTCAAGGCCCTGTGTTTAGTACACAAAGCCTTTTATGGAGGAGGAGCAGTTGATTTTGGACCCCTCTTTCCTCGATACGTGCCAACATGTGCACTCAGGTCTGGCAACTTAGGGTTGGTATGCCTCGCCAGGACGAAAAGAGTCAGATGGGGAGGAAAGGGATTCTCATTCCAAGCCGCTAAGCTTTGGAACTCCCTTCCTATCCAGATGCGACAGCAACCCAACAGGATTCTGTTTAGGAAGGCTTTAAAAACCTGGCTATTTGATAAATCCTAGAATGGTATGGCCTTCCCACCCCATCCACGCCCCAGCGCCAAGACGCCTCAGCAATAGTGCGCTTAACAAATAATCCAGTCAGTCATAAGTTGGGGTTAGCATCGTAGGGATACCCTCGGTTGTTACAATCTCCTATGTGTATACATATATAACCTGTCTCAACAAGATGGTGCAACTTTTTGTTTTATTTTCTGTTTTGACACTCATTGAAACTTTTACCTGCTTGTGTCTATTAATCATCGCAGCCCTCATATTTTATACAAGAATCACTCTGGTTCAATAAATATAGAAAATGCCCCTCTGTGTATTCTTTGTATATTTCTCAGAGCAAAAGAAAGCACGAGGGACTGAGTTAAAGTTTGAAGTCTGTCAGCACCGTTCCTGAGGGAACAGAGTTGTCATGTTCACTGGTTGCCAGAACTGTTCGCTCCCTGTTTTGGTTAGGGGGGGCTAACAGTGGCACTGTGAGCTAGCTGGTCCAAGGGACAACATATCCTAGAGGGGTACATGGAATCAGCCTGGCACCGTCCTAAGTTCATGTTGTCCACAACGTGCAGTACTGTTTGGTGGAAACTACACGACAGGGTGTGATATCCTCTGTATGTATCCTATCCATACCTCTTGCAACTACTCCATTCCTCCCCTCAAGAGGTCCCTCGCCTGTCCAAAGCGCTGACCTGACCTGTCAAGGTCATTATTTATCACCAGGTTGAGGTCACCCCGTATCAAAATTGCCTGGTCAGGGAATTCAAAGATTTCCAACGCCACCCGTTTCAGGAATCACTCTTGGAACTCGTTTGGGGCATAAATGGTTGTGTTGTGGTAAGTGAAAGCCCTCCCACTTGGATGTGGTATGCTAGTAGTCTGCCTTTTATTTAGGCTGTTTTATTCACAGCCGCCCCTTGGAAGGAACGTGAAATAAGAATGGCAACTCCCCCTTTCTTGGTTAGGTCGGAGGAGAATTACTGGTGTGGGTAATGGCGGGATTTCATCCTGTGCCAGTCTTGGGTCAACAGATTCATCTGCTGAAGTAAACAAATTCCCCCACCATCCTGTTCTAAGAAGGACTGTACCGCTGGCCTCTTAGCTGAGCTGCTAAGGCCTCGCACATTGAAGGTAATTACCTTAATGCTAATGGGGTTGTGGTTGTGCACTGTCAGCCCCCAGATGTGGGCAGTGTATTCGTAGCGTGGCCAGCAAGCAGGTGAGTATGGCTGCATGTGAGTGTAAATAGTTTCCAGAGTCTGAGAGTGTCCCTTTGGATACAGTGAGTACTACTGCTTTCCTCCCTGAAACATGAACAGAAACAAGAAAACTACATAGTCAGTTAACACTGCTGGGAAAGAAGTGAGCCCTGTCGGTGGATCCTAGACTGGGGGCAGTGTAGTCCACATCTGACAGTGCATCGAAAGATCTTACACTCTTCTACCCCCCTGCCATTTCTAAAGCAGGAATAAGGCTGCTTAGCTATGAGGTGAGGCCCCTGCATACAATACCAGTCTATGTCTCAGGTTTAGCCTTTATCCTGACGAACAGTGTCTCCTACTAGGCTCTTTAGTATTGCTTGACGTTCAAGGGCAATAGTAGTGGTGTCCGGGCATAGGCCCTTTGGCAATCTCATGACCCGGTGCCATTGGGGTGCACGTCCCTTAGCAGTCTTGCTGGGCCTCCGTGGAGGAGAGTCCTAATCAGTATCTTCTGGAATGTTCAAGAGGCGGTGTGCCCCCACCAGGGTTTTTATTTGGTGGAATTTATCTTCCCTGTGGAAAATGATGCAGAATGGGTGACCCCAGCAATAAGATGTGCCTTTATTTCTGAGGTGTTCAGTGGCGGGTCAAAATCCTCTGCATTTTATCAGTGTCGCGGCCGAGAGGTTTTGGAACAGAGCAACTTTATGTCCTTGGAATTGAACAGGGTGGGCATCTTTCTCTTTTTGAAGAATAGCTGCTTTGAGTTGAAAGTCATGAACGCATGTGAGGATTTCTGAAGGACGCCCCCCACCAGCACTTGCGCAGCCCACCGTGTGTGCTCGGTCTAGCTGTATGGTGATCTCCACTCCGGGGTCCAGTATCTGGTGATAGAGGGCCTGTGCTTAGCCCATTATGTCCAAACCCTCCGCTCCAACTGGTGCTCTCCAGGTCCTCAGTATGGGCTTGAAGGGCAGAATGCTGTTTTTGTAGTCTCAGAACTTCTTGTTGCAAGTGTTCGAGTTCCTCACTTTGCTTTGTTTCATTGTCCTCTAAAGTGCAGACCTTGTTGCCGATTACCTCCAGCTCATGTTTGTTTTACATCTCTCAAGTCCTGCAACAGATCCCACTTCACCGTTTGGAGGTCTTTGCGTGGGGAGGTGAAAAGAGATTCCATAAATGCCCTCGTCAGGGGCGGCTCCCCCCAATTCCCTGCAGTGGGGCATCTTGGAGACTGTTGGCTATTCTCAGTAGGCATACCCAAAGGGCATGTGAGCATATCTTTTAGGATGTGGTAATTCTTGCGCCATGCCGCCACCATAATGAGATATCAGAAGGGCCTGCTGGCCAAGGCTGTAGTAGTAGGGTCACCCAGACCACTCCCACCTCGATCGTCACCCCCCCCCGCATCCTGCTTGTTGGGTGGTCCAAGGTCTGTACTGGAGTGCATGCTCATTAGGAAGGGTGTACTATGCTGCACTGGATCTGAAGGGCTCCAGAGAGTGGAGAGCCTGCAGCCCATGTACCACCTCTCCCCCCGCGTGACCGTAGGCCAGAGTCAGTCCATGCACTTAGGCCGCAGGGAGATCTGTGCATGTTGCGCTCACCTCGCGGGGGTAATGTGCTAGAGTTGGGACACCTCGATAATGCCAGAAGCCCTCAGCAGGTGTGCGAAGGGGTCAGCTCGTGCCCGCGGCTTGCTGGCTGTCTGCGCATCTTAGCCCTGGGCTCATCACTGCCTCCACCATTTTAGAGACAGTGGCTCTTGGACCGCAATCAACATTGTGTCAGACACTAAGCTGCGAAGTCTTGTAGTGTGTCTGCACTCCCGCTTATGTGTCTGGAGGGGTCTTGTCTGGGATGTGGTCACTCCAGGACCCCAGTTCCGCTGATATGGGCAGCTTTTTGCTGCGGGCAGGTGGAGGAGCGACAGCACCCTCCTACGTAGCCGCCATCTTGTGCATGCCGCCTCCTTTTTTTTTTTTCTTTCAGCCATGTGTCTTCACCTTTTTTCTAAATTGGAGGGGGTTTGTAGGGGTTCTGATGGATACAGGGATACCTAACTGGGGAAGGAATGCTGCTTTATTTTTTTGCACATGTTTGTTTTTCAGCGTGATAGACATTGTGCCTGCCGTGAAGGCTTTGTAGGTGATGCAGCTGGTTTTGAAGATGATGCTGGCTGACAAGGGGAATGAGTGTAATCCCATCATGGTGGACATGATGTGATCATAAATCTTTAGGCCCTTAATGAACCATGCTGTGTCATATAGGATGCCATTAGGTTGGGCCATTATCTAGTCTGAGATGCCTAAGCGTGGGGTGTGGCCACCATTCTGCTGCAGGATTATAAGGGATTGAACAGCTGTTCTGAAGTCACTTTCTGGTAGAAATGGTTTAATTTACTTCAATAGAGAGAGTTGGTGCCAGGCCATCTCGGTTTTCTTGGCAGTGATCTGGCACTGGGTGGAAGTTGGTGTTAAAATTTGTTCTGGTTCTGATCATTGAGCTGGGTTTGGACTAGTTATTGCTTGTATTTTATAGTGAATATTAATGATGAATTTTGTTTTCTTTCCAGCATCCCAGAGGTTCGGAAATTGCAAAGCGCTCATGTACTTACTACCTGTCAAGCGACTTCCAATTCAGCCATCACAAATTCGTGTGTTTTCTTCTGATGACCAGAAGGACAACTCTGGATCACAGGAGTCTAAAGGACCAAATCCAGCAGGAAAATCCACTGCCGGTATGGTTATTTGATTGAAAATGTTATAAAAACCGAAAGGTATAACTTGAAACCTAATTTCCATGAAAATAAACAATTCAACCTGTTAGTGATTGGCTGCTGCATTATGAGATATAGTTGACCATAATCTGCGAGGATTTGTCTGTTTAGGGTTTTGCTGAAATCACGTGTCAAAATAGTGAAGCCTATCATCCCCTATTGATCTTTCATTATGATCGCCTGGCATTCTGTTAAATCTGTTCTTGTGTAAAATGATTGGAACCTATCATTTTCCAGTTTTCCATCATGACTGGATAGCTCCCACCTCACTGTTTCACTGGGAGTTTGATTTGAGTTTCTCAGAAATGGCTCAGGTTAACAAGCGGTCTCCCTTCTGTATCCTTAACATTCTGTGACCTAATTGTATGTTGCCAGATTAGTAATCTGAATGTATGTTACTAATCACCTTGTTTAAATAGGTTGTAATGTTGTTTGCAAGACTGCTGGTGATGTTTAACGACCATCAATGAATATATTTTGAAAATGATCTTTTTCATATAGGAGAGTCAGTTGTTATGTCTTTAAATTTTAAAGTACAAGCTGAAACGTGATGAACATGCTAATGTTAGTGGCTGCACATTAAACTTCAAAAGAGACCATAGAAATTTGAGGGGGCTGTGACATGCCTGTGACCCTATATTGAGTTGTGCCTTAGCATTTGCTTAATTTAAGCTTGAAGTAAACAAAAAAGTGATGGAAGGGACACCTGAATTAATCCCAGCCATTTGTAATTACTGGTAAATCCCAGTCCATTGTTCTTTTGCCCACAATGGTACCGTAAATTAAACCCAACTATATGCAAATCAGCCTTGACCCTACACCAATAGGAACAGTCCAGCCCGAACTGCCAAGCCAGGTCCTCTCTGAATTGGAACAAGCAACCCAAGACCGTTCCACACTAATTTGGGTTCTTCAGTCAGGTGTAGGTTGGCCCATTGGTAAGGTGAGAAAAGGACCTACGTCTGGTCATACTCATCACACTTAGGGCATGGCCAAGGCAGAGATGACATTCAGAACATGCCTTGAGCATGGTGCCAATTGCCAGTGTGTGGTTTGAAAGCTAATGATTCTATTTTGACATTTTGTAATGAAACTGCCCAGAGATATGCTTACTAAGTACATATAAAAATGTTTTAACCACTGTGCAGTGGCTTGGGTAATTTAGGCTTGGTAATGTGTGTTGGTGTGTGTTTAATCTTGTTTTATGCAAGCAGCATTTATTAAAACGAAGGGAAGGTGGTTTCTGTACAGGCAGCTGGTGACGTTACTCGTGGATCCTTCGTTTTAGGATTCTGGTTCTGATGGTCATAGTCTTCTGCTCATGTCAAAGCTGGTCATTTTGGCACAGTTGTCTGAAGCTTCTTGATGTAGAGTGAAGGTCTGTTGCTTCCCTTTTTTATCCTCCGAATCCAGTGTTGAAAGGGGAGAAGAGGCACGTAAAAGATAGCAGACTAAAGAAAACGTCAGTTTCCTAAGTGGGAAAAAATCTGATGTAGCAAAAAAACTGTTGGGATTAGCAGGCAGAATAATTGCATTCTCAAATGGAGATCATGAGAACAGGAGGCCGAAGAACAACGAAGACTGGAGCTTTCTTAGGCAAGCTACAAGCAGGAGAGGGACTTCGCAATGTGACCAGTTAGTTGTCCAGATACTCTCTGTATGCTAAGTCTTATAGCCTGGAACGTGAAGTGAAAATGAGCAAGAAGTAATTCGCTACCATAAGGAATGCGACAGTACCATTCCTACGAAGGCAGTATGAAGTTTAATCCCTATACTGAATTCAGAAATTGATTTTTTTATTTTTTATAACAAATTTTATTGGATTTTTAAAGGCATACAAATACAAAATCAACAGCATAGACACGACTTACAGTTAGCGCGGCAAATGTTATCATAGGCCTTCTTGGTATATTATCAGTGTGTAATTTTATTAGACATGGTCTTCTCCAATTCCTTCCCCAGTGTCCCTTCCTTCCAGTTAAAGCAATAGTCCCAGCCATTTCCCCCACACTCGGCCGTGCTTGGCGGGACAGCCTCTCGCTTCGTATATGGGTTTTTCTTGTGCTGCGCACCAATCTACTCCTCTACGCCATTTAGTGATACTAGGGGGAGCAGGGTCCTTCCACGCTTGCGCTATAACACGTTTGGGCACCATAATCGCCGTTCCGAGAAAAAATGTATCTACCCGGGTCCCATCCAGGCCATCCATGACTCCCAGGAGTAGGGCTAGCGGGCTAAGTGGGACCTCCCAGCCCAGGACATCGCTCCGCTCGAACACTACTTTCTCCCAATATAAGGTGAGGTGGCCACAGGCCCATACCATGTGATAGAAATCTGCGGGTTGTACCTGGCATCGTGGGCATATGGGGGTGGTCAGAACCCCGCACGGTGCAGACGGGCCGGTGTCTGGTAAGCACGGTGTAGGTAATAGAGTTGGATTAGCCGAAACCTGGCGGAAATAGTGGTTGTGCGGGGGGGCCATGAGGGCATCCCTCCAGTCCTCCTCCTCCTGGGGGCCCAGCCAGGCCTCCCAGCGACGTCTGAGGGGGTCTAGGGAGGTCAGGGAGTTATTGACTATGGAGCGGTAGATCTTGGATATCCCTCCTTTCCTAAGGTCACCCATCACAATTTGGGCTTCTAAAGGACTACGTTCTGGGAACGTGGTGTCTGCAGGTGTGTAGGGTGTGAGGGCATATCGGAGTTGCAGGTATTTTATAGAACTGGGTTGGATGCAGTGTATATGAGTTTTGTAGGTCTTGGAAGAAGCACATGTGATTTCCACTCCATATGTCCCCAAGCTGAGATTCCAACCAAGGCCCATTTGCGAAAGCCCTCTAGCGTTCCGACCCCGCCAAGCCAAGTGCCATGCCACAAGGGTGTTTGTAGTGTTAGTTTATTGTCCCATTGTGTGTATCGCATCGCTGAGCGCCAAGCGATCAAAACCGCTCTAGTGACTGCGGGGAGTGTGCGGGGAATCGGGGCTCCATAGAGCATTGACTGGATCCGGGAGAATCCGAGGCTCTCTAATTCAACTCGATACTCCGGATCGGACCAGCCGCCGGTGAACCAGGCGTGTATCACCATGCGGCGAGTGGCTAGATAATATAAATAAAGGTTGGTCATGCCCATTCCACCATCGTACGGGGCCTTTTGACAGGCGGCGAGGGCCATACACGGTCTCGAGGTATTTCATAGGAAAGCCGTGGCTATGCTGTCTAGTGTTCGGAACCATCCACAAGAGAGGTGTATTGGAAGATTCTGGATTATGTATAGGAACTGGGGGAGTACAGTCATTTTAAATAAGGCGACTCTACCCATCGGGTTGAGAGGAAGGGATTGCCACTTGCGGAGGTCAGTTTTCGTTCTCCGAAGTAAGGGACTAACGTAAAGTGACCAGGTGAGTTCTGGGAGCAATGCTACCCAAATGCAAAGCTATTTAAAGGAGAGGCGCTTTATGTGGATATTCGCCTGCCAGTCTATGCACTCCCAGACATGTATAAGGAGACCAGAGTCGATTTGGCTGGGTTTAGGCGCAAGCCTGAGGCTGCCTCAAAGGAGCGGAGGAGCTGAAGGCATCTGGGGCCCCAGCGGGCTGGGTCTGCAAGGAAAAGGAGAACGTCGTCCGCTTAAAGAGCAATGCAGTCTTCATGTGCTCCCCGCCAGCGCCAACCCTGAATCTGGGCGTCTGCTCGGACATGGCAGGCTAGTGACTCAATGGCAAGGGCCAAAAGGAGGGGCGACTGAAGGGCCCCCCCTGCCTTGTCGCCCGCCGAATCCGGAAAGTGTCTGAGAGGGCTCCATTTATGAGCACCAGTGCCGAGGGGTTAGAGTATAATACTCGTTCTAGACTGCGGAAGTGGTGTCCATCGCCTCCAGCACCTCCACCAAATATTGCCAGTCGACGGTATTGAAGGCTTTTCGAAGTCGAGCAGTAAAAGGACGAGGTAAGGGGTGAGGAGTTGGCGGTGGGCCAGTGCCAAGTGAAGGTGCCATATGCAGTGCCTCGTGCTGCGGCGTGGCATAAATCCGCATTGGTCTGGGTGGATGAGGTTGTTGAGGACCGATTCAATGCGCGTGGCTAGGATCGTCGCGTAGATTTTAACTTCACTGTTGATTAACAAGATTGGGCCGTACTCTGAGCAGGAAGCCGATGGGGGGTTGCGTCTTGGGTATGACCACAATTGTAGCCATTTCCATCTCCGGTGGGAAGGCTCCTGTCTTTGCCACTTCCCCATAAAGCGCATGTAGTTGAGGTATTAGGGTGTCACGGTATGCCGTATAGTATTCCGCTGGAAACCCGTCGGTTCTTCCCAGCAGCGGTCAAGGAGATCGCATCCCCTATTTCCTCCTTTGTAATAGGTTGGTCCAACGGGGTCTTCTCTGGCCCCGTTAGACGGGGAAGGAGAGTGATGTCCAATGTCTCGGACCCGGGCCCATGGGGCTGGTCAGCCGCGTAGAGCCGGGAGTAGTAATTGGCGAAGGCTTGGGCGATGGAGGTGGGCGTGTGATGGGTTTGACCTTGTTGGTCGAGAATCTCTGGGACTATTCGGTTCGCCAGGGGTTGGAAGGCCAGCCAGTGGAGCAGCTTGCCATTTTTATCTCCCCATCCGTAGACCAGGGATACAGAGGACCTCCTCAAGAGCTTAGCTGATTCGAGCGATAAGTGTTTTATCTCCTCCCTTTGAAGTTCGAGTTGTCTGGTTTCTCCTCCTGTCCCTGTCTCAGCCGCGGTTCGCTCCAGGTGAGTCACCTGGGCCTCCAGGAGGGAGAGCCAGCTCTCCTTTGCCAATCATTTGGCCCGGAGATGCCCCTTGGCAAGCACGCAAATGTTGGCTTTGCCAGCTTCCCACAGCGTACCTTGTAAGGGGACTGAGTTTTGGTTGTCCTGGAAATATTGTTTGATATCTTTCTCGAGTGTGTGCTGAAACTTATCGTCTTGGAGGAACCAGGCATTGAGCCACCAGAGGGGGTGCAGGGTACCCACAGGACCTCCCACCTGGAGGAGGAGGGAAGAGTGATCCGATATGCCTCGAGGGAGGATACGGACATCTGTTACCACGCAACAGTCGGGGCTGGCATAAATAATAGGTTAATGCGCGCTTGGGTATGGTGTGCCGCTGAGGTGTGAGTGTATTGTTGCGCTCTGGGGTTCCATGTCCTCCAGACGTCGCATAGCCCCATTTGTGCTGCCCCTCCGTCATTCATTTAGCATGTTGGGTTCTATATCGGGATGGTGCGCCAGTGGCATCTAGGGTTGGCTATAAGACCGCATTGAAATCACCCCCAACTATCGTTAGGCCCGGGGGGAGGGAGGAGTTGGTATCGACCGTGGTGCCCAAGGTGGGTGTATGGTTTGCTGGAGGTGCATATAGCGAGACCAGGTTAATGGTCGCGTCTCCTAGGGTTCCAGTGAGGGCCACAAAGCGGCCCTAGGGTTCTCTGGTTATGCTGGTGCGAGTGAGAGGGCGTGTGCTGCGCAGGAAAATCGCAGCTCCTCGGGATCCCCGTTCAAGCCCTGAGTGCCAGACCCTATTGAACCAGTGTTGGGCGAGGAAGGGGCATTGGTTGCCGATGAGGTGTGTTTCCTGGAGCAAAAGGACATTGGGGGCTAACCTTTGAGAGTACTTCAGTACTGCCGTGTGTTTCACTTTGTCCAGGAGCCCATTTACATTCCAGGAGAGGATTCGTAGGGGTTCTCCCTGATATTGGGTTACGGCCAAAGTGCTTGCGCTGTGTTAGGGGGCAGCGGTAGCGTATTTGGCGAGCCGGGGTGTCTGTGGCCGGCTCCGTCTGGGGATCTAGTCATCTCACACTGGCAGTGATGTGTACCTGCGCCTATTGTAGTAAGGTAAGTGCTGCGTCTACAAAGCAAAACTGAACTTAACTTTGGTACAATGGTCCGCGAGCGGTTTTTCCGCATCTTCTGCGTGCCTGTGTAGCTCTCTAGTGTGATATTGGAGTTGCGTGACCTGTTCTTTTAAACAGTGTACATCGTCCTCCATTGTGGACAAGCGGGATTCTGCTTCCGTTATGCGGGCCGTGGCATTGCGGAGGTCTTGTCTTATGAGGGCCATGTCGACCCGCACCTCACCTATTTTGTTCTCCACTGAGTCTTGTGAGGACCGTATGGCTTGCAGGATCGCGGCGAGATCTCCTTCATGGAGGGCGGCCTTACCGTGGGCAGCCTCACCATCACCACTCCCGCTCGTGGTGTACTGCTCTATTCGGGTTGGCGTTGAGGGAGGTTTTGCTGCTTTATCTTTTCCCATGGCGGACTGGGCCAACCGTTGGGGAGCCAGCACACACCCTTCGATAGCTCCCCCGACGACCCGTTAGTGGACCGTCTCCACCAGGATGGCGGATTGAGGGGGAGATTTCGTCAGTTTAAATGATATTGCACTTCGTTGGCCTTTCTCTATTTAGCCTATGCTAGCGATATCGCTGAGTTCCCAGGGCTATCGAATCTCCTATCTCCATCAGCCCTGTCCATCCAGCTGGGAGATCGTGAGCATCTGTGTCCCGCACCTGTGTCGACTGTTACTTCAAGGACTCCACTTCAGGGCGCGGTTCTCCAGGGCCCAATGCTGTATTTGGTGGTGATGGGGTCCTGTTGTCTGGAGTCTCGGATCCGTACATGCCCGGTGGTGCCTGGCCGTGTTTCTCCTCTACATCCACTTGCCTCTTTGGGCTGACACCGCACTGGGGGGGGGGGGGAGGGTTCAGTCTCGTCATGGTAGCCCCCTCTGGGGCCACAGGATCGTATGTGCCACCTCTTGTGGCGAGGGATGGCGGCGAGTCCTCAGGAGGGGAGGATGTCCCGGTCACGGGGCGCCAGGGGACTGTTGTGGGTTGTGCGTCCGGTCCCTCAGGCCAGGTCCAGCCCTGGGGTGGGAGGGGTCGAGGAAGGGGTCCTCTGATCCCACTGTTGGTTCCTCTTATTCAGCTTTGCGCACAGTTGTCGGTGGGATTCTTCCGGTGTCTTGGCGTTCTGGAGACTTCTGCGACCCGTGGGTCTTTATTTCTGTTTGGCGTGTGTGGTGGGGATCATTCTAACCCTGGGGCGTCTGTGAGCACTGGGCCATCGCCCATCGGATGTCAGGCCTCACTGCCGTCGGGCCCCCGTCCCGCTAGTCAGACCCAACTCTTGTTTGTTGGGCAGCTGTCTCCTCAGTCTCTGGTGGGTATCTCCAGTGGAGGGAGCCGCCTGCGAGCCGCCTCCTTCGTCAATCGCGGCAGACTCTGGCACCACCGCGCAGCAAGGGCCGTCGGGGGTCAGTGCCCCTCGGGCCCGTGTCGCTAGGGGACCTCCACCCCCGGGTCTCGAGTGTAGACACAGCTGGGTCCTCAGTCCTCTGGGTCTATCCTTCTTGAGCCCAGCAGCCCCTCTTCTCATTCCCGGGGTCCGCAGCACAGTTCGAGGGCCGCCCACGATCTGATTCTCCCCTGCTACAGCGTCTTCACTCACCACCGATGCTGCCGGAAGGGGTGATACTGGCCAGGGTTTCGACCCAATGTCGGCACAACGCTGGGGGTGCGGCTGGTTGATAATTCTTGCGCAGCACCTCGGTGATCTCGCCGCACCCAAGGCGCCAGCTTCCATCGTCTGGCGGCTGCCATCTTGACTTGGTGAGAGGGTCGGGCCACGGGGTATTCCTTCACACAGCAGGCCGTCTGATTCACCGTGGGTGCACCGCCGCTGCTTCGGAGGGCCGGATCCTCTCCAAATCAGTCTCTGCCGCAGCCCTCGAGTTACCGCAGCCAGGTTGCGGAGCTCAGCTAGTTCGCCGCCATGTTGCCTGCAGACGCACGTCCATCGGGTCAGTGCCACCGCTGGCGATACTGCAGGACGGTGATTTTGGGCTCTCAGCCCGGTGAAGGTACTGACAGCTTACCATGCGGGCCAGTTCTGTTGACTCTTTGATGGCAGAAGGAGCCTCAGGATACGAGCGGATGACGGACGGGTCCGGAGCACTCTTAGAGTGCGACCGCCATCTTGGCGCTCGAAGCCACGCCCCCCCCGCAGAAAATAAAGGAGGAGGCTCGCAAAAAAAAAACCCATCAAACTAAAAAATAGACGCCTCTTGAAAGCTGTGCTCCTAGTACTGCTCCTCGCTCTAATTCAAGAAACATATGGACTCGGAGCCTAAACAAGGCAGCTTCATTTCCAAAACCAGCATGTACAACGCACCTTCCCGAAGGTACTCACAAACCTCATTCTCATGTGCGACGAGAGAAGCGATACAACAAGACAGCCTTCGAATACTGTTAAATGCTTGCTCAGAAGAACAGTAACTCTGTCATACAGTAGTTTTAAATGTGAAAATGGACAGTAAAGAGTCAGCCTTGTACGAAAGTTCTTCTTAACCTTTGCAGGGGTAGGTTTCCTTCACGAACCTGAGCTATGAAACAACATTCAGCTTTCCCATTAAACGTTCTAAAACACTTTCTGCGTGCCACAGTACATCAAATAATTTAACTGCTGGAAGAGTTAGAACTTAGATGTGTGGGTGTCCTTTTTAGGTCTGGCTTGGCAGGACAGCTGTCTGTTACCTGTTTTTACCATTTCTTCAAAATGTACACCTTGATTGCTTTCTCTTCACCCAAAGAAATACTTTCTTCTCACCTCATGCTGATGGAGTGTTTCATTCCACTCTTGTGGAAGGGCTTTCATTGTGCTACATGAGGGACTGTGTTAATGTCTGAAAACTACACTCCGGCATCACATTGTAACTTTACGTTTTTTCTCCAGATTCCCTCCCATATAGAAAACAATCCGTTTTTAGGTCTCGCCTAGATGACCTCTTGGAATAACTCCATCTTCTCAGCAAACTCGTGCGTGTGGCTTTTTTTTTGGGCACACATTGTATTGGCCATTGCGTGTGGCTTTCAAAAATGAAAGCAACCAATTGGCCAAAGGCGGGTGCATGTCCCTCCTTTCCCAGTAAATGTTTCCTCCCACGGCCTACAGCTGTCGGGAGCGAGCAGTGGCGTGCAGGGTGCCATCTGTTCTGGGTCATATTACAAAGCTTTCGCGGCCGCACTTGTTCTTGACAGTGTTGGCACCCTTTAACAATAGCGGCCGGCGATTATCTCCCGACTTCTGTTCTGTCGCGCTATTCCTGATTTCTCCTTAACTCTCCCCCTCCTGATCGCGTAGTTTCTGATCTTCTCCTTCCTGCTCTTGCTGGGGTTCCAATTTCCCGTGGACTCCCAATAGTCGCCTGATTTTCTCTTGTCTCTGCCCTCGCCGGAACAGTGGTTTGTTAGTTTCTGGCTCAGTTTTCCCGGCTTCCTGGTGGCCTTTCACTGGTCATCTCCCGGGAGTTGCACCCTACGATCGGCAGAACCTGAAAGTGAAACCACACGGGCTCTTCCTTCCGCCGCTGCTTTTGGTTCTGAACAGCTCGTATGCTTCGTATAAGACAGAGACATCTGCCCCCCACCTCCTAGCATCATCAGTCCTAAACAGCTTGCCCAACATAGACCTGGTCTTGGAGGTTCAAATATTAATCCTGTTTCTGGTGCCTCTGTGTTTCTCCGCTGGACTCTGAAAGTGGTAATGCTACTGAAAGTGAGAAAAACACACAATGCTACGGCTGTCTGTCCCGAAAGACTGCCAAAAGGACGCTTCTGCTCTGCATTTTCTATTCTAGGTTCTTAGTTTCACTTTTAGCAACTTGCCTATTTCGTGATGAAGTTTAACATTTTGAGGTTAGGGGAATTAAAAGCCTTCCCTTTGTAAATCCAGGCCCAGATCCGTAAACTGCTGTGGTAACATTCTTCAGCAGGAAATCTGCGAGGCTATAAAATGTATAATGGTACCGTTCCTTCCGTCATTTTTTTTGTTCATCAGAGGCATGGAATTGTTGTCACCCGTCACACAGCTGTTCCTTTTAAAGCCACTTGATTCCCCCACCATCAGCGCAACCCCGGTCACACACCACTACTTGCCCTCTCCCACTTGTAAGAAGACCTCAAGGAGGTTGTACAGAAAGATCTGTGGGAATACTAAGATGCGCGTTGAGTGCCTGTCTTCAACCACCTTCCACTTCGCACCCTCCCCTGTCAGAGCGCCGTGAAACAGCTAACAGTGGCCAGAAGCGCTTTACAAAAAGTGAAAAAGATTAAAATTTACTTTTTACTTTGGCAGATTTCCCAAACGTTAAAACTGACAATGCATTGCAACTGTATACCCTTCAGTAAAAAACAAATACACGTTGCACACATGTTGAGCAAAATCTTTTCTGCATACGTTTACTTTTTAATTAAAATAAGCCTATTGTTTACGTCCTTTTTGCTCAAGTCAACAATAATTCAAGGTAAATGCATTATTTAAGCATGTAGACTGATTTTCTGTCAGTCTGCATGCTTAAATAAGGCTTTTACCCTGTTTTGAGTCAGTTATATATTGTCTCCGAAGTCGCTGGTCATGTTTGAAGAAACTTCAGTTCATTAATTTAATTTCCTGTTTCCAGCCATACGCATGATTTGCACTCTCACTCTCCGCAGCTTCACCAGGAACTTTGGCATTTTTCTGCAGCATGAATCCGTATTTCCTTTAATTGGCCGCTGTCTGGTTTACATTATGTCCTTCCAGTATCCTGCGGTCTGCTAGATCCAAGTGTTAGCCATGTTTTAATTGATAGCAAATACTGGTGTGTAAGCAAAACAACTTGTGACTTTTTTATGGGACACAAACTGTCATTTATTATATTTATTACATGGAGGTAATGCTCACGTGTCACTGTGGCCTGTTAACTAACAAAGATGCAGCTTGTGTATTACTTTTTAGAGATTCGCAAAAAGGTATTTGCCCCTAAATCTGTGAGTATGGTAGATTTTTCAGCATATGTCTACCTTTAAAATGACAGATGTTCACACCAGCAAGCATTCGCCAATTTACAATTAGGGTGAAGGTGAAAATGTGCCTCATAGATTTTTTAAAACAGCTCTCCATCTGGAACATGTAGAAAAATAGCAAAATAGCTTCTCCTTCATCCCCATACAATGCCAAGATTTAGGGGTGTATGGTGTTTTTACATCTAATTTCTTTACTTTTAAAGCAATCGCAGCACCCGCGCTTCAGCTTAAGATGTTTACAGCTAAAGCGCGGGTGGCGCCATTGTAACCAAAGTAAATAAAGAGAAAAAAACGGCATGCGGCCGCTTTGGCAATCGATTCATTTGCAATTCAATAGCTCTTGCATTACAGAAAGTTTGACTGGTTGCTCTGTGTTCTTTGTAATATTTGTAAACTCGCAGCTTCTATGCTGCATGGCTAACCACTTATATGGTCCAAAGGCGAGATCTATTGGCTATGCCAATGCTTGTTTTGCTACTTGGCGCTTCTTTTTTTCCCATCCGTGATCAAGCCTATTGATTTCGCTTTAACGTGATAAACGGGATTTTTGTATGCACCATATGCAAACGGCTTTTGTGAATGCTGGTGGTTGCATGCATTAGGACATTAAAGACAATGCTTGCTGCACAAGGTAATTGTTTTACAGTTAACATTCCAAGTGAGAACGAGTAGACCGTACTTCAGATGAAGGTGACCCACTCCCAAGTATTTAATGTAGACAGATGCACGTTCTGCACTGTGTGTAATTCCAGCATTTCAATTGTCAACTGTATTAAAGCACTAGCGTATGTTAATTAACAGTTGCTGTAAATTGCCAGTAAGACATGGGGAATTTATAGTGTCTGTTAGATTGGTGTCAGAAGAGTGTGGGAGAAGGAATATGTGAATGTAAATTCAAATGTCCAGGATTTCACTCACTTGTGCTTAAGAAGGAAAATATCCATTCTTTAGAAAGAACACGAAACCGGTGCTTTGTCAAGCTTTGGCACCAAAGGGAATTGAAGCACACTGTGATCAAGGTGTATATGCAGAGGCATGCAGTGCGATTAGGCATGATCTGCACTGCAGAGAATGTAAGACAATGCTGATGTCCACATGCTCCAAAAAAACTCCATTTTATGCTTACAAACTCAAGTCACCTGTCACATAAGCGCTTCGACGCCTCGTCAGGGGTAGTAAGCGCTATATAAATGCAATTACAATACAATACAATACATACAAGTAAACATTGCCCATGTTACTTCATTCTTCGTAGAATGATGTAGTACCTGCCTAGAATGTTTTATTCACTGTCAATCCCCATACATAAGCCATTGACTTACATTTTTTATAAGACTAAAGGGAAACTTGATAAAACCTAAAAAAATATTATATTTGTACTTTTTTGTGACCTATTTCTTGATGATTTCTTAACCTGTTAAGTTCCAAAAGAAGCATTGTTCCTGTGTATAGCTGGAAATGTTGGACACGATTCGCAGCGTTACTCCTATGAGTAGTTATGCCTTTCTCCTGTTTTAGATATGAATTACTGCTGAATATTCAGGCCGATTTTCAAAGCATTTCCTATAAGTAGTTGTGTCTTACTGTAGGCTTAGGTGGACTTGCTCATGAATTAGTAGGAGTTACAAATTCACACTCAAAGAAAAAGCTTGATGAAACCCAAAAGTTGAATCTCTAAGTATTCATATCTTTTTCATGGAAATTCGTGACTTCAGCTCCCTTCTTTGAGCAGTGGTCATAGAAATAATGTTTAGTTGCAGATAAGAATCCTCAAGTCCATGTCTTCTCCGTTAATGTGACATAATGAGTCGCATGCCTTATTTGGCGATTATGAGGCTATACCTAGTTTTTTTTTTTTTAAATCTAGATTTGGAAGTGAGCACACTCCAAGTGCAATGAAATGATAAAAGTTCAAGTGTCAATTTAAAAGTCCTCCTTTATTTTTTAACATATTCTACAAATCAAGAATTAACCACTCTGCTTCGTTCCTTTGAAACAATGAAACTTCTTCAGGGCAGAAAAGCAAGTGCTGTCAGCAGTCCCTTGCGTGACTTTACTTTAAACGTAGTATTGATGACCTGTCACATGGTAATGACACCGTGTCTTTCGGAGTGATGTTAGTTACATCTCAATTAGAGAGAGTTTTTGTTGACCTGCGACTTCTGGCAAGACCAGGGCAGTTCTTCTGTCTTGGTTCCGCTGGACTTATCTGGGACTTTCCACATGGATTCTCCTGACTGCATGCAGAGGCCGCTTCAAGAGTCCGGCATTTGTGATTCAGACCTGGCTTGGCTAAAATCGTATCTATTAGATTGTCAAGGTTCTATTCCAAACTCCCAGGATCGGTTTGATGCTCAAATGGGTCCACACCTCAATCGCCTCAATTCTGATAGCTATAATAACACAGAAGGTTGAGGGGATTAAGCAAGGGAAGGTAAGGAAGGGAACAGCAGGGAGGGAGACCTATAAGGCAAAGACACACCATAAGAAATTTAAAACAAGTATCTCTAGCACTATGAATAACACTCTCCTTATAGGTCTATAAGTACCTGTAAAGAAAAATATCTGTCCTGGGCATTCATGGGAAGAGCAGAGTACATTCCTATATGTCCTGATGCTTCTCTTTCGTATTCAAAATAAAACAACTTCTGAAAATAGGAAGAATGATTACTGATCTGTTTGCATGTTATCTTTCTTCATTTACAAAGGTGTATACATTCTTACCCACCAAATAAATCATATGATATTGCATCACAGGGAGGGGGGGGGGCTTGACCTAATTCCCACCACACTGAAACCCCTTTTAAAGGGAAAGGAAAATATTATTCAGCATAAATCATGGGAATTTTAGATTCTGAATATTTGCGCTTATTAGAATCTTAGTGTATATCTTCCATGTAGTAGAAGGATTTCTGACGTTACTCTCATCATATTAGTGATGAGTGGTAAGAATTCCTATAATCCTGCTCTCTCCTCACACATAAAACTAGGTAACGAGATAGTTGGCAATGGCCCTAATTCAACTGAAGCCTTAATCCGATCACGGACACCTCAGTAAGCCACTGTGATATGATTGGATTCTTCACAACACTTCTCTTCTTTAGATTTAAACAATGTCAATCTCCAATCACGAGCGTTCATAAATACGCCCCCACCACATGAAGAATCCAAATAACCCCAACAAGGTAATTCCTAGTTATAATAGGCTCTTCGTTAGCAGTTCGTGCTGAGGATATGAAATAATTATAATTCTCAAGTGGTGAACTTGTCACCCTTACCGCACCGCAGTTCACCAGGATTCGTAGCACGGAGTAGACGGAGTCGCGTTGTCATAAAATAAGCAGCAAGTGACTGACATCGGAATCGCTTCTTATTCCTTCTAGTTCACAACCTCGTCAACTTGTGCGTTGGTTGTACTCACTTTGTTTGGTGGGAAATGTAGTCCCCATCGCAGTATCTCTCAGGAAGCAGTGTGCGACTCCAACTATTGCCGAATATCAATACCTTGCACCCTTGTCAAACTATCGGTAAGTGCGAGGATACCGCCCTCCACCAACAGCATTCATTAGTCTCTGATGCGGCGAATTGATCAGGGTGTAACATAGATAGGGCCCGAGCTGAGCATTTGAATCTTTTTCAGTCTTTCTTTAAGCTCCTGTCCCATGGTGTACATCAGGGCTTTTCTGTGAGCCCAAACCCCTTCAACCTTTATTTTCTTTCACTGGCTCATCGTACTAATTCCTTTTGGTTGAAGTTAGCTTGTTACGCTGACAATTGGCAGATTCTGATATCTTTGGATGACTCTTCTCATTGTGCTGCCACTATTTTTAATGACTGTATGTCGGCTGTTGTAGATTGAATGGGCACCAATTCTCTCAAGTTAAACACGGACAAGATGAAAGTTTTAGTGGTTTCTGGACACAGTTCTCCCAGAGTGCTCCCTGCTTGATTTTTGGCCAGCTCAACTGGTCTCTGCCCGATTCAGGATAATCTCCATTTTCAGTTTCAAGCAGAATCTTTCGTTGGTCCATCAAGTTAGGAGATTTTCTTTGATGTGTTTTTTTTCTGTACAGAAACTGATTTGCAAGATCTAACTCCGTCTACCAGCGTATATCAGGCCCGTGGTGGTGCAGTCTACGATATTGAACCATCTGGTTTCTCCTCCTTCTTCTGCGTCTATTCTATATCGACATCAGTGTAATTAAAGTGAGGCTTTTCACCTTGAATCATTGAATACGCTTCTCGCCCTCTTGGTCCCTGATGCCTGTGTCCAAATAGATTATTTTCAAAGCATTTTCAAAGCATGTGATTGCGAATTGTTTTTTCAGTTTATAGCATAGGACCGATCTACCTGCGAAACAAATTCCAGCATTACTGTCCTGCTCGCAATGTGAGCTCCACCAAAGGGTGTCTTTTGCTTGTTCCTAGATTGTACTGCTCACACATGGGAGGGTAGGGCCTTTTCTGTTGTGGCAGCTAGATTCTGAAACTCTCTACCTTCGGTCTTAAAATCAATTTTTGCCTTTCCAAAAGCTCTGAAAACTTTGCTCCTCTCTAACTACCTGTGACAGTAGTTATTCTCTGTTCTTTAGCCCAGGGCAGGACACCTTGTAAGTTAACAAAGTGCTTTAGAAGTCTTGATACATACATACATTAACCTTTTACTTTCATGCAGTGTTCCTTATGAAGAGTGGTCCCATCCAGAAAGCAACTTAGCTTAGATGAACCAGAAATGTGTGGGAAACATACAGCCTTCTGGTTGTATTTCTAAAGATGCATTTATCTTTCTAAAATATCAAAATAATTGAGGATCAGTATTAGAAAGGTGATTGTAGGAAGGTAGGATCCTTCTGCATGGTTACCCCCACTTTTTGCCTGGTGCTAAGCTGTTTTTGACTAGTCTGACTGGGATCCTGCTAATCGGGACCCCAGTCTCTCTGCTTTCTCCCTTAAATTGTTGTGGTAAGTACTTAGGTACATCCCAGATTGGATACTGGGGTACCCTTTATCAGTCCCTAGTATATGGTACTAAGGTACCCAGGGCATAGGTACCCCAGAGGTCTCCCATGGGCTGGAGCATGTATTATGCCACCCATGGGAGACCATTCAAAATGGAACTACAGGCCTGCCATTGCAGCCTGTGTAAGTTGGTGCTAGCACCACTTACTAAAGATATAGGTTTCCTATATCTAGGGTCACTGCACTTAAAACCTATAAGTCACCCATATAGCAGGCCTTTGCAATCCTGAAGGCAGGGTGCTTGGTTCTAAGTGAGAGGGTGCCCCTGCATGAGCAGGACACCCCTGCTTCCTACAGCGTCTATTCTCCCGGGTTGTCAGTGAAGCAGCCATATACTATATAGAGGGGCATCGTGTAATTATACGATGGCCATCTCGAAAACGGCTGCAACGAATCCTATCATGTTTGGTATCAAACAAGTTGGAATCATACTGCCACACCGTAAACGGTGTGGGGGTATGATTCCAAGCACTGGAAGAGCCCTCCGTTAGGCTCTCAGTGTTCCCGGTACCAGCCTTCTTGACCCGGACAGCACAAAATGGTTGCTGCCGACCAGAGACACATTTCTGCCCTCCTGCTACTGAGCCAAGCTCGAGCAGGGGAAGGCAGAACAATAGGCATCCTGTCACAGGGAGGTGTGGCCACCTCTCAGACAGGATTTAGTGCATTGGGGTGGGGTGGGTGCGCTGCCAGCGCCACTCACTGCATGAGGGGCACATTTGGTGTTCCTGTGCATAGTCCAGTTCAAACCAGTCCTGGGAGCCGTTGGCTCCCGCTCTGGCACGAAACTGGACAAAGGACATGAGAGTAACCTCCCCTCTGTCCAGACCCTCCCCTGGGAGGTTCCCCTGAATTTTCTCAACCCTTTCCCTAGGGTACTTAAGGGCTTACCTGGGTGTAGGTCTCTAGATTCGTCGTGGGATAAGATTCAGATCAGACACCACTGCACTTCGACCGTCTGGGCACTCTGGACTTTGTTTGGGCCTGACTTCGACTCCCTCCCAGTCTGCTGCATCGTCTGTGCCTGTGCATCATACAGGAACCTTCCAAGGCCTGTGAAGCATCAGACACCTGAAGAAATCTCCCTTGGAGTGAAGGAGTCACTCCCCTGCATTCGCAGGCACCGCAACTAAGACAACCGGTCTGCTGATCCTGAGCTCCTCCGGACTCTGAACGGCTCTGCAACACAGGTGGTGGTTTTCCATAGCTCCCGAGGCCTGCTCTATCCTTTCACCAAGTTTGAGGCCAGTATTCCTCGTGGGGGTTACAATAACCAAACCCCTGTGTACCGCGTCAACTTGCAGTTGCAAAGGCTTGTTGACTTCTTTGCAAGAAGATCTTCGGGCTCCAAGTAGCCCCAACCTCGAGCATCTCCTGTGACCAGAATCTTCAGCCGCACCGCATCGTGTGCATCGTGGCCTGCATCTTTTAGTGAGCTGCTTGAGGTCCTCTTGTGACTCCTGTGCCTCCGGCCTGTGGGTCCATTTGAGGGTCACCTTTGCTGCTCTTGGGCTCCCCTGTTTGCTCGGGGCCTGCCCTGACTCACCTGCCTTTGGTAAGTCCCCTGGACCTTGTTGGTCCCGACGTTGCTCCTTCTTTGATTCCTGCGAAGCTTGCCTTTGCCAAGGCTTGTTGGTGCTCCCGCTGGACACCGAACCCTCAGCACTCGACATCCTTCGTGGGACAGCTCGTGCACTGCTCCTGGTCTTCCTCAGCGTCGCCTGGTCCTCACAGCTGCAGAGTCAAGGTCACCGTCATCCATCCTGCAACACCCGGCATCGGAGGGCATTCGTTTTCCAAGTCTCCTGGTCACCCCTGAGTGACATAGACTCGGTCCCCTCTGCTTGCAGGTACCTCTCATCAAGAAACGATCTTCGAATTCCACCGGACACTTTCTCCTCTTCCAGAAGCGGCACTTTCCTGAAGTCCTCCATTGGAAACGACGGCGGTTTCCGACACCACTTCACACGTATGCACCCGGCTTCCCTGGTGTAGGTAACGTGGCTACTAGGGTATCCACGGGTGGGGTGGCTCTCCAACCTTCTGTCTTCCATGGGGTTTCTTCAGGATCCACTGGGAAGGGTCCTTAATCTTTAATAAATCCAACCGCGACTTACACGTAGAGTTGTACAGAGCACGCGGTCGTGTACTCGCACTGCACACGTTCTCCGTGGGGTCCCTATCTACTTACTTTGGGTGGTTCCTTGGGTCCCCAGCACTTCTACGTCCTCTCAACACTGTCTTGACTCCAGTCATGGTTCTTATACCACTTTCTTAGTATATGGTTTGGTCCCCCCCTGGGGCCACTGTGTATTTCGTGCTATTTACTGTGTTTCTTGGCTAAAGTATTGTGCATATCTCCGGGAAGGAGATATTTCTATTAGTGTTATATAATAAATACATATTTGTGTAACTACTTTGTGTGGTTCCTTTTCACTTAATCTATACTATAAGATTGCATTCTGGTAAAACAAGCTGCTTTACACTCCTGGACTAAGCCAGAAGGCTGCTCTCCACAGCTACCACTTAGAGAGCTTTCTAAGGTTGTCTAAGACCTCTTAAATCACCATAAGGGTTGTCTGGACTGGCGCAAGGTGTCCACTTAGTTTAGTGGACATCATATACCAGGCCAGCTTCTCACAGTGATGTTTTCTGCTCAGGACTGTTCCGAATCCTTCCTATTTGGTATGTACAAAGCCTCACATCAGTTTAGGAACAACTACATTTCAGTCAGCACTTTCTCACTGGTCTCTGAAGCAGTGCCCAGGTGTAGTCCTTAAATCCAAATGCTAGGAGTATGCACAACACCCGATCACTAAAGAAATGGCTTAATTTCCAATACAGAACAGGATCCTTGTTCCTCCAGCTTACAACCATGGCATTTCAGCAAGAAGCGTGTAAAAACAAAATTGACTGTGAACATTCTGCTGGGGTTGAATGGTGGGTGCCCGCCATGAATTGTTCTTATGGTTGGACACCGAAAACTCCCCATGTGTCTAATCTTCATAAAATAAAAAATGTTGGTGGTTGTTCATTTTCGACGCTGCAAATGAATTCTTTCCATTAATGTAAAATATATGCTATATAAAATTTGATCATTGTTATGCTCCATATTTTTTTATAACTTTGAATGCAATCTTTTGAATGAATACCAATTATCTGTCAGTTCAAAAAACATAGAACTAAATGTTTCCAAACGCATTTTTTGCATTCTCTATTTAACTTTGGAAAAATGTTGTAGAGATTTCTACAGTTATTTCGATTTATTCTCCTTTTGACCTGTTGCACGTTTCAGTAGGTAGGAGTTTAATTTTGCATGATGAAATTTCTAGAAGTACGATTTCTGCGCAATACATTCTCACCTTTTCACCACTTCTACTTTTGTCTTATCTGCTTAAAGCGGGTGTCTTAATTAAAAGGAACTTCATACTACCCTTTTCATGCGTTTCCACATAACTATTTTTACAGAAGCCAGAATTATTGGGGTTCTCAATATTTCTGATGGTATCTTACTTGTAAGAGCAGTTCTACCCACTCTCGAACACGTGTGTGTCTGTGTGTGTCTCTGTGTGTGTGTGATGTTAAATCTTTCTAGTCCATTGCACTTTGTAGCTTTACTTTAGTTAGTGATATGCACTTCTTGTACAGCCTAGGAATGTTTCAGACCTAACAATGTCTCAATTTTCTTTTCAAGGACAGGACTTCAGCAGTATGGGACAAAAAGCACAATTTCCAGAAAATCCCATTCAAGTGAAGGGTAAGTGATTCACTCCCGATTGTACAACAGTGCTGTAACCTTTGAACAATAATGAGGAAACCAAATTGGATTAGGCACCAGATCTGGTATGCATGCGTGTCTTTGGGATTCACATTCATGTCACCAAACAGAGCTCGATAAAGAGTGCTGCTAGTTGTTGGTATGCTCATGGAATGAGCAAACAATATATACATAAATATTGCCTTCGTGACAAGTGTGTAAGATTTCTCTACTGAACCATCTTTGTAATGTGTGAAAGAGAAGCTGAAGAAAAACAAGTACTTTTAATGTGCAAGAAGTTGTTTTTTAAATAGTTTTTATTGGTTTTACTGCAAAAGAGTTTACATCAGTTGTCATTAGGTTAGAATAGCATATGGATTGTCTAACACATTATATTGACCACGATTAAATCTTCTCTGAGGCTTCAATGTGTTCCTTATGGCTTATTGCATCATCAATATTATGTAATGATTGAAATTTAGATAAAAGCGGTATATTTATGCAAAAGCTTGATATATGTGTCTCAATGACTTACAATAAAATCTCAACACCCCTCCCCAAAAATAAGCCCCACTGTCCCAACTGAAGAAGCCTGACATACGAAGAGGCAAGTTGCAACGCGTAGCGAGGGTATAGACTTCAGAGGGAGTGGATTACGCAGTGAAAGTGTAGGTGGTGAGGTCTGGTGGATTGAATGTAAGGGATGGGGTCCCCCATACATTGCAATTAGATGGGCAGGAGGGTCTAATGTCACCTTTTGACCTATTAGAGACTTCTTGAAGTATGGCGTCCCAATTTCCTGAAATCGGTCACTTTCGGAGACCCCCCCCCCCCCCCTCCTCCCCTTCTCACGACAAAGGGCAGTTAATGCGCATGAAGACCGTCATTTATACAGCTCTGGGGAAGGGCGATGGTGGCCCATGCAGAAATAAAACTGTACCAGAGACTATTTTGAATTGGGAGTGCATGGCTTAAGCCATTTTCACGTTGATGGAGTAGTAAGGGGAAACTAATGCATTGGTGTTAGACAAGCATATGGGTGACAGAGCAGGAAGTTGGAGGAAGATGAACATTTTCTCCCTACTCGCAGAGTGCTTCTATTGCTGTGTATCATGCTGTGCTGTACTTTTTTTGTAATCATGGTGCACTGATTCTGTTTAATGCAAATTAGTTTAGTGCATAAAAAAATAAAGCTTTGCTCGGCTTTTCCTGTAGAATAATGGAATCTTTCAGAAACATAACTGACTGCATATGACAAATATCATCTTCTAGGATACACAAGCATTGGCAAAGCCAGTCCATAAAACCTATTGGCTGTGCTATTCCGTTTTCTCCTTAGATGGGCCGTCTTTAAATGTAATTTGTTAAATTAGAAAAAATGCATTTAAGATGCCTGATGTGCACGTGTTGCCACCTTGGAATGGGCAAACCAATTTAAAATAGCCTTTAATGCGGTGGGGGGGGGCTCCATAATAAGTAAGGGGGCACGAGGGCAAGAGGACTCTGAGTGGGAATGGGAGATTAAAGAGAGTGCAGTGAGGGACGAGGTGGAGCAGGGAGAGAGAAGAGTCCTTCACATCACGGTAAAGCAAGGTCTGACATCAGCTGTGGAAGGCTAAATCATCCAATTAGAATTCTGCGACTGAAAGTCTTCTAGGGGGACAAACACAAGATTAAGGAGGAAGGGCATTGACTCTGAAGCAGGGAAGTGAAGTAGACCACAAAGCCATCCAGTGATGAACAAGGGGCTGACCCAAAGACCACCCTAGGAATGTTTTAATGTATTGGAATCAATAGGCCTCCAGCACACAACTAAAGCTGTTTGTAGCCAAGACCTAAAAGTGTACAAGCCAGCAGTGTTTGTGAATGTTAAACTAGAAAACATAAACTCAAAAGAGAGTTGGCTATGTTGATGCCAGTGGCAGCTGAAGAGATCGGGCATTTATTATAGCCAATGTCAGGTGCTTACAGACTATTAAATTATGACGAGGAGAGTCTGATGCTGCTCCTTCCACACATTCACTTCTTTTTTAAAGCACTTTGAAAACAGAAAGCTTCTTTTCCTTTCAAGGTTTTTAAAGACGCATATAGAATGCATAGAATAATGTTTAAGCATGTTCATGTTATTCTCTATTTGTTTGTTCTATAGCTAAAAAAAGGACCTCTGTTGCTGTAAACGGTGAACACCATGGGCCAGGAAATAGGGTGTATTTATAGAGTTTTATATAGTGCGAACATGACCCAAGAGGGTATCAGAGCGCTTTACAAGTGATCAGAAACAAATGTGAGGGAACAAATAGGACAGTATAACAACATGTTCATGAGAAATACAGGGAGTCATGACGTCAAGCTGGTGGTGTGGTTGTGTGTTCTCACAGTGCAATACACTGCCAACCCTTTTAGGACCAGTCAGGTTTCGTTTGTTAAACCTTAGCTCAACCCTGGTTAGCTGTGGCTCTGACCAATCATACTTGCACAAAGGAACAAGAGTGAAGCCTTTAAACAGCACCAAAACAATTGAAGAAGAAAGAAACTTGACACTCCAGAAATCCAACACCAAATTATAACCAATTTATAACAATAGAGTATAGTTCTATGAGTGTATGGGTACCAAAACGAATAAGATCCATCGGAGGGTTTTGGAGAAGAAACAATAAATCAGGACTTTTCACTTAACCGCGAACAAGCATTGGCAAATTTAACAAATGCTTTGGCAAGTTGGTATGCAGTTACTTAAAGTTGCTTTGTGTGACCAACTCCGACAGGGAACCAGCAAGGTCAAGAGAAACAGTTACCTCTTCAAGGAAAGCAGTCTTCAGTCCAGTTCCAGCGTCAGTGGCCCCTGGTCATTGCCTTCTATAGAGTGGTCCTGATGCAAGGAATACAGGATGCTGAAGATGCTCAATAATGCTCAGCAGTCGATGGGGGACTTCCTGGGGCTACTCCTTGGTCCTGGTGGG
Organism: Calotriton arnoldi; assembly: GCA_963921515.1. Classification (NCBI taxonomy): domain Eukaryota; kingdom Metazoa; phylum Chordata; class Amphibia; order Caudata; family Salamandridae; genus Calotriton; species Calotriton arnoldi. Next base: position 2,137,970 of record CAWUFW010000842.1, read on the forward strand.
GTGATCCTGGCCACAGGAGTCTATGTTCCTTGAAGTCCTCTCGGGGTCAACTGAAATCCAGTCACCCCTGGGCTACCAGTCTCCCAGCACAGGGAATTCAGCAGTTTTCTTCTTTTGGTGGTAACTCTCCTTCTGGGCGACCAAAGTGCTCTCTGAGAACTCTCTTTTGAACATCGGTTCCTGGTCTATTGAGCTGCACAGCATCGATGAGTGGTGATCCCGTGATTTAGGCTTCTTCAGCTTTTGTGGCCACGTTCTGCGAACAGGAAGTCAGCCAACTGAGTTGTGGAGTCTCTGCTTCTGGCTGGGCTCGGGGAAAACTTCACAAGCAGGACACAGCAGGTACAGTTCTTTCCTTCACTAGCCCAAGGAGTAGCAGGAGCAGTCTAACCTCAGTACAGCCTCTTCTTCGCTGGTTCCAGAGTCCGCAGGGCAGTCCTTTTTCGGTCCTTTTCTACAGTCAAGCGAGATCTGAGTTCCTGGTGCTATGGGTGGCCCTTTTATGCCCAGAAAGTGCCCTCAGGGGATGCCGTGGTTCCTAGCCAATGGGCTATTTGGTTCCCTCAAAAAACAAGAGTCCCTAATCGTTATAAAGCCGTAATGGGATCATGGGTATTACACAGTATTGTGACTAATAATAAAAATTAAAATTACATGTAAACCTACAATAATCAATCAACAGAGTCAGTATTCCACAAAGAATCAATAACAAACTAAATGGGACATGTCAGATTTATTTCATAAAAGTACAAGTAAAGTTAAAAACATTTCATGATAAAATACAAAAATATACAAGAAAACAGAAAATTCGACGCTGCGTTTCGGTGAATCGGTAATCAGTCACCTTCAGGACAGTTTTCGGAGGTAGGGGGGTGTTCGGATGAAATTCACTAGGCACTTGTGGAAATAATGTGCCTTGAATTGCAGACGGGGTTTGACAATATCCCGCTACGTATTTAAAAAATTGCTGTAGCAGCCCTTAAAATAAAAGCCAATAAGCATTTGTTGAGTTCTTTGGTGCCACCGTTATATATATGTTCACTTGGTTAAAAAGTCCAAAGAAAAGAGATGGACTGGTGTCTATATACCACCAATAGGTGTGCCGTGATTGGAGATATCAAAATTTAAAACTTCCTCGCGGGTTTTATTTGTAGTAGCAAGGGGACTGGTATAGTTGCTGTAATGTTCATGCAACCAGTGACTTGAAGCCTGGTATAATCGTTTTGCTATTCATGTAAGCGGTCAATTAAAACTTGTTAAAGATATTACGGCCTCCCTGCACCAACGAACAGCTTCCGGGTCAGAATTACTGTGTAATACCCATGATCCCATTACGGCTTTATAACGATTAGGGACTCTTGTTTTTTGATGTACACTTGCCCTGTCCCTTTTTAAAACACTGAAGGGTATCTCCCTTGTTTTTTTACTATTTGGTTCCCTCCCACCTGATGACAACTTCTTGTGAAATGTGGCATCTAGCTATCCCAGAGTGCTCTATCCTGCCCACTCCCAAGATAGCGAGACCCTTGCCTCAGTGTGTGGAGCTTGGTAGCCCACCCTAGACGTGTGACTACCGTAGGGCTACACACCCACAGAAAAAACAGTTGTGCCCCCACTGCCAGCCTACCTGCCTACACAGTAGAGCAGCCCCTCTCAAGTGTGATCCCCATTTGCCTTTAAAAGGTGGCTTCTGCTGGGAAGCTCATTTTTTGGGCTAACACTCAGTGTGGCTTCCTTCATTGAGGATGTAAGAACTTGAACGTGCATGGCTCGTGCACTGGAAAATAAACATGCACTCTTCTGCTGTACAACCTAATATTGCTTAGTCATGGTAACTAAAGCAAACCTAGATTAAGCATTATTATTTTTATATGAAAATACAATACTACACCTGAGACATATTGATTACCCTAGCCATATACCCTCTCGAGGCGTTTTGCTTGCTTGTAGTGAAACAGGAGATTTCCCAGTCTTTCAATGTGCCATTCTCTGGATGAATAATTGCTTTTAGTGTAATCATTGGTCATTAGTCTTGGAGTGATTAATCTCTGAATCGTATTTTGTAGATCATTTTACTATTAATTTTAAGATATTAATTTTGTGAAATCGAATATAAATCTCCGATTTCTCTTGTTTTTATGGAAGTAGAATCCTGCCAGACCTACCTTTAATAATTTTTAAACCTTTTTATGAGTGCTAATAATATTAATGTATTTTTCTAGTTTAATAGTTTTGAAAAATGTTGTTCCTTGGAGGCACCCGCATAACTTTGCTTTCCTTATCCCTTCCAATTCTTATATCAATTTTGTCATTAACTGATTCTTAACTCTCTTCCTGACCTATTTGAATTTCTAATGTTTTTGTTTTCCTATCATTACCTCGAAATGTTGATATCCCGGAAGTTATATAAATAAAAAAGACCTACTACTTTTCCAACTATTCAGTACCTCTGCAAGGCTGGAGTAGTGTCGGCAGAGCCAGTGACATGTGCTTGCCAGACTTGACACTGTACTAGCAGACTTTATGTAGTCCATTCAGCCACTGCCTAAAAGAAAGACTGTAAAACATTTCTGAGCTTGTTGCTTTGGAAGCTTGCTTGCACATCCAATGCCTATAAAAGGAAGAAATGGTTTATAATAGTCCTGAAAAAGCATTGCATTTTAGATAGAAGAGCGCCACCTCTTGAGGATGAGATTTGCTTTCAGACAGCATCGGAATTTCTGATTTGTGCCTTTAAACCAAGAGTCCATATAATTTTTAGGTTTCGCCTGCACAGCGCTTGCTCTGGGCTTGTGAAATCTGTTGTATTAAATATATCTTAAAAGCCGCCTACACCCGCCTTCCCTTCTTATTGGTCCGTGTGTGTGTGTGTGTCAATATTCTTTTACTCCTTTCAATTGCTTGTAGGCGTTCTTTTAATTTGTTCCTTGTGTGTTTTTCTCTTATCAGGCTCCCGAGGCCCAAGTTCTCCAGTTCTTATCCGCTCGCTTTGATGGGAACTTCTTTTTTTAGCTTAAGGCTGCACAGCATTTATTTGCTTTGTCTGCACGCATTTGAAGCGTCCTTGTTGTTGTTTTCTCGTATTGTGTCAGCACTTAACAGCTGTATTATTATTTTTCTTTTTGATGTTCCATGACTAAGCAATTACTTCTTCTCCACAGTGCTGTAAAGCTGTAACCTCGCCTTTGGCATTGCTGCATTTCCCACGGCAGATAGGCTAGTCTGTAGCAAACTGGGTTTAATTTGTGAGCGAGATCTCACGTTTTTCCGGGATGAGCCGCTTTAAAAAACAGTGACACTTTTCTTTCCTCTGTTCCGCTTGGATGCGCAGGCCGTGAGTGTGTAGGTGATTCATGATTGGCTTGGCAGCTGATTGGTGTCAGCTGGTAGCTTTACACACAAGGGAGAACAGACTCGACATGTTTCCGATTGGCCTGGTTATTAGGTCTCGCCTACGCAGCGCGCATGCGCTGCATAGGAGGGCCTTTAGCCGTCGCTGTGCTCATTTTCAAGCACACACTCGTGCTTGTGGCGGCATCCACCTTGCGGGAGCGAGCAGCGGCGCGCCACAAGCACGAGTGCAGTGCTTAAAAATGAGCAGACTGCGCGCGTGCGCACGCACCACTCCCGGGCTCACCTCCTGCTCCCCCCCTCTCTCACGCATGCACCACTCGCTCAAATATTATTCAGAACTTGAAGGAGTCAAAGAAATGGTTTAAAAACAGTTAAAAGTTTCGTGCTTACCAAAACAATAATTTTCCCTTCATTCATTTTTAGCACATTCCAGTACTTTAATCTTAAAACCGCTTTAAGTTCTCAGATTTTGCCTTGCTGATTGAGCAGTTGAAATGCCCACTACAACATTCCCTACTTTTCTTTATATTTCTGTGCACCCTAATCCGCAGCGCACATCTCTATTTTACATTTAAATGTGCACGCCTATTTGTATACCAAACGGATGCATTTATGAATTCTTACAGACTGTTCTCTATTACGGCATAAATGTTTAATATATTAATTACCATCTTGAGTTAACACTGTCTCCTAAATATGTCACTCTCTGCTTTTAATTATGGTACACCCTTTCTTGCATTATAAAACACACTAAAGTGCTAATTAACACCCGGTTGCGTGTGAATCATTAGCATGAATATTGGCCATTCTGTCCTGTGTACCACAAACAGCGTCTTAAATTAGGGCATAAGCAGTTGTGTTCTTTTGTATACACGTGTGGGTGTTGCTAAACACATGGTTTTGCATCATTCCACCGCCAGTTATAGGCGACGCACCTCAGCACACACAATACAACGCATCGCTTCATACTGCTGCCTAATTTTCCAGAGCCGTTAACCACATTGCGATGTGACATTTTTAGCACCCCCCTCGAAAAGCATTCTCCTCATTGGGCGCTGTATCATTTGGCGGCATTGGAGTCAAACCTCCTACTGGAACCGCTGCTTTTTCATAACGCAGTTGTGACTTCATGTGCCAACCTACTGTAGCAGCTACCTCATGAACGTGTGCGCTCGCTGAGGCCTCGCCGTCTAAAGCTTAACTCCGAATTTCTCTAATTGAATTCATGAGATGAGAGGACTGATAGGAAACCGTGAGCTGTGGTTGCTGGCATATTGTAATTGCATTTATATAGCGCTTACTAACCCTGAGAAGGCGTCGATGTTTATGAGCAGTGCTTTTTCAGCAGCTCATGCCCAGCTCATTCAATAACTGAGAGAAATTACGAGTTAAATGTATGAGCTCTAAACAATGCAGTCACATAAAGCAGGCAAGACGCTGGGTCCTGTGTGAGCACGCACGTTCAAGACGTCATACACGTTCCTGACGTCACATGCCACTTCCATATTGGGAAGCTGATGGTTAGATGTCCTGCATTCAGTTGATGCGTGTAAGGTATGCTAAATACAATGTTGTGACGCACGCGATGTATCACATGGTCACAGAGAGGTGGTCCTGGAATACACTGGGCCATTCTATGCTCAGGTCAGAGTACCTGCAAAGGGGCTTAAAAGGATGGCATTTGAGTCATTGTCTCTGCCAAGACCTCTTCCCAGGAACATTAGCGGTAACTGAATCTCCAGTGTTGTGACTATTATGGACACAGGGGTTACCCGAGATATATTTTGCCTTAGTTAGACTGCTAATGGGCGTTCATGTGTTACTCTATTTGATCTGGTGGAGTTGTCTACTCTAGCATTCTATTTTGTAAATAATGTTGGAAAAAAACGTACCTTTTGAGTGGCTATACGCGCACTCGCCTTCTTGCACTCTGCGCTACAGCTTCAATGCTTCGCTCTATCCGCAGCGCTGATCAATTCTGAACTGCACCACTGCGGCCTTTTACATAGGTCAATGTCAAATTCTTAATTCCTCTTTTACTCGTCTCGATGCACAAAGAGTTGCAGTTAAAATAAATCAAACTGCTTCAGCGAAGCTTTTGCTTGTCGCGTCGCTGCCTCACTTCCACAGACTTTCACCTTCCTCATGCTGTATTACGTGCATTACTTTGAGCTTAAATTATCCGATGCTCTGCACTTTGTTTGACTTACCACGAAGACGCAGACAGACTCTCCTAAATCTTACGTGGTTGTCAACCGTCTCTCGCCACTCTTCTTGACTTTTTCGTCCTGATTGCTATCTCAGGAAAATAAAGTTCACGCTGCGACCTCAACCTCGTCCCTGAGCCGGCAAATCGTCGCCAAAATATGTTGTGAATATGAAGCACTGAAACTCATGGATTTTGAAGTAGATAACTTTATTGTGCTTCGTACTCCGGCAAAGCACACTCACTGTATGACTGCAGTGCTGTGCTGTATGGTACAGGCTTGTAAATCAGATCAATGTCAGGGGGTCGCGCCGGCCTGGGGGCTCAGCTGCCTGGCTGCATGCATACTGATTATTCATAGGTCTTGAGACTCACTCCGGGCCGGCTGCGGAGGTATCACGTGACTATCCATATACAGACAGGAAGTCACACTAGTGAGGCGGCAAGACGTGGCAGTAAAGTTTCTTTGCCACACCACTGTGTGCTGCCAGTTTCCTATCTCATCACCATGTGGGATTATTTGGCGAGCAGACCAAGTCCCACTGAGTGGTGGAACGTAAACTGGTGCTCCCCCCAAGATTGTTGTGAGAGGCCTTTAGCCTCACATATCTCACAGAGATATTCATTGACTGAGGCTGAATGTGCCCCTCCCCCACCTGCGTTAGGGACCCTCTGACCCCTGTGCGAGTTTTTCTGAGTATCGCATTGTTCGCCCATCCCCCTCTGCCGCCTTGAGCTCCACATGCCAGGCTTCAGCCCGCTGTGTAGGATCAGAAACACCTTAAGCCACACAGTAGTGCTAATTCACTGGCTAGGGCTGTTAGCTTGCACAGAGCATGCGCAGGATCTCAGCCTGTGGTGAGCCGTGAGAAGAAAGAATGCGCTTTATTAACTGTTCTTGCAGCCAGATTCCACAAGAGCAGTGCTTTCAGTCGCTCGGGTCCCACCGGGTCTCGGAGCTAGCAGTCATTTTAAAACGGCTTCATATCAGCCTCTCTATTCAAACGCTTAACTCTACAGTTAAAAACAAATGACGGATTTCTCAACAGCAACGATAAAACGCGTTAATGTAACCCTTGTCATCCATGCAGTTCCTGTACACATTTCTTGTTTTGTTCCATCTTGCATTCCCTAAGAGTATATTCATGCAATATTTGACCCTTGTGTGGTGCGCACTGTGATCTGGGTCACCTCAACATGGCTAGGTGAGTTTATTTAGTGGATGTGTGTTCAGGACAGGGCATGACTGTTTATGCTCCTGCAATTTTTGATTGGGGGGAAGCAACATGTTAAGGAGAACTTCAGTGTCTGAAATCAAACATGAAAACATTACAAAGCATCACATCCTCAGTGCACAAAACTCCAAAGCAACTTTAAAGGACAGTAATGCCGTTATTTTCATTCTCCCACCCCTACTTCTCTGCACTTTAACACTGCTCTACAAACCCAGCATCTCCTCACTAATTTCTCTCTGCAAACACAATGTACCTCTTCACTGACTCATCTCTGTATAGTCTCATTAACTTTTCCGTGCCCCATCTCTTCACAGCCCCTATATGTCTTAATTGTCATATTTTGCAACATCCTCTACAACTCTTCACTGCCCCCATGTCTTCACAGTTTCTGCATCCCTTCACTGCCCTGTCCCTCTGCAGTCCCAGCATCACTTGAAATACCCCTCATTTCTCCACTGCTCCTGCATCTTATCACTGTCAAACCGCTCTGTAGCCTCTACATCTCTTCACTCTGCCCTTCCCTCCACATTTCCAGCATTTATTCATTGTCCCGTCTAACCAGTAGTGGCATCTCTTCACTGTTCAACCTTTCTACAGACCCTGCATCACTTCATTGTCACATGTGTTTACAGCTTGCATATTGTCACATTAGTGGACCGAGGCACAGGGAGAGTATGATTTGCCCAAGATCAAACAGTTTGCTAAAGTTGGAGACAGTACAAATTACTCCAAAGACTTTAGCTTTACCCAGGGCTTTAAGTGGGCCGGGTCCTGCCAGTGCTCAGCACCGGCAGTTCTAAAAAAGCAGGTACTGAGACGGGTCCCTATCAGGCTCTCCGTTTGTGCCCTCACCCTCAGGGTGAAAAACAAATCTCAACTCTGCAGCAGCGCCACCCTTCACTGCCTTTGAGGTAACTTCAAAGACACTCCTTATAGTTCTTTCACAGTCTCATCATTTCAGAACTGAAGCATTTTCAATATTCTATACAACAGAGCCATAGTTGTTGCTTATTTATCCTACACAACTAATAACCATTGACAAAGCCAATAGTCCTGGCTTGTTGTTGGTGTAGAGCCACTTGTATTATATGTCTGCATGCAATTTTACATTCTGTACCATCTAAGTTAACTAGATTTCTTTCTACTTTCCCCATAGTTCGGTAGAGAACAAGTTCATGTATCCACTTAATTTATGTGATTGCTATAGTTAAGCCCCGTGACTTCACCCGCACGGCTGTTATTTGCATAGATTGACGCACGCATTTAATGTGATTTTATGTTGCAGTACATTTTTTAACACATAATCCACTCATGAAACGGGCTACCAGCAGTGTCACAAAAATGAGTCTAAACCTATCCGGGTTGCTTTTCAAAGACCGACATCAAATGACAGACGCTGTTTTTGAGTGCCCCACGAGCATATTATGTACTCTAGGCTTTCTACGGAAGGTAGTTGATGATTATCAGAACATTTTCTTTGACTTATTTTAGGTTTTGTGACGCATTCAGTAGTCTGATTAATTCATTAAGTTCTCTTCCATGGAACACTATGCATTGAAAAGAGCGCTGTTAGACTCCGTCTAGGCACTGCACATGGTAAAACCTGGTGAATAACAACTATTAAACACAATGCAAAATTACAGTAAGCATGTTGAAACTGCAAAGAATAAGACAAAATCATCCTGCATTTACTTGCACATTTCAGAAAGAAGATTAAAAATAATCAAGTAACATGCATCACGTCACTCCTGCCATTAATCAATAACGGTTTGTTTTTATTGCATCACCGATTGGTGCAGTTAGTGAAGGAATTATTTGAATAACATTATTTTAATTCATCGTTTAAATTCCTTTAGGTTGCAGACTTGCCCTATCTGGGCATGAATTGCTTTTCCATTGTTCATTAAATAGCACAAAAGCCTGACCTTGGGTGTGTGTGGCCATTCACCAGTGGCATGCGAAGTAACAGTTGATGTTGTAGCACCTAGGATAATGTGCTGCATGGCTAAACACTTACAAGGTCCTAAAGGGGAGACCAATTGGCTATGCCAATGCTTGTTTTTAAAGTCTGTGCTAGCACATTTGTAAACTTGTTGTAAATATGCCCATTGTTGCTGGAAAAGCAGAACCCTCGGCCAGGTGGGAATTAAAACGGCAGGCTCCCAGACTTGCCAAAAACAAAGTGAATGTGCACCCGTGGGCGGGTGCGATGTCACAGCTGCCACTGAACTGTCATGGCCTGTTTTTTGTTGTTGTTTTGTTTACAATATCACTGGGATCGTAATTAGATGTTCCTTTTGTGAATTCGTGCCAATGTTGATCTTGTTTCCCACTTTAGGATTTTTGTCTTTAAGCAATTCCATTCATATTCCTGTCACTGATGCCAGCTGAGTGCCAGCCCCCTACCTCTTTTGTGAGGTGGGACTACATCTGTCTTTCTTGGTGTTCAGGACCGGTCCCTGCTAGACCAAACACATTAGTTTAGGATGCTTCCTAGTCTTCTTCAAGCTTCTTTTAATATTAAAGGGCCTGTCCTGCTTCTCTTTTTATCTCTGGTTTCGTAGCTGGGCAGCCATCGCTAACGGCTCTCTCCGTGTATCTCAGTCCTGACCTGCTGTGGGGCCCACGCTGTCAGTAACAGAGACAGCCCAACAAAAGCATCGCCTTTTTGATCTACAGCAACTGGAGCTGGGCGAGCCAGCAGATTAATGCGGAAAGCTTATCCACCAGCCTCAGTCGGCCGTCCCAGCAACACATGACATGTAGATTGTCATGTAACAAACAATATAATAAAACCTCAAATGTTTTACCTGCGGGTGCGTGTCACTACATTCAGCACATTGGACTGTTTCACCGCATTGAGTGACCTTTTACAATAAGTGTATTTCTAAACATGAATTTGAAACATTAATTGCGCCCCTTCCCCACCCACACGGCTCTGAAGAGGATGCCGTCAGTGAACCAAGTGACAAGACAGTTGTCATTTACCTTACATGTTGTGTCTGTTGTTATTACAATTTGTGTAATGTTAAAACATATTCTAGAGAGTTGAGAGAGTGTATGCAAGGATAACGCTATGTAATATTATAAGTGCTTTTGTTTCGTAGTGCTTGAGCCATAGTCCTCCCACCCTTGAGTGGTCGAGAATGTTCTCATTTCTGCAGTTTCGACAGTTCCTCTGCTAGAAAACTTGGAAATACAATTTTCACCTAATTTGAGTCTTTAAGGAACTCTAAAAAGGTAGCCCCCCCCTCCACTTGATCAAAGGCTTTCTCCAAATAGGAAAGCTCTACCGTCAGTTCAGAGGAGTCTCTTGAGATCCATAGTATGTGAGAGAGTTTGCGAAGGTAGTGTCTGGAGGATCTACCAGGAACTAATTCCACTTGGGACTTCAGGATTAGACAAGGAATTACCTTTCATAGTCTGCTTCCTAAAATATTTGCTAAGATCTTCATTTTTTTTTATATAATTCTTTCTATTGGGTATTTGAACACAATACAAAACCTTTGCAGACAGTGTATTGAGAATCACTGCACTTTCAGTGACAACAGATTTTACAGATCTTAATTCCGTAAGACAGAGTGGATGGGAAATAAATGAGGTTGTAATATCTCTCTGTCTATATTTGTGAGTATTCTCCTTACTAACTCCATATTTTAGCATGTTTTTTTAAAGCCCCATGCCTTTCATACCAGCTCTTCCCTTTTTGCACAGAAGTCCATGCCCCTAGTCCACTCATCCGGGTTGGGGGCATCTACGTCTCTTAAATGCAGTCATCAATCAGGCCTATAGCAATGAAGGATTATGCATGGCATGATCCGCCCTTTCCCTCCAGGTTCCCCAGCAGTAACATTTTAGGGTCTAGCTCTACCTACCTCGTTTCCCACTAACTTTCCCAAGACAATGCATATGTTGCGCTAGTATCCATCTGCCACAAGCAGCTCCAGATCATGTGGAGAGATGCCCATCAGGGCATCTAATGCAGCTTGGGTCTTGTGATTTCCATCCAACAAAGCTGTTGTACTGTAGTAGTATCTATGAAGATGTTTGAATTGTGGAAGGTGCAGATGGGAAAATATTGCCTGGGTCCTTGGTGCCTTCTTAGCTTTGTCCACTCTTCAGGCTCTCCCAGAGTTCCCAGGTATGTCTCACCCTCAGTAAGGGATCAGGCGCATTAGCCACCAGTGATCTATAAAGTCGTGATACAACTTTTCTGCCCAATCTATTCACATTTAGTTTTGCCTCCAAGGGATTATATTATTGTACTGCCTCTAGTTTACTGCCACCGAATCATAGAGGATGTCTCAGTTGCAAGTTAACCCAAAAGTTGTGGGATTTCTTTGGAGCGAGAATTCAACTGTCAAGTACTCAGATGTTCTTTTGTAAAGTTTAAGATGCTTTATTGAAGAGAATTATAAAGCCATACAAGAATATAATGATATACATCGCCAAAGCATTGTGAGTGGATCGGATCTAGAACAGTAAAACATCAAACATAAACAAAATATTATAGATAGTGAGCAGAACCATTGAGAGCCGCAATGCTTAGCATCGAAATAATCCAAACACTTGAAGGAATTCTAGCGATTTTTAGTTTCTTAAAAGTAAAGAGAAGAGAAGAAGTAGTGGAAAAGAGGAAAAAGAAGAGAAAGAAAAAAAAAAGAAGGAAGGAAAAGAAGAAATCAGTCATAAGATATATGATAACATTACAACCATCTCTTTAGTATCTAAACATTCAAATATAATGATAATTACCTCATGGAAAAACATTGGCGATGCTAACAGGTTTGGAAGAGGTAGCAGTTTTAGATAAGTAAGTTGCAAGTGGAAGCCAAATCAAATCTTTTTTAATCAGGAGGGAAAGTGTAGTGGCATAAGCTCTATCTAACCTATGGCGGTGACATAATAAATTCCACCAGGCAATGAAAGTAATTTTTGAAGTATCCTTCCAATTTGATGTAATAACTTGTAAGGCCAAAGCTAACAATAGATCTGTGAATTTCCCAATTGTCTTATGAGAATGCTAGAGGGGGGGAAGAAACACCCCAAAAAAGATGTACAATATTAAATGTAATGTTTGTAGATAAAATAGTTTTAATTCTATCCCAAATGAGAGACCAAAACCTTTTAACTCGAGGGCACTCGAAAAACATGTGAAGAAAATCGCTATTCTCTTGGGCACAAGACCAGCTATTAGTGTGTGCAATGAGGTGAGACCCATAAAAGATGTGTGGGAGTATAATACAGCCTATTGTAGAAGAAAAATAAAGTTTGAGTAGTAGCAGCGAAATGGGAAGTAGTGTGTATCTTGGCCCAAATTGTATCCCAGGTGCGTTGGCAAAATTCTTGGTGGAAGTCAAGCTCCAATTGTAGTTCCGTTTTGGATTTAAGTCTAGCATCCTGAGGGAGACATAGACATAGATATATATATATATATATATATATATATATATAACACCTTAACGTGTTTGGAGAAGTCAAAGGAAGAAGAATTATGAGAAAGATGAGATGATATGGAAGAGACATGCAAAAAAAGCTGTAGAATAGGCCTAAGGCGCTGATAATGGGCCACATAATAGGATGAAACACCGTATTTAGATTGAATGTCTTTAAATTCTAGCACTGAATTGTTGGAAATAATATGGTCAATGACTATTATTCCTTTATCGATCCATTCCTTCCAAAAAAGAGCTCGATTGTTTAATTTAATCTGTTTATTATACCATAATGGAGTTTGTAAAAATATTTTAAGTGGGGAATTAGATTGGTGCAATAGGGGAGTGACAATAGAAAAGGAATGCAAATGTAAAGGTGTAAAAAAAAAGCTCTAGGGACTTGTGAAATGTGAACCGACTCCTCAAATGAGAACAGAGCAGTTTGGGCTCGTTCTAGGCGACCCCAGACTGTAGGTTTATTTGAAGAATGAGAAGAGAGAGAGTTCCAAACTTGCTTAAGAGAGAAAGCCAAATGATAATGTTTTAGATGGGGAAAATTAACCCCTCCATTATTCTTAGGTTGTTGGAGTCTTAATAAAGAGATTCTAGGTTTGTGTTTGTTCCATAAAAAAGATATAAGTAAACGATTAAGGGGGAGCTTTCCGGAAGCATGGACAGGTAAAAATTGATGATTGGTAACATCATTTTAATAGTGGCTAATCTCCCCCACCAAGACAGATAAAGAGAAGAACATTAAGTGACATATTAGAAATGTTTTCCTTAATCTGATCTAAATTAAATTGGATCGTACCTTTTTAAAGTATTAGAGTAAAGAATGCCTAAACATTTAATGGGCTTAGAATTCCAGGCAAACCCTGTATTATGAAACATGGCAGGAAGGCAATACTTATTTAATGGCAATACCTCTGACTTCTCTATATTAAGTTTATATCCTGAGACTAAAGAAAACTTGTCCAAAAGAGATAAGAAGGCTGGAAACGTGGTTTGCGGGCTGGACACATAAAGTAAAATATAATCCGCATAAGCAGTGAATTTCACTTCAATTTGTTTGTATTTAAATCCAGAAAAAGCAGACGACCTGCGAATTTTCTCTAGAAAATGTTCTAAGGCTAAAATAAAAAGAAGGGGGGATAAAGGGCATCCTTGTCTGGTTCCTCGATAAAGGGGAAAATAAGAGGACTGTTTGCCAGTAACAAAAATAGAAGTAGAGGGTTGAGAGTATAAAAGGTGAATGTAATTAATAATACGAGAACCAAACCCATACCATTTCAAGGTGCTAAACATGTAATCCCAATTGACTCGATCAAAGACTTTTTCAGCATCTAAAGTTATAGCAGCATATGGTATATCAGATTTGGACGCCATATGGATTATATTGAGAAAAGTTCTGGAATTATCAGAGAGAAAACGACCCTTCACAAATCCTGATTGGTGAATGTTAATCAAGTCTGGAACAACCTGCTTAATACGTAAAGCGAGCGCCTTAGCGAATATCTTGCAGTCAGTGTTAATAAGAGAAATAGGCCTATCATTCCTGCACTGTGATAGATCTTTACCCTTCTTAGGAAGTAAGCAAAGTATAGCTTGAGAAAAAGTTCCCTGTGCACATTGTTGTGTGATAAAGTGGGAAATTAAAAGTAAAAGTTTTGGAAGCAAAAGATGGGAGAAATGTGCATAAAATTGGACAGAAAACCCATCGGGACCAGGAGCCTTATCTTTAGGAAGTTGAGATAGTACATGTTTAAGTTCCTTCTCTGTTATCTCAGTATCTAAGATAGAGAAGCCAGATGTACGATCCGAAGATTGGGGGATAGAGTGAAAAAAAGTGTCTGATTGATCAGTTGTAGGAGAGAGTTCTGAAGAATATAATTTAGTATAATATTGTAAAAAACAATCTAATATTTTAGTGTCGCTAGTATGACTGACTCCATGAGTATCCGTAATGACTTGTATTTTAGATTTGTGCTTCTTTATTTTTAGATAATTAGCTAATGCTTTGCCAGCTTTATTGCGACCGCCATACATTTTTGCGTTAATTTTAAGTAGAGCACCGCAGGAATCACTCCAAGATTGTTTATTATACTGTAATTTAGATAGGGTATCAGAATTATTAGAGGAGAAAAACTTATGCTCTAGCTCTTTAATTTGCTTCAACAGATGGGAGGATTCTTTAAGTAGTTTTTTTTTTTCTTCTTAGCAACAAAATCTATGATAAAACATCTAGCAGTAGCTTTGAAGACATACCGTATATAATTAAACTGTGAATCTGCAGTAAGGTTAATGGCAAAGAAATCATTGGTAAAGTCTGTAAAAGCATCAGTGAAATGTTTATCCAGCAGAAGTGCATTGTTGAATCTCCATCTATTAGAGCAAGAAATGTCATTAGGGGTATCTAAGTCTGAAATGACAGGAGCGTGGACGGAAATTAAAATGGAACCTATCTCAACATTGGATACGGATTGGAGAACATTTTGTGTGACAAATACATAATCTATTCTAGAATGTGAGGCGTGGACAGGAGAGAAATATGTGAATTCTAACACGTCAGGATGTGCTATTCTCCAAGCATCATCTAGACCTCTGGAGGAGATAGCGTTTGAAAAGATTTTTGCATTTTATTGGGGATATATCTTACCTGGGAAAGACGATCTAGAAAGGGGTCTATTAGTTGATTACAATCACCTCCTACTATAAAATCATCACAAGAACGAGCAGATAAGAGAGAGGAAAAACGGTCCCAGAACTTAGAGTTAACCCCAGTCGGGCCATAAACATTACATAGTGAGATAGGAAAGTCATTAATTTTTAAACTCAAACATAACCATCTACCCGCATCATCCTTAGTTTCATTAAGCAACTGAAAATACAAAGATATATGTAACAGAATTAGAACACCATCCTTATTGTTAACAGCAGAGGAACAAAATACAGAACCCACCCATTGTCTGCGCATCCATTCAATACCGTTGTCTTTAAGATGCGACTCCTGTAAGAAGGCGATCTGACATTTCAATTTGGACAGATGGGTGAGTACCCTCTGTCTTTTTTTTTTTTGGGGTGAAAATCTTTTTTTTTATTAAAGAAACGAAGAAGACTCATCTTGTACACAGCATGTCTCCTACAACACTTTGACGGGCCAGCCGCGTCATTAAACTATAGATCAGTATGCGAGAGTGAAATATCGTGAAACTATGCATGTATATTGGATTACACAGCCAGTCGCCTACAACCCAAGCAGGGCCGGCTGCGTAGTATGGCAGTCATATGTGGTAGTGGTAAGTTTTAGAGCTCCTTCAAATGGTAAGGTCCGTATAGAACAAATGAACTCAAACGTAAAAAGATGAACAAGAGAGAAGAATGGAAAGGAAATATGAGGGGAAAGGTCCCCCACTACTCCTAAAAGGAGGAAAGTGAAGAAATAAGGAAAGCAAGAGAAAAGGGCAAGTAAGAGATTGAGAAGAGGAAAGAAAGGGAGGGTGGAGCACGAGAGACAGTTACTTCAGAGAGCGTGGCTTGGGGGACTAGGGGAGAGGGGGGGTTTGAGGACTGTGAAAGGGTAGTTCCGTTCGATTGGACAGACAGATGGCGAAGTACAGATTATGGGTGTTGAAGTCGGGGGGATGTGTCGGAGTTAGGAGGGTATACAGCGTCTTCAAAAAGGTGTAAGGCCCGGAGTTTCGGGGGCTGAAGACCGGCATGCTCTAGCTTACAGAAATAATCGATTAGTGGTTGCCAGAGTTTGGTGAAGTGGGTGTCTCGGGACTGTAAGCGCGCAGTGAGTAGTTCCATCACCATGGTATGCCATAGGCGAGTGAACCAGATAGCGATTGGGGAGGTCTCCGCCTTTTTCCAATATAGAGCTATGAGTTGTTTAGCCGCGCCCAGCATATGAAGGCAGATATGCCAGTCTCTACGTGTCAGTGCGCGCAAATTATCTGGCTTGATACCCAATAGAACCGTGGCTGGAGTTTCAGGCAGAGGGAAGCCAAGAACCAATTTGATGTGGCTGAGGATCTCTTTCCAGTATGTGGCCAGAAGTGGGCAGGTCCACCAAATATGAAGGAAGTCTCCGGGGGAGTTCAAGCATCGCCAACAAAGAGGAGCGGATGTAGGAAACATTTTATGTAGCCTGTGAGGGGTGTAGTACCACTGGGTCATAACCTTATGTGCTTTTTCCCCCTGGGAGATGCAACGGTAGACTTTCGGAATGTCACGCCAGAGGCGGTCCCATTGTGCGGATGTGATATCTACGGACAAGTCAGACTGCCATCTAGACTGATATGGGTGTGGAGCAATCCGCGGGGGGTGCTGAAGGATATGATACGTACGAGATATTAGGCCCTTGGAGTTATCAAAAGAGCGAACCAGCCGCTCGAAGGGAGTGAAGGCGCGTGTGGCTGCCTGTTGCAAAGGCGCGGTGCGTAGCCAGTGTCGAAGTTGCAAGTATTGTAATCGGGCCCCCTCCGGGAGTTGGAACTCCTGCTTGCATTGTTCAAAGGATTTAAAGGTGTCTCCCACGTAGAGGTCTCTGATTGTTCGACATCCACCATCTAGCCACTCAGAGAATGCGGGATGGTGTACAGCAGGTGGAAAGTGAGAATTACCAGCAATGGGAGTGTGGGGGGATGGAAAGGAAGTGAGGCCTTTAAGTGTGGCTACTTTGTCCCAAATGTCGAGGACAGTCTTGGTGGGGAGAGCTACATATGCGCTACGGGAGCGTGAGGCCCGAGGCTGCCATGGGAGATCCCATATAGAGCGCCCAGTCACCGCCCTGTCCATGTGGAACCACACCTTCTCACTTTCCCATGCCATCCATTCCGAGATGAAGCGCAAGTGTGAGGCCCAATAGTAATCTACCAGGTTGGGGCAGGCCAGACCTCCCCTATCCCGGGGTAGCATGAGAATTGTGTTAGAAAAACGCGGTCGACGACCTCCCCAGATGAACCGGATAATTTCGCGCTGCAGGCTTTGAATCTGATGGTGCGGGATAGGGGTGGGGAGCGATTGGAATAAGTACAAAATTTTAGGTAAGATAGACATTTTGATTGCATGTAGGCGGCCCAGCCACGAGAGGGAAAGAGGCTTCCAGGTTCGCAAGTCCTCAAGTACAGTCCGTCTGCATTCCTGCCAGTTGGCTTGTGACCAGGTGGTAAGGGTGGGAGTTAAAGTAAGCCCGAGGTATCTAATGGAATGAGGGGCCCATTTGTAGGGGACAAGCGCCTGAAGCGTTGGGAGTTCCTCTGCCGGAATAGTGAGGTTAAGGGCCCAAGATTTTCCGTGATTGATCTTAAGGCCAGATGCCTGCTCGAATAAGCGCAGAAGATGGAAGAGGGCGGGCAGGGACACGTGCGGTTGGGATAACATAAGGAGGAGATCGTCTGCGAACAGGGCTACTTTATGTTGGTGGCCTCCAAGGGGAATGCCATGAATGTCGGGCGCCTGGCGAATCATAATGGCGAGGGGTTCCACTACAAGGGCGAACAAGAGGGGAGAGAGGGGGCATCCCTGTCGCGTGCCTCTGTGTATCGAGATGGGGCATCCCTGTCGCGTGCCTCTGTGTATCGAGATGGGGCTGGTGAGTTGGCCATTAACCCGGACCTGAGTCGTTGGGGAAAGGTAGGGGGCCATGATGCGGGCTATCATCAGAGGGCCTAGTCCTATTTTGCATAAGACCGCCCGGAGAAAGGTCCAATCCACTCGGTCGAACGCTTTCTCCGCATCAAGGGACAATAAGCAGGCAGGTATGTGCCAATGGTGGGCCTTCCCAACAAGGTGGGCAATTCGTCTCACATTGTCTGCCCCCTGCCGATGACGAATAAAGCCGACCTGATCGGGGCCTATAAGGCCTGGAAGATGCGGGTCTAGGCGCTTGGCTAGAATTTTAGTGTATATTTTAAGGCCGGTGTTGAGGAGTGCAATAGGGCGGAAAGAGGAGCAGAGTGTGGGGTCTTTGCCCGGTTTGGGAAGTAGGGCTATTTCGGCCAAACCCATGGAGGAGGAGGGACCTACCGTGTCCGTGAAAGAATTAAAAAGTCGAAGAAGATGGGGCTGAAGCTGCGGGAGAAAGATGCGGTAAAAAGAAAGTGGCAACCCGTCCGGACCCGGAGATTTTCCAAGGGGAAGATCTTTCAGAGCACCCGCGAGTTCGTCCTGAGAGAGCGGTTCTTCGAGCAGCTGTGTATGATATTGATTTATCGGGGACCAGGGGCAATTATCTAGGACAGCCTGAATCTGCTCCGGGAGGGGCGCCTCCTTGGCGTATAAAAGTGAATAATAGGCATGGAAAGCTTTAAGTTTGGCCGCCTCAGTGGTGGCTCGAGTATCATCGGTGCACTTAATATTGGCTATGTGTGCTTTAGCAGCTCGCGTCCGTAATCGCCGAGCGAGAACAGTGCCCACTTTGTCCCCTCCTTCATAATAGCGCTGTTTTAAGGCCAGAAGAGCTTGCTCGGCCTTGTTGGTGCGGTGTGCACGAAGCTGACCTCTGAGCATTGCCAGACGTCGTTTGTGAGTAACCCGTGGCTGTTCCTGATCGAGCTTCTCAAGCGCCTTTATGTCGCGAGAGAGAGTGTTTTCAAGAAGGCGTGACTCCCGCGCCCGAGCAATCGCTATGGACGTGATATGCCCGCGAATGGTGGCCTTAAAGGCGTCCCAGACTACGGAGAAGGGGGTCTCAGGTATGTCATTCGTCTCGAAGTAAGAGCCAATGGCGGCTCGAAGTTCCGCAACATCAACCGGGTCCCGGAGGACATGAGGAGGAAGCCGCCAGCGCGGTGGGCGGCTTGTATGAGTGGACAGATCTCGCAAAAGAAGTTCTATGTGAGCGTGGTCAGAGACCGAGATGTCTGACATAGAGGCAGAGAGCGTTTCACCAATCAGGGAGTGTGAGATAAAAAAATAATCAATGCGCGAGTAGGAATGGTGGACATGGGAGTAATATGAATAGTCGCGTATGTCAGGGGAGTGGTAGCGCCAGGCATCTATTAAGCCTAAGTCCGTCAATTGTTTTTTCAATGTGGAGGACATGGCCCCCGCCCCATGAAATGTGCCGTCACTGCGGTCCACGGTAGCATCCCACACCAAGTTGAAATCACCCCCTACGATGAGAGAGGAGTCTGCGCACGACACTCGTTCCTGTAGCGTCCCCCGGAGGTAAAGGTCCTGTGCCTGATTGGGGGCATAAATGTTACAAAGAGTAATGGTCCTACGACCAATTCTGACCACCACTTTAAGAAATCTGCCATCAGGACTGCGAATTGCTTTGGAGTCCCTCTGTTGAATGCCAGCCCTACAGAGAGTTGCCACTCCAGCAACTTTGGAAGGGGCCGACGCCCAAATTTGGAGCGGATATCGAGGGTGAGCCATGCGGGCTACGTCTGCCTTGACCAGGTGAGTCTCCTGAAGGAAAATTACGTCAGGGTTCAGGTGCAGGAGATAGCGCCATATCTGACGTCGCTTATTAGGGGAGTTAAGCCCCTTCACATTAAGGGACAGAAATTTCAGGCAGGGTATGCTGGTCATGACTAGCAAGGGGTGAGGCCAGGCGCAAGCAGCAGCGGGAGAGACAGCACGAGGCGAGGGGTGGGGATGAAGAGGGGGGCCTTCCAAGTGCAAAGAGGATTAGTCCCACGCTACAAAGTGCCACCCTCCCGACAGTAAGAAGGAAAAGAAAGGAAAAGAAGATCAGAAGGATAGAACACAGAGAAACAAAAGAGCGAAACAATCTCGGCCAACAGGGCCGCAAAGTCCTGTTCCAGACAAGGGATAGGCTAGGCTCACTAGCACAAGCCATCCCGGAGAAGTCACTCTCCAAGGAGCAGGCAGGGGGGTGGGTCTACAGGCGAAGAGTCACCTCCTGGGAAGCGCTCCGTGGCCGCTACCATGGCGCTTACAGTGTTGGGGAAATTCCAGTAAAGAGTACATGAGTCCTTCTCATCTATCGTGAGAGGCCATTGGAGACGTCAGGAAGAATTGTGGTGCCCCGGGATAGATGGCAACACGTTAAGGCGTTGTGGGGCGAGGGCTTGAGGTGGAGCCCCCTCTTCCATCGAGCGGATGTGCTGTATGATGTCCTGCCTGGCCTGCGAGGAGGCCCGGTCATCAGGGCGAGACAGACGGCGGGGGCGACGTATCTGTGTCCATTGTGATTTCGCCGGTTCCCTTTTCAGGGGAGGTAATCTGGTAGGGCTATGTGATGGCGTGAGGGAGAGGTGGAGTAATTGCGCGGCCTCCTGGAGAGATCTCACCACCCGGCGTTTGGACTCCCATTGGAAAATAAGAGCAAAGGGGTGACCCCACTGGTACTGGATGCCCAGACTTCTCAGCTTGTCCGTGACGGGCTTGAAGTCCCGGCGTCGCCGTAGCGTAGTGGGTGCAAGGTCCTGAAAGAGCTGGATTGTGGCATCATTGCATTTGAGCTCTGGTTTGGAGCGTGCCGCTTTAAGGATTGCCTCTTTTTCAGTGAAGAAATGGACCCGGGTCAGTATGTCGGGGACTAAGCCAGGACGGCCCGAGACGCGATGAGCACGATCAAGTGCCGGGGGGGGAGAGATTGTCATCGCCCCGTATATCCTGAAGTAAGTTAGCAACAAAGGTCATGATGTCCGTTCCTTCGGCACCAATAGGTACCCCTCGGAGGCGCAAATTGTTGCGACGCCCCCGATTTTCCAAGTCCTCTTGCTTAAGTTGGAGGTCGATATGTTGCTCCTCTAGGATGGCCAGGCGTTGCCATAGTTGTTCTTGATCTTCCGTGCGGGCGTCCACCGTCTTCTCGAGGTCATCTACCCTCTCACCAATCACTGTAACCTCCTTCCTGAGTTCCCTGACACAAGAGTGAACCTCAGAGCGAAGCGAGCCAATTTCAGATTTTAGTTCCTGCATAAAACTGGCCATAAAGGATTGAGTGACGGGCTCAGAGGCCCCCCCTGCCGATGATGACATATCGCCAGGACCTGTAGAGCTAGGCTTGTTCCAAAGTGCAGCAACAGGGTTATCCTTCGGGGGTACCGCCGTGTCTTTTACTGTTTTTGTACGAGTCATGGCCTCGCAGAGCCCCGCGCCACAGGACACAGGACAGGCAGCCAAGGAGTGGAACAGAAGGCGTCCAGAAGCTTTACGGGCCTCTAGGGTGAGGCGGGGGCGTCGTGGTGCAGGCTCGCGAAGGGGGATAACCAGGATCCAGCGGGAGGGGGGGTGGCAAACGAGGGATCGCGGCTAGGCCGGCAAGATCCCTCCCAGCAATCAGTAGCACCCCGGGCACAGGGGCCGTTCGCCCAGAGTCCAATGCCCCCACGGACTCACCTCAGCAGCCAACAGAAACCCCTCCCCAGGGAGGGAGGCCAGTGTCCACAGGTGAAGAGGCGTCGAGAGTTGGTGCAGCCAAGATGGCCTCTAGTGAAGACCAGACCGGGAGGCCAAGAAAAGCCAAGTCCAGTGCCTCAGCGGTCAGGAGAGAGGCCGAGGACCCATGCGAAGCACAAGGTACTCCCACGATGTAGGATGCAGGGATAAAGGGTAGACTCCGCTCCCGCCTCACACTGCCACCAGAGGATCAGGAGTGCACGGGTCCCCCTCAGATGCCGGTGATAGAACAGCGCCGGTGATCAGAAGGATACGTCCAGCGGAGGGAGGGTGAGCTGGAAGGTAGGATCGCCGGCGATAGCGCCAGGAGGTACCGAACGATCCCAGCAGACACCCCCGCTAGGTGGCAAGGCGCGATGCGCACCACCACTATGTAGCTCTTCCAGAGGGGGGCCGCGTTGTAGAGTCTCTGGCCGGTTGCGGTCTCCCCTAGACCAAAAGAGAGCGGCCCGCACCCGAGCAAAATGGGGAAGAGGGAGAGAGGGCCCTCGCCCAACGGAGGACTCAGTAGGTCCGGGACGCCTCCAGGCCGCAGCACAGCCGATCAGCAGCCGGTCCCTCCAGGCATGGAGCGCCCCCGTCCACCGCCAAGGACCGCCACAGGCCGCCCAAGACCCCCTCCAGCCTCGAGGGGATATAGTTTCTCAGGCGAGGTGCAGGAACTGCGAGGGTTACCGGCCACTCCGTGTCCACGGGCAGCGATTGGGAGGTCCAAGATGGCGGATGCCGGAATCATGGCCGATGCGGTCCCCGGCCAAGCGGCAGTACCCCGGGTGCCCCCGGCCGTCTGCACCGCAGGTCGGAGCCCCAGAGGTGTCGTCCGGCGGGCCAAAGCGATCAAGGGCTCCGGCGGCGAGAGGAGCCCGGGGCCTGGCGTAGACAAGATGGTGGCCGTCAGGGCTCGGACGCCGCGGTAAGTGAAGGCCGGTGGCAGCACCGCAACGGAACAGCCCGGAGAGGTGCCCCCTCGTCAGGAAGTGCCCCGTCTGCTCCACTGACCAGGTAGGTAGGACAGGTTCGTCGCTATGGCCCCAGCACCGCTTTAATGGCTAAAGAAGGCAGCGGCCGTTCGGAGCTCTCAAAGCGTGCGTCTCACCTCATCTGCAGCGAGACCACGCCCCCACCCTCTGTCTTTTAACAGGGTTTCGGAGACCCTTTACATTCCAGGAAACAACGCGTAGATTGACCATAAAGAATATAAACAGTACTTGATAACCTTATGAAACCTAAATAAATTGAATGAAATGAATGAAATGAATTTGTACTTGTAAAGCGCACTGCTACCCTGAGGCTTCCTGGCGCTGAACGCATACCGCTGTGGAACCCTTCCTGGCTTTTCCCTGTGAAATGTCCACTCCTGGGCACCCCCAAGGTGAAGCCAGGCATCCCAGCGCTGGTGGGGCCGTTGTGGAGATTAAGCAAGCTATTGCCCAGAGTTGCAGAGTGGGACCCATGATTAGAATAGGCACCGAGGCGAGAATTATCAGGTCCGAGGAAGTTGGGCCCAAGACCCGCCGAGGCGGGAATTGAACCCTGGTCCCAGGCCAGATCTCTGCATCAGGGTCTGCCGCTCTAACCATTGAGCCACACTTCTCAATTCAATATATATGTGGAAGAGCAAAAACGCTCAGTGGTGAATAAAAGGAGAATAAAGTAGCATATGATTGATGAAAGGGAGAGGGAAAGAGGAAAAGGAGAGAGAAAAAGTGGTGAAAGGACACAAGATAGTAGGGAGAAGAAAGAAACTCCCCAATGTGAAGAAAAATGAAAAGATGATGGAAAGTCGAAGGACTTTAGTCATAAAAATCTTGGTAAAGGAGAAACAGGAGGTCAATAGAAGGGAGCGGGGGAACTAGACAGAAATGACCAGCCCATGAGGGAGCCAAGGAAGAGAATAAGTACAGAACAAATAGTCGGGTGCAGCCAAAAAAATAGGAAACCTGTAACATAGAAGAGCTACGTCCAAATAGACAGAGGAAAAATAAGTAAATAAATAAAAATACATCAAAACGACTTACCATACATGAAAAACTTGATACAACAATTACACGGGGCGGAGACTGAGAACAGATGGACATCAATGGACACTATAACAACCTCAATGGATCCAGGAAAGCAGAACCTGAAAAGGAACCGTGAAATCAATAAGAAGAATGAGAATATGACAAAGCAAATCAAGTTTTACTAAGTTCCATATCTTCTCCTTTATGCTCTTGGATGAACAACTTGAGTTCCTTTGGATCTTCAAAGGTGGTTGGCTTGTCCTTGTAGGGGACCTTGAAAAAGCAAGAGTGAATAAGCCCGTACCAAGCATTCATGGAGCTTAATGCCGGTCTCGTGTCCAAACATTCTTTGCGCCTCGAAGCAGTGGCCCTGGAAACATCCTGACTGTAAAACACTTTATGACCAGCCCAGAGCATCTGCTTGCGTTGTTTGGCAGTACTGAGGGCGTCCATGAGGTCAGAATACTGTAGAAACAGAGCAATAATCCCTCTAGGTGTAGTGGATGATGCAGAAGGGGAAGGACCCATCCGATGGGCCCTCTGAATAATCAAGTCAACCGAAGATTTCAAACCAACAATTTTTGGAATGTGCTACTTCAGAAATGTAATCATATCTTGACCTTCCGACCCTTCCGGAATACCATAAATATGTAAATTATTCCTTCGGTACGATTTTCTAAATCTTCAGCCAGTCTTTGTGCTGCATCACTTCCTTGGTCAAATATGAGACTTTTGCAACAACATCCTCTGCATCAATAACCCTCTGTTCCACCTCAGTGAGTCGTGAATCAAGAACGGACCACTTTTCCTCAATACGCTGTACGGAAGCACTTGTATCCACTATGAAGGGTCTCATATTTCTCAATTCCTCCATAATGTCCTCCAAGGTCAATGGTAGTGGGGATTTCGTAGGTGAGGAGGGATCTTTTTTAACTCTTTTATTAGCACCACCACCTGACTCTTTTCGTGCAGCAGCATTAGAGACTGAGGAAGTCAAAGATTTAGAGGAGTGCGCAGCATCCATTTAAAAAAAAAAAAAAACACTTCATGAAAACAGTCCTCCTAGAGCAGCAGTTACACAGCAAGAGGCGACCCAGGTCTAAAATGGTGGCAGCACCTCCTGGCATGGCGGGAGAAGCAGGCAAAGAGCCTAAAAAACAAGATAAAGACCGAAATTCGGTCTATAAGGGTTACTTCGCTGCTCCCCACCCCTTCCGACACCTCTTCCAGCACGCAAACATGCTAATGTGCAGAAATCGCTGGACCATGAAGAAATAATTTCCTCAGCTCCAGTGGAGGAAAACTACCGGGCGGCCATCTTGAATCGTTGCTGGCACGTGCTCCAAGTACTCAGATGTTCTGAAATGGTTTTTTGGCTTAATATCTACCAGGATTTGAAATTCCTAGTCGATCCCACTGTGTACTCACCGACAGCCTTGTTGTATGACTGAGCCATGTACATTTTTAGAGTGGTGTTGGTGCAGTAGGGTTGCCATGCCATTTGATGAATACTGGTGCTTTTTGCCTCCACAGAAGTGGTAGTCTGGATACTGAAGGCAGTGCATGTGGCACATTTTTGCTGTATTTTATGTAACCCATGTCTAACATTTCCAGCTTTAGTCCGTTGAGCAGGTCACTTTTATCCTCAAACACCCAATTATTGGTAGGAATCAATTGTGATGCCAAGCAATATAGCTTGACATCTGTCTATCCCAACCCCACCGCAATGGTGACTGGTGACATTTCACACACAAAACCCGATGTCCCCTGCCCCATAAAAACATTTGTAATCGGAGATTGTAGCTGTACAAAGAAAGTGATGGGGAGCATGAATGGGTAATTCTGCAGAGTATAAAGGAAACCGGGTAGGTATATCCCCTTGAACACACACCCCTTGTCCCAATATGGAGAGCAGACTTAGAGTCCTGCCTCAATTTAAAGAGAGAGAGGATATATTCAATACCTAGCTTCTGCTCCGCTGTCTTGCAAACTCCCTTCCTAAATAACGGAAATTATTACGCACAACTTGTAGTTTAGTAGTCGTTAGGCAGGGTGGCATACTCCCCTTAATGTGGACATACGTGGACTTCCCCCAGTTTACCCTGAGGTCTGACACTTCCCCATCAACCCAGAAAATGTCTTTGGGTCTTAGGGTGGAGCTATCTGCCTGCTGGATATTCATATTAGCAGCATATAGCGAAATTCTATATTCATGGCCATTGTACCACCATAGCCTCGTCACTTGAGCATCCCTTTGTATTCAATCGGGGAGTAGTTCCACTACGAGGGAGAATAGTAAGGGCGAGAGCAGGCACCCCTGACTGGTGCCTCTCACTATGGAGAATGGAGTGAGAGAGCACTATTGACTTTCACTTGCGCCCAGGGGTCTTTATAGACTAGAGGGTTTCAGTGAACCCAAGGAGTCTTGGCCCAAATTCATCTTGGACAGCACCTGAAGCATAATTGGCCAGTGTACCGTATCAAAGGCCTTCTCTGTGTCCAATAGTAGGGAGGCAGTATCCTCACTCAACTCATTCACACATGATAGTATAACATGAAGGTGCTGTAAACGTAGTTGGGTGCTTCTATTTGGCATGAAGTCATTTTGATCCTCTTGGACTAAAGAGTGTACTACTTTGGCTAGCCTGGTTGCTAATAATTTTGCAAGTTTTTTCGATTCGTTGTTAATTAAGGATATTGAGCGATATGAAGTGCTCTCGTCTGGGGGTATATTAGGTTTCGGGATAACCAAAATAATTGCCCCCGTAAATTGAGAAAGCATACGAGAAACGTGTCCTGCCATACAAACATTGCCTTGTGGGATGAGTGATTTTGTGAGGGGGTAGTGGGTGCAGGGTGTTTCTGGGCTTTTTGTGTGATCTCATTTGGGTTGTGTTGGAGAAGAGAAGGGGATGTGTGTGTAGTATTTTGTCTTCCTTGTTTGTTTTTTGTTTCTGTGTGTTTCGTGTTTGTGAAGGTAATGGGATGTGTTATAATGTGGTAGTTTAATGAATTTCTCTTTTACCATTAAATGTATTGCTGTGTCATGGAAGATATAGAATACGATTATGTAAGCCTTATGACATAGCGAGGTTCTAAGGTGGTTGAGAAGAGTGAGAAGCTGTTGGTGTCTGGCTTGCCAGGCACAGGTTTTCTTTGCTGAATAAAACGTCCAGTGATCGCTAACCAGAGTGTCCAGCTGTTTTATGTGGAACCTTACAACAGTATGCCAGGGCACAACTTGGGCATTGAATTATACATTCGCTATGTATTACTGCTTGTACTCAGCAGTGCGAAGGGATGATAATTTGACTTGCTTGGTATTCCAGGACTTGGAATGTCTCCTTATATAAAGGCACAATGGAGCGTATAATAAAAAACAATTTCTTTATTTTTAACTCGCTCTTTTCTCCACTATTGAAGCCTATGTCATGTACGAATGTATAACTCTTTAGTGTGAACCTAATGGCATGCCTTTAAGTTTCATAGGGCCTGGATGCCTGGCTTGTTTTAGTCCTCCAAGACCCCTGGTATAGAAGAGATGTTATTTTTATTGGGAATTGAAATGGAGAAATGGGGCACGAGATATGTGTGGTGGCTGGAACCCGCCACCTAGAAACAAGGCACAGGAGGCTGAAAAGCTATGAATCTGAACAGCACATCAATGTGAGAGGTTGCCAGTGTGCAGTGAGGAAGCTATGGGATAGGACAGGAGACATGAGGTGCACTGGTCCAGCAGAGAATGTTTGATCTCTTATTGTAGGTAAGCTATGTTACATTGGACACCAGGCCAGCTATGTTAGGAGAATGTGGTTCAGAGCAGTTCAGGAAAATGAAGAATGATGCATTTGGAACCTTAACAATTGACACTTTTACATGTGACTAGACCTCTAACTGAGGAACGCCTTCACAACGCTTCTACACAGTCGTACAGGTACTATGTTTGTTATTTGATAAGGCTTCCGAGATGCCATTGACTTAGTCTTTATGCAAGTAATTCCACAGCGGCGGAGGGTTGTGTGATGGAACAACGCATGCCTGAACAACGCATGCCTGAACAACGCATGCCTGAACCACGAATGCCTTTACCACGCATTCCTTTACCACGCATTCCTTTACCACGCATGTCTTTACCATGGTAAAGACACGATTGGTAAAGGGACATGTGTGGTAAAGCTCACACTCCTGCCCCTCTGTTCTGAGCACTAAAATTCGGCCCTCCTGCTGTCTATTCTACCCGACCCAGGCCCATAAACTACTCCAACCGCAGCCCTCCTTCCTGATCCCTAAAACCAGCCCACCCCCTGAAACCTACCCCACCACCCCAGCCCACCTGCCTTCTCGGCCTGAAAACTGCCCCTTTCCTGTCCCTTGCCCTGAGCCCTAAAACTCCCCCACTACCCCAACCCCGAAAACTACCCCCAACCCATACAAGCTACCCCCCAAAACCCCACTTACTTCACCTCATCACGTCCTCTCCAGAACCATCCTCTTCCTGCTTCAGCCAGCCAGCAACTAGACCGCGCATATGCCTTAACCACGCCTATGCGTGATTAAGGCATATGTGTGGTTGAGGCAAGCGTGATTACGCTTGCGATGTCGGAATACGCGTGCCTGAGGCCTCAGTGTTCCGACTGTTTCCCACTGCGTAGACCACGTAATTTCAATAATTGTGCTTAAAGCCCTAGGTTGGTGAAGGGTGGACAAATACAGATACGTTTTTGCATTTGGAACCCAAAGCATCCCTTTTTACTGGAAGTGGTAATTCATGGTACCTCGTTGCTTTTTTCAATTTTTTTATGTTCATGGAATATTCACTAGGGTACAGACAGTATACAGTGTTTTGAGATAGTACCTACATAAATTTCACAGTGGTGGCTGATACCTTCTGCTATGTAGATTAGTAAGAGATGCAGTGCACCGAAATAAGCAGTGTCTCACCTACCAACCATACACACTGGATATATCATTATTTAAAACTACCCGATGGCCTTAAAAAATCTAATTGCCCTTCAAGACTGAGCTTTTTCTTTTGAATCATTCATATCGTTGATATTGACAATAGCTTACCTTCTGGTAAAAGTAACTTTTCTTGTTCATTAAAAAGCTTGGATAGAATTCCTTCTATATTTGTATATACAGTGCTACATGCTCCCTTTCCTCTTCTGTATGCATTTAAATCTAATTTCCATATGGCTCTTCACTACGTTATCTATTATGCAAAAAATACATAAGGGTCCTCCTCTGTGCAACGACATTGCTCTCCCCTTCCACTTTTGATGTATACCTTATGTGTTGATGCTGTTTTCATACTGGACTCAAACTGCATTATTGTTTTCATTCATACGTTCCAGTGCCTCGAATAGTCTGTAAAGTTAAATTGTTATATAAATAACACATTGCCAACGTTTAGAGTGTTTGAATGATGACTGCTTTGTTACTTTTTACATTAACTGTACTCTGTTACTTGAAAATGTTTAGTTAAAGCAGTCTTGAAGAAGAGGGACTATGGTGCTAAGTACACAAAGAACAACTTTATCACTGGAGTGAGAGCAATGAATGAGTTCTGCCTTAAAGCCAGGTAGGCATATTAACTTCAAATTGTGGGACTCGCTTAATAACTTTGCAGCTAGAAATAAACTAATACCAATAACGTTTTTGGACACGTTTATATTTGTTGGTTCCACCTATTACATTAACTTGGTATTTTTAATTGAAAGAATAAAATTACTTTTGTGTTGCGAAATAATTGCAAGCTATTTCCCATGAACCTCTTTCCAGTGGTACACCAATAGAATACCTCTTTTTAGTAGGATGCTGTTTTAACAAAAATTAACAAAGTCGGTCAATCACCCATGCCAGTGTCCATACTCGCAAACCAATACACATGGACCAACAGGCAACACAGTCACAACACTCACTTGGAAGATATACATGGAGGTATTCTTGCAAACAACGGTGGATGAATAGCACGTGCATAGATGGGTGGGTGTTTATAGGAGTAGGGTTGATGAGTGGGTGAATGGTCTATCTTCTTCCACTCTTATTATCTCTTCCACTGTGACTCATTTACAAGATGCCCCAGTCCTCCCTCTTCTACTCTAGGATGAGAGGATAACAGATTCGTATTTCTCTAGCCCAGAAATCGCCATGGTTAATCCTTGCTTTATGGGAAGGTTTGACCGTAATATGTGATATTTTTTGTCGGGAGTAGGAGGTTGCTGACTGCTGTGGTCTTGGTGGTATGATTTACACACCCAAAAAGGAAAGATTGCAGAACATACCGTCTTGCCTTTATCTGAATATCATGGACGGTAAAAAGTGAACCACTGCGGCCCATTGGTGGTGCCTGGCAGTTTACATTTGCGGCTCTTTGAGATTCTTGGAGTCCGCAGTGCAGATAGTTCTTTGCACAGCAAGGCCTGAAGGGGGAGTAGTGGGAGTTTTGCTGAGAGGGAGCCCATCTACGTCTACTTCACTCCATACCCTTTTTCCATAACCAGATCATTCAGGTGGGAAAAAAGTTGAACAGTTTCCTCAGACTTGTAAGAAGTTAACTGTGATATAACCTTTAGCAGCCTCATCTGTGGACAACCACATGAAAATACCCCTTCTTCCAATTCCCCTTGATGACTAGATATTGTTTTTACTCAACATAAAGTACAAACGTAGCTGAGGAGCAATGGAGTATCATTGATGGTGTCTTTGATAAGTACCATAACCAAAGATAAATGAATGCTAAACATTTTTGGTTAATGACTACCTTCTTGACATTCTGTTTATCAGCTTGGATTCTCCCTTTAACCATCGATGAATATTAAGTATTCTTAAAGATAACCTGGACCATTCGTGTTATCAGTGCTGCATAATTGCTTTCACTTTTCACATAGTTCCATGCAGTCACAGTGAGTTTCTGACCAAGAATTAGACATATGTGAGTCAAAGGCTGTTTTAAATGTAAAAGTTTTTTTTTTTTTTGTACACTAAACTTTTATTATACAACTTTTTGGCACAGATGTACAAACCCTATTTTGCAAGTCAGTAACCTATTATTGACTCACAAAATAGGATTTGCGAGTCGCTATTAGGAAGGGGCGTGCAAAGGGTGTCCCTTCCTAATAGGGAGTCACAGTGGGATGTACGATTGTTTTGTGACCGCAAATGCTGTTGCAAAACAATCGCAGATTACCACCTACTTCAAGTAGATGGTAAGTCAGTCGCAAACGGTAAGAGGTCCCCAGGGGACTCTTTCCCTTTTGTAAATGTGTGTGGAAATATTTTTCAAGAGCAGGCAGTGGTCTCAGGGACCACTGCCTGGCGTTAAAAAATAAAAAGCAAACTTTTCATTTAAACACATCCCGTTTTCCTTTAAGGAAAACGGGCTGCATTTGAAAAAAAAAGTTGCTTTATTTAAAAAGCAAACACCAACATGGTAGTCTGCTGTCCCCAACAGGCAACCATCCCTGTGATTGTAGCCCATTACCAATGGGTCGCAAATTGCGACCTGCCTCATAAATATTGGTGAGGTAGGTCATTTGCGACCCCATTGGGAATCGCTAAATGTGTCTGAGACACATTAGTACATTCCGTTTTGCGAGTCGGAAATTGCGAGTCGCAAAAAATTGTAGTTTGTGACTCGCAAAACGGAATGGTCGTACATCTGGCCATGTGTGTGTTAATTTTCATGTGTAATTGTGCTTAATTAACCAGCCAAAAGCACTTGTGAAGAAAGCATAATTTGATGCCGGTGGCCTAGAAGAGCTTAAATATTTAAGTCATCTTTTTGAGGGCCCATTTCATTCATCCCCATCCCAACTACCCCCCAACTCCCAACACGAATCTGCACAAAACATAGCCAGTTATACTAGGTAGTGCAAAATTCCATGTATATATATCAAATGGCACGAAAGATCTTTGCAAAGCAAAAAATGCATTTGCAATGGAAAGTGTGACGGAACTGTGATCACAAAATCACTATTAATAACTCTAATGGATGTATATCAGTTAAAGGTTGTTTCACAAGGATGATGTATCATATGCAATCATTTTGCCTGGTTGTCTATCAGTAAATTGTTTTATAAGTACTTGAAAGGGGAGTAGGGGCAAAGGGGACAAGTCTCAAATATTTCTTTTATTGCTTCACTTCGGTAGCTTCATTTTTCGTATTGATAAAGGTCCTACTTAAGCAAATTTTCATGCGGTGTGTTTGAACCCCAGTACTGGGGCAGTGGGTTTACCCTCGTCTTCCAAGAACCTGAGATCCTCTCTGGCTTTGTAATCTTATTGTAGTTATCCCGCTTGTTTAGTATTACTCATAAACAAAACCAGAGCATTCAGTCCATAAAACCCTACAACATTCCATCTTCTCTGTCTTTTGGCACTGCTCTCCGTTCGTCCAGTCCGCCTCTACTTCCGATGTGTCCAAAGCCGTTCTTTAAAGTATCTGCAAAAAACAAAACCAGTAACACATCTATGGAGAAAAGTTATCTGAAAAAAATATATACAATTTCAAAATTCCGTGGGAACATTTCTTTTCCAACATCAATTAGAATTCTATTTATTTGCACAATGCAACTTCTTTCATCTTAAACCCAAATTTATTCCTATTTCCCTCCCATTCACTTCTGTATACGTCTAGGAAGGGTCGCAGGAATAATGCTAGCCTCCTTGTCTTTAGTAAAATCATGATTTTCTATCCACTAATGGTTTGAGAATCGGGTTTTTAAGGCAAGACAGGAGGCTAGCATTATGCATGTTTAAAGCCTCTTAAAGCGAAACTCAAAACGTGTTCAACAAGTTTAAAGTAGAATTTCCTGAATACTTCCGCATTTGACCAATCTGCTGTCTTCGGCACTTCCTACAACTGTGCCCCTGCACTAAAACCCTTGAGACCATCGCTCCTCTCACAGAATGAGGTTTAAATTGATCAATGTCCACACCAGACTCCTTCATGACCTCCTTTACCCATCTAGCAATAGTAGCTACAGAAACTGCTTTATATGGTTTTACATATGAAATGAATAACCGATTCACACCATCACTCTTGAATTCTTGCACTCTTGATTCATATTCTTTCAAATATTCAACCACACAAATTTTTGGATGACTCTCAAATCTTGGATAGAAAATGGACTCCGACATAGTCTTTGTCCTTCTCCAATTAAAAAAAAAAAAATACTCCATCTGGTTGATAAAATGCACTGGAAATATCTGAAGCCTTAACATCAGATACTCTTCTAAATGAAATTAAATAATGCAAAGTTGCTAATTTCCAAGTCTACTCCCTTAAAACTAAATACCTATTCATTGGCTAAGACTCAAACATCCCTAAAACCACATTGACATTCCACACATTTTCAAACTGTGACCTTGGAGGTCTCTTCAAATGAATACCTTTCAAAAATTTGCAGATGAAAGGACTTTTCCCAATAGGCAAACCATTCAATAATGAATGACCTGCAATAGCCAAGCTATATCAATTAACTGTCCTATAAGAAAAACTCTTTGAAATGAAGCCTGCCAAAAAATTAGCAACTTCTACTTCATCACGGAAAAAGACTTCTAAGAAACCTTGCTATTCTTATTGCAGAAAGATGTGAGCTCTCTACCCACAATTTGGTAACTAGAGCCATCTCTCCAGCACTCCTAAAATTTGGAGTTGTGTTTTTGGTAATTTTAAGTTCCAAAGAATATGGACCTGAAGAGCATTCTCCACTTGAGTCACGTTGCATGTTTCTGAGTTCATAGATATTGTGGGTCTTGTTCTATGTTCATATGTTTCACCCTAGGGATTGGGGAATATTGAGATTATTCAGTGTCCTGTTGTTTTAGGCCATTCATTGAAAGCACTTTTCCTACATCATCCACCTCTAGCACTACTAATTCTAGATGGATCAATTTGAATAGTGTTGCATGATTTTGAAATTAGTTGATTCCAATGAGTTCCTACTTTAATGGTCATCTCACAGCTTGTTTGATCCTATGCAACCCAGAGGATGCTTTCTTCTGTACACTTTATGCATTAGGATCAACAAAGTAAAGTTGTGATGTCCTGGGCATACCTGCCCCCACAGAATACCTGCGGAAGACTTATAAAGAGAGTTCTGTGCTAGAGAAACTGCTGGAACGTATCACTCAGCATAGTTGAGGAGTAAGGAAGCACTGTAGTTAAGTTATGTAATCATTGCATTTTCTGCTTCTGTACCCCCATTGTATTTCATATATCTATGTATCTGAGAGCACATTTTTCATTTATATACATATTGCATTTAGTATTGACTGCACATGTACAGAATATAACACTTTATCAGTTTTAAATGCATAATTTATTCACATATGTATGTATTTATATAGTTTATGATGTGTTCTAGAATTTAGTGAAGGTGCAACAAGATTAATTTGCTAATTCTTCCATTTTACATAATTCATCATGGAACATGCCCTTTTCAAAATAGCCAGAAAAGTGTATTTAGCCTGGTACAGACATGTCTTAGACAAAGAGGAGGCTTCAGCTGTCTTCTGTGAGATTGTTTTGTGCTAGCTGAACTGCAAACAACTCTAGTGAAAGCCTTAGGCTCTTCTGAGCCAACACAACTGTATCAGCACGCACAGGAACGCCTCAGCTAAGACAGAGCGTGACGTTCTCAAACAGAACAACAGGCTTATTGTCTTGCTAAAGTATGCAATTTACTTTTCTTTCCCTGAATGCAAAGTGAGAGGGGTTTGTATGTTATGTTAGCAGTTTGTGAAGCGCATGGTTACTCCAGTACGGAGTGTCCCTGCGCTGAATTCGATAGACTAAGAGGGTGACTGGGCTGCCTCTACTGGTGGTTAGACTTTCTCCTAAACAGCCAGGTGTTTTCGGAAGGACGCTTTTGAAGGCTCTAGTATGAGATGCAAAGGAAGTAGGTTCCACTGTTTGGCTGCTAGGAACCTAAAAGAGCTACCACCAAGGCGCTTTCTATTGAATTTGGGAACGCCGGCCAATCCTGTACCAGCTGATCTTAAACAGCATTTTGGGTGATATGGTAAGATCATAGGAAGAAGATAACTCGGGCCTTTGCCCTGCAGAAGTTTGTGAATATAGCATAGGACTTTAAAGGATATCCTTTCCTCTATCCTTACTTCTGTGGGGAACCAGTGAAGTGTGTCCAGAGCTCTCCCTATGGGACCACGTTTGGGAATGTTGAGCAGCATACGCGCTGCCGCCTTTTGCACTCTCTAAAGCATATAAATGCTCCTCTTGAAGGCCCCTAGGTAGAGGACGTTGCAATAGTCCAGTCGTGATACCACAAGGGCCTGGACTGCCATTTTTTTCGCGTAGTCCAGAATAAGCCCTAAAATCTTCCTAATCATTTTCAGAACCCCAAAACAGGTACCTGTAAGAGTGGAGATTTAGTCCAAAAAGAATAAGGTGGCGTCAAACCAAACTCCGAGATTTTTAACTTTGTGACTCGGGGAAGGTAAAGGACCCAGCTCACTGGGCCACTAATTCGAGGACCAAATAGAAGGCTGCTTCTACCATTTAATCTCAGACAGCTATCTTTTATCCAATTCGCCAGGTCAGCTAAACACAGTTTAAAATATTGTGCTGCTTGGCTGTTGTCTTGGGCCAGAGTTAGAATCAGTTGCGTGTCATCCGCATAGGATACCATCTGCACCCCGTGACTTTCCATAAGGTCTGCCAGCGGGCGCATATACAAGTTAAAGAGGGTTGGGCTCAGAGCTGCTCCCTGTGGCCCGCCCTGTTTCAACCTCCGGGTGGTGGAGACAAATGACTGAAGGATGATTTGGAAGGTACGACCCCCAAAAAGTTAGCCAGCCAACCTAGTGCTGTTCCTCCCACCCCTGCACAATGTAACCTATCTAATAGCAGGCCATGGGAGACAGAATCAAAGGCGGCACTCAAGTCGATCATGAATAGTGCAGCCGTTTTACCATCATCTGCTATTTTTTGAAGGGATTCAGATGCAAGTAGCAGTGCAGATTCTGTGCTAAAAGAGGGTTTAAACCCAGATTGCGTTTCATGGAGGAGAGCCTTTTCCTCCACAAAATTCATGAGTTGTGGTTGACACATTCTCAGCGAATTTTGCGAAGAAAGGAAGTAGGGATATGGGTCTGAGATTCTCATGTTGTGAAGGGTCTAAGGTCGGTTTCTTCAAAAGTGGAATCACCATTGCATGTTTTCACTCTTGGGTAACAAGCCCCGAGCCAAGAGATAGATTTAACAACTCAGTGAGTGCTGGAATAGACACCAATACCCATGTTAATTAAAAGGAGCAATTGTGACAAGATAGATACAGAATTTAAAGGCATCCTTATTTATTGCTTGAACTTTTGCGACACACCAAAAATCGACTTGCAACCCACTGTTTGGGAAACACTGCTTTCGACGTGAATGGTTTCTCGTACTATATTGATAGGACTAAGGCCTTCCGCAAGTCTGACCAGCTCTTTGTAGCCTTTGCCACACCACACAAGGGCTATTCCATCTCAAAGTTCGGCATATCTAGGTGGATAGTCAAGGGCATCCAGACCTGCTGTCACAAAGCAAACCTCCTCACCCCCAAACTTCACACTCTACCTACAAAAGGCACAACTATGGGCTTTTTGGCCAATAACCCTCTAGCTGACACATGCAAGCAGCTACCTGGTCAACCCCACTCAGTTTATTAAACACTATTGTGTGCACATCCTAGCCCGTCAACAGGCCAATCATTACTAAGAACCTTGCTTCAGACATCTGCAACATCCGCAGCCTGACTGCTTATAGAAGTGTACTGCTTTACAGTCTATGCAGAGCATGTGTATATACAGCCACACATGCTATGAATGGAAATTGTTACCCTGTAAGCATCAGTTTGTGGAGTTATTGCTGTAGATTCACATGTGCCGATCTTTCTCCTGGAGCCTGTGTCTGCTGCAGATCTCTCCTCTTGTCATCTAATTTACACTTACAATATTCATAGTGCACCATGCTGCGTTTACTTGCCAATCCATACATAAGCTCATCCGCTGTGCAAAAAAACAGTCTAACATGGAGTCGATGCCCATGCGCATTGCTCAGTAAGGGGGAAGTCACAGCTTCATCTGTTGGTCTGTTCAAGTCTCACATTTTGCTTCTTTCCACCACAGCATACAGCATGGGGCAATGTATAAGTCATTCTTTTACTGGATTTTGCACGATGAATGTCAGCATGTTGCCATATTACATGTGCTTAACTGCTTGAAAACTGAAATGTGCCCGGACTGCTGGGCCACTCCTTTAATATTATATTTGTGTTTGTTTTATTGCATATGTTTGCAAAACAAATAAAATATCATTACACTTTCATCCCTATTTGAAATTATTTTCCTGGTGTGCCTTGCTAAAGGCAACTTTAAACAGTTCTGTCTCGAGCTGTTCCCGAAATATACATGGTTGTATTTGGCCTAAGGTGGAGACTTAGTTCAAGAGCCTGGGACCTAGAACACCCAGGGACCTTTCAGCATGTTTTAATCATTTTAAATCGTTTTATGAATCAGGTTGGATGAGGCTGAATAGGGCCTTAATGTGGTGTAAATTATCGAAGATATTTGGGGCCTATACTGTAGCAGCCCTTATGGCTGGTGCAGGACACACTGAATTTATTTAATTCTTCCGCTAATGGAGTGATTTCAGCACTTTTTTCACATGGTCTCGTTCCACCAAGTTAAGAGTCTAACTTGCAGCCTGGTTTCAAAATCTGTGTAGCCTGTTCGTAGGTTTGTTTGGATGTGGCAAGTATATGATTATACTATTATCAAGCTACATCACAACCAAGGCTCACTTTAACTCCAATCTATATGGAGTTTGAAGGAGAAGGAGCATTTTCTGCAGCATGAATAGTTTGAAATTGACACTCGACTACATTGTTCTGGGGCTGTAAATAAGAGGTCAGTGTCAAAGATGACAGTTATTTTTTCATTTTTTTCCCCTTTGATTATGGTTCAGATGGGCGAATAAAATGGGCAGGAACTTGGAGTGGTTTCATCCATCATGAAAATGTCCTTTTTTGAGCTATTAAAGACTAGGAAGCTTGCTTTCAATCATTGTTATAAATGTGAGCAAAACGTTTATTAATATTTGATTGACTGACCGAAGTTATTTTCCAATTTGAGTAGAATTTGGTGCCATCTGTGTACATTCGGAAATAGACCCAATAGTCCCCCAGCACCTTTTTCAGCAGAACATGTACACTTTGAATAAAAGAGGTGATATTGGTGATCCGTGTTCTACAGTGCATGTCATCATGCAAGTGAATGACACCACAGAGCGATTCCATAAATGTTGTGTGCAGTCAGGTAGGAAGAAGTTGGTCCAGTTCAAGACCATATCCGTCTCACCCACCCAGGCTTTGAGTATTGTATGGTCCACTGTGTGATAGGCTGAGAAATGCTCTAGTGGTGTGAAGAAAACCAGTTTTTCTTCGACCATGGGGGTAAATTCTTTTCTTTTCTTTTTCATTTTGGCTACGTTGGCTATGGTAGTTTCAGATCCATTGTTCTAAACCCTGATTTTTTTTAAAAAAACGTTTGATCATGAAAGATAATGTCTTGCTCACAGTTTTTGTTATTGGCTATTTATCTCTATTCCCAAAACGTTGATGAGGAAGAGCAGATTTGAAAGTGATTTGTTATTAGAAAGGATTATATTTGCTGCTGCTTTTATTGAAGTGGGTGAAGAGCGTACTAGTCAGTTCAATTAATTTTTTTAGCCAGGTTCAAAGCTTCATCCAGTTCACTAAGATAGAAGCAAGCTTGTTTGCTAGTGAGATCAAAGAGGGAGCTGATGTGACCCCTGGATGACAATTGATAATGTCTTGAATTTTTGCAATTCTTGATTTAAAAGATTGAAGAAGCTGCCCACAATGTTGTTGTGATGTGGTTTGGTTATTTTTTTATATTACAGTTGGATTGGAAAATGTTGAAGAATGTTCTTGATGTAGTGAACGTTTAATGCTTTTGTCAAAGTAGGCATTTTCGCTCTCCTAATAGCCTTCTGCTAGCTCATACTTTATTTTTGCAGTTGGTCTGGTTTTACACATTTAGCTTCTAGCCAGCTCCTTGTTTACAATTTGTTGTTCATTTTTGGCCAAGTATTTTTTTCAGTTTGATGGGTTCTATATCCAGCATTGATGTTCTCTTTCTAAAGATATTTTGTAGTATTGATTCCAGGTCTATGGGGATCTAGCAATTTCATGTGATGGTGCTGTAGATTTATTAAAAGTCTTCGCTGCTTAGGTTCTTCAGTTGTCTGGTTGAGGTTTGAGCTTTGAATAGGTGTCTGGTTGAGGTTTGAGCTTTGAATAGGTGTAAGTTAGAGGTAGAGGCGATTTTAGGCTGGGGGGCCTGCATCAGATTGTATGTTCAGTTGAGGTGTTTGAAGGTTTGATGTTTTGATGTTTTGGTTAAAAACATGTGGGTGTGGCCAGCTTCTTGACTTGGGCATGTCGGAGATGTTTGAAACAGAGTGTCTGCATATTTTCTTACAGTTCTGGTGCTACCTTAATATTGGGATTGTTCACCTACATGTTAAAGTCGCCAAACCTATTAATTTGATTTTCTGAGATACTGATTGACGGTATGTAAGGCCAGTTCAAGTAAAACATTTAAGAATACTACCTTTTTTTTTTAACTCTGTTCAGAGTTTCCAGAGTGAAAGTATTAGCTAAATAAACTATGCCATTTATAAAGATTGAAAACATTTAATTCAATGTACAGTTTTGAGATACCGTAGGATATGCTTGCTTTTCCTCCAGTGTTTTGAAATATTTTTTCTTATACCTTTTTTTAAACAATACTTTACAGATGGACATTGGCAAGGACAACAACCCTCCATTTGCATTAGATAGGTTAGTCCTTTTTGGCTTTGCCAATGCTTGTTCCTAGAAGGGTGGTATGTATTGGTTCGGTAGGGTTCAACACACTGGGCAAAAGTGTTTTTTCTCTAAGGTGCCTAGGTGATCTACTCCTTTCTGGTGTTTGTGATATCTGATAGAGATTTCTAGCCGCAGATTACTCACAGTAGCATATTCCTCACGCGTCAAACTGGATCCGCAAACATTTCGAGCAGCATCTTTGCGTGCCGGTAGGTGGTGTCATTTGGCTCGTCATCTGCACCAGAAGTGACTTGTGCAGTACCTGTATAGTAACCATTCCAGCGTGCTGACATCAGTTCTTTTCTTTCCGTACCAGTCAGCGCAGATCCGGAGAGATCAGACATTTTTTGATTGATATTTTTGACATTCTGTTGAGCCTTTTTCAAGACTTTGTCTTTCAGTGTGTGCAGTATGTCCCCTCTAAAACTGGTGGCGTTTAAGCCCTGTGGTTCCTGTCACAGACAAATGTCTGTGACAGAGCCCCATCTGGTTTGCATTTGGTGCTTGGAGCCGGACCACGACTCTGACTTGTGAGGACTGCCACGCCATGAACCCCAATGTGCTGAGGGAATGCTTCTTGAAGCTCCTGGTCGCCCGACGCTGGTAGCCTTCACTGCGCTCCAGGTCCCCGGTCAAAGGGTTGTCCGGGGCCCGTTCGTGGAGTCGTTCCAGGCGCTCTTCAACGTGCTCGAAGTGAGTCCCACAAGAAGTCGAAGTGTTCTTCGATTTCCTCTTGCTGTACCAAATATAAGGATGAGGCGCGGAAACAACGTCACTCTAGGCCCTGCTCCCATGCAGAGCCTGCCTCTGGGTCTGCTCCGTTACTTCCTGAGTTTCCTGGAGCCGGAGTGACCCCCGCCATACTCAGTGAATTTTCTAAGGCCATGCACCTCATTTTTGGGCACACTGACGACTCTGGAGCGCCTTCGGGCCCCATGGGTTCAGCGGGTGTCCCCACTGGATTTCCACCGGCATGGTTCACCATCTGTGCCAATTGGGCCCCTGGATCCAGTTCAGACCATGACCTTCCCTGGAGCCTATTCTAGCGGCGCTTTTCCCGGCGCTGCCGACCCCATAAGCATATTGGACTCCAGTACAGAGCTGGATCATCGTCACCAGATGTTGACTCCTGGACCAGCTGGAACTTGACCTTCCTTGATGAGGCTGAAGATAATTTGTATGAGGAATTGCTGGATGTGAGTGGTCTAGACATCTCCCCAGAAACTGGCCTGGTCTCTCCTCCTAGTGTGGCTACAAAGGAAGGGGCTTCCTTTGCTATGGTGCTGAAAAGGTTTGTTGAGGTCCTAGACCTTACTCTGTCCTTAGTGGCAATCAAGACGAATGTCTTGACAGAGGTGCTTCAACCCAGGAGTCTTCCCCTCAGAACCTCTCCTCCCTTTTAATGAAGACCCCCACTGATTTCCTGCTTGGGCCCTGAGCCAAACCCTGCACAGGGGTGCCTGTGCAGAGGACAATTACCCGCTGCAGTCGTTCCACTCCTGGAGTCCCAGCTTTCCTCACCCAGCACCCCACAGCTGAGAGTCTAGTTGTCCAGGCCTCCTCATCCAAGGTCAACCCGGCTGCATTCCCTACCAAACCACCGGATAAAACATCCAAGAGGCTGGACACCTTTAGCATGAGGATGTTCTCTACCGCCAGTCTTGCACTGTAAGCACTGCATGCCTTTTGGGCTAATACACCCACCCGGTTTGGGATTTAGTTGCGCAAGTGCGGCCTATGGTCTCGGAGAAGGCCTGAGCCATACTGACACAGGCTATTGCCAGTGGCCGAGATGCAGCAAAGTTCACCATTTGCTGCAGACTCGATATATGACCGACTC
Source organism: Calotriton arnoldi (assembly GCA_963921515.1). NCBI lineage: Eukaryota > Metazoa > Chordata > Amphibia > Caudata > Salamandridae > Calotriton > Calotriton arnoldi. The sequence continues at coordinate 2,179,323 of CAWUFW010000842.1, forward strand.
GCTAGGCAGAATGATTGCGTTGTCAGTGGAACTCAGACGCCACGCCTGGATGAGGTGTACTGTATTTTTCTGGGATATCCAGGCATCCTTATGGACAAGCCCTTCAATGGCACCAACCTCTTCAGCGACAAGGCAGATTCAGCGCTGGATCGCTTTAAGTACAGGTGGGCCACTGCCAGGTCCTTGGGCCTCTCCATAGCCCCACACCAACCCCATTCTGCCTTTTACCCCTTCCTTGGCTACAGTAGGGGCTACCAGCGACTACCTTTGCTGCCCAGCCACCAATGCAAACAGGCTCCCCAGTCCTCTTGTGGCTGTTGATGCAGTTCCCACAATCCTTGTGGGACACACAATCAGCAGTCTACCTAGTCCGCACCCCCCACATACAGCCGCAGCCTCAAAACCACTTTAGTTTGCCCTCGTGCCATCATGGGCAACCAGTTGGCAGCAGGATCCAACATCACCTGCCCTGCCGGCAGTCCTTAACATCGGACAAGTGGGTACTACAAATTGTGCAGCTGGGTTACTGCGTCCCTACCTAGAAACCTCGCCACCCATGCCACCATCTTCAGACTGGCTGACGGAGGACCACCTCTCCCTGCTCCCAGGCTCTTTTGGCCAAAGGAGGCATCGAGAGGGTGCTGACATCAGAAGTAGGTCGTAGTTGTTATTCCCGCTACTTTCTGGTGCCCCAGAAGGATAGAGGCCTCCCCCCCCCCCCTATTTCAAACCTGCACCCTCTCAATTTATTTCTGAAGAAGGAGAAGTTTAAGATACTCGCATTAACTCAAGTTCTGTCTGTCCTCGACTCTCGAGACTGGATGGTAGCACTGGATTTGCAGGATGCTTACTTCAGTATTCCTGTCCTCCATGCCCACAGGCATTACCTGCGGTTCACGGTGGGCCACGAGCATTTTCAATTTGCTCTGCTCCTTTTTGGCCTTACCAGCACCCTTCGGATGTTCACCAAGGAGATGGAGGTGTTGCAGCTCACCTGCGGAAGTTAGGTGTTCCTGTCTTCCCCTACCTCGACGTTTAGCTGTTGCAGTCAGGCTCACCCAGGCAGTCGTCTCCCTCCTCCAGACTACGGCTGACATCCTGCATTCACTGGGGTTCACTATAAATGGGCCAAAGTCACACCTGACTTCCCCACAGATGCTCCCTTTCGTCGAAACTGTTCTGGATAAAGTGCAGTTTTGGGTCTATCCTCCGGAACGGCGAGTCCAGGATATTCGGGCCCTGATTACGATGTTTCAGCCTCTGTCCTGGATTTTAGTGAGGTTGACTCTGAAGCTGCTGGGCCTCATTGCCTCCTGCATCCTGCTACTTTACACGTGCCTGTTGGCATATGCAGGCTCTGCAGTGTGACCTGAGGGTCCAGGGGGCGCAGTTTTAGGGGACTCTCTCCAACCTCATCCAGATATCAGAGGGAACTGCAAAGAACATGTACTGGTGGATGACGAACCAAGATAGGGTCAGCTTCAGACCCCTCTCTCTTCCCCACCCAGAGCTGACTGTAGTGATAGATGTGTCACTCCTGGGCTGGGGCGGCCATCTGTGGGAGGTGGACATCAGAAGACTCTGGTCTCCAGCGGAGACTCAACTCCACATAAATCTGTTGGAGCTGACAGCGCTCTGACTGTAATTAAGTCGTTCTTCTTTCCATCAAGGGAAGTCTAGTTCAGGTGTTCACAGAGACCGGCACCGCCATGTGGCCCTGCATCTCTGGACATGGTTCGAACATCAAGGCGTTTCCCAGTTGGTTCAACATCTGGCGGGCTCTCTGAACACCAGAGTGGACAAACTCAGCCATTGATGTCTGGCAGATCATGAATGGCATCTCCATCTGGGGGTGGTGCAAGGTCTTCTCAGAGATTGTAGAGAACCTTGGTTAGAAAGGCAATGGCAGCACTTGTGCACACTGGAGTTTCCAAGGTGACTCTCGCTTAGAGACTCATTTCATCTTGAGTAGAACTCGGGGCTCCTGGACACCTTTCTGCCGATACCACTCCTGCCCAGAGTTCTGCAGAAGATCAGAAACAACCGGGCCCTAGTCATTCTTGTGGCTCAGGATTGTGCGCTGAGAGTATGGTATCTCAAACTCCTGAGCATGGGCATTGGTACTCCGTTCAGACTGCATCTTCAAGAGGATCTACTGTCACAGCAATAGGGCAGGGTCTTTCACTTAAACCTGCGCACTCTCTGCCTTTATGCATTGAGATTGAGTATCGGCAATCAACAGTTTTTTTCCTCACTCCAGTAGTCTGTGATGGCATTCTGACAGACGTACGTCCCTAGACCGAGACAGTATACGCCTGCATTGGGACAAATTTGTGGTTTTGTGTGCTTCCAAAAATGTTGATCCCTTTCTGCACTCTTGTCTGATGTTTTGTTTGTTCTCTCGTTAGCTTAACAGGGTTGTGCTTTGGGCACTATTAAAGGGTTCCTTTCGGCCATATCAGCATTCTTTCGGTTGCCGCACCAGCCCTTCCTGTCTGTTCAAGTCACTTGCTGTGACTCGTTTTGTGAAAGGACTACAACATATGTTCCCTACAAATCTCTTCATCATGCCCCAGTGGGTCCTTGTAACATGGGGCCTAAGGGAGAGTTAATAATTGAGGACTTACCTGAGCTCCCTTCCTGAAATGATGTGCCTCCGTCACCAGAAAAAGAAAGTAAAATGGTTAACAGGGAAGAAGGACAACAACATACAAATAAAACAAAGGAAGGATTTTGTTTCCCCTCCCACAGAACCCTCCAGAGACAGACATAAACAAACAAGAAGGACATACAAGGAGAGAGATGTGGCTAGTGGGGAAAGAAGACTGACCGGGAGAACGAAAACGGAAAGGAGAGAGAGGAAACCGGTGTTTTGAGGCAAATTGCTGTACCCGGGACCCTTCCAGACGAACAGGAGGCCACCACGAATGCCAAAATGTCTCCTGAAGAGGTATCCTTCTGCACTTCATCCCGCAACGCTCCTAGAGGAGTGAGGTTAGCACGTGTGAGTGCTTGAGTACGGCATTGGCGGGCCAGGGTGGGACATGTTAGGGCCACGCTGGAACGGCCGCGCAGCGGCTGCGCGCAGCGGGCGCGTCATAGGCGCGCCAAAGGCAAGCCTGTCTGCGCCCGTCCGCGCCTGGACCGGGTCTAGGGCCACAGACCCTGGCTCTTACACGGCACATAAATCTACAATTGTTTATTCAGGTAAGAGCCTTTTGTCTCTACGCCCGCCGATACACCAGAATTGCTATCAGTTGAATTGCAAACATATAATAAAACCGGACTACCCCCAATGTCTAGGCTGCGATAGTAAACTACCAAATATTTTGGATCTGCCACTTAACTCCCTGAGAGATTTAACGACTCAAGATCAAACAGATACTGACCTACAGCTAGCACTTATTAATGCCAGGTCATTGGTCAGACATAAATATAAAATTGCTGATTTTATCACAGACTATAAACTTGACATATTATTTGTTACAGAAACGTGGGGTGATGATTCATCTGACTCGGATTTTAATATTGCGACGCCACAGGGCTACAGTACCATCAGATATGATAGGCAATTAAAAAGAGGCGGCGGATTGGCATTGATCCATAAGGCTGAATTAAGTTCTTTTTGTTCAATAATAGCTACACCTGACTGTGAAGCTTTGCTTTTTAAAATTACTTCCTCTGGTCAAGATTCGTTTAAAGGTCTCCTGATCTATCGCCCTCCAGGCCCCAGATCCAACTTTCTAGTTAACTTCCACTCCTTGTTAGAGCTCAGTTTCCACTCTAACTTCTTCACAATCCTAGGGGATATGAATTTTCACCTAGAAACAACGGATGATAGAGATAAGAAGGAGCTACTTGATATGACATCAGAGTATGGCCTTAGACAGCTGGTCCATGGTGCCACGCATACGGCAGGACACACCCTAGACGGCCTGTTCACTAACAACCCGGCCATCTCCAATTTATCCACCCTCCCGTTAATCTGGTCGGACCATCAAGCCATTCTTTTTAGATATAAGTTCTTAAGAACCAATAGCACTAACACAGCTAATTCAAAGATTATGGGCAGAGCGTGGCATAAAATTGACTCTACAACTTTGGTCAACGAGCTAGCAAAAAGTGAATGGGAGGTAGAGAAGGAGGTAGAAATCTCAGCCAAAAAATATACCACCTGGCTTGAGACCAATTTTGCAAATCTAGTCCCTAGTATTTGGATTAATAAAAATAGGAAATCACCACCTGCCCCTTGGTTTTCTGAAGCCTTGAGAATAGACAAACAGGCTTGCAGAAGGCAAGAAAGGATTTGGCGTAAAAACTATGAACCTCTAGAAAAAAATCGCTATAAATCCATGCTTTCAGAGTTTAAAAAAAAGTTGATCGGGGAGAAAACTCTCTATTATACAGCAAAGATAGAAAAAGCTAGTGGTTCCAGTAAAGAACTATTTCGAACTGTGAAAAATCTGACCACAATCAAAAAAGATGATTCTGTTAATTTTAATCAAGAATTCTGTGATGCTCTAGCTCTCACCTTTAGAACGAAGGTAGATCAAATCTATGATCAGTTCACCCATTCCACATCAAATGGTAAAAAACTTGAACAAGAAATCAACGAAAAAGTCTCTCCTTTTAATTTCTCACTGACCTCTCCTATGCAAATTACTAAACTGATTTCCATGGCCAAGTCAGGCTCCCCAGAAGACCCCTGCCCTCCTAAGATCCTACAAAATATCTCCCATTTCATTGGACCGCACCTATCTAAGATATTTAACCAGATGATAGAACAAGGATCCTTTCCCACTGTGTGGAAGCAGGCTTGTATCCTGCCCCTTTTAAAACAAGCATTTGCAATGCAATAGGTCTCGCATTTGTGAGAGTTGAGCTATTGGTGTTGTAAATCACAATGCCCTTTAGTTATGTGTTTTGAAAACCTGCCAGCGTGCGTAAACACGTAATTTGTACTTATAGTCTTTGCTTAAGAGAGGCAAGGCTGGGAGTAAAAGAGACGCAGTTACTGCCAACCTTGCTTCTCGTAAGAAACAACTATAAGTACAAAGTGCATGTTTATGCATGCTTGCAGGTTTTCAAAACACATAAATAAAAGGCAATGTCATTTACAATGCCAATAGCTCAAACTCCAGCAAATGTGAGACCTATTGCATTGCAAATGCTTGTTTTATTCTGTGAGTAGATGTGACCAAGTGACCGAGCTACTAACATGGGTTCTAATTCCTTAGTGAAATCTGATTAAATCACTTAATCTTCCTGAGCCTAACGTTGTAAACATTGCATGATATGTGAATGTGTAATTCACATATATTAAATCATCACTAGATGTACAGGATTGTCTCTGCTCTCTAGCTTGCCAGGTAGGTTTATGCTATGTGAAAATCCTTACCTGTACACATCTGTACATCAGCACAGTACTTGTGAATCACATTCAAGTCTCCAAGATGTTAAGAAAAAATCCATGTTCAAGTCTATTTGAAGACAGCAGAGAGATCAAACAGGGTGTAACCCATCCTGTCCGCAGAAGATATTGCTCCGTGTCACCTCTGTTAATGCGCCTACACCCGTTGCGCCTCCTGCCCAGCCCCTGCTGTGCTGGAACACCTACCGAACCCCTAGTGTTCAGTTACACTTTGTTGTGAAACCCTCCAGCACAGCCCCTCAGACTTACCATGCACAGCAATCTTTATCATTGATGCCTGTTTCCTAGTTGCACGACAACAGGCCACACACTCTCTTCTCCTTTGATTTTTTTTACAATTTGCCTTTCTCCTCAGTGTTTTCCGTCTCTCCACTTCCGTAATCACCGAGATTTCGATATCTGATCTACTAGAAACCCATCTTCTAAGAGCACCTGAACATTTCACAGAGAACATTTTTATTGTAGCAGGTGTTTCTCATAGACCCAGATAGAGTGCATATGGGCCGACGGACACCAAACTTGAGAATTCATGACGTATGGACAGCAAGGTTACTAAAACCTAAATTAAGTATCCCAAAACTAATTTTCCCAAAACTGGGCGATTTTTTTTTTTGCTTCATGGCCAACTACTGATTAGTCCCACATAACCTAAACTTATCCCTATCAATAAAATGGTGGAACCAGATCGATTACTTAAGAAATTAATGTAGTCTTCATCACAAAAATAAGGTACTGTATCTATGAAAAAAGTATGCAATAATTATTGATTTGACAGAAAATAAAGACTTGTCATTCAAAATTTAAATCTGGTGCCTTAATAGCCCTTGTTTGCTATGTAGTAGTCGGCATTTGTGGAGATGTTTAATCTAGTTTGCTCTTCATGGATAAACAATAGAAATATTTATCTAGCAGCAGTAGAAATATATAAATGTAATAACACTAGCGCTCACACTTTCAATCGTTTTTTACATGTTTACATTGTACAATTTAATGCACACGGATGTATAGCGGTTCCCCAACAATCGCACAGCATTGTGAAACCTGACTCCCAGGAGCAGCGCCTGCCCTCTGGTGTGCATCCTGGTACCAAACTGTCAAGGAGTAGAGAGAATACGATGACATTTCTAAGAGTCAACGCTACCAGGCACCGTGCACTCAACCAGCTATAGCGTGTGCTTACTTCAAACACTGGCAACACAAAAAGAGGAGTATTTAAAACATCCGATTGGCAGCCAAGGTGGAGACCGTGAACCCAGGGGACTTACTTGGTTCTTCTCCATTTTACAAGTCGGTCAAATTCCTCACTCCCGTGTATCTTGGCTACCAAGCCTGACGACACTACCCAGGTATTAAAAAGAATAGAAAACAGGCTATCCCACAGAAATTAACTGCAGAAATATAAAACCCGGATACTGTAGGTACCTCGTGCAATCTGATCACAGCTTCCAATGTGGATACGACTGAACCGGTCTTTCATCCTCTCGATGTCGATAAAAGGAGAACTGCGACGTCGAGAACGATACCGAAAGTGTTAAAGTGCAACTCCAAACGGAGGTGTTGCCTGCAGAAAGAGCCAGCAATAGCCTTCACAAATGCAGTCCAAGTCCTGGTTTAAGCAGTGGAGGGTCTTTGGGACAGTCTGATCACTCAGACATTATTTGTTTTTCTGCTTGTTTAAGATGCCCAGAAGCTGTTTTTCGACAGCGGGGGATGGTGGCTCATCAAAGGCAGCAGCCGTGCCATCAGGGCTTTGGAGGGCAACCCGGCCCAGGGGGTGGGTCATTTGGCTCCTCGAAGTCAGAAGACTAATTACTGAACACTTCAAACAAACAACTAGCAGACCCTCCCAGTTTTTTTTCTCCCAAAAAGCGATTTGGGCAATCTCAGCCCCGCCAGCAGCCAGACTCAGATACAACCATTTTTCCTAACAATGGATAAAAACATGCAGTGCCCTCAATAGAAGCAGGCCTTTGAGAAACACACTTTATAAAAAAAAAATTAAAAAGGGGGAGGTTCTGCCACTTTACCTAGAAAACCAAAACGCGCGAAATGACATACAATTTGCCCCGCTCTTCCACGTCTAGCTCTGGCTATAAATAACGGCACCACGTTCTTGAATTGTGCAGTATCCTTTGTGCTCTCTTCCTGCCCAAACCGGAAGCACGGTGCGCCACGCACTATAAACACAACCTTCGCATCAATGTGCAGGATTCCTAAGGACGGGGATGGCACAAAGACCGCCTCACCCAGGAACCGAGTAAAAATACAGCGTTTCCTGTGAGTTACTGCGCACATCCCACACGCGGGCCCTGCGGCCAAGCTCAGCCCTCTAGCTGCCGGAATGCACAGCCCGAGGGAGGGGCGGGCGCCCTAGGCTGCGGGTATAGAAAGGCACTCTGGAAGAACACTCAAAGTGTCATTTATGTAGCACCCAAAGCCAACATGCATCTGCTAATTTCAGAAGAAGCTCCTCTCGAGGAAAGGTGGGTGCACCCGTCACCCCCTCGCTCCAGAAAACGGCAATGAAAATGACTCTCCATAGTACCCACGTCATTGTTAAAAGGGCTGTGTGTTATTAGCCATTTGACAAACCGCGAAGAATGTCCGATACTTAATGTCAGTAGAATATAAGAAGGAGTAATTCCAAATAAACAGTGGTGCGCGCGCACCACAGAGGAGCAAGGGGAGGGAGCGCGGCAGCGAGGCGAACGCGCGCTGCTGCGCGTTCTGACCACCGTCGGGAATGGGAGGAGCAAAGGCGGGACATGCGCCCGCCTTTGCCCAATCGCGTGCCGTTTTAAAAAAAAAAACGCACGCTCCAGCCAATGTGGGCTTCTGAAAACAAAACCACACGCACGAGCGTGTGGGTTGTTTTCAGAAGCCCTTTCTAAAGGTCTCGCGCTGCGCGAGCAGGGCTGAGCACTGCAACGCTAGGCGCGAGACCTAAAAAACCAATCTCGATGCAACTGATACAGCCAATTACCGGCCCATTGCGAGAATTCCACTTCCGGCCAAGATAATTGAGAAAACCATGAATGCGGAACTCTCCGTTTTTATTGCAACTAACCAAATTCTAGACACAGCCAGTTTGGTTTTAGAGCTAACCATAGCACAGAGTCAGCTTTGATTAAGACTACAGAAGAAATCCGCTCCTCACTAGACAGCGGTGGGTCAGCAGCCTTGGTGCTGCTTGACCTATCCGCTGCATTTGATACAGTAGACCATACTCTTCTGGTTCATCGTCTACAAGAAATTGGGATAAGAGGTAAAGCCCTCTCCCTGTTAACATCGTTCGTATCAGAGAGGACCCAATCAGTTCATCTGGGCAAATTTAAGTCTGCATCTTTCACTCTTCCATGCGGTGTTCCGCAGGGCTCATCGTTGAGCCCTACACTCTTTAATATTTATGTAGCGGAATTAGCTCCACTGATAAGTTTTAATTTGATTCCTACATCGTATGCCGACGACACCCAGCTGGTGATCTCGACAGTAGATAAGGACATTAACCACTCATTAAAACTCCATGACTGTATGCTTTCCTTAAGTCATTGGATGAGTTCTTATTGCTTGAAACTAAATTCAAGCAAAACGGAGGTGATTATGTTCGGAAATCTCTTTCCACCTTGGTCCCCAGCTTGGTGGCCAGATAATCTTGGTCCCCTCCCGACCCCGGTAGATAAAGCAAAAAATCTCGCGGTTATCGTAGATGAAAAACTCAGTTTTAAAGCTCAAGTCTCTAAGGTGGTGTCCTCTTCCTTCTTTATGATTAAGACTATAAGGAAAATGTTGCCTTTTATTCCTAAATCCTGCAGAAAGTCGGTTGTAACCTCCTTAGTCTTGTCTAAACTTGACTACTGTAATGGATTGTACATCAATGTGCAAATCCACCCTTCTTAGGAAGTTACAGGCAGTACAAAACGCTGCCGCAAGACTGATTCTGGGCATACCGAAATATCAGTCTGTCAGATCAGCATTGCGAGAACTCCACTGGCTGCCAGTTGGCCAGCGGATAAAGTTCAAGGCACTCTGCATGGCCCATAAGGCATTACACAAAGAAGGGCTGAAATTTCTAGAGGACCTCTTTAGATGGCATTCTCCAAACAGAACTCTGCGTTCGGCTAATGCACATCTGATGTCGCCGGTCAGGATTAAAAAGACGAACTGGGGGGGTAGGAGTTTTACTTTTAACACCATCAAGGAATGGAATTCCCTTCCCATATACCTCAGAAAAATTTCGCCCCTTCTCGAATTCAGGAAACAACTGAAGACCTGGCTTTTTCAGTAGTAGTAGCACTAAGCACAGTATGTAGCACTGAAAGCGCCAAGACACCCGAGGGTATTCGTGCGCTGTATAAATTCTATTAACATAACATAACAACATAACATGTGGGTAAGGCTAACATAATAAACCCTAAATAAGTCCTATTTGGAAGATAAAAATGTGAGCGCATCTGGCAATTTAAAATATTCTACGACCTAGAAGACATGGAATAAGCAGAATCCTCCTAGGAGATTTAGGTTATAGGTTTTTTGGTTTGTCATTTGTTTTGTTATTGACCTTGAGGTGGGAGATTTTTGTTTAAGGTCAGAAACGACTGCTCAAGACAGAAGGCCTAAATAAGAAAAAGAGAATGGACTGGGAAGACCCCTATTAGTAACCTAGTCAGAGCCAGATGTAATTATCATTGAAGACATCAATCTAGGAAGAAAATTGGAAAGCCAGATAAGAAAAGGCTGCTGAAAAAAGGAAGAAAGATAAGAAGATAAGTCAAAGAGAGCTTAAGAAACAGGAAAGGAAAAGACCACCCTAACTCAGTATACTTGCCTGTGCTTTAAATGTTCTTTTCCGAGGGACCCTGGACTGGATACCAGGAACTCCGGACTGGATACCTCTGTACCTAATAAAGAGAAAGATGCCTGTGAAAATCGAGAGGAAGAGGAACCCCAACCCTTCCCTGAGGAAATAACCCCAATTATTAGGAGCGGCCATTTTCATAAAGTACTTGGTTGTCGCAGTGGCATAAATAAGACAAAGGCGAAATAAAAAACAGTCAAAGAATCGAAGTCTTGAGTTTTTTTTTTTTTGGAAATACACACGAAACCCTGTCTGCAGATCTGAACCTAGTTTTGACCTTCCTGATATGCTCGCCCTTTTGGCCGTTGCACAATTTCCGTCTATGCCTGTTGACCTTAAAAACCGACTTTCTAGTGGTCATTACATCGCCCAGGAGGGTTAGTGAATTGCATGCACTTTCTATGCGCCCTTTTACATTACTTTTTTCCCAGACAAGCTGCTTTTGAGAACACCTAACTTCTTTGCTCAACCTTCCGAAGTGGAGGAGAGACTCCACCGACTGGACCCAAAAAGACTGTTGTTGTTCTACATTGATCATACCAGAGAGTTCTGGGTGGATGATCGACTCTTCATTGGGTTCGTTGGGGTGAAGTAAGGAAAGGCCATGCAGAAACGGATCATCTCACATTGGAATGTGCTCTGCATCAAAATTTGCGATGCACTAAGAAGCAACCACTTGTTGCCTTCCACCAGAGCCGAGGCTACGACCACTGTGTTAGCTCGTGGAGTCCCTGTCCTGGACAACTTTCAGGCTGCCACATGGACATCCTTGCACATGTTTACCGAGCACTACTGCCTGGACAGTCTGGTCTGTGACAGCCAGGTCCATTGCGATGGGCACTTTGCCCGTTCAGTACTGCAGGCTTCACTTGTCCAAATTTGTTTGCATTACTACCTCCGGGGAGGTATTGCTTGGGTATCTATTCTAAGGTAAGGAACTGCGGCTAGAAATCTCTATCAGATGGACAAGTTACTTACCTTCAGTAAAACCTTATCTGGTAGAGACTCTCTCTAGCTGCAGATTCCTTACCGACCCTCCCATCCTCTGCGCTCTGTGAGGTCCTTAGTGTCTGCACACAAGTACATTATGAGTTCCTTAGTGTCTGCACACTAGTACATTAGCAACCTTCATGGCTTTGTGCTTTTGATGTGAAAATGTTGCGAAAGTTAACTAATAGCAGCACGCTGGGTGGTGCCTATATAGGCACTGCATGCTTCACTTCCAGCGTGGACGATGCTGACGTGGAGCCGAATGATGCCACCTACAGACTCGCAGAGGTACTGCTCAAAAAGTTTCCGGAACCAGTCTCACGCCTGGGGAATATTCTAAGGTAAGGAATCTGCAGCTAGATGGATTCTCTACTAGATGAGGCATTACCTAAGGTAAGTAACTTGTTCTTTGGGTTGTGTTTCATTTAAGAACCAATTATCACTATTATGCCTAGGGTTTCCAAAGGCAAAACGGCCTTCAGCAGCTTGCTGAATTTCTTTAATTCTCATTCTGTTAGACTTAAGGAGGTCAGGAAAGGGCCTTAATGTTTGATCTATTTGTCTTTGAACTGTTGCCTGATTTTTAGACCGAAGGTTACCAGCCAGCGCAGCTGTCTAGTTTGCTAGAGACATCTTGGGGACATTCAAAAAGCTTCCCTGGGAATTTATTTATTTTATTTATAGAGTTTTATATAGCGCGAACATGACCCAAGGGTATCAGAGCGCTTCATGGTTACATGAGGTAAATAGTTTAGAATACAACGGGTATAGCAAAAGTATATATATGGTTCCAGTACATGCCTTTCTTAACAGTTTCAACCATAACAAAATTAGGATCGGTTTGGTGTACAAAAAGGTCTAACAGTAGTATTATACATATGGTTCCGATGTGTACCTTTCGTATCTTTTACATCAATACTACAACAATCTATTAATTGTAGTAATGTACAGTCTAAGAAGTCTTCGCAGCTAACTGGTGAGTTTATCTTTACATTCGTTGTTGACCTGTTGAGGTAGCACCTACATCAGATCTAGTTGGCATCAGTCTTTGGTTAGTTTTGGTGTCTTTGTGGCATTCCATCCACTGCTTACCATTGGCTTTGTGGTTTGTAACTCACATTTTCTGGCTTTCTGTTTGCTGGCTTTAGTTGTTTTAGGCTGTCTAGGGTTAGTTCGTCCATCCTAAGCTGGAAAAACTATTCCCACCAGCTCCCTTTGTATTCTTCCATGAGTGCTCCTTTCTGTAAACAGGTTCTTGTCTTTTCACGCTTGCTTGTTAAATGTCAGGTTCTGTCTTCCGAAGGAGCTTGGTGTTTACTTTTCTTTATCGGACTTCAAAGTGACAATCTTGCTGGATACTCACTCGGGCCAGGAAAGTTTTTTGTTTTTTTCTAGCACACAACATTTAAATTAACTATGCAAGTATTTCAGAATATATCAAATTATGAACGCACAAATGAAGCAAATTGTTTGTTAATGCTGAAGTGTGTTGAAAACAAATACTTTAATATGATCCAAATAAATCAATACACTAGGTGATGACATTTCCACACATTGTTTGTGCACTTTATAATTTTATTAGTAAAACTGTATGTCTGTGCAAACCTAAGGGTAATTTCAATTGAAAATGTGTTGTCTGTAATGGCGGTATGCTACCACACCATGCATGCTCCACTCTATGCCACTCCAGTCTACTCTGCATCACTCCACACCACTGCACTCTACTTTGTACCACTCGACTTTACGCCACTACCCTCTGTGCCACTGAACTATACTCCACTCTGCACCACTCCACTCTGCACCACTCCACTCTACGTCAATGCACTTTACTCTGTAACACTCAACTCTATGCCAACCCACTGTACGCCACTCTAATCTACTCTTCACTCTACACCACTGCACTCTACCCTGCACCACTCCACTCCATTTCAGTCTATTCCGAAATAATCTACTGTACGCCACTCTGTGCCACTCAACTCTTTGCCCCTCCATGCCACTCAACTCTGCCACTCAACTCTGCCACTCAACTCTGCCACTCAACTCTGCCACTCAACTCTGCCACTCCACGCCACTCCACTCTATGCCACTCCACTCTGCCACTCCACTCTGCCACTCCACGCCACGCCACTCCACGCCACTCCACTCTACTCCACTCCACTCCACTCTACTCCACTCTATGCTGCTCCACTCTGCTCCACTCTATGCTGCTCCACTCTATGCTGCTCCACTCTATGCTGCTCCACTCTATGCTGCTCCACTCTATGCTGCTCCACTCTATGCCGCTCCACTCTATGCCGCTCCACTCTATGCCGCTCCACTCTATGCCGCTCCACTCTATGCCGCTCCACTCTATGCCGCTCCACTCTATGCCGCTCCACTCTATGCCGCTCCACTCTAACCCGCTGCACTCTAACCCACTGCACTCTAACCCACTGCACTCTAACCCACTGCACTCTAACCCACTGCACTCTAACCCACTGCACTCTAACCCACTGCACTCTAACCCACTGCACTCTAACCCACTGCACTCTAACCCACTGCACTCTAACCCACTGCACTCTGCATCACTGCACTCTGCATCACTGCACTCTGCATCACTGCACTCTGCATCACTGCACTCTGCATCACTGCACTCTGCATCACTGCACTCTAGGACACTTCACTCTACGCCACTCTACTCTCTGCCACTCTACTATGCACCACTACGCTCTCTGCCACTCTACTCTGCACCACTGCACTTTACTATGTACCACTCTAATCTACCCCACTGCATTAAACGACGCTTAATTCAATGCCGCTGCACTCTACGCCAATGCACTCTGCACCACTACACTCTATGCCACTGCACTCTACTCTATGCTACTGCACTCTACTCTATGCTACTGCACTCTACTCTATGCTACTGCACTCTACTCTATGCCACCGAACTCTACTCTATCCCATTGAACTCTACCCACTGCACTCTACTCTGCACCACTGTACTCTGTGCCACTCCTACTCTACTCCACTGCACTCTGACACGTTACTCTGCAACGCCCTACTCTGCGCCACTCTGCTCTGCACTACTGCTTTCTATGCCAATGCAGTCTACGCCACTCTACTCTGCATCACTCCACTCTACTCTGCATCACTCCACTCTATGCCTCTGCACTCTGCATCACTCCACTCTACACCACTGCTCACTATGGCACTATATTCTACTCTGCACCACTGTACTCCACTGTACTCGGTGCCACTCTACTATGCACAACTGCACTCTATTGCACTGTACTCTTCGCCACTCCACTGCACCACTGCACTCTACTGTGCAACACTCTAATCTACGACACTGTATTGTATGCAGTGGAATTCTACACTGCTTCACTTTACGCCACTATACTCTGCAACACTCTACGCCATTGCGCCGTTGCTATACCAGTCCACTCTACTCCACTCCACTATATGCCACTCTATACGACTCCACTCTATGCCACTCCAAGACACAACACTGTATGCCACTCCACTCTACAACACTCTACTCCTCTCTTCGCCATTCCACTCTATGACACTCCACGCCACTCTCCTCTATGCCACTAACTTTTAGCCATGCTAAACCGCAGCCACGCTGGTGTACAACATGGCTAAAACACATTGGCAGAGCCAATAGTCCTTTGCCAGTGCTTGTTTTGAAAGTCACTCTTCTCCTTTGCTTTGCTATATCGAGGTGTTGTATTATACAAGTATATACAGTTTGCATTCTAAAGTAATTTAGGGCCAAGTAGCAATGCAACACTTAAGATTATTTTTTTCTGCATAAGTCCATTAAAGGGGCACAATCACTGTGTCTGAGACTGCTCTTAAGTGGTGGGGGACCCGATGTTCAGTGATCTAGAACTACTCACAACTTATTTGTTCTGAGGTCTTTCAAAACTTTCTCCATCTGTCATTCCCTGGGCATTCCTGCCTCTTTTTCTTAGGTGCATGAAATTAACAGGTTGTTGCGATTTAGTCTGTTTTCTGTGTCTTCTTGTCTATATTGCAGTTAGTCTTTCTGTTTTAACCGGTACGCCAAAGCTTTAAATCTTAAGACTTTCTAGTCTTATCCATTGCTCACACTCATCTTTATCAGTTTTAATTCTTGCATTTGCTCGTCATTTTAAATGGTGGTATGAGTGTTTCGGTTTTTCCAGAATGCCTGAAGTTCCACCCTGATCATTCAAAGTTCCAACATTATAGTTTCCAGGCAGACTAGGTCGCTGACTTACATATATTGCAGCCGAAGTTTGGGCTTGTTGGTCAGGTGCCTTAGTTTCCAGATGTTTAAATGTGGTATACATTTTTTCTTGGGGCTTTCTTTTAAGTTTAACCATTCATTGTGGGAGGATAAGTGGAGTTATGCAGTGTGGATGGTTTGGGTTGGTATTTAACTTCCAATTTCTAGCAGATCCCACTCAAATTAAAATTCGCCCCGCTTGGCACGTATTTAAGCATTTGCATCTCTGAAAAGTTGCTCAATTAATGTTTTGGTTCCTTATTTTTGTTCTATTGAACTTTCATCGGTTTGACAGGGCTTCTTTGTCCGGCTCTTCCTTTTCTCGTGATAACTTGGTATTACTTATTGGTGTGGACATTATGGTCTGTGATCATGCTTTTGTATAGTTTCTTGCCTACTCCTATGGCTTATTTGCTTTGTCTGTACCACTGGTACAAGACCATGGTAGTCATAGCAGTGTTTTTGCCAAATCGATCCTGTATGCCATCCCCATCTCTCTCATTGCAGTAGTGCTCATACTTCAGAATGGCATTTGTCTGATTCAGCTTTTAAAAGAACCCCTGACTGTTGTTGCATCCTAAGACTGCAAGTACACCTAGAGATTATGATGAGGTATCTGATTTACTCCTCTGAGATGCTGCCCTTCCTGTAGTCTTCTTTTTATGCTCCGCTATCGGAACAATATCGTTGTCTTTAGTTTTTGACGTGGTTAACCCCTGACGACCTCAGTGCTATGCAAGAAGCAAAATTAAGCCTGTTATTGTAGAACACGTAACAACAAAGTGGTTGCATCTAACATGGCAAGTGGCCATCATCTGACATCCAGGCCTACTTTTTCCTCTGTGTCTGGTCTCTGTGTCGCCTTTCTGTTTCACCCTGACTGAGGGTCTGGGGCTCCTGGATCTGCCTCTCACCTCTGCCTTTTTTTATCCTGGTGAGTGATGGAATCTCTCTTCTCAGGCTAAGTTTTTAGGTCTCAACTAAGACGGCGCATACTCTGCGTGTTTTGAGATATATTGTTACCTTACAATCTTGTGAGTTGCATCCTACCTGTGCCCCAGATTGCAGTGAGCAGAGTCCAGGAAGTGGTAAGGAGGCAGACTAGTGCTGTCTCTTTCCTAAAAAAGTAAAAAAACGATTTTCCCTATCTGTGATTACTGTCTTTGCCTGTGGTTGTTACAGTTTAAAATTGTAGTTTTAACCTGCCCGTGATTGCATATTTAATCACCTGTTTTGTGTTCAAACTTATGGTTTTTCCTGCCCATGATTGCTTCCATTTAACGTGTTGAATTGTGGGATTTGCAGTCCTAAATCTCTGTAGTTTTCCCTCTCATTCACGGTGACTATCAGTTTTCCCTCCAAATTTCCCCTTGTCTCTGTGCTAAGACCTGTATGTTAAGCAGTGCACCCCCAGCCACCATTTTGTGTTAACAAGTCAGTGAAACCAGCCCCTCCTCTCCCCCCCCCCAGCAACAGGGATATTCTACATCAGAGG
Organism: Calotriton arnoldi; assembly: GCA_963921515.1. Taxonomy (NCBI): domain Eukaryota; kingdom Metazoa; phylum Chordata; class Amphibia; order Caudata; family Salamandridae; genus Calotriton; species Calotriton arnoldi. The sequence goes on from CAWUFW010000842.1 coordinate 2,196,346, forward strand.
GTGCTCTGAGGCAGCAGTGATCTTGTGTGTGCTGTTTAAACTGTGTTTAATAGGGACTGTGCACTTCGTTTTTTGGCCAGGAGAGGGAGTAAGGTTTTTTACAAACACTATTTTCAGAGGACAAGTTAGGCCCTTACCTGCAGAAGTCCAAAATGTGGATTGAGCCTGTCTGTCTCCTAGGAGATTCTGAACAAGAGAAGCAGCTCCCAACTCCCTGGCCAGCAAACCTTGTCTGAGGTCGCTGGTACTTTATATAGTCTGCTAGTGGTTGGTACATGTGTACACTGATTAGTGGTTGTATCTGATGTTTCTATTGGATTAGGGTTAGTGTCCTCATTGGTTGGGTATTTGAGGGTTCTGATTGGTTTCTGGGTCTGTGATTCAATCAATGTAGGGTTAGGGCTAGGGTTAGTATTTCTATTGGAAGTAGGGACTAGGGCTTCCTGTGCCATTGGTTGCTTGGACTTGGGTTGGGACTACTGGTAGGGCTAGGGCCTCTATTGGACGTAGAGTTCAGGGTTTTTGAAAGTTATTGGGCGCATGGACTAGGGCTGAGATTGGCTGTAAGGTCCTGGTCTCCTATTGGTTCTAGATTTTAGGGCTAGTGTTGTGACTGGATAGAGTTAGGGCTAGGGTTCCCATTGGCTGAAGGGGTCACCTGATTACTAGGGCTATAAAAGGCTGAGGCTTAGGGCGTCTCAGCCCGGGCGTCGAGGTTAAGGGCGGAGAGGACAAGGGCAATTACCTGTTTGAACCTGTTCGAGACCGGACGGGATTAGGGCCAGAAATGCCGCCCATGTTCACATTCAGTAAGAGCCACCCCACACCATCCACAAACATAGTAACACATTCACACCAAAAGTACACCACACACAACCCTATGCACGGACCAATGTACCAGCATGCACTACAAACCCAACCAAACCACATCTATACACCCTTCTATCCCAACTACCACACATACCCACCATCACCTACAAACAGTACACAGCTCTATCCTATACCACTAACCAATCCACTCATCACTAACACAACCTCATTCAACACCATACATAACTACATCCCATCCAGACACACGCTCCCAGCTCAAATTACACCTAACAGACCACCTTTTATCACTAACAAACATATATTCATCCTTCCATCATTTGTCCATCCAACACCCTCCTCTCCCTACTACCATAATAACACTAACACACACACTGCACACCACCACACTTTTTAACTCTTGCAACAAACCAGTCTAAGACAAACACTCTTACCTCTACTTCATTCCCTCCTACACACAACATACACTCTACTCATAAACACATCACCACCCCCTCTACCTTACAACCTCCTCTCACAAACAATACTATACAACCAAATCCATTGCATGAAAGAAATACACCAGCACCACTTTTCACTACTCCTCAAAAACAAAACATATCACACACACCAGCACAACAAGATCTTCAAAGCGCAACACCTCAAAATACTTACCATCACAAAATACAAACATACACCCACCTTTCAAACGACAAAGGAACAAACTCCAATGCCAAGCTTTCTCTCTTCCACCACACCTAACACAGATACAGCAACACACCAACTCTCTTCTAACTGCCTCTCATCCATTGGACAATTTAGAACCTTACTACATGACCCACATGCTGCACCACCACCCCTGACTCATACACCTTCCGCCATAAACACACGCAAACAACATAAGCGACGTGCCACACCTCACAACTTTGCTTCCCCATGTCTACTGCACGACAATGTTACACCACGAAAACAACACAGCATACCAACTCACTCTCAAACACCATCTCCACCACATACACACGCAGACCCATCAAAATGCCTTCTTAGCATGCTGGATGAGGAACATGATACAGAACAGGTACACGATTGCTATCCTAATACAGCTAATGCCAGCACTAAAAACACACCTGCTACAAACCCACACAATACTGATCACTCTTCTACAAAACAAAGTCTCACTATCACCAAAGGCCATTCTCTAAACTGTCTACTAATAAATGCTCGATCCCTCTCTAAAAACAAACATCACATCTACGACCTTCTCACAGATGCAAAACCAGACATACTATTCATAACTGAATCATGGTTGGGCGATGATATGGCTCCAGTCCTGCATGAAGCCATTCCTCTAGGCTATCAAACGATCACCCAAAATCGTATAGGCAAAAAAGGAGGTGGTCTAGCTGTTGTGTTCAGGCAAACGTTACATAACACTAAAGTTGATGACATCTCCATAAAGAATTGTGAGGCTCTTCTAACAAGATGCAATACTACACCGTCTTCATCCTGTAACTTCCTGCTCCTTTACAGACCTCCACCTAGCAAGGCGACATTCCTAGACGCACTTCTAGACACAGTTTCAAACCTGATAACAATACACTCCAACTTATGCATTCTTGGTGACCTCAACATTTGGTTTGACAAACCCAATATGACCCATCCAAAAACAATAATCACTGGCCTAGACGCACTGAACCTGCATCAGATTGTCCACAAACCCACACATCACTGGACATATCCTAGATGTCATTTTTGCTAATACTGAACTAGTTACCTTTCAAACTATAACTCCAGTCACATGGTCAGACCACCACTTGCTTGCTTTCCAACATAAAACAACACTAAGGGACTCACCTAAAAGTAGCTTACATCCATCCACCTATCGGCCGTGGAACAAACTCAATTTGGAACACTTAGAAACACAACTAACCAAGTACAAATCTGGAAACAATAACTTCTGTTCAAAATCTATATGAGTGGCTACAGGAAGCTTTTGACATCATGATACCACTCAAAACCACACAACAGCACAAAAGAAAAAAAGGGCCTTGGAGAAACATAGAAATAAAAGACATAAAACAACAAATTAGAAAGCTGCAACGTACCCGGCTCAAAACAAACGCCTAACAAGACAAACTTCACCTACAGAAAATTAACAGATTATACAAGTCAGCTATCAAAAAAGTAAGAAAAGGTACTATTCAGACAGAATTCAAAATGCTAAATGTGCAAATAAAGAATTCTATAAAATACTCAATGAATTTCGCAAACCAAATGGCCTAGAAGGAACTCATCCTGCTACTCAAGATTTCACAGACAAACTGGCAAATCATTACACAGACAAAGCAGACACATTGGACTCGTACTTAAAACAGAAACAAAGCACCAGCACTAACCCCTGTACAAAACAACAATCCACGAATACTCTAACACAGCCTCTCCGTTCCTTCCAACACATCTCACACAATGAATTTATGGACCTGGTCAAAGCAAGCAGGCCTGCCGGCAGCCCTTCTGACCCCTGTCCACCACAAACTTTCAAGACAATTCTTTTTTTTTTTTTTTTTTAAAGATTTCAAAAACCTTTATTGAAAAGTTGTACGGTACATCAGTGTAATGCAAATCGCAATTTAAATGACGTAGTGTCGTACATTTTAGTAACACCTTCCCGTACCAGTATATATATAACATTAAAAGTCCCCCCGCCCCAAATGTCTGTGACACAGGTCCAGAAACAGTGAACTACAGTCCAATTTTTAGCAATACAGCGGAGAGTCATATTATACATTGCAAGCCACACTTCAATATGTACGAGGTCGTAATGATACGCATGATAGAGACATCACAAACATAGCTAAGATCTGTATCAGCAGTAGCTGCACCCGCCCCAATGGCTATAAAGTTGAGGCCTTTGTGCAATTGGTGTATGGTTTTATTCACGTGGTGTTTCCTCAGTGCAGGATTATTGTTCCCCCAGTGGGATCTGGGACCGAGTCGTGGCCCTGGCTTCGTCCTCCGTTGTTTGGTCTACATCCACTTGGTCCCCCTCCTGATTCCCCTCCTGCGCAAGTAGGTAGGAGGTGAGCGGACCCCAGATGTTTTTTGGGCGTGACTTAATAGGTAAGAGGTCTGCATAATAATGCATATGATCTTGCCAAGTAGCCATAGTGTGTAGCCAATCTTTAAACTTGGGAGCCCGGCCTCTCCCCCATCTGCACGCCGCCTGACGTTTCGCCAATAATAAGCCCATTGCCAGGAATTTTTTATGTACTGTGTTTATTCCCTGGGATAATCCCAAAAGAGCTATGAGGGGGCACGGAGTTATTTGAACTCCAATCATGGTCGATAGTCCCTCAAATGTCTGCGTCCAGTAAGTTGCTACCTGGGGGCAGCTCCACGCTAAATGCAGGAAGCCCGCTCCCTCCCTCCCGCATCGCACACATTGGTCATTGTCCCTGAGGTGGAATCTGTGTAGTTTAGTCGGGGGTATGGTACAAACGGTGCAGGAATTTAAAATGAATGAGGCGCAGCCTACTATTGCCTGTCATTGCTGTCGTCTGCGTGCAACTAAGTTCCCATTGGTCATCAGTTAACTGGACATTTAGATCTTTATCCCATTCCTGTCTGGCCCGTAGAGTAGGAGGGGTTGGTGCATTCTGTGTATGTTTGTACAAGAGGGATATGACATGACGGGGGGCCTCACCCTGTAGCAAGGCATGCAGGGGTGCAAGTGTGTCTGGCTCGCCGGGAAAAGCAGGGGTTGCTGCCTTCACACTTTGTCGGAGTCGAGTGTATATAAATGTGTCCATTGTCGTGGGCAGGCGCGCTCCAAAGAATTGGTCCTTGGTGCGGAACTGTCCTCCGATATAGAGGTCTCCCCAGGTATGGTAGCCGAGACCCACTAACATCTTCCGACATATCCCCTCACAGGTAACTTGCAGTAAGGGATTACGCAGCAGTGGCACCCTAGGTGAGTATAGCATGGGTTGCTCCAACTTGCGCGCAATCTGTCGCCACGCTGTTATGGTGCAGTCTACGGTGGACGGATCTCGCTCCCGCTCCTTCACTGTTGTAAATAGATAGCATGCCGGGGGGGTCGGAGTCATATACCCGTCTTCCACCGCCAGGTGAGGCATAAAGGGTGGTGGATGGAACCAATGCATCGCGAAATGGGCCTGTGTGCAGTAATAATAAACTTCAAAATTGGGGACATCATACCCTCCCTGATGGTATGGCAGCATCAGCGTATTCAGGTTGAGCCGTGCCTGTTTTCCTCCCCATATAAGCCTCATCAGTTGAGTCCTGAGGGTACGAAAGAAGAAGCTCCCTGGGTGATATGGTATATTAATGAAGAGGTATAACAATTTGGGCAGCAATACCATTTTGATAAGTGAGATCCTCCCCGCCATGGAGAGTGGGAGCCGTAGCCACTTGGTAATAGTGTCAGTTATCTTATCTATGGCTGTACCGTAATTAATTCTCATCAGTGTATCCCTATTCCTGGTGATACATATGCCCAGGTATTTCAGCTCGTCTGTTTCCCAGACTAGTGGGTAATCTAATTGTTGTGACGGGGTATTATCCGTGAGGGGGAATACCGCAGACTTAGACCAATTTATTTGTATTCTGGATATGGCGCCAAATTTGATGATCTCCCGTAAAATCGGATTGAGATTGTCTTGGGGCCTGTTGACGTACAGTGTCATATCATCTGCATATAGAGAGATAAGTAGTTGTCTAGTCGGGTAGATCAATGCTTTGTCATTATGATGTTGCCGAAGTTTTGCCGCTAAGGGTTCTATAGCTAAAGCAAATAAAATTGGGGATAGTGGGCAGCCTTGTCGCGTGCCCCTGGAAATAGTAAAGGTGGAGGACTTGGCGCCATTCAGGAGTACTGAAGCTATTGGTTGACTATATAGCAGCTGTACCCAGTTAAGAAAGGTGGAAGGCATCCCCACATACCCCAAAGTACCCAGCAGGTAGTCCCATTCTAAAGAATCGAACGCTTTGGTGGCGTCAAGGAATACCGCCACCACCGAGCTGTTCGGGTCTATGTCCTGCAGCACCGCAGCCAGGGTTCTGAGATTGTGCGATGTGGCGCGGTTTGGGATGAATCCTGCCTGGTCAGGTAGTACAAGTCGCTCCATCAGTAGATTAAGTCGGGTCCCCAGGACTTTTGCTAATATTTTAGTATCGCAGTTTAGCAGGGAGAGGGGCCGGTACGAGTCGTAATGGATTGGAGATTTACCGGGTTTTAACAGTGAGGCTATGAGGGCCTCGCGCATAGTTCTGGGTAAGCAGCCCTCCTCTAATGCCACATAGAACACCTCCTTCAGGATGGGAGCTAAAAGCGAAGCGTACGTTTTATAGAATTCTATCGGTAGTCCGTCAGATCCCGGGGCCCGTCCCGATTTCATCTGCATTATGGCTTCAGTAATCTCGTCAAGTTCTAAGTCTAAACTCAAGAATTGTCGCTGAGTATCTCCCAACCAGGCTAGTGCAGTATCCTCAAAATAATGCGGCAAATCAAGCGGGGTGCCCCTTTGGGAAGAGTAGAGGGTGCTATAATATTCTCGAAACGTGTTCAGTTGATCAGGGAGATTCCGGTGTGCATTGCCCTGTGCATCTTGTATTTCCGTTATATAGTTGGAGAACCTGGGGGGCCTAGTCGCGCCTGCTAGAGCTTTCCCTGGACGATCTCCTTCACCATAAACCCTCGCCATATGTGGTTTCCCACTAAATTTACTTTCCCTGTCTGCAATTAACTCGTATTCAGTGAGCTTGTCTCGCATGGTGGCCCTGATTGCATTGCCATCGGAACTGGAGTTGAGGTCTCCTTCTAGCATCTTGAGTTCCCCTTCCAATTTGTGTAGGTCGTTACGCAGCGTTCTGAGGATGCCCCCTCCTTTAGATATACACCAGCCCCGGGCCGTGACTTTGAATGCCTCCCATACTGTTGTGATACTGGAGACTGATTTCACATTGCGCTCGAAAAAATCCTGAATGTCTTGTTCTATTTCAGACTTGAATACAGTGTCCTGAAGGTGCAGTGGGTTGAGGCGCCAGCTATTGTATGGAGAGGGACTCAGGGGGGCCTGTAGTTCCGCTACAACGGGGGAATGGTCAGAATACGTACGGGCCAGATGGGTTACGTGCCTTAGCCAGTGAGTCATTCCCACAGATACAATCAGATAATCCAGCCTAGCCCATGTTGAGTGGACCGCTGAATAATGTGTACCTTCCCGCAACGTTGGGTGTTTATACCGCCAAGAGTCGATTAAGTAGTTGGTGTCTATAATGTCTGTCAGTGTTTTTTGCGTGGTCGTGAAGTGCATTGGGGAGACTCGGGACCTGTCCATTCGGGGTTGTATCGTTGTATTAAAATCCCCCCCCATATGACGTAGGTAGTGCCAATCGTCTGAATTTTACTCCATAACAGGAGAAGAGCATGAGGGTCGTCGGTATTGGGGCCATAGTAATTGGCGAATGTCACGTCGTAGGAGTGAAGCCTTCCCCAAATCAGGCAGTACCTACCATTAGCGTCAGTTTCCGACCCACTGAGGGCAAACGCCACCCCTCTCTTAATTAAAATGGCTACACCCCGGGAGTATCCAGAATATGACGCAAAACAGCGGTGTGAGGCCCATCTCGAAGCAAACTGAGGTGTAGTTCCGGGGTGTAGGTGCGTTTCCTGCAGCATAGCAATTGTGATGTGATGTCTATCTAAGTAACCCAATATCTGCCTTTTTTTTCTAGGGTTATTCAGACCCCGTACATTCCATGATGTCACCTTAAAGCTGTTAAGATTCCGTGTGTTGTCTAACATTCCTACTTCTATTATAAGCTGTGTATAGCAATATGTTGTGAACCATAGTCAACTGGACATGTTTCCTCTCTACAGGAATGTATCATCCCCCCTCCACCCACATCGGCTTCCCCAACTTGCCGAGCATTTGTACCCTCCCCCCCCCCCAAAAAGAACCCATTGCTCAACTCTAACTTTCCCTCCTTAGTGGAAATTCGGGGGTTCGCCCTCGTAGGGACGTCACTAGGGGTCCACGACCTGCCCACTCTCCTCCATACTTACACCCACCGATATGAAGGTGGGACGGAGGTAAGTGGCCGAGCAGGACTTTTTACAAAACATTAGTTATGTCTATACTTCACCAATGCAGGTCAGTTCCTCAGAGCCAGTCCACGATCGAGAGTCCCAAATGTTCCATTGTAAAGTATGCGCCTCAGTCTGGTTTCGATAGAGGTGAATGTGACCTGGAGCGCCCGTGGGCGTCTGCGTCCTTGGATGTTGCATGACGATTTTGTTTGAGGTAGTCCTCAGCCTGCTGCGGGTTCTGAAAGTAGTGTTGTCTCCCGTGATGTGTTATCTTCAATTTCGCAGGATACATCATGGCGTAAGGGATTTCTTGCGCTTGGAACTTTTTCTTGACTACAGCGAATTTTCGTCTGGCGTCCTGTACTGTCTGAGTAAAATCCGGGAAGAATGCCAGTGTAGTATTGTCGTAGTGAACTTGCCTCTTTTCACGCGCCAGGCGTAGGACCGCATCTCTGTCACGATAGTTTAAAAATCGGACTATCACAGGTCGTGGTGGCGCCCCAGGGGGTAGACGAGCTGCCAGGGATCTATGTGCTCTCTCCACCGTGAGATGCGCCGAGAAGGGTTCCCTGCCGAACAGATCCACAACCAGCTTCTCAATAAAGTCTTCCATACGGCCTGTATTGGTTGACTCTGCTAGGCCAAGGATGCGGACGTTGTTTCTCCGGGAACGGGCCTCTAAATCCTCGTTCTTATCAGCAATGACCTTGAGCAGCTTATCCATCTGTGATATCTGGCCCCTGCTCTCAGCGGCGCCGTCTTCGAAGTCAGACACCCTGGTTTCTGCTTCTTTAAGGCGTTGCTCATGTTGATCCAGTTTCGTAACCACAGAGTCTATCCGGATGTTCATCGTGTCTATTTTGGCGTCTATGGATGTGAGGCTTTGTTTCATGCCAAGTAGGAGCGCTTTCCAGTCCTCCTCCGGCGTGTCCGCAGTATCCGAGTCTGTTTGCTCCGCCGAGTTAGACATGGGTGTTTTGCGCGTTGCAAAAGGGATTTTGGATTGTTTGGCGTCGGTGCGTCCCATAATGTAGGTGGGCGGACAAACCAGGAGTGCGGGACGAGAACTCGAGAGGTATTCCCAGTGGTCAGGCGCTGTTCAATGGCCCGAGGTACCAATCCACCATTCGAAGAGTTTGGTAGAGAATGCTAGCGGCGTAGTGCACGGAAGGAATGTTCGTGGCCCTTAGCCAGTGCAGACTGCAATCAGCTCTGCGCTCCGCACTACGCTGAAGAGGTGCACACTGTGCCGATGGAACGCCCCCACCGGGGCATGTACTTATAGATGCGCAGCAATATGAAGGATCCCCTTCACCAAAGGCGCCCCGGAGGGCATCAGGGTCTTGTCGAGCCGCCAGGGGGTCAACTGGGTATCAAGTGGTGAATCGTAGGGCGCCCTTCTGCAGAAAGAGGGGATTGCCAGTGTAATTCTTCACTCGCGACGAGCGCCGTTGAACTGGGTCTCGGTCCGGACAATCTAAGGCAGCCACTTGTTGGACGTCTGGAACCCAGTGTTTGCAGGGTACGGCAGCTGTGTGCTGTGTGCGCTATGCCTCCGGCGTGGGAAGCGGTCAAGCGGCGGGGCCTCAGGCTATATGACGCCGTTAGTGGCACTCAGTCTCTGCTACCGCTGGCAATATGATCTCGGCAGACTAAGATGGCGGCAGCAGCCGAGTGGAGTTGGCAGCCCGCCGATCAGGATTGCGGTGTACTCACGATTGACAGGCAGGGGCACTCTCAGTGCGTTGTGTATCAAAGCTGCACTTATCTACGCCGTCTCCCCGCCGCCTCCCAGGTCCGCGCCCAGCCGTTGGTCGCCCTCTCCGACACACGGCTGGTTTCAATATCGTGGCGTTATTTTGAAAACGTTGTTCGTGTGTGGCATAGTTCTTTCTGCGTCAGTGTTACTGATGTTTCGTCCCCATGTGTTGGTTCTCCCCTCGTTGCGCAGTTCGCATGCAGGCCGCCGTCCGATTTTTTCCCCTTCTGGGCCTACACAGCCTCGGCCTCTCCCGGCTGCCCTATCCGTTCTCCCGCAGCGAGACCGGGCCGCGGTGGCCCGCGCTCAGTTTTGGTGGCCGCTGCGTTTACTGCATCGGGGCTAGTCGTGCAAGAAGGACCCCATTAGCATCCGTAGTGGATCAGGTCTCTTTTGGTGAGTTCGGATGCGTGAATTTGTGGCTCAGGATGGGGTTGAAAGATAGTTCCCCGCTCGGCAGGGCTGGAGCCTCACTGGTGTGCGGCCATCTTGGTCGCGCGCCACCTAGCGTCCCCTTTCAAGACAATTCTTTTAACAACCTCTGCTGCCACTCCAGTAAGAAGAATCATCAATGATTCCTTAACTACCGGAATATTTCCAGAAGAACTCAAAAAATCACACATACGCCCTTTACTGAAGAAAACAAACTTTGACCCGCTGAACCCTGACAACTACAGACCCATTACAAATGGACCTTTCCTGGGCAAACTGATAGAAAGAGCAGCGTTCGCCCAGATGTCACAATTCATTGAAGAGAATGACATACTCTCAGACCTCCAAACAGGATTCCGTCCGGGAAGAGGCACTGAATCTGCCCTCCTTGCCATCTGGGATGACCTGAAGAATACAGTTCACCGCAGTGGGGTTGCTGCGCTACTCCTCTTGGACCTCTCGGCTGCCTTTGACACGGTTGACCATGACACTCTGAAACAAAGACTCTATGAAGCCGGCATAGAGGGAACTGCTCTAGACTGGATCGCGTCCTACCTTCAAAACAGAACTAATGTCATCCATACCCCACCTTTCTCGTCCAAACCATACTCCACAAAAGCAGGGGTCCCTCAAGGTTCTATCATCTCGCCCATGCTTTTCATCATCTACATGAAGTCATTACCGGTACTGATCAATCAATTTCACCTCACGTGCTATAACTATGCAGATGACACGCAAATACTCCTTCAACTGGAATGCCCCAAAGACATTGAAAAATCCCCAATTTTCAGTTGTCTCAGGGCTGTGGATCAGTGGATGACTTGGAGCCATCTCAAATTGAATGCTTCAAAAACAGAAATACTCACGTGTGGCGATTGGAAACATTACGACCCGCTTGCCGCCTGGCCTGATGAACTGGGATCACCACCTAAAGTATCGAAGGAAGTAAGAAACCTCGGAATGACCATGGACTCCAAGCTGTCGATGAATGCCCAAGTGGACAAACTAGCAAGATCAAGCTTTGTCACTATAAAAACGCTGCAACGAATTTTCCCTCATTTGGGATTTCCACACAAGGTTCAAGCTACCATCTCCCTTGTTCTGTCCAAACTCAATTACGCCAATAGCCTCTACCACGGATCACCTTTAACGACCATGAAAAGACTACAACGGATTCAGAACTCGGCTGCCAGACTACTCTTGCATATCAAACCGCGAGACCACATCTCACCTGCCTTGAAAGCCCTGCATTGGTTACCGGTTGCCAGAAGATCCACGTTCAAGCTACTTTGTATCACCCACAAAGCAATACATGGAATGGGACCGCTCTTCATCAGGAATAAAATCACCAAACGCATTCAACAAAGGAACCTACGCTCTAAAGGGGCATCTCGCCTCAAAATCCCAAGATACAAGAAAAAAACCATGGGTGGCACATCTTTCTCTGTTCAAGCAGCCAAACTATGGAACTCTTTACCCCCCAACATAAGATCCACTAACAACCACCTTATCTTCAGAAAACTACTCAAGTATTGGCTCTTCCCCACATAAGCACCATATGCAAACAGAAATTTACAGCATATTCCTCTGTATATAAGCATTTATTTTCACTATAGATATGTACCTATCTTTGTGTATTGCTTTGTATAAACATGTAGAATAATTATGTTATAAATAAATCAAAATCATCTTTGGTCTACATGTACTTACTTCCATTGTGCATCTATGTACCTTCAATGTACTTGGATCTGTGTGTCTGTTACTTTTCTCCTGAAAAAGCATATCCAATGCACTACCCTATTTCTCATCCTGTACCTCTATCAGTATCTTTAATCTATATATACTTACCTCCTTTATGCATCTATATACTTTCAATGTACTTATGGATCTATATATATTTATCACTTTCTTCTAATTTAGCATTTCAAATGCACTACCCTATTTTCTCAGCCTATACTTCTCTCAATATATCCTCTGGCCCAACCTTCTGACTCATATCAAACTTCTTTCTACTACTCTTTCCAATGCACTACCCTATCTCTCACCCTATACATCTATCAATATATCCTCTACATCCACTCTCTCATTTATCCCAAACCCCATACCACTACTATGATCCTCAAAATAACCCTTTCTAGACTCTCTCCTACTCTACCCCTCCTTGCATCATCTGACACCTCTTTTTACTATACCGATTCCCTAAAACAAACCTTTCTAAACTCTTCCCTCTGACTCTTCCCCTCAAAAACCCCTTTTTACTCATCCAAAAGCCTCCTCCTACTGCTATCACCTCAAAAAGAAAAAAGAGAAAAAAATAAATAAATAAAATCTCACTCTTCTGTCCCTCCACTATCCTTTTCAATCAAAATAACAGACTAACATGTTGACTTCTCAAATTCCATATTCCACTATACTAATTCACCACTAATCCTTTATGGGTTCCAGAGTAGCATGCTACTCGCCAATAAAGCGTTTCAACACCCCATCAGGGTTACCAGCGCTATATAAATGCAAACCTTTTTCCCTTTTCTACCCCTTCCCAACCCAAATAACTGACTAACATATCCACCACTCAAATTACTTTCATGTTTCGCCATACTAATTCAACAGTAATCCTTATGGGTTCCAGAGTAGCGTGCTACTCGCCAACAAAGCGCTTCAAAACCCCATCAAGGGGTAGCAAGCGCTATATAAATACAAACCTCTTTCCCTCTTCTATCCCGCAACCTACCCTTCTCTATCCAAATAACTGAATAACATATCCACCACTCAAATTACTTCATACTTCACTATACTAATTTTCAACACTAATCCTTTATGGGTTCTGGAGTAGCGTCCTCCTCGCCAGAAAAGCGCTTCAACACCCATCAGGGGTAACAGGTGCTACATGAATGCAAACCTTTCTTCCCTTTTATCCCTCCGCTACCCTTCTCACTCCAAATAACTGACTAATATCCACCACTCAAATTACTTTCATATTTCACCATACTAATTCAGCACTAATCCTTTATGGGTTTCCGGAGTAGCGTGCTTCAACACCCCATCAGGGGTAACAAGCGCTATATAAATACAAATCCTTCTGCTATCCTTCCGAATCCAAATAACTGACTAACCTATCCACCACTTAAAATTTACTTGCATGTTTCACTATACTAATTCAACACTAATCTTCTATGGGTCCCGGAGTAGCGTGCTACTCGCCGAAAAAGCGCTTCGACGCCTCGTCAGGGGTAGTAAGTGCTATATAAATGCAATTACAATACAATTACAATACAGTGGGCTTACAGCTCCATCTGCTTACCATTGGTTGGCTTTGTCACTCTCATATCTTGCTTTTTATTCGTCAGCTACTGTGGGCTTTCTTTCCTCTTCTAGTGTTTGTCCCTGCCCTGCAGCATGAAATCATTACTTGTGTTCTTCCACAGCTCCCTTCTCAGGTGCTGCTTTGTTCTGTTTGCTTATGCACTTTGAGATTGCATGCGTGATTCTCCCTTCACACACACTCCCTCCCTCAGTTGCTGTTGTTGCTTCCTTCCTCCCGCTCACCTTCCATTGCTATTGTTGCCTCCCCACCCCGTTCTGCTCTGTTTGCTTGCCTGTCCCTGTTTGCCCACCCTCCGTTATCAGTTTGCTTCCAGATTTTAGTCTCTTGCTTGTACTTCTCTCCCCCACCCTTTTCTCCCGCCCTCAATGTTTTCTTGTTGCCCGCCCACTCCTCCCCTCCAACAGACCCCCTTATGTTTTTTTTCTAAAAAGACACATTGGGTCTGTTAAAGTGCATTTCGCACACATTTTTATTTCCTAACCCAAATTGGTAACTAATAAGCTGCCCAGCAGCCCCGCTGGTGTACAGCATGGCAAAAAATCATTGCCAAAGCTAGTAGGTCTCATAGGTTAGACCTGTTTTTTTTGCCAATACTTGGTTCAGACTTCATTCGATACCTTCTGTGGGCCTGATTACAAGTGGGTCGGTTAATTCCGACCGATGCATAAACCCCGGTTAATGCACAAGCCGGAATTGAGAGTTTGAAGGTATTTAACGCATCCGATAATTATCGGATGCCTTAAATAACTCAACCTTCATTAAATTTCGGCAGGTCAAACGAGGGAAAAGCACATAGTATTTACCATATCATGCTGATTTTAGTTTTTTAAACACCAAAATTCGCATGTTTCTCCCAACAAAACCGCAGTAAGTGTTATTTATCGCACCCGATAAATAAGGTACTCCGTGGTATCGTTATTTATCTGGTGCATTAAATAATACTTAAACTTGTAAACAGGGTGGTGGTGGCACTGACTGTTAAGTCATGGCTCACCTCCCTTAGGGATTCATTGTGTTTGCAGGCAGGTGGTTGTTTGAGAGTTAAAAACGAATTTACTTGTGGAGCTCCTAATCTCGGCTGCCAACCACACCCCCGTAATTCCTTTGTTCAAACTTGTTCAAGCTGTTGTGCACTCTAAGATCCACATGGGTGTTATCGGGCTTCCATGACCGAAGTTAAGCTCTGGTTAGATTGCAACTAGGGACTCGTCCTGTCAGCTGACGTAATTCCATTGATTTTATTTGATGACTAGCCAGTTTAACTTTTAGCGCTGTAAAATTCCATAAGCAATTTAATTTGGTGGGTTAACTGGTCATCTGAGATGGGAAAGGAGTTTGAGAAGACCTGACTCCTAAAGAGCGCTTGTGCTTAAGTTTAAAAGAAAAAAAAAACTAATCTGGTGGTTAGGGATTCTGCAATTTCAAGTTAATATGTCATAAACTTAAAAATGCTCTGTTAGTCATGTGCATGTTTGCTTCCAATTTGCTTCCAGTTTATTTATTTTATAATTCATTGCTTTTTGAAAGAAGTTTTTTCTGTTTTTGTTAAAACAGTGACCTGGAGCAATTGCGAAAAATCAGGAGAAGGAGCCCACACGAGGATACAGAGTCATTTACTGTGTACCT
This sequence comes from Calotriton arnoldi, assembly GCA_963921515.1. Lineage (NCBI taxonomy): Eukaryota > Metazoa > Chordata > Amphibia > Caudata > Salamandridae > Calotriton > Calotriton arnoldi. Next base: position 2,211,406 of record CAWUFW010000842.1, read on the forward strand.
GAGATCAGATGTGGAAGCGAAGTAAGACAATGTCTAAAATATATTTTATGGAATTGAGTGATGTGGAGTATTATTATTATACACATGGACATAACTGCCTGTGGCCTCATGTGTGACACTTGGAGAGCAACTTTTTAAAACTCCCTTATTGCAAAGTGTTGGTATAAAAGACAGAAATGTCCAATGTAGTCACACATAACGTGGAGCAACTATGCAGCACATTCCTTATATAAAGTCTACACTCTTTCATACTTTTCACCCTTTCAAACTTTTCTTCTAACTTGAAAATAAAATGCATTAAACTAACTTTTCCATTCATCTACTCATCTAGACCCCACAAACTGTGGTGAAAGACATAATTTAGAAAAGTTTAGAAAATTAAACTGTAAGCTGAAGTAACTTGGTTGAATAAATGTCTGCTACCGACGCCCCTTTAGCATGATGATGATTTTAGCTTGTAGAGCGAACGATTATCTGGGTACTGGATGTCCTGGTTCTTGGATAGAGAGATATCAAAAGTAGATTTTCTAGTGATAAAGGGATAAGGTTTTAAGGGTTTGTGAAAGTGAAGTGACGCGGCTTCTCGAATAAAGACAAGGTAATTCTAGGCTTTTCAGGCAAGGTAAGTAAATGAGCCGCCTCCCATTCTAAGACTGTCAGAATTTTGGGAAGTGTACTCATCTAGCTGTTAAAGAGCAGAAAAGCTGGACATGTGATAGGGTGAAAAAAGGCACTGAATGTACGAGGCACATGTCAGATTGAATGCCCTGAAATAGAGGGCTCTCAAAAGACACCATTGTCTGATTTGGAGCCAGCACAATCCTTAATTAGCCAATTTGTGCTCATCATGTCTAAAATCACACAAGTTAATTGACTGTCAACTATGTTAAATTTGAGTGAATAACTTAATTTCATATTGCATTCACGAGTTGCTGTTGGTTCAGGGAAAGACTCAACCATGACCACCAAATAACTTTCAAACAAACTTTAGGGCATAGCTGTTGAAAGTCACAATCCCGAGACTGGTTTGAAAATGTGTCAAAAGTAGTGGAAATGTCACAGTGCCCGCAAGCTCTCTCTATGTCATATCTCCAGACAAATTGAGCTACCCAGCAAGAAGAAGGCTGAACAGAGAGACTACGAAGAGGCTAATGACAACTTTGAATGTACTAAAGGTATTTTTTTTGGGAAGGTGTAATTATCGAAAAAGTTGTTTATACCAATTATTCAGAATAAAAAGTATGATGTAGATATGTGGAAATAGTTAATATTTGGAACACCTTGCTTCCTATTTCCTGGACTATTTTTTGTTTGAATCTCTAAATGAGCGGATTAAAACTTTGTGCCTCTTGGTTAAGAAGCTTCTCCACCATAGAAGGCCAAGTTAAATGCTGTTAGAACCTGCTAAATCCATTAAAAGGTAACATTTTTGGTTGGCATTTAAACTCTGCTTCTGACTTGGTGTATAGGAGCAGGCCTACGTTGCTTTTTCATACGTCTGTAGGATGCAGTAGCCGTTCATAGATAGAATAAGTGCCTTTTCTTTGCAGCCTTCGATTTGACTTGCTGCTTTTGAGCTGAACAGGCCTTTTCCCCCCCTGTGCTAAGCCTTTTTTTGGCTATTTGGGGTAGTGCGCGCTTAGGCCCCTGTAACTTTTTGACCACATAAGTTATCCACGCCAAATTTGCGTCCTTTTCTTCCAACATCATGGGGATTCTAAAGGTACCCAGGGTTTGTGGATTCCTCTGGAGGGGTCCCAGAAATTAGCCAAAATACAGCTAAATTTTTTTTTTTTTTTGAAAAATGGGAAAAACGGGCTGCAAATGAAAGCGTCTGGGGTTTTCCTGGAAATGTTATCAAAAAAGGGTTTGTGGGGCTGAAATAACCATTTCCCCAGCTTTTAGGGAATGACAGACTTTTGTCAGAAAACCAACATTTTTACACAGTTTTGGCATTTTTCTGGGACATAGCCTATTTTTGCTATTTTTTGTGCTTTCAACCTCCTTCCAGTTAATGGTAGAAATGGGTATGAAACCAATAATGGATCCTGGAAAGCCATACATTTCTGAAAAGTAGACAAAATTATGAATTCAGCAAGGGGTCATTTGTGTAGATCCTTAAAGTTTTCCTTATAGAAACTAACAGTTAAATGAAGGACAAATTGAAAATTAGTTGAAAAAAACAGCCATTTGTGTCAACGTTTTCACCTGTAACTTCTTCTAATTATGACAGCTATTTGAAAGCAATATACCGTTCTATCCGCTGGACCTTTCTGGTTGTGGGGATATATAGGACTTGTAGGTTCACCAAGAACACGACGAACCCAGAGCCAATAACTGAGCAGCATCTTGCAATGGTTTTTTATTATGTGCCGGGTATATAGCAATTATTTTGGGAAAATGTATACATGGAAAAATTGTTATGAAAGACACCTATGTATTTTTGAAATGGGAACAAAATGTAGATTTTAGAAACAGTAGATATTTGCACATTTCCGAAATTGGGAGTACCCATACTAGCATGAGAATTATAGGTCATTTTTCAAAATGACTTATTTTTTACACATTGTCTTTCATTTGGAAGGCAGAAATGCATCGAAAGTCAATAGGTAATAACAGTTGCTCTACAATTCTGTGTTACCCTAAGTCTCCCGATAAAAATGGTACCTCACTTGTGTGGGTAGGCCTTGTGCCCATAACAGGAAATGGCTCAAAATGCAACGTGGACGTACCACATTTTCACAATGAAAAATTACCCTTTTTTTGCAAAGTGCCTAGCTGTAGTTTTTGAACCCTAGCTCTGCGGGCACTTAGGGAAACCTAGCAAACCTATACATTTTTGAAAACTAGACACCCAGGGGAATTCAGGATGGGGTGACTTGACTGGCTCTCACCAGGTTCTGTTACCCAGAATCCCTTGCAAACCTAAAAATTGGTAAAAAAACACATTTTCCTCACTTTTCTGTGGTGGAAAGTTCTGGAATCTGCGTGGATCCACAAAATTCCACTCACCTCGCGTTCCCCAAGGTCTTCCAAAAAAAAAGGTACCTCACTTGTGTGGGTAGGCCTAGTGCCCGCGACAGGAAGCAGCGCAAAACGCAACGTGGACGCACCACATTTTCACAGTGAAAAATGACCCTTTTTTTGCAAAGTGCCTGCTGTAGTTTTTGAACCCTAGCTCTGCCGGCACCTAGGGAAACCTAGCAAACCTATACATTTTTGAAAACTAGACACCCAGGGGAATCCAGGATGGGGTGACTTGACTGCCTCCCACCAGGTTCTGTTACCCAGAATCCCTCGCAAACCTAAACAATTGTAAAAAAAAACACATTTTCCCCACATTTCTGTGGTGGAAAGTTCTGGAATCTGCGTGGATCCACAAATTTCCACCCACCCCGCGTTCCCCAAAGTCTTACGAGAAAAATGGTACCTCACTTGTGTGGGTCGGCCCAGTGCCTGCGACAGGAAACGGCGCAAAACGCAACGTGGTCACACCTCAATTTCGCAGTGAAAAATGACCCTTTTTGGCAAAGTGCCTAGCTGTAGTTTTTAACCCTAGCTCTGCCGGCACCTAGGGAAACCTAGCAAACCTATACATTTTTGAAAACTAGACACCCAGGGGAATCCAGGATGGGGTGACTTGACTGCCTCCCACCAGGTTCTGTTACCCAGAATCCCTCGCAAACCTAAACAATTGTAAAAAAAACACATTTTCCCCACATTTCTGTGGTGGAAAGTTCTGGAATCTGTGTAGATCCACAATTTTCCACCCACCCGCGTTCCCCAAAGTCTTACGAGAAAAATGGTACCTCACTTGTGTGGGTCGGCCTAGTGCCTGCGACAGGAAACAGCGCAAAACGCAACGTGGTCACACCTCAATTTCGCAGTGAAAAATGACCCTTTTTTGGCAAAGTTCCTAGCTGTAGTTTTTGAACCCTAGCTCTGCCGTCACCTAGGGAAACCTAGCAAACCTATACATTTTTGAAAACTAGACACCCAGGAAATCCAGAATGGGGTGACTTGACTGCCTCCCACGAGATTCTGTTACCCAGAATCCCTTGCAAACCTAAAAAATTGTCCAAAAACACATTTCCCCCACATTTCTGTGGTGGAAAGTTCTGGAATCTGCGTGGATCCACAATTTTCCACTCAACCTGCGTTCCCCAAAGTCTTACGAGAAAAATGGTACCTCACTTGTGTGGGTCGGCCTAGTGCCTGCGACAGGAAACGGCGCAAAACGCAACGTGGTCACACCTTAATTTCGCTGTAAAAAATGACCCTTTGTTGGCAAAGTGCCTAGCTGTAGTTTTTGAACCCTAGCTCTGCCGTCACCTAGGGAAACCTAGCAAACCTATACATTTTTGAAAACTAGACACCCAGGGAAATCCAGAATGGGGTGACTTGACTGCCTCCCACGAGATTCTGTTACCCAGAATCCCTTGCAAACCAAACAAAATTGCCCCAAAAAACACATTTTCCCCACATTTCTGTGGTGGAAAGTTCTGGAATCTGCGTGGATCCACAAATTTCCACCCACCCTGTGTTCCCCAAAGTCTTATGAGAAAAATGGTACCTCACTTGTGTGGGTCGGCCTAGTGCCTACGACAGGAAACGACGCAAAACGCAACGTGGTCACACTTCAATTTCGCAGTGAAAAATGACCCTTTTGGCAAAGTGCCTAGGTGTAGTTTTTGAACCCTAGCTCTGCCGGCACCTAGGAAACCTACCAAACCTACACATTTCTGAAAAGTAGACACCCGGGGGCTTCCAGGGAGGTATGGCTTGCGTGGATCCCCCAACGTTTCCTTACCCAGAATCCCCTGCAAACCTCAATTTTAGGTGAAAAAATCACTTTTTTCACACATTTTGTTTGTGGGAAAGTGTGGCATCACTTGCCTCACACAAATTTCCTACCACCCAGCGTTCCCCCAGGTCTCCCGATAAAAATGGTGCCTCACTTGTGTGGGAGGCCCAAGTACCCACGACAGGCAAGGGCCCAAAACGTAGTGAGGCGACATCAAAATTGCCTATCTCAAAATCATCTGGTTTTGCAAGGGGGTCACCTGGGTTTTGGCCCCGTGCTCGGCGGCCATCTAGGGAAACCTACCAAACCCACACATTTCTGAAAAGTAGACACTCGGGGATTCCAGGGAGGTATGGCTTGCGTGGATCCCCCAATGTTTTCTGACCCAGAATCCCCTGCAAACCTGACATTTTGCTGAAAAAATCCCTTTTCTCACACATTTTTGTGTGGTAAAGTTGTGGCATCACGGGGCTGACACAAATTTCCTACCACCCAGCGTTCCCCCAGGTCTCCCGATAAAATGGTGCCTCACTCGGGTGGGAGGCCCAAGTACCCGCGACAGGCAAGGGCCCACAACGTATTGAGGCGACCTCAAAATGGCCTATCACAAAACGACCTGGTTTTGCAAGGGGGTCCCATGACGTTTTGGCCCGGGGCTCGGCGGCCACCTAGGGAAATCTACCAAACCCACACATTTCTGAAAAGTAGACACCCCGGGATTCCAGGGAGGTATGGCTTGCGTGGCTCCCCCAACGTTTTCTTACCCAGAATCCTCTGCAAACCTGACATTTTGCTGGAAAAATCCCTTTTTCACACATTTTGTGTGGTAAAGTTGTGGCATCATGGGGCTGACACACATTTCCTACCACCCAGCGTTCCCCCAGGTCTCCCGATAAAAATGGTGCCTCACTCGGGTGGGAGGTCCAAGTACCCACGACAGGCAAGGGCCCACAACGTATTGAGGCGACCTCAAAATGGCCTATCACAAAACGACCTGGTTTTGCAAGGGGGTCCCATGACGTTTTGGCCCGGGGCTCGGCGGCCACCTAGGGAAACCTACCAAACCCACACATTTCTGAAAAGTAGACACCCAGGGATTCCAGGGAGGTATGGCTTGCGTGGATCCCCCAACGTTTTCTTACCCAGAATCCCTGCAAACCTGACATTTTGCTGAAAAATGCCTTTTTCACACATTTTTGTGTGGTAAAGTTGTGGCATCATGGGGCTGACACAAATTTCCTACCACCCAGCGTTCCTCCAGGTCTCCCGATAAAAATGGTGCCTCACTCGGGTGGGAGGCCCAAGTACCCGCGACAGGCAAGGGCCACAACGTATTGAGGCGACCTCAAAATGGCCTATCACAAAACGACCTGGTTTTGCAAGGGGGTCCCATGACGTTTTGGCCCGGGGCTCGGCGGCCACCTAGGGAAATCTACCAAACCCACACATTTCTGAAAAGTAGACACCCAGGGATTCCAGGGAGGTATGGCTTGCGTGGATTCCCCAGCGTTTTCTTACCCAGAATCCCCTGCAAACCTGACATTTTGCTGGAAAAATCCCTTTTTTCACACATTTTTGTGTGGTAAAGTTGTGGCATCATGGGGCTGACACACATTTCCTACCACCCAGCGTTCCCCCAGGTCTCCCGTTAAAATGGTGCCTCACTCGGGTGGGAGGTCCAAGTACCACGACAGGCAAGGGCCCACAACGTATTGAGGCGACCTCAAAATGGCCTATCACAAAACGACCTGGTTTTGCAAGGAGGGTCCCATGACGTTTTGGCCCGGGGCTCGGCGGCCACCTAGGGAAACCTACCAAACCCACACATTTCTGAAAAGTAGACACCCGGGAATTCCAGGAGGTATGGCTTGCGTGGATCCCCCAACGTTTTCTTACCCAGAATCCCTGCAAACCTGACATTTTGCTGAAAAATCCCTTTTTCACACATTTTTGTGTGGTAAAGTTGTGGCATCACGGGGCTGACACAAATTTCCTACCACCAGCGTTCCCCCAGGTCTCCCGATAAAAATGGTGCCTCACTCGGGTGGGAGGCCCAAGTACCCGCGACAGGCAAGGGCCCACAACGTATTGAGGCGACATCAAAATTGCCTATCACAAAATGTTTTGGGCCCTTGCCTGTCGCTGGTACTTGGGCCTCCCACCCGAGTGAGGCACCATTTTTATCGGGAGACCTGGGGAAACGCTGGGTGGTAGGAAATTTGTGTCAGCCCGTGATGCCACAACTTTACCACACAAAAATGTGTGAAAAAAGTGATTTGTTCAGCCAAATTTCAGGTTTGCAGGGGATTCTGGGTAAGAAAACGTTGGGGGATCCACGCAAGCCATACCTCCCTGAATCCCCCGGGTGTCTACTTTTCAGAAATGTGTGGGTTTGGTAGGTTTCCTAGGTGGCTGCCGAGCCCGGGCCAAAACGTCATGGGACCCCTTGAAAAACCAGGTCGTTTTGTGATAGGCCATTTTGAGGTCGCTCAATACGTTGTGGGCCCTGCCTGTCGCGGGTACTTGGGCCTCCCACCCGAGTGAGGCACCATTTTTATCGGGAGACCTGGAGGAACGCTGGGTGGTAGGAAATTTGTTTCAGCCCCGTGATGCCACAACTTGACCACACAAAAATGTGTGAAAAAGTGATTTTTTCAGCCAAATTTCAGGTTTGCAGGGGATTCTGGGTAAGAAACGTTGGAGGATCCACGCAAGCCATACCTCCCTGGAATCCCCGGGTGTCTGCTTTTCAGAAATGTGTGGGTTTGGTAGGTTTCCTATGTGGCCGCCGAGCCCCGGGCCAAAAAGTCATAGGACCCCCATTGCAAAACCAGGTCGATTTTGTGATAGGCAATTTTGATGTCGCCTCAATACGTTTTGGGCCCTTGCCTGTCGCGCGTACTTGGACCTCCAACCCGAGTGATGCACCATTTTTATCAGGAGACCTGGGGGAACGCTGGGTGGTAGGAAATTTGTGTCAGCCCGGTGATGCCACAACTTTCCCACACAAAATGTGTGAAAAAGTGAATTTTTTCAGCAAAATTTCAGGTTTGCAAGGGATTCTGGGTAGGAAAACGTTGGGGACCCACGCAAGCCATACCTTGCTGGACTCCCCGAGTGTCTAGTTTTCAGAAATGTGTGGGTTTGGTAGGTTTCCCTTGGTGGCCGCCGAGCCCCGGGCTAAAACGTCATGGGACCCCCTTGCAAAACCAGGTCGTTTTGTGATAGGCCATTTTGAGGTCGCCTCAATACGTTGTGGGTCCTTGCCTGTCGCGGGTACTTGGGCCTCCCACCCGAGTGAGGCACCATTTTTATCGGGAGACCTGGGGGAACGCTGGTGGTAGAGAAATTTGTGTCAGCCCCGTGATGCCACAACTTTACCACACAAAAATGTGTGAAAAAAGTGATTTGTTCAGCCAAATTTCAGGTTTGCAGGGGATTCTGGGTAAGAAAACGTTGGGGGATCCACGCAAGCCATACCTCCCTGGAATCCCCGGGTGTCTAGTTTTCAGAAATGTGTGGTTGGGTAGGTTTCCCTAGATGACCGTCGAGCCCGGGGCCAAAACTCATGGGACCCCCTTGCAAAACCAGGTTGGTTTGTGATAGGTAATTTTGATGTCGCCTCAATAGGTTTTGGGCCCTTGCCTGTCGCTGGTACTTGACCCATCCACACAAGTGAGGTACCATTTTTCACGGAAGACTTTGGGGGACGCGGGGTGGGTGGAATTTTGTACATCCACGCAGATTCCAGAACTTTCCACCACAGAAATGTGAGGAAAATATGTTTTTTGGACATATTTTTAGGTTTGCAAGGGATTCTGGGTAACAGATCCTGGTGAGAGCCAGTCAAGTCACCCCATCCTGGATTCCCCTGGGTGTCTAGTTTTCAAAATGTATAGGTATGCTAGGTTTCCCTAGGTGCTGGCAGTGTTAGGGTTCAAAATCTACAGCTAGGCACTTTGCAAAAAAGGGTCAGTTTTCACTGTGAAAATGTGGTGTGTCCACGTTGCGTTTGGGCCGTTTCCTGTCGCGAGCACTAGGCCTACCCACACATGTGAGGTGCCATTTTTCTCGGAAGACTTTGGGGAACGCGGGATGGGTGGAAATTTGTGGATCCACGCAGATTCCAGAACTTTCCACCACAGAAATGTGAGGAAAATGTGTTTTTGGACAAATGTTTAGGTTTGCAAGGGATTCTGGGTAACAGAACCTGGTGAGAGCCAGTCAAGTCAGCCCATCCTGGATTCCCTGGGTGTCTAGTTTTAAAAAATGTATAGGTTTGCAAGGTTTCCCTAGGTGCCGGCAGAGCTAGGAACCAAATTCAACAGGTAGGCACATTCCGAAAAAATGTCAGTGCCTAGTGGGCTTTCTGCCGCCCTGGGGAGGGGGAAATTAGGGGCTATTGCCCCTATATGCCCCTGAGGGGGGCAGAAAGACTGTGGCTATTCTTTCGGGGGGTCGGGGGCATTGGGATGCCCATTCTGGTCAGCCCCCACCCCTGCGTATAAAAAAGCCAGCATAATCGCTGGCACATAGTGGGCTTTCTGCCCCCCCGGGGGGCAGATCAGGGGCTACTGCCCCCATCTGCCTCCTGGGAGGGGCAGAAAGACAGTGGCATCTTTTTGGGGTGGGTGGGGGCATTGCCATGTCCATTCTTGGCAGCCCCCACCCCGAACTTTGTAAAAAAAAAAAAAATCCCTGGTGGCTAGTGGGCTTTCTGCCCCCTCCCGGGGGGGGGGCAGATCAGGGGCTATTGCCTCCATCTGCCTCCTGGGGGGGCAGAAAGTCTTTTTTTTCTTTGGGGGGTCGGGTGGGGGCATTTGCATGCCCATTCTAGGCAGCCCCCACCCCGGGCCTATAAAAAAAATAATCCCTGGCATCTAGGGTGTTTCTGAACCCCGGGGGGCAGAAAGACTGGAATTTTGTGGGGGCGGGGTGGGGGCATTGGCATGCCCATCTTGGGCAACCCCACCCCTAAATTTATTGAGGGGAAAAAAAACCCTGGTGTCTTGTGGGCTTTCTGCCCTCGGGGGCAGATTGGGGGCTACTGCCCCCATCTGCCCCCCAGGAGGGGCAGAAAGACTGTACCTTTGCGTTGGGGGTGGGGGCATTGGCATGCCCATATTGGGCAGCCCCTACCCCAAATTATAATAATAAAAAAAATCCCTGGTATCTAGTGGGCTTTCTGCCCCCCAGGAGGGGCAGAAAGACTGTACCTTTGTGGCGGGGTGGTGGGGGCATTGGCATGCCCATATTGGGCAGCCCCCACCCCTAACTATAATTTAAAAAGAAATCCCTGGTATCTAGTGGGCTTTCTGCCCCCCCGGGGGGGGGCAGATTGGGGGCTACTGCCCCCATCTACCCCCCAGGGGGGGCAGAAAGACTAATCATGCCAATTTATAATGGGGGAGCAAAGACCCTTGCCCAAGGTGCCGCTCCCCCTCCCTGGTGCCTAGTGGGTGGATCTCTGCTTGGGGATCGCCCTCCTGGGGCGATCCCCAAGCAGGGATCCACTAGGAAGGAGTACCATTGGAAAGGGAGATTCTCCCCTTTCCAACGATACCTCTCCTGAGTTTCTACGTGCTCAGGGGGCTGAGATAGCCCCTGAGCACGTAGAAACTGAAACTGAAATGAGCCTCTTGGCTCATTTCAGTTTCAGTTTCACTGAAATGACATCAGCGCGACGTGCGCGCCGATCGTCATTTCAGGGAAACCAGGGGGGCCTCGGGAGCTGGGGAAGCTCTTCCCCAGCTCCCGAGGCTTTAGGGAAGAAAGGGAATCCCTCTGGTGCCCGCACCAGAGGGATTTCCTGTGCAGGGAGTCATGACGAGCTGGACTCGTCATGAGCACACGAGCACTGTGTGCTATGACGAGTCCAGCTCGTCATGAGCACCGAAGGGGTTAAACTCTGCTTCTGACTTGGTGTATAGGAGCAGGCCTACGTTGCTTTTTCATACGTCTGTAGGATGCAGTAGCCGGTCATAGATAGAATAAGTGCCTTTTCTTTGCAGCCTTCGATTTGACTTGCTGCTTTTGAGCTGAACAGTTGGGGTTTGAAGAGGCTTAACGACCTCCTCAGTAGAAATCAGTCTAATTTAAATGCGTCTAGCGCTTACATGTGAGGATGTGGTTGTAATTGAATTTGTTATGCATGGGCATTATGTACTGCGTAAGCAGTGTCCTTTTCTATGATGCAACATGTGTAGCATAAGCTTGAGGTTCTCGGCTCAGGCTTGAGGCCATTCTGGCTTCCATATTCTTGGAGTGGCCCATGTGGCCCGTGCCTCTGAGACTTTGTAGTGTTTTCACTTGCATTTGATTTCAGGACAGCAATTTGCATTAAGCTAGCTTAGATACCTTTCTTCCAGTTTAAAAAGCTTTATTTAGATAAAGACAAGAAATACAGAAGACCAGTAATACAATGTAAGCATATTAATCAAAACATAACGTAAAAATGGCTAGTATAGAGATAAAAGTGAAAGCTATTTAAAGTTTTTAAGGGATAAGGAAAATAAAGGGGGAAGGGGAAAGGAAGGGGTAGGGAAGGGTAAAGTCTTACACAATGGTAGAATGAGATAATGCATATTTACCAAGGAATGTGAATAGACTCCAATATATAATTAATAAGTATAATGAGCCAACATAAGTAGATAGCGGAGAACAGAGAAGATATAAATTCAAGGAGGTTTAAAATTTTCAGAATTTAAACGAGAATTATTTGCTAACACTAGTTTGTCTAGATAAGTAGTAAGAGGCAACCAAAAAAGATCTCTATTAACCATTGGCTTGCAGGAGGAGGCAAAAGCAATATCAAGTCGATGATAATGGCATAAACTATTCCACCAGTGTTGGATAGAGAGTTTTGTAAGAGTTTTCCAGTTGAGAGAGATGTGTTGGAAAGCTAAGGCGAGCATAAGGTCGAAAAGACCATGATTGTGGGAAGGGAGATTCAAGGAATCAGATAGACTTCCAGAGAAAAGAAGAGAATTGAAATAAGGAATGGAGATATTAAACAGGCTAGAGATATAGGTCCAGATTTCCCCCAAAAAATTAGAAACTGAAGGGCAAAAGAAAAGAAGATGTAGAAGATTAGCATTAGGAGAATGACGGGTCCAACAGTTGGAGTCAGTGGAGTGGGAAAAGTTAGCTATAGAGGAAGGGGTAAGATAAAGTCTATGGTAAAGGAAAAACATAGATTGGGTAAGAGAAGCAGATCGAGAGATTTTGAGAGAACGGGACCAGAATTTGTCCCAAAAGATGGTGGTCCATTCACATCCCAGGTCAGATTCCCAAGAAAGTTCCAATTTGGTTTTAGTGCGATCTGGATTGGAAGCTGAGAAGTATTTATAGATGAGAGAAGTTTTAGGTAGAGAGAGAAGAATCATAAGAAGAGAATTTTTAGCAACAGGGAGAGGAGAAGAGGGAAGAGAATAGTAAATATCAAGAATGACCGACATTAGAATAGTAAATTTCTGTAAGAAGGACCGGGGACAGTGGAATAAAGCTTGAAATTGAGGAAAGGAACATGGGGATAATCCATCAAAAAGGTCCTTAACCCAGATTATACCCTTTAATCTCCAAGCTTTCCAAAAAATGGTTCTGTTATTAATGAGAATAAGGGAATTATGCCAGATTGGAGATTCTAAAAAGGATTCTCTAGAAATGCAATTAGGTTGAATCAAAGGTTTCAAAAGGGAACAAGTATGTTTAAACAAAGGAAGAGAGGTAAAAGGGGTTTTGGCAGAAAAAACCAAAACTTCCTTTAGAGAGAAGGGTAATAGTAAGGTTTGTTCAATGGAGAGCCGAAGAGGAGTGAGAGGGGAAGGTTCGGAAAGAAGCCATTTGGAGGCTTGATGGAGGGAAAAAGACATGATATAGGCGGAAGTCAGGGAAATTCACACCCCCGTTAGACTTTGTCTTGCGAAGAAAGGATAAGGAAATCCTGGCTTTCTTATTCTTCCAAAGAAACTTAGAAAGACAAGAGTCGATACGCTTAAAATAATAGGAAGGGATATTAACAGGGAGCATGGAGAGAGTGTAAATCAAAATAGGGGTAACCATCATTTTGATGGAGTCTAACCGGCCCCACCAGGAAAAAAAAAAAGGGGGTTTCAAGAGGAAAGAAGTTTGTCAATTCGAGATAGAACTGCAGACATATTTAATTTAATAGAGGAGGCGATGGAATTGGAGAACCACATACTTAAATATTTGATTTTTGAACTATTCCATGCAAAACCAGTGGAAGAAAAAGAATGAGGGAGACAAAATTTAGTGAGAGGGAGGATTTCAGTTTTATCGGAATTGATTTTATAACCAGATACAAGGGAGAAGAAAGCAAATTCCTGTAATAAAAGGGGAATAGAGGTTTCTGGAGCAGAAATAAAAAGTAGAATATCATCCGCATAAGCGGAAAGTTTTAAATGGTGGTCACCATAAGAAAACCCAGAAATGGAGTTATTATTGCCAATTGAGGAAAGGAAGGGTTCAAGAGCTAAAATAAAGAGAAGAGGGGAAAGAGGGCAGCCTTGGCGAACTCCGCATTGAAGAGGAAAGTAGGATGAGAGACAGCCATTAACTAATACCGAGGCTCTGGGAGCAGAGTATAATAAAGAAATAAGTGAAATCAATTTGGGACCAAAACCATGCCACTTCAGAGACGCAAATAAAAAAGACCAGTCAATTCTATCAAATGCTTTCTCAGCATCGACAGAAATGACCGCTAAAGATGTAGAAAGGGAGGGGATTTTGTTTAAAACGTTAAGAAAAAGACGAGAATTGTCTGAGGTCAGCCTACCCTTAACAAAACCACATTGCTCCTTACCAACTAAATGGGGCATAAGGGGATCCAAACGTAAGGCAAGTGTTTTGGCAAATAGTTTATAATCGACATTTATTAGGGAGATCGGGCGATAGTTTTTACAAAACATGGGGTCTCGACCATCTTTATGTATGAGGCAGATTGTGGCTTCCTGAAAAGTGCCTTCTGTCTTACCGGAAAGAAAAAATGAATGGAAAAGATTTAAGAGTTTAGGGAGTAATAAATTAGAAAAATGCAGATAAAATTCAACAGAAAAACCATCAGGGCCGGGAGTTTTCCCTTTCGATAAAGTATTTAAGGCAGTGGATAATTCATTAAGTGATAGATCTGTTTCAAGGTCAGAAAGATTAAGGTGAGAATTGGACGGAGCTGGGAGTTTATTAAGATAAGCTTGGATAAGAGAACTGGAAGGAGGAGATTCTGGGGTGTAAAGGTCCTTGTAAAAAAGCTTAAATTCATTAAGAATGTCCTGATCTTTGTGCATGAGAGAACCGTCGGAAGAGTAAATAGACTCAATCAAAGTTCGGTCTTTACGAGTTTTAAGGTAGTTCGCTAAAAGTTTACCTACTTTATTACGACCGCCATAGTATCGGGCACTACTGCGGAGAAGTATTGAGGACGCATTATCGGTCGAAGATTTATTGAATGCTAATTTAGCACGTATCAGGGCTGGTGGGATCGAGTCTATCGAAGAAGTATAGAACTCATGTTCTAAAGCTTTAATATGGGCCAAGGTGGCTTTTTGTTGTTGAAGGAGAAGTTTCTTTTTTTTTAGACAAAGTCTATAATAAAGCCTCTCGCGGTAGCTTTAAAGGAATCCCATAATATATAAGGGGAGGAGGTGGGGTCATTATTGAGGTCAAAAAATTCACTAGCGAAAGTAGTGAAAGAAGAAGAGAAAAGAGGATCAAGGAGAAGAGAATTATTAAAACGCCAACGGGAGGACCTGGGATGTGGAGGGAACAACTCAAGGTCAGTCACAATTGGGGCATGGTCAGAGATAACGATAGGTTCAATAGAGGAGGATAACAAATTTTGAGATAAAGATTGAGAAAGAAAAATATAGTCTAAACGAGAGAGGGAGTTGTGAGGAGGAGAGAAGAAAGAAAAGTCAAGAGTATCGGGGTGGGAAAGTCTCCAAGAGTCCACGAGGTGTGTTTGAGAAATAGTATTGAGAAAGTGTTTATGAGTTTTGTGAGGAGTGAAGCGAACCTGAGATTGACGGTCAAGAAAGGGGTCAACAACTTGATTGCAATCGCTTCCTAATATAAAAAGATCATCCTTAAACTGAATACATTTCTGTGTAATCAAAGGCCAAAAGGAACAATCAGGAAGTGTAGGGCCATAAATATTAAAAACAGTTAAAGAAATATTATTAATTAACAATTTAGCTAACAACCATCTACCTTCTGTGTCAGTTTCTTGCGATATAACTTTACAATTCAATTTCTTGTGACATAAAATTATAACACCGTTTTTCTTATTGGCAGTAGGGGAGAATAAAACAGAACTTACCCAACCTCTTTTTAATTTTAACGCCTCAATTTCTGTAAGGTGGGTTTCTTGTAAAAGAACCAAATCAGGGTTATAAGAGGCAAGATGAGAAAGTATTCTCTGTCCTTTAATTGGGTTAACAAAACCTTTCACATTCCAGGAGATAACTCTGAATTTAAAACCATTAAAAATACATAAAGAACAAAATATGTAATAGTAAAAAAGTGGAGTAGGAGAAAAATGGAAAACCAGCAAAAGGAAGGAAAATGCAAGTGAAATAGGGGAAAAAGGAAAATAAATACAACAAGGAGGGAAGAAAAGAAGGAAAGAAAGAGTAAGAGCAAAAGAAGACAGTACATGTCAAAGCGACAACTGTAATACGTACCTTACGGAGAATAAAGGGAAAGGTGAGAGGCGGCAAGGGACAATGGAGACAGCACACCCAACGAGGGGCAACACACCACACCAGAACCTCAATCAGATAAAATAAAATAAGATACGATCGGGAGCGGGAGTATGGAACATGGAGGGAAGCACAATGAAGATCAATGAACCTGTGAGGGGAAACAAGAAGTTATGTAGATAAAACAAAACAGAACAATGGGGTCAAAAAACATAAAGTATACAACAACTATAATGTAATAGTATAACAACAGAAGCACTACAGTCAAGATCAGAAGAAGGAGGAGCAGTTTCCCTCAAGGTAGTGGAACAAAGAAAAGGGTGAGGTGGTAACGGACAAGGGGAACAATCCATTTAACGGGACAACATACTACAACAGAACGACAAGATAAACTAAACTATCAGTGAACCTGTAAAAAGAAGCAAAGAATTATGCAAAAATAGAGGCAGAAGACCAATGGAGATCAAGAAGTAAAAGTTATAACAGTAACTTCGACGTAGTAATAAAACAGAAGAAATACGACAGTCAAGATCCAGAGGAAGAAGGAGTTGTCTCCATTGAAGAAGTAGCATGAGATTGGATAAAACTGCGGAGGTCAGCTGGGTCCTCAAAGGTGGAAGTCTTGTTGAGGTAGGTGACCTTGAAGAGGCAGGGATGGAACAAGCCATATCTTGCACCTAAGGAGCGAAGAGCCGGACGAAGATCCAAAAATTCCTTCCGTCGTTTAGCAGGTGTTGAAGAAACATCCTGGGAATTAAAAACTTTGGTGCCATGCCAGGAAAGATTCTTTCTGGATTTAGCGGCGTTTAGTACCAACAAAAGATCAGTGAATTGCAAGAATAAAATAATTATTCCACGAGGATTAGAGGGTGCAGATGAGGAAGAAAGACGAGGGCCCAGTCTATGAGCTCGTTGTAGATTCAATTTAGTTGTAGAAGGGAGACCCAGAAACTGCGGCAAGAAAGAGGTAAAGTACGTAACAGGATCATCCCCTTCAAGACCTTCAGGAAGGCCATAAATATGTAGGTTATTGCGACGATTTCTGTTTTCCAAATCTTCAGTCGCCTTTTTCAGCTGTAAAATTTCCTTCTCCAACGAGGGCAATTTAGCAGACGAATCCTGCACTTCATTAAGTTGGTGTTCCACCACAGTGATGCGGGACTCCATAGAAGACCATTTATTGTCCAGCGATTGTAAACGACAGTTGGTTTCCTCAATAAAAGGGCCGGAGAGCACGCAGTTCCTCCCAAACCATGTCCAAGGAAACCGGAGAAGAAGATTTAGGGGGAGAGGGAGGGTCCTGTTTAAGTCTCTTGCCGGTGGTCGAAGGTAACGGTACTTTAGACGCCATGGTGATAGGACTCTCTGCAGGAGTGGGATAGTCTCAGTGCGCCGGTAAGTCAGATAAACAGGAAAATCTGTTAAAAGTAGTGACGTTGGACCCAGAAGGAGCAGGAGCAATCAAATCCAATTTTCTGGCGTGATGTAGTAGGCGTTTACTCCTACCCATGAAGTGTGGTAGAGAGAGTGCAGAAAGAGTAGTGACACCACACAGGATAAAGGGCAGAGTACCTCATAAAAAGTGAGAAAATCGACAAAAACAAGGGCCTTCCGCAGCAAGACGTCAGTCATGAAGAAAAAATGCCCAAAACATACAGTAATCGTTGAAATAATGTAGCCAGGGACATCATGTGAGGAAATTTGAGGAGAAAACCGGCAGAGAAGGAAAACAAAATGGCGGCCATCAGGCAGAGTAAAAAAGTCACCTGAATAAAATCATCTCATCCCTTGAAGATAAGTGGAGAAAACGGTATCCTCTGAAAGCGCAGGCATTCCGATTCAAGGGGATGTCATCCAAATCTGAAGAGGAACAGCAAAACCGCTCTGATAAAGAGAGGAAGTCCGGCGCGATGCGGAGCTCTCCCGCTAGGCGGCCATCTTAGGTCGCGGTTCGCGCGCGACTCCCTTAGATACCTTGCTTATAACATTTCCTTTCTACACTTAGTGTGGCTGCCTAAGTAGAGAAGGCCCTTGATTTGCGCAGCAGTAGCTAGACCATACTTAAAAGGCTTGTTCTGTGACTTTGCATGCCACACCATAGTGGCCATTGTTGTTTTCGCACTGACCCGTCCTCTCCAGTACAGGAAGCCTACTAAAGTGATGTGGCCTGGTCCCTGTTCTTATTGGCTGTGGATATAACATTTATTTCAATAAATTCTAGGTTTTGTTACTTCTGAAGGATACCTGCTGAATCAACAGATGGCGAGACACTAGGACTTCTATACGCTTTCTCTTTGAAGCTGTGATTAAGCCTAACACCAGAAGGGAGGGTACTGCTGCTATGTCTTTGGCTGAATGATGGTTGCCAAATTGCTGCCTCCAACTCTAGTATAGGCAGAAGACACATTTTGTTGTAAACCCTAAAGAACATGACTCCAAGAAGCGAGTTTGGTGTGAGCCACAACATTCTACAACCTGCCTAACTGAGATTAAATGTGAATTACAAAATTATCGTGTCTTCATTCATAAATATTTAAACATATGTTCATCAGTTTGCTATAAAAATACTTATCATAATTGTAGTCCAAATATTTACATAAATGTATACAAATGCTCATTGAAATTGGACGTGTCAATTTGTGTATACTCTAGGTATCTATTAAGATAATAAACCATTAACCTTTCTTAGTTAAAACTGCTGAATCTAGTTCAACGTGTGTTATTCACATGGAAAAGTGCTTCCTTTCATATACAGCCTCTCTATTCGACTTGCAGTAGACCAAGTCCCCTTAATATGAAGCAGTGAATGTTGGGTTAAACAAAAAATCATGAATGACCTGCACTGAATAGAACTGCATAATTTACCACAGTACCCCTTTCATTGCAGAAAAGTGCTAGTATAATGTTTGTAGTCATCACCAGACCCTTCTTGTATTTTTCAGAATATTTTGTAGTTGATGCCTTATCTTGATATTTATATTTACTCCAGTATTGGAACTTTCATAGATTCACATGCTTGAATCATTCCCTGTCGTCGAGATGGGAGTCCCCGGTACATTTATTAAAGTAATGACACAATAGACATAGAAGTTAAAGGCCTAAGGCCTCATTATTTAGTAACATATCCAAGTCCATATTTAGGAAAGGAACAAACTTAAGAAAACAACCAATCAGCTGACACCACCCTCTAGAACCTTCCTGAAGGGAGCTCCAGTCCCTCAGATGTTCTACCGCACGTCGTGCTAGGGAGTCTCCACTGAGCTCTGCTCAGCTTTTTTCTCATAACTTTTGAAATATCTTTGTCTTCAGTTTTTTCTCTTGGATTCAAGGTATTTTACAGCTCTAATTCCTTTGCATAGGTGAATTCCACTGACTTCTCCATGTCAGATACACCTGAAAAAGGCCTTTTTAGGCCCTGTGGTACCTGCAGAAAGAAAAGGCTGCACATCGACGATCCCCATAAAGACTGCCTTTACTGCCTTTATCCTGATCACAAACCTAAGGACTGTAAGGTACCTTGCACCTTTTCGTCGAAGACTTTAAAGGACTGTCAGGGAAGGCTGTTATTATGGCTGCAGAGGCTTAAAGACAGGGAGGACCCTGTATCTTCTGAGAAGAGCGAAGGTTCCTCAAGATCCTCCTCCAAGGCGCCTCAAAAAAGATCACTGGACGTCTCTCCAGGTCACTCTTCACAGCAACCTCCAAAGCAGATGCACAAAAAGTCTTCAGAGGGTACTAAAAAACAAGATTTGCCTTCCAGAGTGTCTCCTTCACATCAAAGTTCGATTTTTGTCAACAAATCCCTCCAGAAATCAACTTCAGACCCTCCTACTCCTCCTGTGAAGGTAAAACATGCTTTTAAAAAGCCTTCCTCAGCCCCGTCGACGGACAGCTCGTCGACGGCAGCGCCGACGACAACAAGACCTCCATTGACAGTTGTTGGGGTAACTTTTCGACGACTACCGTCGCCACGTTTCAGTCTCGTCGGCGTCAATTTCATTGTTGTCGAGTCAAGTTCCTTTGTCGTCGATGATAAAGATATCCAAAAAGGCATCGTCTTCCTCGACGAAAATTCCGACGACGAACATCTCGACGACAAAGATGACGAAGAGTGCTTCGTCGATGGCGTTGACATCGAGTCTACCATCGACGACTCTCTCGTCGACTATTTCCCCCATTACATCATCGACGGCCTCGACGACGAGAGATACATCGTCGACGACGGTGTTGTCATCCACGCCAGTTCCTTCAGGGATATTAATACCAAGGCCCGTCGACAATTCTTCGACGAATGTATGTGTACCAACGATGACGTTTACATCGACGACCTCATCGACGACACCAAAGTCTAGATCAGGAAAACTGATTTCTCAATCAAAATTTCAACGAGAGAGACTAACACCCTCCTTAACTTCT
The DNA here is from genome assembly GCA_963921515.1 of Calotriton arnoldi. Taxonomy (NCBI): domain Eukaryota; kingdom Metazoa; phylum Chordata; class Amphibia; order Caudata; family Salamandridae; genus Calotriton; species Calotriton arnoldi. The sequence continues at coordinate 2,231,341 of CAWUFW010000842.1, forward strand.
CCAAGTAGGGTTCAAGCTTTATTACCAACTCATCTCTTAGATGATGATTCAGACGAAGACAGGCTATTTGAGGCTGCACGAAGTCCCTCGGAGTTGATAGTTAAATACCAAGAAGACTCCGATGATGATGATCAGTTCTATGACCAACAACCATACTATTCTGACCAACAACGTCAGCAGCAATTGCATCCAGGGATGGTTTGTCTTCCCTCCACTCTTGTAACTGATTTGCAATTCATGTTGGTGGATTATAAAAAGAGGTTTCCAACGTCCACACCATCTCCTGCTCCAGCGCTTTCACCACCTCCTGTGGTTCAAAGTCAACCTCCACCCTTTCCTATGTCTCAAGTGCCTGTGCAACAGCTTCCATCCACAGATGAAGAGGAACAGCAGGAAGAAGGGGAGATACAGGATGTACAATTACGACAAGACGAGTGGGATGATTACATTATCCCTCCACCAGCGTCACCATCTCCGCCTCAAGTAGACTCACCTCCAGAGGATATTGGGGGCTTTCATACCCTCTTGGAGAGAGCAGCCAGACGTTTCGAACTTCCAATGCCTACTCATCAACAAGACTGTTTCCTTTATGATTTTAAGGAACCCTTCAAAAAATCTGTCAGATCCATGCCCATTATCAACTACATCTGGGATCAGGGCATTAAGATAATGAGAAACCCAGCTACAGTTCCACCAGTCTTACAGAGGCTCGACAAAAAATATAAAGCCCCTGACGACACGCCTGCCTGTCTCACAGGTCATCCTAGGCCTGATTCAGTGATTTCCCAGGCGGCCCAACGCAGGTCAAAGAATCTATCAGCTCTGCTATCAACACCTCCGGACAAGGAGGGTAGGAGACTGGACAATATCGGCAAACGCTTTTCGACTATGTCTGCATTGACAGTCAGAGCGTCCAATTCCTTAGCGCTGCTGGGGCGCTACAACAGGCAAATGTGGTCAGGTATCGCTCCTTATATCAACGATCTCCCACAAGACATCAAGGAGGGGGCAAGAAAGGTTTTGCTGGAGGGTGAACGCTCTGAGTCAGAAATAATTGATTGCGCGATGGACATCGTTTCCACTGGTTTCCGTCAGTTAGCTGGGGCCGCAGTCTTAAGGCGCCAAGGATGGCTGAAGGCCACAACATTCAAGGCTGAAGTCTAGACCAAAATTTTAGATATGCCTTACGATGGACAAGAACTATTGATAAGCATATCGATGAAGCCCTTCAGGGAATCAAAAAAGACAGAGACACGGCTAAAGCTTTGGGTACCCTTCAGTATAAAAGGACGCCTTTTCGTGGTGCACAGGGTAAAAGCCAGTCATCCTACTTGGGAGGTTACCAACAATACCGGTATCCTTCATATACCTCCTCCAGCCAGCAATACAGGATGCAGTTTGCTCAGAGACAACAGCCTGCGACTGCCTACAATAAATCTTCCTTTCAAGGGAAGACGGGACGACAGAAAGAGTCTGCCAGACGCCAATGACCTCCCACTTCTGCAGGTTACAATTTCGTCACCTCCCCCCCAAAATAGGAGGCAGAATCTCCCATTATCTCCAAAATTGGAAACAAATCACAACGGATCGCTGGGTCTGAGAACTAGTACAATTCGGCCATTCCCTAGAATTCATACAGCCACCCCTTCCAACACCTCCTCAACCTCTGGCTCACAAGCATTTGCTCCTATTACAGTTGGAAATCACCTCCATGATCCAAAAAGGAGCGATAGAACATGTTCCTTTTCATCAAAGGGGGAAAGGCTTTTATTCCCGTTTCTTTTTAGTGCGCAAGAAGGCGAAAAAGTGGATGCCAATTTTAGATTTATGAAATATAAACAACTTCCTCAAGAAACAATCATTCCGCATGGTCACCATTCAGGAAGTCTTACAGCTTCTCAATGGGAACGATTACATGGCATCCCTGGACCTTGAAGACGCATATTTCCATATACCCATACAAAAGAAACGCAAGAAGTTTCTCAGATTCGCTATAGCCAGCTGGCATTATCAATTCTGAGTGTTACCCTTAGGGCTCAAATCGGCCCCTTGCATTTTTACAAAGGGCCTGGCACCAGTAGCGGCATATCTCAGACAGCATCATCACCAAGTTTTCCCTTACCTCGACGACTGGCTCGTCAAAGCTCCTTCTTACAACGCCCCAAAGGAGTCTTCCAAAGCCTGTCTGTGGCTTTTCGTCCAATTGGGTCTCATGCTAAACCCAGAGAAATCAGTCCTACAGCCTTCTCAACGACTCACATTCCTGGGAGTTATACTGGATACTGTTCTGAACAAGGCCTATCCCACAGTGGAAAGACAACGAAAACTTCTAAAATTAGCAAGCCGCATACAAAAAAGAAAGTCTCTTTCGGTGCGCCTATACAAATCTCTGCTCGGCATGATGTCCTCCTGTATTCTTCTGATACCCCACTGCTGTCTACACATGCGTCCTCTTCAAGAAGCTCTGAACACTCGATGGGTTCAAATCAACAGAACCTTCGACGACATAATTCAAGTGACCCCGCAAATGGTCACCTCGCTATCTTGGTGGACTCATCCTCACCTTCTGTCTCAGGGGCTACCTTTCCTCCCACAAGCCTCTCCTCTGGTAATAACAACGGATGCTTCTCTGCAAGGTTGGGGAGCCTTCCTTCAGTAACTCCAGATCAGTGGCAAGTGGCCACCTTCTCAGCGGAGCCTACACATAAATCTCTTGGAACTAAGGGCAGGTTTTCTAGCTCTACAAGCTTTCCTACCAAGGATTCAAAATTCTCTAGTGCTTGTTAGAACAGACAATACTACGACAATGCACTATCTAAACAAACAAGGAGGAACTCTATCTCTCTCCCTCTCCCAAGAACCCAACGAATTTGGAACTGGGCAATTCAACACAGAATTTCATTGAGATCACGTGCCAGGGAAGGAAAATACCATAGCGGACTCACTAAGCAGACTACAGACAACCTTCCACGAGTGGGAGTTAAATCAAAATACTCTTGACAGAATCTTCTCCCAGTGGGGTGAACCAACTATAGACCTGTTTGCCACAAACGGCAACGCCAAATGCTGACACTTCGCAAGCTGTCATCCCTAATGGGGATCTTGGGGGAATGCTTTTTCAATAGCATGGTCTGGCGTATTTGCCTACGCTTTTCCGCCAATTCCTCTCCTCCCCAGGGTGCTGAAAAAGATGAAGACAGAACCCTGCAAAGTAATACTAATAGTACCAGCGTGACCGTGCCAACATTGGTTCACGGAACTCCAGCTCCTGTCCTCACGACCGCCGATTCCTCTGAAGCCGTTTCCGTCCCTTCTCACTATGAACCAGGGTCAAGTTCAACACCCGGATCCAGGTTCTCTGAAATTATCTGCTTGGCTCCTGAGTTCCAGGAATTTCGGAACTTAAACATTCCTCAAGAGTGCAGAGAGATCCTTGCTCGTGCTAGAACTTATTCTTTGAAATGGAAGAGATTCTGCATCTGGTGTGGGTCTGCTAAGGTACATCCCCTCAATTCATCTCCATAGGAAGTACTGCCGTATCTCCTCCATCTAGCAAATTCAGGTGTGGTTCATGCTTCAATCAAAGTTCACTTGGCGGCTAACTCGCGTTTTCGGAGATCATCTAAGGTTCCTTCCTTGTGGTCTTTCAGACTGATAAAACAGTTTCTTAAAGGACTATTCAGGACCTTTCCTCCTGTGAAATCTCCGCCTCCAACATGGCAGCTCAACATGGTACTTGCTCAGCTTATGAAGCACCCATTTGAACCGATACATAGAGCTGACTTAAAGTTCCTTTCGTGGAACACTGCTCTTCTTCTGGCTCTTGCATCCGCAAGAAGAGTTAGTGAACTTCAGGCTTTCACCATACAGGAACCCTATATTAAATTCAAACACGATAGGGTGATCCTTCGCACCAACCCAAAATGTATACCTAAAGTCCCATCGGACTTTCATCTTAACAAACCAATTGTTTTAAAATCTTTCTTTCCAAATCCTCAAACAGCAGCTGAACGAGCTGTGCATTCTTTGGACTTGAAACGCTGCCTACATTTTATCTGGACAAAACGAAATCCTTCCGCAAGACTAATCAACTTTTTGTAGCTTACAGCCTACCTAGAAAAGGTTTTCCTTTAACGAAACAGAGCATCTCTAGATGGATTTCTAGTGCTATTCTCTTCTGTCACCAGCAAGCTGGTCAACCCCTATGATCAAAGGTTCATGCTCATTCTACTAGGGCAGTGTCTACATCTATGGTGTTGTTTGCTGGCGTGCCTCTATCAGACATTTGTAGGTGCAGCAACCTGGAAGACGCTGCTTACATTCACTAAGCATTATTACTTGGATTCTGAGTTGATGAAAGATGCTGCGTGGGACAGGCAGTGCTGAGACATCGGTTTCAGTAGAGGTGAGCCTTCCTTCCTTCCCACCAACCTTTCTAATGCACATTTCTCTGTTTTTTCCCTTCTTTATGCCAATGTTGAAAGCTATCCATTTGCTATTTCACATTTATATTCTTTTATACGTGTATATATATATATATTTCTATTTTTATTCTCAGGAAATTGTTATTCACTATTCGTATATGAATATGTATATGTATGTGTATATATATATATATATATGTGTATATGTGTATATATATATATATATAAAACTAAATGTGCTCATTACTGCTTTTTATTCTGATTCAAGTATGTGAATCTATGAAAGTTCCAATACTGGAGTAAGAAATAAGTTACTTACCTGTAACTGAAGTTCTCCAGAATTGGAACCTTTCATAGATTCACATGCGACCCACCCGCCTCCCTTGGAAGGGCTCACTTGGACCTCTCAGTTGTCTCTCTATGTACGCACGGTGCTTATGAAAATCTGAGGGACTGGAGCTCCTTTCAGGAAGGTTCTAGAGGGTGGTGTCAGCTGATTGGTTGTTTTCTTAAGTTTGGTCCTTTTTTAAATAAGGACTTGCTATGTTACTAAATAATGAGGCCTTAGTCCTTTAACTTCAATGTCTATTGTGACATTTCTTTTATAAATGTACCGGGGACTCCCATCTCGACGACGGGGAATGATTCAAGCATGTGAATCTATGAAAGATTCCAATATTGGAGAACTACAGTTACAGGTAAGTAACTTATTTCTTATGGATACTTGTAAGCCTGATTATAAAGCAAGTTAGATCAAATAAATCACTAATTGTGCTAGATTTCAACCAGCGCTGCTCTGCAACATCAGACCCTAAATCCCCAAACATGACTTCAAAGCTTTTGTACAGGAACCGGTGATATCTCACATAGACTTTGGGAATCTGCTAGCTGGACTACTAAACTCCTACCCAGACCCTCTCATCCAGGTTAATTACTGTTGAATTGGGTTTTCAGGTTTTAAACTGTGGATGCCTTCATGTCTTCAAACTATGTTTTTATGTACATTTTTACTTACCTGTTTTCTTTTGAGTGTATCCACACGTTCTGGAATAGAACGGTGTGCTCATGTTCTGGCAGCAATAGGTTTTTATTTGCTGCTTGCATTCTGAGCTTGCTGGTCGTTCCTGGTCTTGGGTACAAGCTGTATGAAATAAATCTTCTTCAAGGCCATTGTTTCTTGTCATCACATTGGCGACAAGGGAGCCTACATCGTGCCTCCGCCCACCGACCTTGAGTTTGTTTTGGAGACCTCATTTAACAACAGTAGTTGTGTGGCATAGCTATATTTTGGCTGGCTCCAGCTCCATATGCGGTTTAGTGAGCCTCTTTGTTTCATTATTCTTGTCACAAGCAGCTTAAAAAAGCAATCAAATGATACCCTGCTGCATGAGTTTGGCACACACTTTCACTGCTCACGAGCTGCCTTCGCGTGCATCTTGCCCTTTTATCAGCGTGTGTATTCTACAGTGCAATCTCTTTCTCGGCTTGTTCAACGTAGGCACCAGCACGCACTGTGTCTTGTGGGTGTCGTACTCTTCCTGGTCCAGGATCATATTACGCTGGCAACGTCACAAGGTCACATTAGCGGCATTTTTGAGCATAACTAAGTGGAAAGACAACAGTATTACATCATCTATACCGTCTTCTTATGTAGGGCACGTAGTTACCCATTTGTTTTACAAAAATGTGGTTATTTTTACGCACAAGTGTTGCTCATTACGAGAGGAGATGCTTGGATGAGATTCTTGCCGATCATACCACAACTACATTTTAACCTATTTTCTACATAGTGGCATTCAGGTATTTTTATCTTGGGTGTCATTATTTATTGGAGTATCATTCTCTTTGACACTTGAGAGAATTGCAATGGTATGCTATCTATCGTAGAGTATATTTTAAGTGAACTTGTGTTTTACTGTGGCAATTTCACATCAGTTTGCACAACCACTTCCTTTCCTCCAACATCTGGGTAAACCACAAATATAATGGAGGTAATGGTTGAGACGGTTTAAAAATTATTTGGTTGGCATAGATTCAACAAAATATTCACCCGAGTGCAAGCGTGCATTATTATTTGGTAGTCTTGGTTAGGCTGCTGAAGATGTTTTTGACATTTTACCGATTGTACCTGCACCACAAAAAGACTCTGGTGATAACACTTGGGATCAATACAAGGAAACTCGAAAGATTACGCAAACAGTACTCTGATGAACCAATTTTTATGTTGGAGAAGCAGAAATGCACTCAACATGCTGAAGAGAGTGTTTAGTAATACTTATAAGCATTAAGGGGGTTTGCTGCAACCTGTGAATTTGGTGTTAATGTTGACACATTCAGGATCAATTTGCCGTCAACTGTTTTTCTAGGAAAATTCAAGAAAGATTGTTGAGTTGTTGTAATCAAACTCTTCTAGAAGTTATTGATTTACCCAAAGGAATTGAACGTTCCATGGTTTCTTCCAAAACACTGAACACAGAGGTTCCGGTGAAAGTTATCTACCACTGCTCCTGACGGTGGCAATGATTCTATTTGTTCAATTAACACAGGCAACAGAGGGAAAAATAGTGAGAAAAATTACTTATACCCGTTATAGGTGTGGATCTAAAAATCATATCAGCAATAATCCTGCTTGCCCGGCCATTGGTAGATGTTGCATGTTACGCAAAAAGACTGGCCATTTTCAGGTTGAATGTAGAAGTAACAAAAACACAGTGAAAATCAGTAGTGTAGATGTTGCAGAAGATATTTACACCTAGAAACTTAGTAATGCTATTTTGACAATTTTGTGACTAGTTCAAGTTTGGTAAAGGGACCTTTAGTTGATGCCATTACAGACAGTTTCTTTGCAGGTCATGGCTGATTCGTAATCTCCAATAACAATATTGAGAGATTCAACATTTTATGACAATTGGGAGAATGGCATTTAATTGTTACCCCCAGATGTCAATCCCAAAGCTTTTAGTGAGAAGGATATCGATATGCTTGGATATTTTGCTTTGAGTATTGAGTGTGTAGGATGAACCACAACCACTAAAGTTTATGTCACAGTGAAGGGTAAAAACATTATTGGTTGGCAACACTTGGGAAAACTAGGGGTGTATCTTAAAGCAGGTGCTGAGAATGAATGCTGTAGTTGTTGGCTAGCTACCTATAGCCTGTGTAGACCATGATAATCATGGTTTCACCATTGAGAGTATTTTACATGAATTTGCTGATGTGTTTTGTGAACAAGTGGGCTTAGTCAAAGGCTTGAGTATCTCATCAAACTCAAACTACAAGCACAACCTGTGGTTCACAAAGTTAGTCCACTACCTCTCAGTATTAAAGAAGAACTTAAACAGGTTTTAAAAGGGTTATGTTCTGAAGATATTATTAAACCCACAGAGTCATCCAATGGGTTTCTCCTATTGTCGTAGCAAGGAAAAAATCGGGAGAGATAAGATTCTGTGCCGATTTGCACAATTTGAATAAAAACATTTTAGTTGATGGTCATCCCCTTCCTAAGATACATGAGCATTTAGCTAATCTTGGCGGGGGGAGTGGATAGGGGCCAAGCATTTTTCTCTAAATAACTTTCGTTGGGCGCATCAATAGGTTGCGCTCACACCAGAGTCGCAAGAACTCACAACTTTTGGAATGCCATTTGACGCAAATGAATGTCTTCGATTTCCATTTGGTCTAGCTTCGGTGGCTAGTGTTTTGCAGAAGCTTATAGACAATTTATTTTGGAATATGAAAGGCCTATCAAGACGATATACTGATCTTTGCAGAGAGTCTTGAGTCACACAGTATAATTTTAAGCAAGATCTTGAATGTGTTGTTGAAAACTGCAATGACCACCAGACGTAGTAAATGTAAGTTTGGTGCGCAGGAATTGGAATATTTAGGACACACAATTTCTTCCACAGGCATTAAACCCAAATTTTGTCTCCTCAAAGGTATTAAGGATGCTGCCTCACTCAAGGAGATAGCGGTGCCCTTCGATCATTTTTGTGTTTTAGTTGAGTATTATGCTCATTTTGTTCAAGGCTACACTCAGATTGTTGAGCTCTGTTTAAAAAAAAAAAAAGGGTGACGTTTTGTTGGTAAAGTTTTTGGGATGAAGATTTTGGAAAAGTCAAAACGTTCATTGAAGATGCGCAAGCTCTGCATGCTTTTAATGCTGGGTATAAGTGTTTCGTCACTGTGGATGCTAGTTTAACTGGGTTAGGGGCTTGCCCCAGTCAATGGGTAGCTGGCAAAGAGCAGACTGTAACATTTGCCTTTGGACCTTGGAACAGTCTGAGAAGCATTACAGCACCATAGAACGTGAGGCCCTGGCATGGATATGGGCAGTGTAAAAATTCAGAATGTACATTTGGGTTAGTGAATTTGAACTGTACACCGATCATAAACTATTGGTTCACATTCTTAGTGGAGGTGGTACTAGCGACATGTCTGCGAGATTGATTGCATTGGTGTCTAAACTCAGGAGTAAAATTTCTGAGTTAAACACCTTCCTGGCGGGAAGAACTTCTGTGCTGATTCTAATGTCAATCATGTCTCTAGAAGAGTACGATGATGATGATGATAGTGATGTGTTGGGTGACACTGAATGCATGGTAACAGTATTGAATATGATTAGTGAAGTGTTAGCACAATATCTAAAAGAGATTAGATTGATGGGGTATCTGTCTGATGAAAATTTGCAGAAAGTGAGACAGTTTATTATGAATGTTTGGCCTGAATGTAGATGTTTGTCAGATTTTAAAAACGTTTCTTAAGATTTTAGAGAAATTATCTATTGTCAACACCAACATTATGAGACGTAACTTGTTTGTACCTCCTGAAAGTCATAAACATTATCCTATTTTGTTGGCACATCAAAGTCATTTGAGAATTACTAAAACATGTAAAAGACATGTAAAAGTCAAACGAGTCATTGAAAAGTGTTCTGAATGTCTTCTTTCAGAGAAACATTGGAAAACTAATGATTCTCCATTGCATCCTGTTCCTTATTCGGACAGTGCCTAGGACAAAGTAGCATTAGATTTTTCTGCCCATTATTCTATCCTGCCAAGCAGCATGAGGTGTTTGATTTTGTTAATTGATTATCATTCAAAGTGAATATATCACTCTTTTGTTGATTCACCTAGTACTGATTCTGCTATCATATTTATAGAGTGTGTGTTTTATCTGGAAGGCACACCTAAACAAATTGTTTCTTGACAATGTTATTAATTTCCTGTCAGATCTCATTTGCACATTTTTAACAGCATAATGTGCAACATTTGAAAACCACTCTCTATTCACCCTTCTTCTAATGGTTTAGTGGAAAGAGCGAATATGATAGTAAAGGAAGGGATTCAAATTCTAGCTCTACAGCAGACTAAGACGAAGGACTATTTTGATAAAAACACAATTCTTAGGATAAGACTGTTTGTGCTGGTGTTTGGGTGATAATTAAAAGTTTTTGAAGGTTCAGGAAACGCGAGTCAAAGTTTTTGTCACCAGTTCATGTCTTGAGAGTGTTCAAACTGGCCATTCTTCTTGAGGGTAAGGTGTGGTGGAATAAGAGAAGTCTGGTTAAGATGTTTAAACATCAAGCAGGAGTGATTAAACAGAAGACAAATACATGTTGTGAGATTGACTGGTCATCTTGGCTGGATTCAGGTGGTGGTGTTCATAACCGGTTGGTTGAATTCTCTGCGACAAGGAGTATGTGACACTTGGTGCTGGTCAGAAGAAAGTAAATTCTCAGGTGATTAAAGCACTAAGTAAATTCAATGACTGTATCATGTATTACCTTTATTTGTGTGGGGTCATTTGATGCTGTTTGCCTTAACGGGGAAGTTGGTGTTGTATTAGGTTTTCAGGTTTTAACCAGTGGTTGCCTTCATGCTTTCAAACTGTTTTTTATGCACACTTCTCCTTACCTTGTTTTTCTTTGAGTGTATCCTCACACTCTGGAATCGAACACTGGACTCATGCTCTGGCAGCAAGAGGTTTTAAGTTGCTGCTTGAATTTTGAGCTGGGTGGTTGTTGGCACAAGTTGTATGAAATAAATCTTCTTCAAGACCATCGTTTCATGTGCAGTCCTTCACCACAATCACTCACAAGAAAATTCATCAGAATGACTTCCGTTCTGCACGTCATAAAGTGGTCAGCACTAGAACATCGCTTCACTTATACAATAGCCTATTCCTCTCCATACCGCAGAAAAAAACTTGAACTGTCTGGTAAATAATACAACCTAAGAAGAAAATCTTAGCTTCTTCTCAAAACACAGAGTTAAAAAAAGGTCTGCCATTAAGTGCACCTTGGATCTGGTATGCCCTTCCAATCTATATAAGATTTGCTCCCTCATTGCAAAACTTCAAAGCCAAATTAAAGGATCATCTATTAAACCCATCTCTAACATTGATTACTTTGTTCATGTCTGCTGACAATATAGCCTTTCCACTGTTCCATTACTATTGTACTGCTGCTGACCTGAAATGTATAAAGCCTGCCAGTTGAACTTCCACTAGAGCCATTGTCAAATTCTTCTCATCACAAAAGGATTTAAGTGAGCTACATGTCTCCTTTATGTGCAACTACACCCTCCCTCCGTCCTCTTCATCTCACAAGTTGCGTGTTAAAAATGAATACATTTTCCTTAATATTGCACTGCTGTTTACTCTATATTTTTATTCAATGTTCGTTACAAATGTATATATTTAAATGCTCCAGTATTATTCTGATGCAAACCACAAACATATATAGCTCCCTCTTGCATCCCTAATGCATTTATTAGGTCCTTTCTCTTCCACCTGTAGATGTTGTGCAGGTTCGTAGCCAATTACCCATTGTTGTAAAGTCCTCTGCCACTCTTTGGGATAGCAGCACTATATCAAAAACTCTCAAGTAAAAAAAAGAGATATTTCTGGACAGAATTCAGACAATCTTGAGTACCAAACATAAAAACACCTGGTGTTAGCCTTTCCTTCTTGACTTTCCTACCCCAGAAGAGCTAAGAATACGCAGAGTCTTGTATGTCCATTTGACCTGCAGTGGTGTCCTAGGCGTGTGACAGAGTGGTAAGCAGAATATTTGAGTATCTCAAACCTATACAAAATAATTGTCAGCATTTGGAAATGCAGGAACAATGAAGCTCACATCATGTGCTGTTGTAGATCATGTGATCTGCGCGCTCCCTGTAGATTATTGGGCGCGAAAGTTACAAGGTGTTTTTCTTCGAAGAAATGCTTTCGGTTTTGAGGTGGCTTGTGGTACCTCCCGAAACCCACAATGCACCAGGAGTTATACTCCAACATAGATTGTTTTTTTCCACCATCGGGCATGCAAATTCTTAAACCTTCTAGCCCCCTTAAGGGGCTTGTTATGCCGCCAAATGCAAAATAGTTTTCCACTAGTATCCAGTCTCAACAAGCAGCCTTTACATGTCTTGGTGCAAGACATCACCAGCTGCTTGTTACAACTACAAAAGGCAGGCTTAACATACTCTTTCATAAGGGTACATTTTAGCGGCTGTGGCAGCTAATTTTCAAAATAGAGAACAGTCAATATTCAAGATACTTTTTTGAGCATTTATGGAAAGCCTTCAGAGTTATCCTTCCAAAAACACAACCTATCCCTTCATGGGACCTCAACATTGTTCTTACCCGCTCATCGGGCTGCCATTGCTGTTATAATATTGCCCTCTTGACTTGCTCTCATGGAAGGTGATCTTCCTCAGGGTGCTGTATTAAAAAGCTATAAGTTTTGGTCTGAAACAGACAAGTGGTTTGGAATTCTTTAAAGGAAGGGCTGAATGGCTCAATGTTTTACTTTTTAATGTAGAAACAGATTTAGATTTTGTTCTTATTTACATTTTGCTATGCAGAGTCTGACATCTTTGTTAGGACAATCTGCAGAAATAAACAAATATTAGAATTTTTTTAAATTGCCTTTTTATTATACTTTTTCAATTAGTCTGTCTCTAAGATTATAGTAACAGTTTGGGTTAAGATGTAGACAATAGAAGTAGATCGGTGCCCAAGAGATGTGTCTGAATATTATCTGAACTATTATATTGAATGCCCCACAAACAAACTAAGAAACCCAAGGGTGTGTTTTGAAAGAACCTTAGCAGTATCCCTCGCCCCAACCGCATTATTTATATGCACTGCCACAATCTGGTTTTTGGTTTTATAAATGTCTTGCCTACTACTGCATAATTTTTATACTTTGTAGTAAACAGTGTTAGTACAATTACACTTTCTGCTGCTTAATTTGGGTACCAAATTGGTTTTATGTATTGATTAATGTTGCATTGTGCACACCTCAGATCCCTCATTCATTCATTCACCAACAATTTAGAAGAAAGCACAACACCTTTATCTCAGTAAATTTCTTTGCAACCATGTAATTCTAATAATACTAATTTCATTGCTACTGTGGACAGAGGCAATACAGTTTACATTGTGCTATATTAAATCCTACAAGGCAAATTTGACTTATCTGGAATTAGAATGTTTTCTGATTCGTTTATCCAAGCCAAGCTGTTTGCAAAACAGGTTTTTATATACATTTTTAAATGTGCAAGTTCAAATGATATTGACTATTGACACTGTTTTTGTAAACAGAGCATTGGAGGTTTGGGGCAGTCCAGAGGCCATTTTGAGGGAGAGGAGGCTTCGCAAGGAAGAAGAGATAGCATACAAAGAGAGTAAGTCCACCCTGTTTAAATTTGCCTACATTGACTTCAATCATTTACTGTTTGTAGTTTGAGTCATTTGCCAGTTCTAAGGAATTACTAAAATCTATTTGATGATCCTATTGTTAAAACACCATGACCATGATCTTCATTTGTCTCAAACGCAACCTATTGTAGAAAACTCTGGTGTTGAACACAAATCTTTTTATTGCTAAATGTTGTATATACTGCCTAGGTGCCTTTTAACTTCCCATTATATAGTAAATGCCCATATGTATTAGTTAAAGGTGTTATTCTCAATAAATAGTGTCATCACACTGAGAGAGAGAGAATGAAAATCCTGGTCACGTCCTCCTAATTAGACAAATAAATCATGAAAAAGAGCATGGTTATTTAATGACCCTAGGGAAGAATACATACAGGTCACTAACACAATATCCTACAGGGATCAAAGAGATATTTGAGGGTTGTTTTACCCACAACTTAAAGCTTCATCATCAGTGGGTCCCCACTCTGGACTTGTATAGTTATTTATTCAGAGCCGATATAGGGGTCCAGATCTAGTAATTAAAAATACCTAAGGGCGCACCTAAGAGATCTTATTTTATTGACAGGTGCCCTTGGTTTGATTTGAATAAAAATATACGTGGTTCAATGGATAAATCGGTGGATATATCAATGGATCACTGAACCACTTGTAAATGCCAACATGTTACGACCGATTGTAATGCCTATACTAGTCTGCTATCTTCTTCAAGGCTCATGAACTCTCTTCTTACAATCTACATTCAATTCGTGCAAAATTATGAGGCATATGAGAGCCTTATGTAGTTAGGTGATCCATTGATTTCACCAGTGAACCATGTATATTTTTTTATTTTAATCATACGATGAGCCCATGTCAGTAAGAGATCTCTTTGGTGCGCTCTTAGGTATTTTTAATTACTATATCTGGACCCCTGTATTTGTCCTGCCGATGATGAAACACGCCACGAGAAGGTTGTGGATGAGGTGACCCCTCAAATATCTCTTTGATCCCTGTAGGCCATTGTGTTAGTGACCCGCATGTATTCTTCCCTAGGGCATTTATTACCCACGCTCTTTTTAATGATTTAATTCTCAATAACTAGGTTTAGTGACACAGCGTTTTGAGATATGTTTTCACCATTTTTCAGTGTGCCCTGAAATCTAATCCCTTCCTATCCAAGTTGGTTTATTGCTGAAGTTTCTTTATTCAAGGTCTGCAGAGTGTGAAAATGAAACTTAATTATTGCTTGGCTACTCACTAGCCTGTAGTTCATGATCTGTATCGTGCATTTTGACACACATTAGTTATGTTGCCTCCCACCTGGACTCATTTTTGTCTGTGGTCACTGTTTTCTTCAGTTATGCCGTGCAGGTAGATAGGGCTTGCACCCCTGGATCTTGGACCATTTCAGAAAGCACCTTAAGCTTTAAAGAAATGATAGGATCACTAGTCCCGCTCTGGTCCAAGATCATCAACGCCTCTCTTCTTCAAGGTGAGATCCCGGACTGCCTGAAGGCTGGCCTAGTGCTCCCTATTCTCAAAAAACCCACGGCGGACCCTGAAGACCTGAACTACTACCGACCAATCACAAACATCCCTACCCTTGCAAAACTCCTTGAGAAATGTGTACATGAACAACTGCTCAAACACATTGAGCAATTCCAACTTCTCGACCAATTCCAATCGGGCTTCCGCACTGGCCACAGCACTGAAACGGCCATCACTCATATAGTGGACAATGCTCTCACTTTGCTTGACCAGAATGAAGCTTGCCTACTAATACTACTCGATCTCTCTTCTGCATTTGACACTGTCAAACATGACAATCTACTTAACCTCTTGGAATGCAGGATGAGGCTCTCAGGCACGGTCCTTAAATGGTACGCAACAGAACGCAAAGAGTCAAATCCAATCAGACTCTATCCAACTCCAGTCCCTGCACTCTGGGTGTCCCCCAAGGGTCCTCACTCTCCCCCACGCTCTTTAACCTTTTCATTGAACCTCTGGCTGTAATCCTCAAAGCATCCAACGCCCAATATCACATGTATGCGGATGACACCCAACTGTACATGAAAATATCCTCCCCCGAAGATATCAAGTCACTCAACGGAACCCTGCTCAAAACCCTAAATTGGCTAACCTCCAACCACCTCAAACTAAACGCCCTTAAAACGGAATTCCTCCTCATCTCACCCACTAGGCAAACCCCCACTGTTGTGAAATATCTAAGTAACCTCACCGCTCTCAACTGCACACCACACATCACTGGGAGTTGTGCTAGATAAGAACCTAAACATGCAAGATCACATCAGAGCATCTACCAAAGGAGCGAACTTCCAACTGAGCATCCTAAGAAAACTCAAACCCTACCTTCCCCAAGATGACTTCAAATCGGCGGTGCAAGCACTAGTCATCTCTAGACTAGAATACGGCAGTGCTACTCTATGCGGACTGCCGAAACTCAGTTTAGCCCCCATCAGAGCATCTCTAAATGCTGTGACTAGACTCATCACTGGTTCCAAGAAAACCAACCACATCTTGCCGGACTTGAAATCGCTCAACTGGCTTCCATTTGAGGCAAGGATCCATTTAAAAATTGCATGTATGACCCATAGAGCACTACACTTCAATACCCCACTCTACCTGACAAATAAGCTCGAACTCTCTGGTGGCACCCGGACCTCAAGGAGCACCAGCACACTGCTGCTTAAGCTGAAGAAATTTAAAAACTGAAAACCTACAATCGTACATTTTCTGGCATTGCCCCGAGAATCTGGAACACCCTACCTGTGGAAACAAGACTGATACCCTCAACATTTGCCTTCAAAAGGGAAGTTAAAGCTCTACTAATGAACACTGCGCTGAATTAGAAGCTTTTCTCCTCTTCCCTCCGATCTTGTTTAGCTGTTTTAGTTACTACCTGACTTTTGTTACGGCACAGTGTCGCCCTCCGTTATGTCATTTTTGTTCCTGATGTATATTTCTTTACTTTTCTCCCGCAGCTCTCTTCCTATGTCTTCCACAACCCGT